>OU342744.1:113828789-114428789 GCA_910589775.1 Avena eriantha
TTGCATCCGGGAAGAAGGACTTGGTTTGGCGTCAGGGCGCATCGGATCCGCCCGGGTCGGTGTCGGTCTTGTCATCGATGGCGAACTTGAGTGGTTCGGGTATCGGGGTCTTCGGATCCGGGAAGTAGATCTTGTCGCACGGTGTCCGGGTAGGCGAACTTGGCGGGTTGGGGACGATCTTGTCGGGTCCGCGTATCGGGTCGATCTTGGCGTCCGGGGTGAAGTACTTGTCGTATCCGCGGTCGTCGGTCTTGTCATTTCACAGCGGAGATCTTAGCGTCCCGGGTCTCGGCGTCTTCGGGTCCATGTCGATGTTGTTCTCGAGGTTGCGTCTAAACCAAGAAGGAGGCCTTGGAGTGTTACATCAGGCTCCGGGACAACGATCTTGTGATGCTACCGCGCCCTCTTCACACGAACATCACACGGACGCCACATGAACTTGACCAATAGCACAACGCGAGATCGAGCGGAGCATGACGAGATGTGGCACTAGGCGACCTTGGGGACACGGCTTACAGGGGAACTAGGGCGTCGCCTGTGAGGCCATGCTTGACGCGCACACATAGGGAAGGACGAGGCGGCCCTGCTTGGATGACGTACAGTGACGACGTGGGGCAGCTGACTGCAGAGAGGCAGCCATGAGCGCCGGGCGGTCGTGGCGAGACCAAGCCACTGCGGTCAGCGGCGCGGAGCGGCACGGGGAAGGCAGGGCACGCTGACGCGGCCAGGGTTTGCAGACGCGGCGGTGGCCAGCAAGTAAGTGGAGGACGGCGTGGCAGTCGGCGCGCGGACGTGGAGGGGAAGCTGGCGGCGAACCGGAGGCTCGGGTCGCGAGGTCGACTGCGGGCGGTGGAGCGTGGGACGCCACGTGGTGAGGCGCACGCCGGCGGCGCTAGGGAGGACGCGCAGTGGAGCTCCGGGAAGAGGCGGGCGACGGCGGCGCGGAGGCCGGCAAGGACGGGGATGCGGCCGAGGCCGCGAGCGGGGGCGGGCGAACTCATGTCGGAGAGGGGAGGCGGCAGAGGTTGAGGAGGCGGGGCGGGAAGACGACGGCGAGGAAGAGCGGGGCCCGGGGCGGCGACGGCGGCGTCCGTCGGTGGGGAAGGGGGGCGAGGTCGCGGAGACACTGGCCTGCTGGGCGGCGGGGCTTGCTTGGCAGAGGAGGGGGAGCCTGGCGATGGGGGAGCCGGAGGAGAGGAGGCGGCCTTGTGCGGCGGGGCGCGCGGGGCGAAGATGTGGAGGAGGCCGGCGTTAGAGGAGACGGCGAGGCGCGGCCCGGGATTGGTGGAGGTGATGTGGAAGGTGTGTGGGTGGCAATGGTTGATTGGATGGGGAGAGGGCCAGGCTGATGTGGCGCAAAGGGATAGGTTGGGGTGAGGTGGAGGGGCTGGGTAAGATAGGCTGGGTAGATTATTTGGTAGAAAGGGTTTGGATTAAAGACAGATTAGTTTTAATTTGGAGGTGGCCGGCTAGGCTTCCGGGCCTGGCGGGCTGCCTCCTATAAAATAATTTAAATATTTTATTTATTAAAACGAGGCTTTTGCAAACCGTTGGTAGTCAAAACAAATTATTCCGGAGACCCGGATTTTGGATTTGAAATAAAGACGGGGCGTTTAGAAAACAAAACCAGGCTTTTCGAAAATAGTTTTATGCAACCAAATGCAAGAAGACATGACGATGCTCAAATGCAATGTAGCATGATGACATGAGCATGCGGTCATGATGATGCAATGCACAAAATCAATGCGATTTTCTAGTAGTGGTTTTGGCAGGGCACCACACACGGTGATACATTGCAAATGTATCTATAATTTTTGATGTTCCATGCTTGGTTTTATCCACTTTCTTGTGTTTTGTTCCAACTTTGGAGTACTTTTATTATGATTTCTTGGACTAACCTATTAACAAGAGCCACAGTGCCAGCTGCCTGTTTTCTGTTGTTTCTGGTTCCAGAAAAGTTAGAAAATGAATATTCTCGGAATTGGACGGGACAAAAGCCAAAGTGCCTATTTTCCGGAAGGGATCAAGTGCCAGAATACGAGACGAAGAAGGGCTGGGGGCCGGCCACACCACCTGGCCGCGCGGCCAGGCTTGGCCTGCGCCAGGGGGTGGTCTGGCCGACCCTAGCACCCCCTCGGCCTCTCCTTCCGCCTATAAGTTGCCCTTGGGACAAAAACCCTAGGTACCCAATCAAAAATCCACGAAAGAGTCTGTAACCGCCATCGTCTCTGTCCCTAGATCGGGGGGATCTGAAGCTCTTCCCGACACCCTCCCGGAGAGGGGAATTCACCCTGGAGGCCTTCTTCATCACCATGCAAGCCTCTGGTGTGATGCGTGAGTAGTTCATCCTTGGACTACGGATCCATGTAGTAGCTAGATGGCTGGTTTCTCCTCCTTTGTGCTTTCATGTTTAGATCTTGTGAGCTCCGTTCATGATCAAGATCATCTATTTGTAATCCATACATGTTGTGTTTGCGGGGATCCGATGGATATTGAGATGCTATTTCAGATTGATTATTGATTCTATCATGTCTTTGTTATTTGAGATCTTGCATGCTTTCCGTTGTTAGTAGCTATCTTGGCCAAGTAGATGCTAGCAACTCCAAGAGTTAGTATTTATGCTCGATAGTGGGTTCATGCCTCTGATAATCTGGGGAAGTGACAGAAATATCTAAGGTACTAGATGTGTTGCTACTAGGGAGAAAACAACGATCCTTTGTTCATAGAACAATTGTATTGTTTACTTTACACGCAGTTTGTTAAGCAATAATCTGTTGCTTGCAACTTAATACTGGAGGGGGTTCAGATGATAACCTGAAGGTGGATTATTAGTCATAGATGCAGTTGGATGGCGGTCTATGTATTATGTTGTAATGCCCAATCAAGTCTCAAAGGAGTCAAGATGATTAGTATATGCATGTATTGCTTTCTCGGTGTTTGTCAATTGCCCCGCTGTAATTTGTTCACCCAGCATGTTATCTATCTAAGGAGAGCCACCTCTAGTGAACTATGGATCCCAGTCCTTTACTTTACATACAATCTATAAACTGTTTCTGCTTTGTGTTTTCTTTCTGCAAATTTTTACTTCTTTCCATTCGATACGTTTAAACCTTTGTTTTCCACAAAACACGGAGAGATTGACAACCTCATCGCAAGTTGGGGACAAAGTTCTGTGGTTGTGTTGTGCAGGTCTCCACGTTGCTACTAGCACTGGTAGTGCGCCCTGCCAAAGCTTAGCTAGTAACACCTTTGAGGTGTTTCCTTGCTCCTACTGGTTCGATTAAACCTTGGTTTCATAACTGAGGGAAACTTGTTGCTGTGCTCATCATACCTTCCTCTTGGGGTTCCCAACGAGCTCTACATCAACACCGCCATCAAGCATTTTTCTGGGCGTCGTGCATTGAGCCATCAAGCATTTTTCTGGCGCCGTTGCCGGGGAGTCAAGGACATCTTCACAAGGGGAGTCCCTCATAACCAATCTCTTTACTTTGTTGTTTTTGTTTTGCTTAGTTTCTTTTTGCTTTGTTTGCTTGTTTTGTTCTTCAAAAAACACGAAAAAATTAGTTTTACTTGTTTGCTTTCTTATTTGAAAACACACAAAAAATTAGTTCCTATCTTGAGTTCCCACTATGTCTAGCCTTGCTCCAATCACTATGTCACCCGAGGAAATGATTCTCACTTTAAAACAAGGAATTGAGTAAAGTTTTAAGGAAGCTTGGTCTAGAATCTCTGATCTACATGAAAAGACTGAGCCTAAAATGATTCAAGGATTGTTCCTTAGCAGCTTTTACCTTGGGATTTCTCTTTGCTATAGATATGCTTTAGATGCTATTGCGGGAGGAGATTTCCTCCAAATTAATGAGGATGATGCCATTAATGCTATAAAGAAATTAATACTCACTTACAACTTGCCTAGCCAAACTGATACTCCTTTCGCAAAAATATTTGCTAGGTTGGACACTCTTGAGGATAGCACTACTAGATTAGAAGGGTGCTATAATACGCTTAGGGAGCAACATGATTATGTTCCAATAAACTCTGAACCATCAAAGTGGTTCCCTACAGTAAAGATTGAGATAAACACTGAAACTTTTCAAGCTTGTTGTGATATCATGTCTGAATTTTGTCTTATGCCCAAAGCTATTTATGAATCTCTGAATCTTTGGGGGCTCGTGGAAGGAGGAAAAGAAATATCTCTCACCAATAATACTACCATATTACCACTTGGAATAGCTGAAGGAGTGTTTACAAAGATCCTTGGGAAAATGATTTCTATTGATTATCTTGTTATTGAATGTGCAGGAAAAGGACAAATTACACTTGGAAGGTCCTATTAGGACTCCTTGGAGCAATAATAGATGTGGGAAAGGGGACCATGCACCTTTATTCTCCACCAAACAATCATATTTTCCCCAAGGTTAAGAATAAAAATAAGAGAGGTAAGGGCAAGAAAGTTGGTCTTAATGCTTCTTCATTTGAGAACACTTGATTCTTTCTCTGGTTCTTATGCCTAACTTAAAGGCGTTAAAGAAAAGTACTTGTTGGGAGATAACCCGAGAGTTTTAGTTGAGTCCTGGAAGTTATTACCTCTGTAATAAACTCTCCTTATCCTTTTTATTTGCTTTTTGTGCCAATAGTAACCTCTAATGAGAGTGAAGTAATGATTGGGAAAGTTGCTGTCCCGAAACAGATTTCTATGCTTCACCGTAAAAATTCCTGAGAGAGCTCTGTACGCCGGATTGAGCTGTAATTTTTTGTTCTTCTGCCCCAGGTTGTTATATAACTTGCGCTAGTTCAACACTTTTTGATTTGAGCAACATAAGGTCTTCGAAAAAATTCGTCTTTACCTGCTGGTATGTTTTGACAGATTTCTGCCATTTTCTGCATTTGCTTCTTGTGGGTTCCTTTTTGAGTTCTTTTGGGGAATTGAGCTTTTATAGGGAAGTGCTAAAGTATCTAGTGTTCTAATGGAAGTTTATTTGGTGTTAGAACTGAACCTTGAGACTTATTTATCTTAAGTGCACTAATGTTGCTAATGAGATTTTGTGAAGTTTTGTATGAAGGAAAATTTTCAGATGTATGGAAGGAATGAGTAATGAGATGAAGGATGGACTAAAGCTCAAGCTTGGGGATGCCACACATGTCACCCCAAGAAACATCCAAGAAGTACAAGCGTCAAAGCTTGGGGATTCCCAAGGCATCCCCTTCTTCATCAATAAAAATTCCAGGTTTCTTCCAAACGCTTCATTTTTATTGTTTCGTGCACAGTTGTGTTTCTCTTGGAGCGTCTTATTTTTCGTTTACGTTTTGGTTTTTAGTTTGCTTGGTTTTCTTAGTTTTATGGATAAGTTGGTTGTACCCCCTCTTTCACACTTTGGTTTACAAATAGTTTGGTTTGGTTTGGAAAAGAGTAGGAAAGTTTATGCTTATGTGGTAAAAAGAGCTCGTTTTTTACTGTGGCATATGCTTTGTCATGCCATGCTCGATATTGTTTTGGCTTTAAGCTTAGTATTCTTTGTTGTAGCATGACTTGTTATAAACAATTGAGATTGCTTAATGTGCCTTGGATAAATCATGCGTTGTTTTAGCATATTAAAGCATAGTATAGTGGTATTCTCCTTTGATGCTTTATTTGGGTTGACTTGGCGCATGCTCACACCATGTTATGACTATCTCAAGTCACCATAGCCTTTATGATCCTTTAGTTTTCAACTTGTAGTATCACTTTATGCTTTGATCAATGATGCTTTGTCGCTCTGCATGATTATGGCCATTATTGCTCTCTTAGTTTGTCGCTCCCAGTATTTTGCTAGCCTCCACAACCAAGTATGAGTTCCACTCATGCATCCAACTCCCTAAACCAAGTTTTTCCAAAGAGTCCACCATACCTACCTACTAGCTTATGATATTCCAAGTATATTCATGCTTTTGTTTACCTTCCACTTGTTATGAGAAAACTAGTGATTAAAGCTCTCACGAACTTGATGGCACACTTTACTTTTTGCTTTTAATAAACTTGAACCATTGGGTCCTTCTTTGTTGCGTATATGCTTGCGCTTTATAAGTTGAAATTAGCAAAACCATGTTTCATGGGGAACGCTTTCAACATTGCACTTGTACTTTGTACCCCGTTGATATCATGTTCTTTTGCTTACGGATCCCGGCGGTGTGAAATAAATGTGGAACTTGTAAGATCATGGAGTTTGTATGTGTTAGAGAAACGCCTGGGCCACTAGCCTAAGCCATGCCTAATCATTGTGGAAACTTGCAGCATCACCGTAATGAGCACTCTATGAAGCATCCTCAATAAAAACCTATGCAAATAGCAAATAAAAAGATCGTTGAGATGCTCATTGTCTGCTTGCCTTGTCATTTTGGTTATGGGAAAGCTCCCGTATCATGTGCAAGGGGTACCCCGTTGGCGGTTCTTAATGATACACATATACTTACAATGACAAGAGCTTACTCGTGACTGAAGTTGAGTAGCATGAGGATCAGTCTTTGTAAGTAAGGGGCATGAGATTTCGGTTTATAACTTGTCAAGCATATCCTTTTAGTTGTGTCACTTTAACCTTAATCATCTTCAAGATGCTTATGATAGGGGCAATGAGAGCTGAAAGCTATAAGTACCATAATTTTTGGAAGCTCTTTATGAGACTTGAATCCCTACTTCCTTTTACAAAGGCTTTTCTTCCACCATTATATTGAGTCTCCACCTTCTATCTTTATGCACTATCATGTCTTTGTTATTTGAGATCTTGCATGCTTTCCGTTGTTAGTAGCTATCTTGGCCAAGTAGATGCTAGCAACTCCAAGAGTTAGTATTTATGCTCGATAGTGGGTTCATGCCTCTGGTAATCTGGGGAAGTGACAGAAATCTCTAAGGTACTAGATGTGTTGTTGCTACTAGGGAGAAAACAACGATCCTTTGTTCATAGAACAATTGTATTGTTTACTTTACACGCAGTTCATAAAGCAATAATCTATTGCTTGCAACTTAATACTGGAGGGGGTTCAGATGATAACCTAAAGGTGGATTATTAGTCATAGATGCAGTTGGATGGCGGTCTATGTATTATGTTGTAATGCCCAATCAAGTCTCAAAGGAGTCAAGATGATTAGTATATGCATGTATTGCTTTCTCGGTGTTATGAACAACAATGCTCGTAGGTCAAATTCCTCCTGCTTGTTCTCATCCCACACACGTACACCTTGTCCGTGCCACAACCGTAAGAGTTCTTCAACTAATGGCCTTAGGTACACATCAATGTCGTTGCCGGGTTGCTTCGGGCCTTGGATGATCACTGACATCATAATGAACTTATGGTTTAGTCATAGCACCTAGCCTGTGACTCTGTGTATCTATAACCTTCCTCCTTGGTTGTACTTAGACTAAACCATAAGTTCCTCACATCACCTGCAAAGTCCGGAAACTCTCTCTCGATTTTTCTCCACTGCGACCCATCAGCAGGGTGTCTCAACATCTCGTCTTTCTTACGGTCTTCCATGTGCCATCGCAACAACTTGGCATGCTCTTTGTTCCTGAACAAACGTTTCAACCGTGGTATTATAGGAGCATACCACATCACCTTGGCAGGAACCCTCTTCATGCGGCGCTCGCCCTCAACATCACCAGGGTAATCTCGTCTTATCTTATACCGCAATGCAGTGCATACTCGGCATGCATCCAAATTCTCGTACTCCTCGCTGCGGTAGAGGATGCAGTCATTAATGCATGCATGTATCTTCTGTACCTCTAATCCTAGAGGGCAGTTGATACATTGCAAATGTATCTATAATTTTTGATGTTCCATGCTTGGTTTTATCTACTTTCTTATGTTTTGTTCCAACTTTGGAGTACTTTTCATAAACTTTCTGGGACTAACCTATTAACAAGATGCCACAGTGCCAGTTGCCTGTTTTCTGCTGTTTTTGGTTCCAGGAAAGTCGGAAAATGAATATTCTCGGAATTGGACAGGACAAAAGCCAAAGTCAATATTTTACTGAGGGGGACACGGAGCCAGAAGACGAGACGGAGGAGGGCCAAGGCTTGCCACACCATATGGTGGCGTGGGCTAGCCCTGGCCACGCCACCAGGTGGTGTGGGCCCCCTGGCCACCCACGACCTAAGATGCCTCCCGATGCAAAATCCCTAAAGATTCAAACCTCCCGCCATGAAAAGTTCCGCAGCGCCGCCGCCACTGAAGGGGAGATTCGGGGGATATAAAGTCTCTGTTCCGGCACCCTGCCGGGACGGGGAAGTGCCCCTGAAGCCATCTCCATCGATCTCCACCACCATCTCCATCATCGTTGCTGATTCCCATGATGAGGGAGTAGTTCTTCCTCAAGGCTAAGGGTTCTACCGGTAGCTATGTGTTCATCTCTCTATCTATGCATGATCTTGTTGTGATCATGAGCTTGTAATCTATAGATCTACCTTGCTACTCAAGTGCTTTATCATATCTCTGCTCTCCCCATGTGTGTGAAAGTGACACGTGCTCACCATGGTGGCACTTAGGCTAGAGATTACAAATACTTATTATGAGTTATATTTGGAATTGGATGTTTCTATGAAATTGTGGTGTTCGTTGGACTCATCTAGTACTCAAGGTGTCAGTGTGGGGTTTTCTAGATGGGAAAGGCTTACTTTGAGGTGTGCTGTTATAGCCCTACCATCGATTAGAGTGTCCAACCGGAGAGTAGTTCAGCGTAGTATCATAAAGAAGAATATATTTATATGAGAGCTAGTGAAAGTATGATCACTAGGCCTTGTTTCTAAGCATTGAAACACCGTTTGCAATTAGATCTGTTACATGTTTGCTTGCTTCCATCTTTATTTTAGTTTGCCTTTAGTCTTTTCCACGCCATCAAGTTATTTTCTATCACCGTTACCGCTTATAATTATCCATACAACTTGTATTTCACTATCTCTTCGCCGAACTAGTGCACCTATACACCTGACAAGTGCATTGGGTGTGTTGGGGACACAAGAGACTTCTTGTATCTTGATTGCAGGGTTGAATGAGAGGGGATACCTTTGACCACTTCCTCCCTGAGTTCGATAAACCTTGGGTGATCCACTTAAGGGAAAACTTGTTGTTGTTCTACAAACCTCTGCACTTGGATGCCCAACAACTGTCTACAAGAATAGAAGTGCGTAGACATCAAGCTATTTTCTGGCGCCGTTGTCGGGGAGGAAAGGTAAAAGGTATTCACACCGGAGGATTAAAGAAGAAGAACCTCCCACGGCAAACGCCTATTTTCTGGCGCCGTTGCCGGGGAGGTAAGGTAAAAGGTACTCACATCCTCCGGTGTGAGTGCTCGAAGTTATTTCCTTTAGATTCTACAATTTTGTATTTTTGTTTCTTGTTTTCACTAGTTAGGCTTAATGGAAAATAACAAAAAAAATAGAGAGATTTTTAGTATTTTTCCTAATGTAGAACATGAATTCTTTGAAAAGAAAATTAAAAAACCCTTGGAACCTTCTTTGCATGCTAATAGCAATGTTATTAGTATGAATCTTTTGAACACCTTTGTTACTAATGCTATGGAAACGTCTAAGCTTGCAGAAGTTAGTTTTTATGAAAATGATCTTTTTACTTCCCCAGTTTTAAAGAAGAAAATTTGCTCTGATGATACTTTATCTCCCATATGTGTTAATTCTAATGATAATTTTAAGATACCTACAAGAATTATTGATCGTGTTATGGATAACTACTATTTTGGAGATGGAACTGTCCATCCTGGTGATCATTTGCTCTTTATACACGAATTATGCGGGTTGTTCAAGTGTGCAGGTATTACAACAGATCACGTCAATAAGAAGTTATTCTCTTTATCACTTAAGGGCAAATCAAGGGAGTGGTATGAGCTACTGGATGATCCTCATTATTTGGAGTGGAAAGAACTTGAATCTCTCTTTTACTCTAAATTTTATCCTCCTCGTGAAATTCATAAAGATAGGAATTATATTTATAATTTTAATCCTCATGATGGAGAAAGTATTGCCCAAGCATGGGGGATATTGAAGTCACTAATGCTCAAATGTCCCATTCATGAGCTCCCCAGGAATATTGTTATTAATAATTTCTATGCAAGGCTTTCAGGACATTACAAGGACTATCTAGATACTTGTTTAGAGGGATCCTTCACGAGTAAGGAGGTCAAAGCTAAGTGAGATCTTCTTGAAACAATTCAAAGCAATACCGAAGATTGGGATAACAACAAAGGTAAAGAACCAGGAATAAGCTATGAGTATGATTGCGTTAAGTCTTTCGCTGAAACTGCTGATTTTCAAGAGCTTAGTGCTAAATATGGTCTTGATCCTGAAATTCTTATTGATTGTTTTAAAACCTTTGCTTCTCATATTAATGCTCCTAAAGAAAAGTGAGACATGTATCATGAGCCTTTTAAAGACACTTCCATGGAAAATGAAATTCTTGTTAATCATAGCAATAAACATGCTCAAACCTCTGAAAGTACTATTTCTTATAAGCATGTTAATTTTTTTGGAATACATAGACCTTGTGAGAATAATCAAATTGAAGAAGAATATTGTATCACCCACATGAATGAAAAAACTAGAATGTGGTATAGGGCTTTAAATGATCTTGGTAAAAAAGTGTGTGCCCTTTATCCTTTTATTTGTGAACTTTGCTTCGAAGTGGGTCATTTCAATTTTCAATACTCAGGCCATAATAATAGCCCTTCTAATCCAATGAGTACTGCAAGTTTGTATTGTGATGACATGATCACTCCTAATCAGCATGATGAACTTACATTATTTTTAGGGTGTGAAGAGTTATTAAGAAAAACCTCTTTGGTAGATATGGGTGCTTTTGATATGAATAGTGTCCTGCATGGTTGTCATCTTTATTGTGTTGATAATTGCCACACAAATACTTACATACAAAATATTATAAATGATGATATTTTACCAAAATATGATAGGACATGTGTTTTGATCTTATTAATGAAAATAAGGAATCCTCCAAAGTTTCTTCTATTGTCTCTAACAATAAGCCAGGGTATATGGAGAAGCTTCCTTTCAAGCCTCTCCCTCCTAAAGAGAAGAAGAAAAAGAAGAAGAGGAGGAGTAAAAGGAAAGAGGAAACGGTATTTTCCCCTAAGCATGTTGCTCCTATTATAGTTTTTGATGAGTCTGAACTCGATGATGTTCCTATGCCTATTACCTATAGTAGTGATCATGATTGGGAAAAGCACACTACTTTTGATATTGAAAATATCTTCGGTACCAATTCTGAAATTTTTGATAATTGTTGTACTATTAGTGTTATCCATGTTCCTTCCAATGATGATATGTTTACAAACGAACACACTTTGGCAGATAACTATTCTACTGCTTATGATGATACTATACCTCCAATATATGATGATTACAATGATGAATATGGTATTTTCAGTCCACCTACTATTGAGGAGAAAATTAATTATGATTACAATATGCCTCCTATATTTGATGATTATGATGATGAAAATAATAATGATAGCTATTTTGTTGAATTTGCTCCCACTACAATTAATATGAATGACTATGCTTATGTGGAGAGTAATAATTATTATATGAATGTGGCTCATGATAAGAATGTTTCTTGTGATAGTTATATTGTTACTTTTATTCATGATGCTACTGAAAGTTATTATGAGAGAGGGAAACATGGTTTTATGCATCACAACAATATTAAGTTTCCCCTCTTTATGTTGAAAGTCTTGAAGTTGCACTTGTTTTGCTTTCCTATGCTTGTTGCTTTGTGCTTCCATGACTTGTCTATTTACAAGATTCCTATGCATAGGAAGTGGGTTAGAGTTAAATGTGCTTTTAATTTGCTTCTTGATGCTCTCTTTTACTTCAATTCATATTTCTTATGTGAGCATCTTCTCAAACTATCATGCCTAACTTAAAGGCGTTAAAGAAAAGTATTTATTGGGAGATAACCCAAAAGTTTTAGATGAGTCTTGGAAGTTATTACTTCTGTAATAACTGCTCCTTATCCTTTTTATTTGCTTTTTATGCCAAGAGTAACCTCTAATGAGAGAGAAGTAATGATTGGGAAAGTTGTTGTCCCAAAGCAGATTTTTGTGCTTCACCGTAAAAATTCGTGTAAAATCTCTGAACGTCTTTTTGAGGCATGAATTTTTGCGATTCTTCCCCAGGTTGTTATCTAACTTTCGTTAGTTCAACACTTTTTGATTTGACCAACAGAAGGTCTTCGAAAAAATTCGTCTTTACCTGCTGCTCTGTTTTGACAGATTTCTGCCATTTTCTGCATTTGCTTCTTGTTGGTTCCTTTTTGAGTTATTTTGGGGAATTGAGATTTTTGAGGGAAGTGCTTCAGTAGCTAGTGTTCAAATGGAATTTTATTGGTGTTAGAACTGAACCTTAAGACCTATTATCTTGAGTGCACTAATTTTGCTAATAAAGATTGTGTGAAGTTTTGTATGAAGGAAAAATTTCAGGTGTATGGAAGGAATGAGTAATGAGATGAAGGATGGACTAAAGCTCAAGCTTGGGGATGCCACGCGTGTCACCCAAAGAAATATTCAAGAATTACAAGCTTCAAAGCTTGGGGATGCCCAAGTCATCCCCTCTTCATCAATAAAAATCCCAGGTTTCTTCCAAACGCTTCATTTTAATTATTTCATGCACAGTTGTGTTGTTCTTGGAGCGTCTTATTTTTCATTTTCGTTTTGGTTTTCCTTTACTTTTGTTTTCTTAGTCTTCTGAATAAATTGGTTGTACCCCCTCTTTCATACATTGGTTTTCAAATAGTTTGATTTGGATTGGAAAAGAGTAGGAAAGTTCATGCTTAAGTGGTAAAAAGAGCTTGTTTTTGACTGTGGCCTATGCTCTATCATGCCATGCTTGATATTGTTTTGGCTTTACGCTTAGTATTCTTTTCTGTAGCATGACTTGTTATAAACAATTGAGATTGCTTAATGTGCCTTGGATGAATCATGCGTTGTTTTAGCATATTAAAGCATAGTATAGTGATATTCTCCTTTGATGCTTTATTTGGGTTGACTTGGCGCATGCTCACACCATATTATGACTATCCAAAGTCACCATAGCCTTTATGATCCTTTAGTTTTCAACTTGTAGTATCACTTTATGCTTTGATCAATGATGTTTTGTCGCTTTACATGATTATGGCCATTATTGCTCTCTTAGTTTGCCGCTCCCAGTCTTTTGCTAGCCTCCACAACCAAGTATAAGTTCCACTCATGCATCCAACTCCCTAAACCAAGTTTTTCCAAAGAGTCCACCATACCTACCTACTAGCTTATGCTATTCCAAGTATATTCATGCTTTTTTTTACCTTCCACTTGTTATGAGAAAACTAGTGATTAAAGCTCTCACGAACTTGATGGCACACTTTACTTTTTGCCTTTAATAAACTTGAACCATTGGGTCCTTCTTTGTTGCGTATATGCTTGCGCTTTATAAGTTGAAATTAGCAGAACCATGTTTCATGGGGAACGCTTTCAACATTGCACTTGTACTTTGTACCCCGTTGATATCATGTTCTTTTGCTTACGGATCCCGGCGGTGTGAAATAAATGTGGAACTTGTAAGATCATGGAGTTTGTATATGTTATAGAGAAACGCCTGGGCCGCTAGCCTAAGCCATGCCTAATAATCGTGGAACCTTGCAGCATCACCATAGTGAGCACTCTATGAAGCATCCTCAATAAAAACCTATGCAAATAGCAAATAAAAATATCGCTGAGATGCTCATTGTCTGCTTGCCTTGTCATTTTGATTATGGGAAAGCTCCCGTATCATGTGCAAGGGGTACCCCGTTGGCGGTTCTTAATGATACACATATACTTACAATGACAAGAGCTTACTCGTGACTGAAGGTGGTGTGGGCCCCTGGCCACCCACGACCTTGCCTCTTCGCCTATAAGATGCCTCCCGATGCAAAAACCCTAAAGATTCAAACCTCCCGCCATGAAAAGTTCCGCAGCACCGCCGCCACCGAAGGGGAGATTCGGGGGATATAAATTCTCTGTTCCGGCACCCTGCCGGGACGGGGAAGTGCCCTTGAAGCCATCTCCATCGATCTCCACCACCATCTCCATCATCGTTGCTGATTCCCATGATGATGAGGGAGTAGTTCTTCCTCAAGGCTAAGGGTTCTACCGGTAGCTATGTGTTCATCTCTCTATCTATGCATGATCTTGTTGTGATCATGAGCTTGTAATCTATAGATCTACCTTGCTACTCAAGTGCTTTATCAGATCTCTGCTCTCCCCATGTGTGTGAAAGTGACAGCGTGCTCACCATGGTGGCACTTAGGCTAGAGATTACAAATACTTATTATGAGTTATATTTGGAGTTGGATGTTTCTATGAAATTGTGGTGTTCGTTGGACTCATCTAGTACTCAAGGTGTCAGTGTGGGGTTTTCTAGATGGGAAAGGCTTACTTTGAGGTGTGCTGTGATAGCCCTACCATCGATTAGAGTGTCCAACCAGAGAGTAGTTCAGCGTAGTATCATAAAGAAGAATATATTTATATGAGAGTGTTCACTAGTGAAAGTATGATCCCTAGGCCTTGTTTCTAAGCATTGAAACACCGTTTGCAATTAGATTTGTTACTTGTTTGCTTGCTTCCATCTTTATTTCAGTTTGCCTTTAGTCTTTTCCATGCCATCAAGCTATTTTCTATCACTGTTACCGCTTATAATTATCCATACCACTTGTATTTCACTATCTCTTCGCCGAACTAGTGCACCTATACACCTGACAAGTGTATTGGGTGTGTTGGGGACACAAGAGACTTCTTGTATTTTGATTGCAGGGTTGCTTGAGAGGGGATACCTTTGACCACTTCCTCCCTGAGTTCGATAAACCTTGGGTGATCCACTTAAGGGGAAACTTGCTGCTGTTCTACAAACCTTTGCACTTGGAGGCCCAACAACTGTCTACAAAAATAGAAGTGCGTAGACATCAACAGACAACCTTCTTTGCTTCGTAAGTACTGGCGGGCCATTCGTTATCCTTTGGAAGCAACTTCTTCATTATTTTCAGCAACTTTTCAAATCGTTTGTCAGTCACACCGTTCTCTGCCTTCCATTGCAGCAATTCCAGTATGTTACCTAGTTTTTTGTGCCCATCTTCACAATTTGGGTACAACAATTTGTTGTGATCCTCTAACATCTTCTTGAACTTCAACCTCTCCCTTTCAGTTACGCATTCTTCCTGGGCATCAGCAATGGCCCGACTAAGATCATCATCGGGCAGATCTGATGCCCGTTCTTCATCTTTTTCTTCATCAATGTCTTCCATTGTAGTACCATCGTATTCAGGGGACATAGTAGGATAGTCGTTATCATTTTCTTCTTCTTCGTTGTCTTCTATCATAACCCCTCTTTATATGTGCTTGGTCCAACAATTATAGCCGGTCATGAAACCGGACCGAAACAGGTGGCTGTAAAGGACTCTTGGGAAAGAGTATTCCTTATGATTCTGACAAACACCACATGGACAAGACATAAAATTCCGCTTGTTTGCCTCGGCCACAAGGAGAAAAGAATGGACGCCTTTAATGAACTCGCTAGAGAGTCGGTCAACGTACATCCATTACCGGCTCATCTACATTATATAATTAATTAAGTACATCAAACATAATCATAATTAATTAGTACTAATCTAAATACAAAATTAAAGCCAGCAATCGGGACTAAAGATAGGATGAACCTTTATTCCCGGTTGGAGGCACCAACCGGGACTAAATGTGGATGTGGAGACAACATGTCGACACTATGTCCTCAGTGGGCAGCACTAAGCCAGTAAATTAAACGGCGACACTATTTTGGGTGGGTGGCAGCATAATCATAATTAATTAGTACTAATCTAAAAAACAAAATTAAAGCCAGCAACCGGGACTAAAGATATGATGAACCTTTAGTCCCGGTTGGAGGCACCAACTGAGACTAAATGTGGATGTAGAGACAACATGTCGACACTATATCATCGGTGGGCAGTACTAAGCGAGCAAATTAAATGATGACACTATTTTGGGTGGGTGGCAGCACTATACCAGGGGTGAGTGTGTCGACATTATGTCATCAGTGCCCGACACTATGTTGTGCCGTTTAATCTATAAATATGTATGCATTATGTGAAGAACTGCAAGATGGTGTGCGAGACCAGGGACACCACTACGGCGGACCTTCTCGAAGATGTCTTAGGACCTCGTCCTCAGACATCTTCGAGGAGCTCGCCGTAGAGGCACTCTCTAATATGTGAAATTAGTTAGCTCCACCAGCATACTGATCTAGCTAGAGAAATATAAACTGAAAGATGGTGTGCGAGAGAAGGGACACCACTACGGCAGAGCTTCTCGAAGATGTCTTAGGATCCCGTCCTCAGACATCTTCGAGGAGCTCGCCATAGATGCACTCCCTAATATGTGAATTGTTTTAGTAACCCATCGTATTAATCTATAGCTAGAGAAGTTATTAACTCCAAGATGGTGCCAGAGGGACACCACTACGGCGGAGCTTCTCTCGAAGATGTCTTAGGATCCTATCCTCAGACATCTTATCCTAAGACATCTTCGAGGAACTCTCCATAGAGGAGCTTCTCGAAGATGTATTGTGATGTCTTCTTATCAAGCTTTTATGAATTAACCTTATTTTTGTTACAATTTTTTCAGTTTGTTAAACGCGGGTATACGAAGAAAGATATTTTGGCCAGCTAGTTAGAATGATGAACTCACGCATGTGTGTGCTTCTAAAATCAAATTTCGAGACTATGTGTCAAAACAAAATATAGATAGATAGAATCCACATATTGTGATATTTACCTTAGAGTTTCTTACATTAATACAAGATAGATAGAATCTAAAACATCGATCTCATGTTATCATTGCAAAAATTACTACCAAACTAAATCCACAAATCCATCTAAAAGATAGAGCATGAAATGATCTAATATAGCAATGAGAGTTCAAAGCATGAAGTTGCTCACCTTTTAGAACCTTTGGATAGATGGGGCACCACAAAATTATAGATAAATCTTCAGAAAAAATTGGGCATGAACTCGAGCTTGAGCAAGAAAGAGAGAGGAGCCACCGGCTTGAATGGTGGCTCGGGCAGGTGGAGAAAGAAGATATAGCTAGACCCTTAGTCCCAATTCGTGACTAGAACCGGGACTAAAGGTCCACCTTTAGCCCCGGGTCGTATAACAAACCGGAACGAAAGGGTCTGGCGTTCGACCCAGCCTGCCTGAAACCCTTTAGTCCCAGTTTGTTACACGATCCGGGACTAAAGGTTCCGTTCGAACCGGGGCTAGTGCCTGCCACCCCCTGAGGCCAGATCTAGTCGTTGGACCGGGGCATTAGTCCCGGTTTGTAGCAAAACCAAGGCTAATACCCCTAGACAAAAGGTCCGTTTTCTACTAATGAGTTCTGCCACGTCTAGCCGGACAAGCCATGAGAGGACTAGGTATGTAACGACACAGAGAATTTCTCCTATGATACTGAGAATATATCTAGTGTTTTCCATGTTATTGTGACCTACGTACTCTTTTCGTTTCAAATGAATAGACGTTTCTGGCTCATCCCAAGTCAAATTACCTTTAATTTGACTAAATTCACGTCGACAAACCAAATTTGCGTGAGATTAAACATATTTTGGCAGTTTGTATGGCTGCGTTGCCTCGAGCAGGTGGAAGGGAGCAAACGCTCACCTGCAGTGCATAAGTATTGTATTGTCAACGGAAGGTGGCGCGAGCCATGATGACTGTCGTATTGTCAACGAGACGCAAATGCTCTAATTAAGCGGAGTTGATCTGATAAAGTGGTTGTTGGCTTGCGGTTAAGAGTCAACTCTAACTAAACTGAAAACAAATGTACAACTGTCCGATTCCCGTAGTGATTGGTCTTAGTCTTACGGTCTAGAAAAATATTCCACTTAGCATGCAAAAAATATTATATGACGACGACTCCTCCTTCCCGGGCATAGAAGATAAGATCAACGAGTTATGGTCTAAGCCCTTTCTTCTTCCCTAATCCAAGTAAGGGCAATACAAGGCAGAGTAACGTCATGGGAATTAGAGTGTGGCTCCCGGGTATCACACACCCCCATAACTGAAAAAATAAAAATTAATTAAAAAAAGTTTAAAAAATTCTAACTTTTTTGAAATCAAAGATGACCAGATATCGTACTTGTATAAAAATATTTTCCTAGGAAATTACTTTCATTGTGACCTGGGTAAGAAAACTTGAAATGCCCCGTGACCACGTACTATTAACCTGTGATACGTTATATTTTTGTTTTCTTTGCCCTAAAGACCAAGCGAATTATTTCCTTTTCAAATATTTTTTTACGAGTACAATACCTGGCCATCTTTGATTTCAAAAATAGTTAGAATTTTTTTAACCTTTTTATAATTATTTTTAAATTTTTCAAGTGATGGGGCTGTGGCACCCAAGAGCTAGAAGTCCGTGTTAGTTAAGTCACACCCTAATTTAGCGATGTGTACGTTGAACAATAATAATGCATTCACACCCACCAGAATACCAAATGATCATCATTTGTTAATAGGAGCGACCGAGCTCCCGTCCGTCCTTCTCGTATTGTATAGTGATCATCAATACCTTTAGAGCATCTGTACTTGGGTTTCCAGGGCGATTTTTTAATCTAGACGGCGAAATTTCGTCCAGGCGTGTTCTTAGGACGTCGAATTCGTCAGGATTTGGTCCAACTTGCATCCGGCGTCTCCAGACTAAACCCGGAACGCTAGGAACCGCCTAGGAATGTCGGACTAAGTGAAAAAATGGGTGGGCAACCCTGTCGATGACTCAAGGCCGAGTTCCCGCATTTCTTCTCCACACCCCACCACATCTCTCGCCAGTTCCCCGAGCTCCCGCTCACCATGTCGTCCAAGGGTATCGTGAAACCCCGATCCGCCGTTGGCGTGCCAAAGGAGAAGAAGCCGAGGAAGCCTACGCCGAGGCTGGATGACTTCACGGACGCCAAGTGGGTGCAGGAGTCCCGGTGAAGGAAGATCGAAACAGAGAGCCGGAAGGATAGGACGGCAAGGTCGGAGATGAGGGGAGTGCGTGAGGCTTCGGAGTGCGCCACCGCGCGCACGGCGATGTCCCGCCTGACGCCGATGTCCGCCTTGCAATACGCCACTCACTACGAGCCAGCCGAGCATCGGGTCTCCGGCCGGGTTCTCGCCGGTCTCGCCGACCATGTTCTAGGAGAGCCAGGCGAGCCCGCGGTAGAGGTTCTCGTCCTCTCCCGAGTTCGACGACAGGTTCAACCCGAACGTGCTCTTCCCCTGCCCCGCACCTCGTCCTCCAGCCTTCAATGTCGACATCAATGTCCCCTACGTCAGCTCTTTGGCGTACGGCTCATCATCGGCCATGCGCCGGGGTCCTCTCCCGTTCGCCGGCAGCATCTCCTCGCCCAACAACTTCGGCAAACAGGACGCCTGCAACGTGTTTACCGGAATGGCGGGCGACGCCTACATGTCAATCACGACCGCCTCCGGCTCCGCAGTGGCCGCCTCTAGCTTCTTCACTGAAGAGCCGTACCGGACCGGCGCCGAACATGGCCTCGAGTCCCAAGGTTTCGGCCAAGAGGACAGCACCGACTAGACGTAGGCCGAGGCCGAGGACGACGCTGGCCGAAGAGGGCGCCTTGGCGGTGGCGAAGGGCAAGGGTAAGAAGAAGGCGAGGACGGCGGAGCCCCGCGTCAAGTGGATGACACTTGAGGATCTTTGCCTCGCCGAGGCATAGATGTCGGTGAGCATGGACCCCATCACAGGCGCAAACCAAAACTCGAATAAGTACTGGAAGTGTGTGAAGTTGGCGTTCGATGAGCGCAACCTCATAGACCCAAAGTTCAACAAGATCCGCATGGAGCGAGGTGAGAAGGCCATGAACAATCACTGGCGACTGGTGCAGTAGGCGTGCAGCAAGTGGCACGGCATTATGGGACAGATCGGGCGCACACCAATCAGCGAAAGCATGGATAGCAAGGTAGTTCACCGACCTTAAGCTTAAACCTATGCCAATATTATGCCTGTCCTGACACATTTCGCGTTGTCTATGCAGCTCCTCTGTGCGTTCGGCATGTACAGGGACGACACCGGCTTGGAGTTCAAGTTACACCACGTATTCGACAAGATTCAGAGCTTCCCGAAATGGGCGGACACTCGTGTGAGCCTGACCAAGAACAAGGACGGCGTGTACAACCCGTAGTCTCCCTCGCCAACTGCTGGCGAAGGGAGGCCGGAAATCGGCCAGAAGAAGGCGAAGATGCTGAAAGCTACAGGACCTCCCGCCGAACGGCTCCACTCGTCGATCGAGAAATGCATCGCCGACTCCAAGGCCCATGCCGTGAAGAGGGAGGAGAAGGCCGAGGAGAGGTGGACGCAACTACTGCACAACCAAGACAGGAAGCTCGACCTCCTCAAGACGAACTTCGCCGCCAAGAAGAGGACCACCGACCTCCAGTTCCTCTTGGGCGGCAAAGACACCTCGGTGATGAGCCCCCATATCAAGGCCTAGTACATGGCGCCTCGACGAAGACGTCCCTGCCAGCACGCCGAATCCTACGCCTACGATTTCAGCCACCACTCCTTCACCGAGCTCCGCATCCACCTCCTCCAATCCGTCGGCTGCCCCTGTCCGGATCGAGGAGCCCATCCCGTCGCACCTGACTATGGCTACGGCGGCGCCAACTGAGCTCACTGAAGTCGCTGTCTACCGCGCGAAGCGTGATGTGTATCACTATCGGGTACTCCTATACGATGTTCGTTTACCGTCATCGTCGTTGCTTGCGTCTGTTTTCTGCTCTCTCTCCGCTACGCGTGAGTGAATTGTGCCCTTAAGTTTGTGATGGAGTGGTTGATCATGAAATTGGGATCTTGAGCTAGCTAGAGGTTAATTTGGCGTGTGAATGTGTGTTACGATCGATGTGGTGCTTGTCTCCTGGTCGCACGTTGTGGTTGATTGATGCTTCTGTCTCAATCGATTTTCAGTTTGTTTCATCCATTCACGGTCTTTGAATTCTTCTTTGAATTCCACTTTATGCACTCCAAACACATAATATCCTTCGGAACAAGGTTACGGGAAGCAAAAAAAAAAATTTGAGCAACCAGCAGGAGCGCTGTCTTTTCTATTAGAAGAAAAGAATTGGCCGGTTTGGAAGGGAAACTGGCCAAAACTCGAAACAGACGTATAAACACACGGGTCTGGTTAAAACGGGAACCGGACCAAAAAAAACCCTAAACGGCACCGTTTTAAGGAAAAACTAGTAGAAACCACACGAGGCCGCACTACCTAGGTTGACTAGGTCTGGAGCACCGCCGAAACGATACGAACACAACGGCAATAGCGAGCGCTACGAAGAGCCTGGTCCACGCCCCCGGAGAGGAAGTCAGAGCCGAAGGAACGGCTAGGCCTCTCAGGCTTCATGGCGAGAGGCAGGCCACAGGGGACATGCCAGCGGTACTTGCACGCCGACAGGGCCCGAAGACATCGACTCAACCGGCATCACTAGCACCCCAAGCAAAAGGCTCCACACACTCCGAAAAATGACGCCTCCAAGGGGGTAACGACGTCCATAAGACGCCGCCGTCATCCAATCCGGTAAGCCAAATTTGAGCTTTCACCCCGGAATGATGGACAGAGGGGCGTCGGGGCTCCACGACAACGCCCCCAAGAGGGATAACGGCGCCCACAGGCGCCGCCGCTGTCGGCACCAACCAAGTCGGGCTGGACTTTCGTCTGGAGACCACGGCCACCACCTCCAAGGGACAGCCACTGAGGCACTCCCTGCCGCCCGACGAGCTAGCTCACCGGCAAAAGAGACGACGTCCACGCCCGCGGAGCCAAAACCCGGCGCCCACGCGGCCGAGGCAGAGCTTCACCACCATCTCGATCCGGAGCCGCTGCTCCGGCTTTCGCGCGCAACACCACAGCACCCCATGCCGATTGCCACCGCCGCAGACAAACAAGCCACCCCGCGGCGACCTTCCGCAGCCGCCCAAGCACCGCCGGAGCAGGGTGTGGCCTCGACGAGACCACCACGCCGAGACACCCCCCAGCCCGCCGTCTGCCACGCCACCGAAGCGTCGAGGCAAAACCTGTGGCCGCTTCTCACCCGAAAGACGCCGCGTCCCCGGGGCCGCCGCTCCGGCTTCCTCGCCCCACTTGCACCACCGCCATGAGAGTCGCCCCTGCCACCCCCGCAGCCAGGGAGCAAGCGCACACCGCCGAGACCCGGGGCCGCCGCCCCGGCTTCCGAAGGCCAGCAGCCGTCGCCGAGCAGGGGAGGCGCGGCCCGCCGAGCCCATCTGAGCCCAGATCAGGCCCTGGCCGCGCCCAACAACCGCAGCAGCGCCGAGGCGACGCCCATGCCGCCCTTGCCGCCCTCCGCTCCGACGTCGTCCGCCGCCGCAGCCTGCAACCCACCGCGCCCCCACGACGCTAAGCCGACGAGCTCGCCGGCGAGAAACGAAATGCAACCACCCGGCCCCCTCGCGTCCACCGCGGGATCCCCCACTACCTTTGGCAGCAGGGGCCGCCGCCACCGCGGCGAGGCCAGCGGCAGCGGCGGGAGGAGAGCGGGGCCAGGGCGACCGGCGGCTGTGCACGCAGGGTTCCCCCGAGTCGCCCGTGGGGGACGACGCGGGGTCTCTTTTACTGTGGTGGTGTACATGTTACCGGAAGCAATAAAAGGTACAGTATTCAAGATGGACACAGTTTCGCCATTTCTAGCCGAACTTGCCATGAGAGGACTAGGTATGTAAAGACAGATACTCCCTCCGACCCAAATTAGTAGACTTAGATTCGTCTAGATTCGAATTTATATAAACTTGTTTTAGTACTAGATACCTCCGAATCTAAACAAAACTAAATCAACTAACTTGGGTCGGAGGGAGTAGCATTTTCTACTCTGATACTGAGAATATATCTAGTGTTTTCCATGGTATTGTTTTTTTTTTTGCGGGTATTGTGACAATGTGACCTACGTACTCTTTTCGTTTCAAATGAATAAAAAGTTTCTGGCTCGCTCATCCCAAGTCAAAATTCCTTTAATTTGACCAAATTCATGTCTAACAACCAAATTAGTTGCGTGAGATTAAACATATTTTGGCAGTTTGTATGGCTAGGCCAGGTTAACTTAGAGAACTTTAAAATAATGTTTTGCAACGTTTGGTTTATGTTGCTTCCTGTTTGGGAGCGCACTGTGCACCCCAAGCCATGGTAATACTTCGTAGGTCTCCGACTCTCCGTAAGTGAGTGGAGAAAGAAACTTCCAAAACCATCGACAATCATTCTTAAGATCGATGTCATTTTTCAGATAAAATTATTCTAGAAAGTCAGGTAACCCAATGCGTCGCGCACACACATGCATGGGACATGGGTGGCTGCCCGGCTTAAGGGGTGGTTGATCTGCCCCTACTCTCATTCTTTTTTTGAAGGAGTTCAAGACTGCCGACCCTTGGTGGATAGGGAGAAGAAGGTAGGGGCGTTGTGGCACCCGTTGTCGGGTGGTGCTGGGGGTGTGCGAGATTGAGCTCGGCATCCCGTCTGCTGCCAAATCGAAGAGCTTCTTGCTCGGTGGCCATATCTGCCACCGGCATCCTCGGCCAGGAAGGGCCTGGTGCATGCAGGAGGGCGTGTCTTCAACCTCCATGATGGAGGCCTCTGTGGAGCGCGGCGTCGACATCCTGCATCTCCATTCAGCCAAGTGGTTTTTCCCCGCCGTGCTGGAGGTGGCCGACGATCTAGGCTCGGTTGCGGTGGCGGGGGCTAAGGACCGGTTTGCTTTTCTTGTAAACCTTTTAGGGGCCTCCTTGCATAATTGCAGGTCCTATTTGCTTTTTCAGCTTTGTATAGGGCTTGCTTGTAATTTGTTCCCATCGCGTTGAATTAATTGGTAGCTCTGGGTCTTTCTAGACCCCTTCATCGTTAAAAAAAAAGATTGCCGACCCTCTGCATCGAAGAGATGCATAAAATATTTATTTATATTTCATATAAAAAACTCCAGCAAACAACCTACACATTAAAAGATGTCTAGATACTCCTTTCATAAAATCTAGAACATCTTATATTATAGAACGGAGGGAGTACATCAAAACATCCGAAGGCACCCCGAAACACTAATAAACCCCAAAATGGGTGACGATCATGTCATCCGGTCCTTATGCCGTGAAAGCGTAAACAACGCCCCAACAACTCGGTACCGGGGGCATCACCGAGTCACCCTATGGCAAACATGAAACAGACATCCCAGTCCAACATACCGCATTGAACACCTCATACACACGCTCTAAAAGCCGTCACCACCATCTCCAGGTCCGAGTTCCGCATAGTCCTCAGCAGGCCTACCGTCATTGTTTCCATGACGCTATACAGCGTAGCCGCCATGCTTTCGTCCATCACTTCGCATCCTCCATCAAGACTTTGTCGCGCCATGCCAACAAGGCCCACCAGCATCGTTGACACGGTAGATGCCACGCCGCACCACCTCCTCGGACACCACCATCTTCCATTGGTCCCACAGTTCCGATCCATCTGTCACACATTGCCTCCCAAGGAGGAAAGCGATGCTAGGAGCCACCAACATCTGACCCAGAAACCAGGCCTAGGGTTTTCCTAAAACAATATAGGTAGGGTGTGAATTGCGTAGCCGACGCCTTTAGCAAGATTACTTGCCCACCTAGCTTAGCCGCCAAAACGGATCTCTCGCTGCATTGTCCCACGACCTGCCGGCAAGAAGAGCCGAACCAAGCGTGGGGAGTACGAGCCCACCGGAAGTAAAATATACTCCCTCCATTTTAAAATATAAGATGTTTTGAGAACCAACCCGTGGTTGGATGGTTAGGAGGGCAGTGGTACCCCTAGCCCACCAGAGTTCAAACCCCAGGTTTGACGCTTTGGTGTCTCATAAAGGCGAAATATTCTTTCAGTGGGAGGCGACGTTCCCGTCGATAGCGAGGTTCTGTGGTGACTTCGTCAATCTCAAGACCCGCCGGCTCAGTCTCTCTCGGAGGTGCTCATAGGGGTAGGGTGTGCGTGCGTGTGTTCATAGGGGTGAGTGTATGTACGCATTATGAGCGTCTGCGTTTGTATTATGTTTCTCAAAAAAAAATGTTTTAGCTTTGTGAAATGAGTGTATCTAGACCACTATTAGTGTGTAGGTTCATCTATATTTAGAGTGAACCTGTACATTAAAAGGGGTTTAGATATACCTTTTTGATAAAGCTAAAACATGTTATATTTTAAAACGGAGAGAGTATAATATAATATAGACGGTCAACTTGAGCATACCGGCAAATTGGTCATTTGTCTTGGTTAAAGATGTGTCGAATACGTGTTCACCGATTAACAAGCAGAGCCATCAGAGTGCGCTTCAAAGCTGAACAACACTACGGGAGTACGCCGGCCGGTGCCGAGTAGTCTAGACGCGCGCTGCTGCTGCGTTGCCTCATGAAAAAGTCGTATTGTCAACGACACGTTAGCTTTTCCCAACATATGATTACCGGAAGGTAGCGCCAGCCATGACGACCGTCGTGTTGTCAACGAGACGCAAATGCTCTAATTAAGCGGAGTTTATCTGATTAAGTGGTTGTTGGCATGCGGTTAGGAGTCAACTCTAACTAAATGAAAACAAATCTACAACTAATTAAGCATCAGATGTCGACTATTCATCAGCTCTTGTTGCGTCAGTTCAAACAGACTGACCAACGAATATAGATGCTTGGAGGCGGCGATTCGGCTCATAGGTGCACCTATTGTGAGAAAACATATTTTGGAATGTCAAAAATTTTAAAACAATTCTACATATATATTTGAACATTTTATATTGGTTCACAAGTTTTCAGGATGAAAGAATATTTTATGTGTTGTGTATAAAAAAGACAAAATATCATGTGAATAGTCGTATTCCTGTGACATATTTTGTCTTTTTTATACACGATATATAAAATGGTCTTTCATCCCAAAAACTTGTGAACCAACATAAAATATTCTAATATATATATATACGGATTTTTTTGAATTTTTTAATATTGCGAAATATGTTTTCTCGTAACGGTGCATTTGCACCTGGGAGCCGAAGTGAATATCCGCTTCTCAGTTCGATTGTTCAGACCTAGAGATGTTTCTCTCACTCCCACACACGAAATGATTGATGGTTCTTGTGAGAATGGTGACAAAACCTGGCACGAGCCATAGAAATATGAAGGGGTGAAAAATAAACTGAAATCAGCTATTCCCTCTATTTCAAAATATAAAATGTTTTAGCTTTATAAATAACGTGTATCTAGACTCTTTTACTGTATAGGTTTAACTAGGTATAGAATGAATCTAAACACTAAAAAAATCTAGATACACTCCTTTTACAAAGATAAAACATTTTATATTTTAAAACGGAGGGAGTAGAAGACACATCCACATAAAAGTTGCATAACATGCCATATGTGCCGTTGACTAGACTAACGAGAAAAAAACAAACTGGGCCACTAACATGCCAAATAGTATTTCCCCTTTAAAAAGTGCTATTTCTCACAATAGGGAATTAGCAAAAACAAAAGACTTCTTCTTTTTACTACTTTTGTATTTTCGTGGGGAAGAAGTGCATGTGGAAAAAGAGTTTTTTGTATCATACTTTCTTTTAAAACGATGCAAAAGATTTACCATTTTTAGTAATAGAGAAGAAGTTTTAAGAGTATTTGCCTAGGGCATCTCTAGGACTAAACAAGGGTCTAATCTCGTTCCCTCAAAATAAAAATAAACAAGGGTCTAATCTCGTGGTATTACATGCCCCAAAAATTTGGCGTCGACTAAGATCCATCGCCTCGCCTCGCCTCGCCTCCTGTTTTATTCGTGCTATGATATTTGGCGTGGGTGTGAACTGTTCTTGGAATACCCTTACATTGCGTATTGAATACCCTAGGGCATCTCTAGGACTTTAAACAAGGGTCTAATATCTCGGTATTACATGTCCCAAAATTTTGGCTCCCGCTAAGATCCATCACCTCGCCTCCTGTTTTATTCGTGCTAAGATAATTGGTGCGGGCATGAACTGTTTTCGGAATACCCTTGCATTGTGTATTGAATGACATGCACTAGCCAACTCAACCAAAAGTCCAAAACTGAAGAATGAGTTAGAAAATTTATTTGAACACTCATCCTCGTCTTTGCCCTTTGACCTTTTGTGATGCATGTTTGGGGTGCCGCAATTTTTTTAATTCTTATGTTAGTCATGATTTGAACTTGGAGACCTCCTGCTCTGTTACCATATTGAATGCATGCATTAGCCAATTCAACCAAAAGTTCGAACCGATGAAAAGGGTTACGCAATTTGTTTTAACATTGTGCTCTTTCAATATTTTCTGAAATACAAGCATGATCATCGGTGACATTGCCTTCCTAGCTTTTCATCCTTCAAGAACCATCTTTGTCTACCACTCTTGCACTAAGGCTTCATTTTGCCCATTGTTCCGGGTGCATGTTGTGGTAACCACTCCAAGATAATATATCCACCCAAATACAGGTAGTGCACCTACACTTGAATAATAGGTGAGAGGACGATTCTTGAAATTGATTACAAAGTGGGAAATTCCAACAAATGGGCCGATCCCTATTTTGTAGACGATGTGGTGTCCATATCCTATTTTGCATTATAAACCATGCAAAGAATTTGAATTTTGGGGGCGCCAGTCTTCCAAACTATATTGTTCAATTATGTTGCAATGATGCATTGAAATTGGATTTTTAAGCGGGGAAGAGGCGGTGTAGATGCCATCATTTGTGAACTTCCGTGCAATTGTATCTCCGATGCCGGGGGTTTGGTGGGTTTCGAAAATCAACTACTCCCTCCGACCCATATAACATGACTCAGATAGATACGGATGTATCTAATACTCATATTTTAGTATTAGATACATCCGTATCTAGCCAAATCTATGTCAACTAATATGGGTCGGAGGGAGTACCATATAGAGACAAACTGTTGTATGCAGCCTATGTCGAACCCATTGTGGATGTTGAGATTGTTGATCCAAAAATTATTTTATAGAGCTTTCTTGACTATGCAATTCCGTCGTATTGTACACTTGAAAAGTTTTGGAGCTATATCTTGTTGTTGTAGCCCATCTAGTCAAGGAGAGGTCCAAAATCTTCACAACAGTACCTTTTGTGGCGGCCGCAAAAACTCACGATCATGTTCGTCGCATGGATTGCTAGTCCCAATCGGGCCATTCATGCCATAACCATCTCAATCTTAGAAAGGAAGCAAAATTTTCTAGATTCAAAATCCCTAGCCATCCGTGCTTTGTGGGGCAACACACTACTTCCCAATTTACCTTGCACGTCCCCCCGGTCACTTTGTCACAACCCGTCCAAAGGTATGCACGGAGAAGGGAGCTGATTCTTTGTAGGACTTTCTTTGGTAGATCAAGTGAGGTGATATGGTAGATAGCTTGGGAGGTGAGGACCGCGCCGCGCGTACAAAATGCCCGGCCAAGTTATCACACTTTCGAGCATAGTATAACTTCGAAATAGCAAACACGTGAAATTGTTTTTCCTGCAGAAAGGGTGAACTGAACCGCCAGCTCGCCAAGACCGACATGACCGACCAGTCAGGCTGCAAGGCAGATTTCAAATTTTCAATTTAGCTTTCGAACAAGAGGAGAATGGAATCATATACTACTGAACCACAATAAAATATACTCCAGTACTATGGTTGGACGCTACAATGACATCCACATCCACACCGGAGCTCTAGCCAGTCTGTCCCATTGTACTACTCTATATAGCAACCATCAATAGCCACCGCAAGAACAACAATCAAGCGCCATATATATGCACCTCAGCCGTTCATAAAATTCTTCTAGTCTCGCCACGTGGTACCTAGCAAGCCAGCTTCATTCATTTAAGATGGCTGACATGGTTCTGCTTCGGAGCACGGTGATGTTGTTCGTCGTTCTATTTGGTGTCGTCGTCGTGCAGATGCAGACGACCTCGGCCGTGCCCCTTGCGGCGGCTTCCAGAGTGCTGGTGGAGGCTAACCTCGACGCTGCTGGTGTTAAAGTCGGCGCTACGGCTGGAAGCAATGGAGTTGGCGTCAGGGTTGAAGCAAGCGGTAAGGCTGAAGGCAACAAAGATGAACCCATTGTTGGTGGTGGTGGTGCTGGCGAAGGTGGCTACGACTACGACTTCGACTACGGCGGCGGCAAGTGAGCTCACTGATGCGCGATGTGTATCACTATCAGGTACTCCTAGACGTACGGTACGTTTGCCGTGGTCGCTGTGTGCGTCTATTTTTCGTTTTCTCCGCGCTATATGTGGGCGAAGTGTGCCCAATAAGCTTGGGCCGGAGCGATCTAGGTTACCTTTGCATGCCAACCGGTAGTTGCTCATGAAATTGGGAAGTTGAGCTAGCTATTGGATGGCCTGAGCACGCATTTGCTGTGTGTAATCTCCCGGTCTCCGGTTGTCGTCGATGAATTCTTCTGTGCTGAAATGTACTGTACCTATTTGAACAGAGTATCAGGGAATAGTCCATTCATGTTCTTTGAAACTCTTCTTCGAATTCGGCTTTACACACTCCAAGCACGTCTTTTTCAGAGGTGTGGTACTGGAAGCAATAAAAGGTGCTCCCTATCCATATTAGTTATCGATGATTTAGTAGATAGTTGTATTGGGACAACTAATATTGATCGGATAAGGTATTGATAAGTTGAAGCAATAAAAGATACTCCCTCTGATCCATACTAGTTATAGCTGATTTAATACAAAGTTGTAGTGCGACAACTAATATAGAAACGGAGAGAGTATTGAAGAAGAACACGGTTTTGCCATGTCTATTCAGACGTCCCATGAGAGGACTATAGGTACATAATGACAAAGGGAATTTTCACGGTACATGATATCCAATAAATATCTAGTGTTTCCACGGTATTAGGACATACACACATTTCGTTTTAAACCAATTAGAGTTTTGATTCATCCAATTCAAATTATTTAAGTTTCATAAAAAATATATCAATATCTACAAATCGAATTAGTTCCGTGAGATTAACATATTTTCATAGTTTTATATATGGACTAGCCGGATTGAACTTAGAGAATTTTGACACCTTATAAAAGTAGGACTAGATATGTATTGTGATAGGTTTGCCTAAACCTAGTCGGTTCAGTTCATGTACTATAGACTCTGTAATCCCGCATTGATCAATACAAGCAATTGTTATTTCCAATTATCATGGTATCAAAGCATATTGATCAATAAAAGCAATCGTTCTCTCCAGTTATCAATAACTTTAGTTAATTTGGAATGGAAAGACCGTAGAACTTGCGAGCCATGTCAGCACGTATAGAAACATTATAAGAAAATCAAAGCAAATGAGTAGTTTGGCACAAGATAGTACACCTACATCACGCAAAAATTATGCTCTAGGTTTTATTCACATTGAGAAAGAAAATGAATAAAATCTATGAGTACAAAACACAAATAATATATATTACTACAAAGTTTGGTTTATGTTGCTTGCCGATTGGGAGCGCACAATGCACCCCAAGCCATGGTTAGTGCGGAAATGCAAAAAAAACCCGTAGGAGGGGCCTCCGGCACCATCTCTGCCCTCTGTTGGTTGGAGATTCGTGCTACGCATTTTACAAAATGATTCTTCCACCTCACTTTTTTGTCTATTGTAGTTTTGCTGTTCAGTCCCCAGATGTTATACATATTTCATCGCTGATTTGTCAACTCAGAGAAAATATTTAACAAATTTCTTTTACATAGAACATTGGTGTTTCAACAGTATTTTTTTACCTAAGCAATTTTAATTAGCAATTCTAAAAAAAATATATACAAGATTCATAGTCTGATTCATACACTATCATGTTCAACACAGATTCATCCAAGATTCAACACAGATTCACACAAGAATCATACATAATTTAAAGAATAATTCAAGAATTAACAATACTTTATACTCAATTCACGTAAGTTTTGTACGATGTATAGCTTAACAAGATTTATGCACGTTTCAATGTAGAATCAGTACATGAAAGATCCATATAAATTTTATATGCAACAAGTTTGTAGAATCAGTACATGAAAGATCCATATAAATTTTATATGCAACAAATCTATAGAATATTAATAAAGATACATACAAGACGCGCTCTTGATTCAAAACATGAACACATGAACTGGATATGAAAATGCAATACCATGAACACATGAACTCGCACACGCATCTTGGTTTAAAACTGGATTTCAAAATATAGTATGGATTAGGATGTTGCCCACAAGATCCAAGAACGTTTGAGCATGGGAAAAAATAAGAAGAAAATATACAATTTTTGTCTGCAATACATCACGAACTAGTAAAAGAAAATATACCTGTTTAGATTATTACACGTTTCAAAGATTCATACAAGTTTCAGTAGATTCATACAAGAAATCCAACAAAACTTCAAAGATTCATACAAGTTTCAGTAGATTATTACACGTTTCATACAAGAAACATAAAGAAAAAGAAAAAAAATCATTCATGTTTCATACACCTGTCAAGATCCAAGCATGAAGAAAAAACTAAATAAAAAGAAGGGCCCCCGGATCCGGCCACTCCTAGCAAGATCCGGACAAAAATTCAACGAACTAGATCCAATCATGAAGAAAAAAATGAAGAAAAGGGGGGGCTCCCTGATTCGGCCAATCCTAGCTAAGAACAGTCCGCGCGTCGAGGGGACGGCCACCGCGCGTGGAGTGGAGAGGATGGCCGCCGCGTGTGGAGGGGACGGCCGTGCGTGGAGGGGACAGCCGCGCGTGGTCGTCGAGGGTCGCCGCCCGTGGAGGGGAAGGAGCGTCGCGCGTGGAGGGGACAGCCGCTGCGCGTGGTCGTCGAGGGTCGCCGCGCGTGGAGTGGACGGCCGCCTCGGCGCCGCTGCTCCATGGCGCCTCCCCCATCGGGGACATGGAGGGGGAGGAGTTAGTAGGCGGCTATCGGGGAGGAGGAGGAGGCGTGGGGCGACGAGATGGGGGAGCGCGTTCGAGGAATCGGGGGTAGGAGGGCGACGGACGGTCTACTGTCTACGGCTGGGAGGCGCCGGGAGTTTATCCACTCCCGTGAATTGTAGTTCAAATCCGAGATTTTTCGAGGGTTAAAATGCAAATGCACACGAGGCTTTGACCGCACGGACTTCACACGAATCTCCAACAAATCCTCGGCTGTGACGGTGCCGGGGACCAACCCAGAAAGGGTAAATCCGCTTTGTGGTTAGTGGCGTACGAAGAAACTTCCGGAAGCTTAGACGACCATACCTAAGATGTCATTCTTTCTGAAAAAATTATTTTGCAAAGATAGATAACACAACTCTAGATGCGTGTTGCTTCCCACTCCCACCGACGAAGATGATGCGTTGCCTCATGAATAAGTCGCAGTCTTGGAGGTGGAAGGGAGCAAATCGCTCACCAGCAGTGTGGATGAGTATTGTATTGTCAACGAAGTAGCTTCACAACACATCATCACCGGGTGCTAGGATTAGTACCGTGAGGAGAGTACCGTATTGTCAACGATACGCGCATGCTCTAGTTAAGCGGAGTTGACCTGATTAAGTGGCTGTTGGCATGCGGTTAAGAGTCAGCTCTAACTAACTGAAAACAAATGTGCAACTAAGCATCAGATGTCGACTGATCATCAGCTCTCTTGTTGCGTCAGTTCACTCAGACTGACCAACGATTATATAGCCTCGCAATTCGATCGTTCGGACCTATCGATGTTTCTCTCACTCCCACACACGAAATGATTGATGGTTCTTGTGAGAAGGGTGACAAAACCTGGTAGGGACCCACAAAAATATGAAGGGGTGGAAATAAACTGAAACTGGAGGACACATCCACAATTAAAGATACACAACATGCTATATGCGGCCTGACCGGCTGACCCATTGACTAGACTAACTCGAATAAAACAAAATGTAAGCCGCTGACATGCCCTGTGGTATTTCTCACAATAGGGAATGTAGAAAAAAAGTTTCTTTTTTACTACCGCTGTATTTTCGTGGTGAAGAAGTGCACGTGAGAAAAGAGATGGTATTATCACCACTTTCAAGGACTCTAGAACTTCACAACAAAATTTTAGATAAAAGGTACAGGCTTTAAATTAATAAAGCTAAAGGTTTCACGTGCTCATGTAATGATTACACTAGTACAGATCGTGCCTTCATACACGGTGGAAATGGCCAGTCGCATACAAATTTTCTCGCTATCGATGGGTGTGCGAGTGCGATGCATCTCTACTACGCACATGGTTTATATAACTGTGTATAAAAAAGGGCATACAGTTCCATGATTCCAACCATCTGTGAAATTTTGGAATATCGCAAACGCTTATTTTTTATTGGCCATCTGCGTTTTCTGACGATTGCAAACGACTTACTTTGTTTCGTCGTATGTGTTCATGTCAATTCGCAAATGATAAGTCCGAACCATCTGTATGCTTACTCTAGATAATCCAAATGTTTTCACTCTGAACCATCTCTAGTCCACGATGTTATTAGATGTATGCAAATACAATACCAAAATCTTAATTTTATTTGATTGTATGTCGAATACATCATATGTTTACATACATTTATGATATAGCTTCATTTGGTAGCTATACAAAGGAGAATGATACATAAAAAGAAGAATATGTAGCTTTTCTTGGTTACGTGTTCGTCTTCGTGACGACAATGTATCTTGCAAGGATAAAATGGATAGGTTGCTCCACTTGTCATTCGGTCACCATCATCGTGCACACGCTATAACTGGATCACACGGGTTGTGATATCGTTTTTTCACAAAGGGTAGAAGCTACGGGTTGCAGGATGGACACTTCTGCTCTGCAGTATTACTCAAAGGATCTTCAAATATAGTATAACATGTTCTTCAATGTGAGAATCTAAACACATAGAAAATATTATTAGATGTGTAAATTAAAATAATTATTCACCTACGTGAAGTTACGGATATCCTGGGGAAGGCAAAGGAAGGTAAACCTCCCTAAAAACACCGGGCGGCCCTTTGTTCTTCCCTTGAATTCATACTATGCAGTGTTACCAAAATAAGATCCATATTAAATAAGTATAAATAAAAACATTTAATATAGATGGCTATACACACTCATTGTTCATTTGATGGAATTAAAAAGACCAACACAAATAGAAAAGTTCATGTGTGTAGATCTAAAGTGCACAACCACACTAACAGCTAATGTACCATGCATTTGAAGGATTAAAAATATCAACACAAGGTTGACCTAGTGCATATGTAGATCTAAAGTACACAACCACACTAAGAGGAGAGTAATTAACAAATCCACCGTGCATTTGAATGTATTAGAGAAAACAAATACAAGATTGGCCTAGTTGTATATGTAGATCTAAAGTACACGACCACACCAAGAGATTAGTAATTAATAAATCCATCGTGTATTTGAATGTATTAAAGAAAACAAACACAAGATCAGCCTAGTGCATATGTAGATCTAAAGTACACAGCACCACTAAGAGGATAGTAATTAATAAATCCATCGTGCATTTGAATGTATTAGACTAGTCACAATGGGGAGTATCATATAGTAGTACCATGTATATGATACTAGTATATGATACCATCTCCATAATGCATAGTATCATGTAGTAGTATCATAGTCTTAGTATATTTATTGATTTCTAGAATCTCAATGCAAAATTGTGTACAAGATTAATTTGGGATTAGTTTTTCTAGTTCTACGTGCTATGATACCGTATCTACCTATGATATCAACACAACCTCTTTCATTATTAATTAGCATGTCACGTTAGAATTTTGCCAACATGATATGCATGATACTACCTATGATACCCCATTGGGACTAGTCGAAGACAAATAAAAGATCATCCTAGTGCATATGTAGATCTAAAGTACATAACCACACTAAGAGAAGAGTAATTAACAAATCGACCATGCATTTGTAAGGCATGTGAAGGATTTAATAACCTTTGGAGAGGATCAACCATGCTACCGTTGACACCTTGCACTGCGCGCCGTGGATGAAGAGGATGTGTTGACGCAGATGCAACTCCACACCGACATGGATGTACACATTGCACCAGAGAACTTCCAGAGAATAGCTGATGCAGTGCCTCACCGACGTAGCTCCCGCCAGGTGTGCTTCCTAGATGCAGATAATCACAAAAGAAGAAGTGGCAGCTTTGGGGGGAGTGCGGTCGTATTCTCTATGCCTAGTCTACTGGTCCCGTTTTATAATGGTAGGGTTCAACCAAATGGGCTCTGGCGGGCCTTAGCCGTCACACACCCTTTAACCTTCAGAAATCATTGCCCATATGGCACACAATATTCTATCTATAATCATTTGCGATTCTATACACCGTTGATATGAGTGTAACCATGTTCGATGTTATGACTACGCCAACATGTTAGTACCAATATTGTGGAACCATGTACTTCACACACGCTTTTCCAGGGTGAATGGTTTGTGATCAATATTTCAAAGATGATTCTTTTCCATTTGTCATGTGCGACATGCATATCACACATGTTTTTCTTTACTATGTACGTTTCAATAGCCATTGCATTCTTCATCTATAGGCAACTCTCTGCCTAGGCATTAAGCAAAGAATTAGTTCATAATATTTGAACATATATAGTCTGAAAGGGCTCCAACCAAACATGGTTTTCCTACTTGTTTCAAAAGACAGCTAACTTGTGACATTACATAGTTTTTAATAACTACTTAGTACGCACTAGCTAATCAACTAATAACTAGTCAGAACACACTAAATGTCGATGTTGTCGGAGGAGATGACGATGGCGTCGGCGGCTCCACCCTTCCCGGACCCCGATGCCTTGTCCTCTAACGCCATGCGCCTTGCTGCCATGGCTTTCCAAATGCCCGCATCTAGTCGAAACCGTTGATGGGAAACTCTGGACAGAGCAATATAGGACCACGCGGAGGGGCCTCTACACGTATAGCCTCCTTCTTCTTGGCGGGCAGCTGGTCCCGTCGAGAGACTCGTAGTACCGCTCCACCACCATATGCTCCTATATCTTCTCCTCCATCCCATATAGGTCATCAGCCGCGTCCTCGTACTCCTCTTCCGACGAGGACCAGCCAAAATACGAGGGCGAGGAGCCATCGTCATGGTCGTGGGAGGGGGTGCTCCTCCTCCCAAACCGGAGATGGTCGCGCCGGATCCACCACCGGAGAGGCTTGCTCAACACGGAGGTTCCGCGTCCTCGTACTCCTCTTCCGACGAGGACCAGCCAAAATACGAGGGCGAGGAGCCATCGTCATGGTCGTGGGAGGGGGTGCTCCTCCTCCCAAACCGGAGATGGTCGCGCCGGATCCACCACCGGAGAGGCTTGCTCAACACGGAGGTTGCGCCGGCAGGCACCGCCGGTCTGCTTGTTGGGAGCCATATTGAAGTTATGTGTACTGTGGACTGGTGTGTGCCAAGAGGGCGGTGGCATGAGGCCTTATGGCGCATGTCCTAGAAGCTGCATCGTTCCTAACGCGTTAGTCGGAATTCAAAAAATATCTCTACACACCATAATTTATGACTCGCCTCAGAAAAAGAAACATAAAAAACTAATCTATCAGGTAGAAATCATGTCGAAGGTTTTCCACTAAGCAAACGGTTGTTCTTCAACCAACGGTGTGTGCTTCATTTGTTATGGTCTCAAAAAATAGAACAACCAGCCGTGTGTGTTTCATTTGTTATGGTCTCAAAAAAATTCCGAGACGGTTAAAATTTTGCGGCGTCAGCTTTCGGTGTGTGACAGGCGGCCTTAACAGGCCCGATCTGTAACAGTGTTGCATGCACTTAACTCAAAGGTGACAACGCGATGTACAATTCGCAATAGCAAACAAGGATTTGTTTTTCTCTCTAAAGGGTGAAGTAAACTGCCAGCTCGCCCAGGCCGACAGGACAGGCCAGCCAGGCTGCAATGCTAGTTTCCAGGTAGCTCTGGAATAAGAAGAGAACGGAATCCTAAACCCACCTGTGGAAACAACAGTAACTAAATACGTATTAAGTGTAAACATGACTCTCTAAATATTCTTACACGAACTTGAAGTGATATTTATCAGGCAATCCAAGAGAACTGACACCCTCCCTGTCAACCAGGATAACCGAAGAGCTTGAACTTCAGCAGGCCACTTTAAAAGTACTTGACTGCATGCTGGAGAATTGGGAGGGTAAAAAACTTACAAGGTCCTAAATTATCCCAAACAAAGAAAAAAATTGCTAAGCTTGGCAACACCAGAAATGAAACGCTTTTGAGTTGCATGACCAGTTAGTTGCTCTGTCCACTGTTTGAATGTAATTGTTCAGACAAAGGCTCAATAGTTACTTGCCAACCTCACATGAGAAGCTGCATTGAAGCTGAGCAGTCCAAATTAAAGTTAGGCTTGTACAAACTCAACGAAGGTGTGAGAGGCCAATGCCCAACTTAGAAGCCCCAGTCTCAGACGAACACATTGCAGATCCAGCAAGAAGCCACTGCTCGTGGTGTTTGGTGCTCTTCAGAGTCTGGACAACCTCACGAAAGGTGTAAGATCAGGAGGCATAAGAGGCGAAGCCCAACTTGGTAGTCCCAGTCTCGGATGAACGCGCTGCACATCCAGCAAGAACCCACTACCATGCAAGACCACCATTGCATCGCAGAAACTAGCGATCTATGCACTGATTTCATTTCCCATATCGAACTGGTAGTCCTCAAGGCAAAACAAAAAACCTGGTGAATGTTATATTACGAGTCAATAATTATTGTAGAGCATGCACAAAACTCGATCCTTTATAGTGTTTTAATCAAAGGCGATATTGCAAAAATCTTGGTAATTGTATGAGCTTATGCTTACTACAAGTATCATAATTACCTTTTCCACTTTCAGGGTTAGGAGGGCACACCCTATAAGGACATGAAGTAAGCCATCAATCTTAAAAGCGACACTGGGCTATAACAGGTAAGTGGTTGGCTGTTGAGCATCTGGTCAAGCCTCATATATTGTTGTCAGTATAACAAAACCTACTGGCAGCAGCAAGCCAGCAACTAGTCCTACATGCTTGCATAGCTGAACACAAAGAAGAATAAAAGTCAATAAGCTAATGAATTGTAGTGAGACCCTGTATTCACACCAGTTGAGCATCAAAAGATGACCCAAAGCTGATTGCTGAAGTGTGCTGTCCGATATAATTGTGTGCAATGCGTTTGAGAATAGCTTCACTATATGAGTTCGAACTCTGAGTGCAGTGGTTTGGCTCCGGGGTGTTTCAGAGCCCAATTTTTTCATTGACCGAAAAGTCTTATTTCAAAGTTAAAAAAAAATACTCCATTCGTCCCAAAATATGAAGTCTAAGATTAGTCAAAAGTCAAATCCTACTAACTTTGACCAGATTTTTAGGAAAAAAAATCAACATCTACAATATTTAATGGACACTTTGCGGAAATATACTTTATGATGAATCTACTGATATTGATTCAGCATTGTAGATGTTCATATTTTATGTATAAATTTGGTCAAACTTAGAAGACGTTGACTTTTGACTAAACTTATATGCCTTACATTTTGGGACGGAGAGAGTATGTAAGAAACCTCACATATACATCTAGATATGAGCGACATACCTGTAAAATGTCAATAATGAGTACTTCAATTCTGCGCTACTTTAAGAAAAACATATGGACCTATAATAGCAAATAGTACTTCCATTCAAGACCAACCTATTTTCTGTAATGAGCACATTTGTTAGTGAAAAAATTACAGGAACGTCATGAGGATCTATATGTGCTTGTGAAAAAATATGAAACACCATAAAACAGTTTTCGTTTTTTTAACCGAGCTCTATTTGGGTCTTTCATTCAAACTCTGCTAAATTGGGATTTGTCCAAAACCACTGGAGGCAATGGGAATGCCTAATCTAGACACACATCCATCATAAGAGAAATGAAATTACGTAGAGCACATTTAAAGAAGAGACAATAGACCAATCACACCTTTGGGATATGTTCAATACTTTCAGTTCACATCCAATGCGACCATCTTACTGCAAGAGCTGTCAAGAACAAAAATGCTGAATATGCTGTCATTATGTACCATTCCTGAGCTAGCAAACAACACTTCACAGATACAGCCCCTTTCTGTCCAAATGTAGCGATGACAAAACCTGGGACTCCATTCTTCTTCCATGTCATAGCAGGCACTGTTACTTCCCGTGTCCCATCGGCATGGGTGTAGTCTGAGAAGCTACGAGCATGCGCACTAAATATAATCCTGTGGAAGAAGAAATGAGATTAGGACCTCAAGTGCCTTCCTATGAGGAATAAACTCAATGAGAATTCATTTCAACAAGCAAGCACACTAACTAATTTTCTGTTTTTTAATACTATTATACCACGCACGACTGACAATTTGCAGCAGGTAAATAAATGCAATAAGATAATCATCGTTAACAACTATAAGTAATTCAATTCACGGTTATACATGCACAAACTACTGCCTTATACCAAGGACTAACCTTGCCTTATACCAAGGACTAAAAATTATAATTAATTCAATTCACATATATACATGCACAAACTACTGCCTTACACCCAGGACTAACCTTGGTTTAAGTGCTTGAAGAATATATTGAGTTGAATTTGCAGGGAGTGTCTGCAGTTGATCATACAGTCTCGTACCATCAGCTCCACTGCAGGATCAAATTACACTTAAAAAATTGCACATTCAAGACATCTATTGTTCCAAAACTGAAGGCAAGTATATAAAAAAACCTGAATAGATGGATGGGCAAAGCTCACGTGTAACTGTTAAATGAGTATAAATATACACAGAATGTATGATGTACTTTCAAAACTACCAGTCTTACATAAGGATGGAAACAGAAGAGCATTGGTATGAAACATGAGTTATGAATCTCACAAATAGGGGAAACGATTTAGGCCTCAACTCATAATACATACTATCTAAATTTTACCTTTGTTCTGAACTCAAGGGGGTCAAAGGATGGTCTGAAAAAGTTCCCTCTGTAAACATGGGGACACCAATTACTCCCCCATCAAACTTATGTAGTGGAATATGGAGCAAAATGACTGGACCAGATCCCGAAGTCATGGTGTTTTGTCTCCAACTGTGGGCACCGGAATCTTTCCCTTTTTCACTTCCAAGAGGATAATGTTCTGCTCCATTTGACCTTTTCATTTGCAAACGATGACTTTCCATTTCCATGACCTTCTCAACGCTGAACCGCAACATGTTGTCCCCACAGAAAAGCGCCACCGAATTTAGAGACATAAAACTGATGTTACTAATCTCGAAGGCACCACAGCCACTTGAATCTAATCCTGGCAAATGCTTGGCCATGCGGTGCACCAATTTACCATCCAAACTTGAACATCCGCCAACATCTTTATCGCCTAACACGATATGAAGAGGAATAGAAGAGTACTGCCCCAATATCCCCTCAAACTGTTCAAGAACAGCTATCCATTTGCTCTCATTCTGCTCCGAACCCTTTGCTGAGATGTCCCCGAGGACTATGATCATATCTGGATTTGTTGTCTGAATAGATTTCTGGCAAAGGAATAATAACACAAATTACATGGGATTTACACTTCAAGAAACTGCCTCATATAGTCGTATACCAAATATATTGCAAATTATTTGACTGAAAATTGAAAATAGCTTCGATGATAAATAGTCTTATACATACATACAAGGACACAGCTTCGTAAAGCTTGAGCACTGTAGTGTAGTGAACAACTTGGTATAATACTACTAAGGTTTAACATCCAGCTCATTCTTACTAAATGAAAATTAATCAACCTAACGCATAGCTCTGCCGGTCCAAATTCTCCCAAGGATTTACACCTCTGTACCGGTACAACAGTAAATGGCCTGAATCACGTGAACAAGTATGAAAATTCCCAATTTCCCAAGTCTAGCCTACATAACTACTACAGTCTATAAGTGGTAAATACTAAGTAAGTACTTCTATATATATACTGGAACTTTAGCATGCAGACACGCCCCTGCGGACACCTAGAAACACAAAAGCAATTCGAAGAAATTTGGGTTGCTCGCATCTGAATCTGATCGCAGATCACTTACAGTGATTAGCTTGGACATGAGGAGATCCCGGAAGAAGCGGTCCGCGTATGTAGCATCCGAACCAAGGAGCATCAGGTCCGCGACCATCATGGCCCTGAGATCGCCGGGGGCCGGGTCAGGGCCGAGCGAGCCGCCGGAGCAGGAGGGCGTGGAGAGCCAGTCCTCGAAGGCGAGCAGGGCGGCGATGAGGACGAGCGGCAGATACGGGTTGGGCCATGCCGCCATCGGCTACCCGTGGACGGAGGGGGGGCCGAGGGCGAGGTACCGGTTTCTTCGTCGTCGGCCATGACGCGGCTGTTTGCTGGTTTTTATTTCTGATGACAGTAAGATTCGGCCGGCGGTAAATTGCAGTCACTATTGACCAAGCCACACAGAGCGAGAAGAAAGAGAAAGCAACGAACGGTGAAAGAAGAAGGCTGGAAAAAGTGCATAGAAAAATAAACCAGTTTATCTTTAAGTACAGGTGCTTACTTTTTTTTAGATGAGTATAGGTGCTTACTTATATGCTGGAAACTTGTCTAACTAAGCATCTCTAGCATACAAATAAACATAGGTACTTAAGAAAATAGTTGATTTAATTGTGTAAGCATACATCTAAGTACTTATATTGTACATGGTCTTATAGCATCTTTAATGGATGATCTATAATAAAGGTGGTGATGTATACTAGATCTCTCTTTGCGTCTCGAGGGACGCAGCTCTCAGGAGAAACTATTTGATAATAATACCTCTAAAATATGTCAACAAAATAAAATAAGTAAAATCTTTGGACTTTCTCTTAGACTTCGACGATAAAAACCAAGTCTTCGGACTTTTCCTTATAGACTCGAAGGTCTAACGATAAAACCAACACATGGCTGATTCGAGATGCACCTTTTGGTTTATAAGCTAGCAGAAAACACTCCAAATTATCGAGGTGTGACTAAACATGCAACGGATGAAACTAGGGCACTTTGGTCGATATAAACTGTACTTGTCTTAGCGGTAGGTGGTGGAGAATAGTGTACCAGTTGCGTCGTGGGCACCGAAGACACGCGGAATCGGATACATGCGGTTAGGTCGTATGCATATTTCTGAAAGCATGTTGTGTACATGCGGTTGTCATGGATCCCACATACACATGCAAAGCGTGGCGGTTGCATCGTGGGCACCAAGACGCGCAGAATCGACTACCATATACTTAGTCTTACATGTATTTCCGAAAGTACAACGTGTACATGCGGTTGTCGTGGATTCCAGATGAAAGGACAAATGTTCTCCTAGAGGAGGTGAATAGGCTAATTTATCAAGCCAAAACCTATATCCACTAGGTTTAACTAAGTGCACCAACAACCTATGCTAAGCAAGACAAGCAACAATGTGATAGCAAGATAAAATACTTCAAACACGATGGTTATCATAATGTAAATTGCATAAGTAAAGGGCTTGGTTGAAAGATACCCGATGGATGCGGAGATAATTATTTTTATCCCAAAGTTGACTTCCAAAGAAGCTACTTCTCCGTTGGAGAGGTGCGATGGCGCAATGTGCTTCGAACGCCAAAAATGGCTCACATTGAGGTGTGGTGGCTCAATGCTCACCAAACGTCACATAAGGCCTCACCCCAAGATGCGAAGGCATGCAACACACCATCGTCATAAAAGGCTCACCCTATTCTCCCGTGAGCTCGCCACAAAGGCCTACTCATGATCCACTATGGGACACTTGAGGGAGGTCACCAAGCCCGTACAAGGCTTGGAGAAATCTCCACAACTCAATTGGAGGGCTCCCAAAAAATGCCACAAAGGCTACAAGCTTGAGGAAACTCCACAACAATTGGACCCCCAAGGACAATGCCACAATAGGCCACAAGCTTGAGGAATATCCACAGCTAAATTGGAGGCCTCAAGAACTCACAACAACACCACACAACCGTCTAGGGTTCCAAGAACCCAAGAGAAACAAGTCCAAGAGCTTGAACTCGCCGAATCTCCGAGGATAACTCAAACATATGCACCAAATGCAAGAGGCAAGTCCTTCACTCTCAAATTACGTCAAAGCTACAAAAGTTATTGGGGGAATAAGAGAGGAAGAACACAAGATGAGAACATAAAACTCTTCAAGATCTAGATCCCAAGGATTCCTTCACAAAGAAGGGATTTGGTTTGGTGGGGTTGTAGATCTATATATACTCTCTCAAAACCCTAAAAAAGATGCAAGAATCATAGGAGGGGGAAGGAGAGAGGACAAGATCTTCAAGGTCAACAATGGAGGAGAGAGAGAAACCCAAAAACCAAGAAAAATGCTAATACCCCCGAAGGGAAAGAGGGCCCCCCTTTTAAAGGGCTCCCGGATCTAGCCATTGGGACATTTACGACCCTGGCCGGTACTATTGGTGGGCGGGCAGTACTACCGCTGATACCCGGCCAACAATCAAAACACAGTGACACGAAAGAGAGAGAAATGATCCTGGCCAAAACTACCGCCGACTTACCAGTACTACTGCCTAGTACGGTACTACCGCAGAAACTTCCGATCAAAGTTCAGTCAAATAGGACTCCCCAAACAGAGAGGTTACTAAACCGAAATGAGGCTAGGAGTATGTCAACACCCGGATTTTTAATCCCAGATGCCTGTTATGCCATACATCGCAATCCCAGGATTACCATTTTTGCGAGACATAACAGATTGGATATCACAATACATCATCCATTACATACCATAATAAGGTCTTACACAAATAAAGGATCGCATGATCCAGTCTTAATACAAATCAAGCAGTGGAAAAGAAACGTAGTAGGGGCTCCATCTTCAGAGTCACAGGCAATACTGACGATGGGAGATGATCCTAGTTCTCGTAGACGTCCTGTTGTCCATCATCCTGATAGTCTTCCTCATAGTCTGGCCACGGGAATAGCCAGGGAAAAAGCCATGAGTACTCATTAAGCACTCGCAAACTATCACTAACAAGTAAGGTAGTTCTAGATAGGAATCTTAATCTCTAGGTTTATTTGCAAAAATCCAGATTTATCTAAACTGAGTTTACAAGTAAAGAAAACTAAGTTAATGTTCTAAATCACTTAAGTGGGAACCTAGTTTTCATATTCACAACCCTGATGTGGTCAAGTCAAAATCATAGTTCACTTCACAAGTCATTTTGAAAACATCTGACGATGGAACAGTATGGCCACTCCAACGGTCCATGACCGCAGACGCGGCTATTCGAATAGTTTGACACTCTGCAGAGGTGGTACACTTTCATCACAAAATTTGATACATTCATCAGGGATAACCCTGAATCATCATACTTAGTATGTAGATAATCAATCATAACCTTTCAATTACACACACTAGTATAGGCACCTCCCCTATGAGCTTGGCCTCCCAGCCATGGCCGTCTGCCATCCTGGGCACTGGATAGGTGGACATTCACACTCACGAGGTAGCCTCAGCTCAAACCTCTTCCACGAGGGAACACATACTAAGGCATATAAACTTCTGGCTAAGCCCTACCCAATTCAGGCATTGTGGTTGTACGGTAAAATTGGAATGGTATCGCATCCGAACCCAACCATCAGTTTTTGAAAAGGGCTAAGGCTCATGCCTCAACATTTTCATCATCAATCCCTTTGTGTCTCTCAACACATGTCAAAACATCTCAATAGAATGAATCATCATTCCAAGGTTTTCATAATCATTTTCACCAAGTATTCCCATCTAAAGTGATTAACTTTTATGCTTAGCACTAGCCACTAAGGTTAAGAGTATTCACTAATGAGGGGTGATAATCTTCAATCTCATGCCGTAGAATGACATGTAAGTATAACTAGTTAGGCCAAGTTTTATACTCTTTATGCTATCTATTGTATTTTTCCAATGCTCACAAAGCACTAACTAAAAGTAAAGAACTTTGGTAAAGTGAAAGAATCAAGCTTGCAAGTAAAACTTGGGATTTGTATAAATCAAAGGTATATAACCAAAGCATGCCTAATTCATATTGCTTAGGTTATCTTGCAATTAGTGATGGCTTGCATAGTTAAGAAACTTGCAAGTGTTAGCTTGCCTTGAGTAGTGCGGTGGTTGAAGTTTTCTTCTTCTTCTTCATGGTAGTACTCCTCCTCCTCGTATCCGGGGTCGGTACTATCGTCTATAAATGAATACGAGGTACACAATCACCAAACAATACTTAACTAATTCTATTTAGCACACTAAAGCTCACACTTGATGATCTAGCATCATCACAATCATCACATGAAATAAAGAACTAGTTTTATTTATCTTATTTGAGAAAAGTAATTTCTACTCATTGAAATTAATTAAGATTTAATATTCTGCAAGTAGAATATGGGATCATGTTGACACATGTCATCACCACATATCCTAATACATGGGAATGTGATTTAAAGTGTTGGTCATATTTTATAAAGTATAAGGTTATCATTTAATAGAATTAAAGTGACTAGAAATCCCCTAATAGCATTCTTTTGGTACTAGTCCAATGTCACTGCATGCAAACCCAAATGTTTTTACATATTCAGATAGATCTTATCAAATGTGATTTTTGAGAGGTGGAATCAACTCAAAAGCATTAATGGTTGATTTTTGAAAAATGTTTGAAGTTGCAAAAGTCTCTGTCTTATTATTTTTACTATAGATTATCTCTAACTCCAAATGACTTGAATCCAACGGGATTGGATCGATAATTTAAATAGCTTTCTAAGAAAATTTGAATCATGCAATTTGGTTTAGTGAAAGTCTCTGAATTGATTTTTGAATCTATGGACAGAATAGGGTTTTAACTAAATTGGAAATACTAATTTGAATTCACTGGGCTGCGCGGGAAACTAAACGGGCCGGCCCAATCTGCACAGCACAGCGCAGCGAGCTACTGATAGGGGGGTCCACCAGTCAGTGAGTCTATCTACGCGAAGCGGTATCTACGAATCTAGGTCGTGCGATTAAAAGACGATCTAACGACGGAGAGTCATCGTCGATGACGAACAACTCCGGTGAGGAATTTAACCTAGCATGGCGGTGGGGGTCCGGCGAGGCTCACCTGGGCTCCAGCTAGGGTCGGTGATGGGGGCGAATGGGGTTGTCGATGACGGCAGTTCGATTGGCGGTCACGACAGCTCCTGGGGTGGCTTCAATCGATGGCGCCCTTCTCCTCCTAAAGCGGCGGGCTCCGGCCAAATTCCGGCGAAGGAGAGCTCGCCTTGCTCTGGGAAAGGGTGAGGGAGGATCAGTGAGGAGTGGTGAGGGTGTTGGTGTGGAGAATGGAGGCGGGGGAGGCCTCTACTTGTACTACGGCGAGAGGACCGAACGGCGCGGGCTCGGGCTCGTCAGTGACGATGCACATGCGGCTAGCGGCGCGGATGAGGGTAGGGGGCGGTGTTGTGTTCCCTGGCGATCATCACGGATGTAATGGCAAGGCACGGGGCGGTCGAGGTTAGTCGGGCGCGTGTGGCGCTCTATGTAGACACGACGGTGTTTGCGACAACGTGCGGGAGCTACGGGTCGCGCGGCGGCGAACGGGGGTGTTTGGGAGGTTGTGGTGATCATGGTGAGTGGGCGCGTGCGTAGAGAGGGTGAGGCTGTCGGGTGCGGCGCGCAGGGGCGCTCTGGGCACGACGTAGAGACATGGAGCGTGGCGTGGCTAGGGTGGTCCAGGGCTCTCCTGTTGCCATGGCTTGGACAGGGGGTGGCGGTGGATGCTCGCGTGTCTGGTGCGCGTCACAGGCGAGGGCGGCATGGCTTCTGGCGCACTGTTCACTATCAGCCGGCGACGACCATATCCGGGCGGCGCTGCACTATGCACAACAGCTAAGGGGGATTTGGTCTGGTGTTGCTCGACACTAGGGAGACAAGGGAGTGAAGAGGGGACACTGAGGTGGGTGATTATTGCTCCAAAATAGTGAAGTTAGGCAGTAGTTGTTTTGTGTCTGCAAGGTATTTGAGGAAATGGCCGCAAGAACTTTAGTTTGAAATTTTCAAATGAAATTTGGTGAATGATTTGATCTTAAGCTTTAGTGTCTATGATTGCTTGGAGAAGTCAAGTGGAATTGGTTTGAGTGGTTTTTGAAAAAGTGTGATCTTACCATATGAACAAGATTCAAATTTGAGTTGTCCATTAAATTGATTTGGAAAATGTTTTTGTAAGTTTGTAAAGTGGGCCTTGATACACTTTTACTTGGTCTAGCAAAGGGTGAAAAGAAGTGGAATTGTTTATGTTAGAAATTCTCTTCTAGGAACACTCAAAGTGGCCTAGTGGTTAACTTTGGTCAAAATTACCATTTGATTAATTAATTCATATTTGATTTCTTTTTCTTTGGATTTTAATTGGCCTAGATGATGTAGTATTCACCTTTAACCATTTCTTATCATTTGTAGCAATCAAACATGGTAAATTCAATCAATCATACTCTAATCGAAATCACACATGCATTCATATTAATTTTTGGAATAAAAGTTTTTGTTAACCCTAAATTTGGGTGATTAGAACTTGATAATCTTGATTGACAATTTTGGGGTGTGACAAACCTTCCCTCCTTAAATAAAATCTCATCCCGAGATTTAAGAAAAACTAGGAACTAAAGAGATTTGGAAACTCAGTTCTAATATAATCTTCTCGCTCCCGGGTAGCTTCTTCTTCAGTATGGTTGCTCCACTGGATCTTGATAAACTTGATACACCGGGTCCTGGTGGTTCTGAAGGATTCTTCCAAATTACGAATGGGCACTTCACGATACGTCAGATCCATGTTGATATCTATGGCTCGGTGATCGATGTTCTTGAACACTTCGGTCTTCTCCGGAACCTCTAAGCATTTGCGAAGTAACGAGATATGGAACACATCATGGATGGCTGACATCTCCTTTGGCAGTTCCAGTTGATAAGATACTTCTCCTTGGCGATTGAAAATCTTGAAGGGTCTAATATATCTGGGGCTAACTTCTCTTTCAATTGAAAACGTTGCATTCTCTTCAAAGGCGACAATTTGAGATACACAAAAACTCCGACATTGAAAGTCAGGTCTCCACGTCTCTTGTCAGCGTAACTCTTCTGTCTGGTTTGGGCGGTCTTGAGGTGCTCACGGACTTTGTGAACGTTATCTTCGGCTTCTCGTAGGATGTCGGGTCCGAAAATCTGACTCTCTCCTACTTGCGACCAATTCAAGGGGGTACGACACTTCCTTCCATACAGAAATTCAAATGGGGCCATTTGCAAACTGGCTTGATAACTGTTCTTGTATGAGAATTCTGCGAAAGGCAGACAATCTTCCCATTTTGATCCATACTCTAGCACACAAACTCTCAACATATCTTCTAAGATTTGGTTGACTCTTTCAGTTTGTCCATCGGTCTGCGGGTGATAAGTTGTGTTGAAATTCAGCTTGGTTCCTAATCCTTCTTGGACTTTCTGCCAAAATATTGAGGTAAACTGGGTTCCTCGATCCGATACTATGGTCTTAGGGGTTCCATGCAAACTAACAATTCTAGCAATGTACAAGTCTAGTAGCTTCGAACTCTGGTAGGTAGTCTTGACAGGTATAAAATGGGCTACCTTGGACAGTCTATCAACTATGACCCAAATAGAGTCATTTCCCCTACTAGAACTAGGCAAACCGGTGATAAAGTCCATTCTGACGAAATCCCATTTCCATTTCGGAATCTACAATGGTTGCAAAAGTCCTGTGGGTCTTTGATGTTATACTTTGACTCTCTGACAGATATCACACTTAGCTATGTAGCTTCCAATTTCTCTCTTCATCTTGTGCCACCAAAATTGCTCCTTCAAATCCTGATACATCTTCGTTCCTCCGGGATGGATAGAATAAGGAGTATCATGAGCTTCCTGCATCATGACTTGCTTCAGCTCCGAATCTGCTGGCACACAAATACGTCCTTTGTACCACAAAACTCCTTCTTCATCCTCGGTGAATCCGGGTACCTTTCCTGTACTGATACGGCGCTTGATTCCATCGATACTTGCATTTCCTTTCTGCGCCTCCTTGATCTGACTGATCAACATGGGTTGAAGTTCAATGCTAGCTAAAAATCCTTTGCTAACTAGCTCTGTTCTAAACTGCTCCAACTCTTCATGCAAACTTGGCTGGGCTTCTTTGATCATGGTGTTTAATCTACACGACAATCTTCTAAGGGCATCCGCTACCACATTGGCGTTGCTAGGGTGATAGTGAATGTCAAGGTCATAATCCTTGATTAACTCTATCCATCTCCTTTGCCTCATATTCAGCTCCTTCTAAGTGAAAATATACTTCAGACTCTTGTGATCCGAATAAATCTCACAGCGGTTGCCCATAAGGTAATGACGCTATGTCTTCAATGCTAAAACTACGGCTGCTAGTTCAAGGTCATGGGTAGGGTAATTTTGCTCATGCTGCTTCAGTTTTCGGGACAGATATGCTATGACTTTGCCTTCTTGCATCAACACACATCCGAGACCAATCTTGGATGCATCACAATACACAACAAAAGGCTTCTTGATATCCGGCATAATCAGAATTGGGGCTGAAATCAATCTCTTGAGCTCTTGAAAACTTGCTTCACATTTGTCCGTCCATTCAAACTTCTTATCTTTCTTCAACAATTGGGTCATTGGTCTTGCGATGCTCGAAAATCCTTCAACGAACTTGCGGTAATATCCTGCAGACGGGTTGGGGCGATACTTTTGCATATGGTGGGATCCATTCTGGTGCATCATGCGACGCTTGTGGTTGTCATTGGCTTGGTTGATCTTCCCTTCCATCTAGATGGCAGAGTCAACTAGCTCTTCTAGATCTCCAAAACGGATGTTGACTAACATAGTCTGCATCTCATCATGCAATCCATTCAGGAACCTTTCCTTCTTCTTTGCTTTGGTGTTAATCTCATCAGGGGCATATCTAGCTAGGGACATAAATTTGTCACGGTACTCGACTACCGTCATCCTTCCTTACTTTAGTTCCCTGAACTCATCTCTCGTCCTGGTGACTAAACCTTGGGGCACATGGGTACGACTGAACTTGATCTTGAATGCTTCCCAAGTCATCATCTGTCCGTCATTCATGGTACGGGTGCTATTCCACTAGGCTCTTGCATCTCCTGCCAGATAATGGGTGGCAAACAGTACTTTCTCATTGGCTTCAACTCCTGCGACCTCCAGATTGTTCTCCATGGTTTGCAGCCAGTCATCAACATCTAAGGGATCCTCAGACTTATTAAAGATAGATGGGTTGGTATTCTGAAAGTTCTTGAGCTTGGATCCATGGTGATCTTGGTTTCCGTGACCTTGGTTATTGTGGGCCATATGGGCTATCTATTGAAGAGTGGCTAGGTTGGCTTGGCGTTCTGCTCTATTATCTTACGGTCGGAAACTAGCATTTGCAGAATCTACAACATCGGGTCCTGAGATGAGCTGCTTCCTCCGGGATTTCCACGAGTCATCTGAAGATTGAGATAGATAATAAGATAAGAGGGAAATTTCTAAGGTTCATGGTTTTGTTTTTAATAAGATAATAAGTTTGACTCAGGTTTTTCAAACTAACAACTTCCTTTCATTCATTCATTCAAAGCACACCATACAAACACACACCACACACAAATAGAAAACAGATGATTTTAAGAACCATTCTGTGAAACTACAATACAGTGCGACTAGTACAACTCATTCCTACGGTAGTGATCAAGTGCATCTAATCATCATCAATGAAGTAGGAATCATCATCATCAGTGTGGAACTCCATGGCATCATCCTCCAGGTAGTCGTTGTCATCACTGAGGTAAGAGTGAAGATCTCTCTGGATATCTTCACCTTCCTCCTCCTCCTTTGCTTCAAGATGGACTTCTTGTTCATGGATGGTATTCTCGAGAGCGGCCACCTTCTTGCAAAGACGATCGATGGTGCGATCATTCTTCTCGCGCTGACAACGAAGTGATTGGCGATCCTTGGCTAGGAGGGCGATGGTCAAGTCCTTCTTGACGGCAATGGCAAGGTTGTGGTTGGCGTAGGCTCGTGCGTTGTCCAATTCCTTTTGCCTATCATACAACATGAAGTCAAGATTGTCGACCTGGTGCTTCAACTTCGGGTGTCCTGGCATCTCCAAATGCATTCCCATAGAATCACGCCTTGCGAAGTGAGCAAAGTGAGTTCCCTGGATCAAGTTGATGTTTTGCCCACACAGACGGGCAAGAGCTTCATGCATAGCCCTGGCTAATCCATCTAGCCAGTTGTTCTCTCGCAAGGTGAATTGGATCTTTTCAGAAGTGGGTGCTTCCATCTTGCCTCTGAGATCTGCAACTATCAACCATTGTAGATCTCCTCCTATGTGATCCTTGAGTTGAGCCCTGAAGAATTCTGGATGTGGGCGCTCAAGATACTCTGACAGTGCATCTAGATCCCTCTCAAAGATCAGCTGGCCTCCATTGCCCAGCCGGTAGAACTTGCAATACTGAACTTCCATCTATAAGAATTTAGGATGAGTAAGTTAGTGAGGTGATCAAGTGTGTCAAATTTTATGTAGGTAAGCAAGAATTTTTGAGGAACATGATTTTTTTAAAGAATCAAGGATAAAAGTGGGAATAGGTTTTCATAAATACTCACTTCATTTGTTTTGAAACTAAGTTTTTGTTCGGACGTCCATTCTAACTAGGGTCTCCTATGGTTAGGATGGCTCTGATACCAACTTGTCAACACCCGGATTTTTAATCCCAGATGCATGTTATGCCATACATCGCAATCCTAGGATTACCATTTTTGTGAGACATAACAGATTGGATATCACAGTACATCATCCATTACATACCATAATAAGGTTTTACACAAATAAAGGATCTCACGATCCAGTCTTAATACAAATCAAGCAGCAGAAAAGAAACGTAGTAGGGGCTCCATCATTAGAGTCAAAGGCAATGCTGACAATGGGACATGATCCTAGTTCTCGTAGACGTCCTTCTGTCCATCATCATGATAGTCCTCATCATAGTCTAGCCACGGGAATAGCCAGGGACAAAGCCATGAGTACTCTTTAAGCACTCACAAACTATCACAAACAAGTAAGGTAGTTCTAGATAGGAATCTTAAGCTCTAGGTTTATTTGCAAAAAGCTAGATTTATCTAAACTGAGTTTAGAAGTAAAGAAAACTAAGTTAATGTTCTAAATCACTTAAGTGGGAACCTAGTTTTCATATTCACAACCCTGACGTGGTCAAGTCAAAATCATAGTTCACTCCACAAGTCATTTTGAAAACATCTGACGATGGAACAGTATGGCCACTCCAACTGTCCATGACCACGGACACGGCTATTCGAATAGTTTGACACTCTGCAGAGGTGGTACACTTTCACCACAAAATTCGATACATCCGTCAGGGATAACCCTGAATCATCATACTTAGTATGCAGATAATCAATCATAACCTTTCAATTACACACACTAGTATAGGCACCTCCCCTATGAGCTTGGCCTCCTAGCCATGGCCATATGGCATCCTGGGCACTGCATAGGTGGACATTCACACTCACGAGGTAGCCTCAGCTCAAACCTCTTCCACGAGTGAACCCATACTAAGGCATATAAACTTCTGGCTAAGCCCTACCCAATTCAGGTATTGTGGTTGTACGGTAAAATTGGAATGGTATCGCATCCGAACCCAACCATCAGTTTTTGAAAAGGGCTAAGGCTCATGCCTCAACATTTTCATCATCAATCGCTTTGTGTCTCTCAACACATGTCAAAACATCTCGATAGAATGAATCATCATTCCAAGGTTTTCATAATCATTTTCACCAAGTATTCCCATCTAAAGTGATCAACTTTTATGCTTAGCACTAGCCACTAAGGTTAAGAGTGTTCACTAATGAGGGGTTCTAATCTTCAATCTCATGCCATAGAATGACATCTAAGTATAACTAGTTAGGCCTAGTTTTATACTCTTTATGCTATCTATCCTGTTTTTCCAATACTCACAAAGCACTAACTAAAAGTAAAGAACTTTGGTAAAGTGAAAGAATCAAGCTTGCAAGTAAAACTTGGGATTTGTATAAATCAAAGGTATATAACCAATGCATGCCTAATGCATCTTGCTTAGGTTATCTTGCAATTAGTGATGGCTTGCATAGTTAAGAAACTTGCAAGTGTTAGTGATACGTCCATTTTGCATCACTATTCTATGTCATAATTCACTGTTATTCATTGATATATTTCGTATTGAGAGGTGATACTTATGTTATTTCATCTGTTTTTGCATGGTTGATGACTTTTGGAGCATGGACCGCTGCAGTCAGGATTCTGATGGAAAGGTGCTATTTGGAGGCAAAATTCGTGAAGATCAGAAAATCCGGGAAAATATAAAGAAATCCTATTTTTCTAGAAGACGAAGGAAGCCAGAAGGGGGCCTGGATATGGGCCACAGGGGGCCCACACCACCCCCTGGCGTAGGCCAGCCTAGGTCGCACCACCAGGTGGTGTGGCCGCCCTGGTCCACCCCTGGCACTCCCCTCTGGCGTATATTATCCTCCCAAAACCCTAAGACTCGAGGAGCGACCACAGAAAGATTCCGCTGCCTCTGCGGGGCGGAAAACACCGAGAGAGAAAGATATCTTCGACAGATAGATTTCTACCGGGGGAATTCCTTCTCGGAGAGGGGAGATCGTCGCCATCAACACCACCATCAAGCTGGACTTCATCGGGGTCATCATCATCATCACCACCATCATCGCCATCAGCACCCTCATCACCATCTCCATATTGCTGTAACAATTGAGTTGAATCTTGCATAGTTCATAGGGGAAACTTTCCTGGTGTTGATTACTCTTTGTAGTTGATGCTATTGAGTGAACCATTGAATTATTGTTTATGTTCAGATTGTTATACATCATTATTCCATCTCTGATCATGATCCATATGATGTCTTGTGAGTAGTTCGTTTTGTTCTTGAGGACATGGGAGAAGTCATGTTGTTAGTAGTGGAGTTGTGTTGAGAAAGATTCAATGGTTTGATATTTAAGTTGTGGTGTACTTCTTCTAGTGGTGTCATGTGAACCTCGACTACATGACACTTCACCTATATGGGCCTACGAGAATGCATTGTGTATTTGGCTAGTAATCATAGGGGTTGCCAGAGTGACAAAAACCTAAACCCCGTTAGGAATCCATGACACAAGGGACGTACGGGTCTTAGAGTTTAAAGCTGTGGTTAGGTTTCTACCTTAATTACTTTCTTGTACTTACAGATGTTTGCAAGGGGTATAATCACAAGTATGTATTAGTCCTAGGAAGGTCGGTACATTAGCACAGGTTCACCCACACAACACTTAGCAAGCTAAAGAAGATTAATCAACTATATGAAGCGAAAGAACTTGACAGTCTTCCCATGTGTCCTCGAGAACGTTTGGTCATCTTAAGTAATACAACCAGCGTGTCCTTTGCTGCATAAAGGATTGGGCCACTTGCTGCATTCATTCCTATTGTCTTTTGTTTACTCGTACTTTGTTTACTTGCTTTATCAAAAAAACCCTAAAAATCTATTTGCTAAGTATTTGCAGAGAATTCCTGATCCATACCATTAGCCAGCACCTTCTGCTCCTCGTTGGGTTCGACACTCTTACTTATCGAAAATACTGCGATACACCCCCTATACTTGTGGGTCATCAAGACTATTTTCTGGCCCCGTTGCTAGGGAGTGAAGTGCTATTGGAGAGTGGAACTGGTAAAGGAAACTTCTACTGTGAGTATTGTTTACTTCTGTTAGTTGCTTTATTTTCGTTATGGATAATTCGCTGAGTCTCTTATTTGGTAATGCTACTAGCACTGCTAAGGTAGTAGATAAACCACCACCTGCTGAAATTGATGCTTTCAAAATACCTACAAGAATTATTGATCGTGTTATGGATAACTATTATGTTGGGGATGGAACTGTCCATCCCGGTGATCATTTACTCTTTATACACGAATTATGCGGGTTGTTCAAGTGTGCAGGTATTACTACAGATCAAGTTAAGAAGAAGTTATTCTCATTATCACTGAAAGGAAGAGCTGAAGAATGGTATAAGCTGCTGAAGAATGGTCAAGCTCTGGAATGGGAGGAAATAGTACCTCTCTTTTATTCAAAATTTTATCCTCCTAGTGAGATTCATAAAGATCGGAATCAAATATACAACTTTTGGCCTCTTGATGGAGAGAGTACAGCTCAAGCTTGGGGGAGATTGAAGTTACTAATGCTCAAATGTCCCATTCATGAGCTCCCCAACAATATTATTATCAATAACTTTTATGCAAGGCTCCCTCTTCATGATAAAGATTTATTGGATGTGTCTTGTGCTGGATCATTCACTCGCATGGAAGAAGAAGCTAAATGGGATCTTCTGGGCGCAGCAAGGATTTGGAGTCCAACGCGCTAAACTAAAGAGGATTTTCAGTCCTCTGCTCTACCAGCCAGAACCTAGAAGGACACTGAACACTCGATTTGACATTAAAGACTGGAAACACTGCTTGTCAAGAGCACCCAGTATAGAATACTTTTTGAGTATGTTGGTAAGTCCGGTCATCCGCTTCTGTGCTTGCACTTCTACGTCATTTCTCTTTAGCAAAGAATGACCTTGGTTATCAAAGGATTGAACAACCGGGATCCATTTACTTATGATACCTAGTTGGCATTGATAACAAGGATCTAATGAATTATGAGTTTAATAGATCCCCTTTAGCAGAAAGACGTATATTCCTTGCTCATTATCAGACAATCACTTATTTTATTTCCAAACCTCGTGTGGGACTAATCATTTTCATTTACCATCTCATGGAAAACCCTTTTGGTTCTGCTTAGCCCTATCGGGTGGGATGGGCTATTGGTCCTCCCTTCTGGGCCTGCCTTCCAATCAAGCAGACTATAACATTCCTACGGAGTGCTGCCCATAGATTACAGAACACTTGGCATATGTTGATTGAGTTCCGGGTCCCTCACTCGCTCTACTTTGAATCACGAATTAGCGTATGAAAAGCGGCGATCTTTCTCTATTTCTTCCTCTTCCACCAAAACAAACAAGTTGGGACCGTATTCAAGACAATGCTGAAGCATGGGAGAATGACAAAGGTAGAAAGTCAGGTATAAATTATGATTATGAATGCATTGAATCTTTTATGGGAACTTATGACTTTCAAAATATTAAAAATGCTTATGGTCTAGACTCTCAAGCTATTGCTTCTTATTTTAAGGCTTTTGCTTCCTATATTGAAGTGCCTAAAAAGAAGTGGAATAAGTATCATGAACCTTATAAAGATGTTGCTAAGAGTGTTCCTGCAAGAAATACTGAAGTTTATACTGCTAATCATGTTTTACCTAAACCTTACATTGAGAAAATGCCTTTCCCAGTTAAGATAAAGGAACATTCTATGATGGCTAGTATGGTTAATGAAAGTATAATCAAATCTATTGAACTTGATGAACAAAAGGTTTATGAACCTATAGTAGCAAATGTGAAAGACCTTGTTACTAAATATGAAGAAGAGGGATACACTATCCTTTGTAAGGATACCTCTAATATTGTTTCACAAAGTAGTGTTATGAGAGCTAGTATTCATGTGTTTTCTGTTAGAATAAGTGATCATTGCTATGAGGGTTCTTGTGATAGTTATACTGTTAAGTTTATGCATGATACTGAAAGTTACTATGAAAGAGGGGAAAGTGTTCTGATGCATCTCAATAATATCAAGTTTCCTCGTTTTATGCTGAAAGTTTTTATGTTGCACTTCTTTTGCCTTCTTATGCAAGTAGCCTCTGGTTTCAACAACTTGTTTGTTTACAAAATTCTTTTGCATAGGAAGTGGGTTAGACTTGAATATGTGTATTTTTGCTTCTTAATGCTCTCTTTCACCTCAATTCATATTCTTATGTGAGCATCTTCAAAATTATCATGCGCATCTTAATGGCTATAAAGAAAGAGCTTTTTGGGAGACAACCCAATTTGTTTTTGCTTTCAGTTTGTTTTTGTTTATTTGAGTATTGGAAGTTATTACTTCGGTAATAACCTCTCCTTATCCGTTTTGTTTGGTTTTTGTGTCAAGATCAACTTCTAATAATAGAGAAGTAATATTTGGGGAAGTTGCTATCCCGAAACAGATTTTTGTGCTTCACCGTAAAAATTCGTGAGAGAACTCTGTCTGTCGGATTGAGCTGTAATTTTTTGTGCTCCTGCCCTAGGTTGTTATTTAACGTTCGTTAGTTTTGCACTTTTTTATTTGAGCAACAGAAGATTTTCGAAAAAATTGATCTTTATCTGCTGGTCTGTTTTGACAGATTTTGCCACTCTTTCATTTGCTTCTTTATTCTATTTCCTTTTTGAATTCTTTTTGGGTTTTCGAAAGGATTTGCTATAGTAGATTATGTTTTGATGGTTTTCAGTTGAAGTTGGACTCAAAAGGTTTTATCACTTCATATATACTAATGTTTCTAATGAGAACTGTGTGGAGTTTTGTGTGAAAGAAATTTCCAAGTAGTGCAGATAATGGTGTAATAAGGAAGAGAAGGGTTTTATGACTCAAGTAATAAGTGTATGAAGATGAGATATTGATGTTATTCAGGTGGTGACTCCGGAAGAATCTACTAGATACCGAATTCAGAGACCTACAGAGTCCGTTTTCAAATAGGTAACAGTGCTGGTAAGAAAAGTTCCGCGAAAATGCTATCCAACTATATTTTTGCAGTTTTTAGACAGTAAGGAAAGCTACGAAGAGAAAGAGGGACGGAAACAGAGCCAGGGTGGCTCACACCACCCTGTGGCGTGGGCCCTCCCCTGGCCGCGCCACCAGGTGGTGAGTCCACCCCGGACTCCGCCTCCGACTCGTTTTCTCCCAGTACCTTCCTTTTGATATGAAACTTCGTAATATATAATCCCCCGGATCTCCCGAGGTTCATATATCGTGTTTTCGTTTCGATCTGTTTCTGACAGGTAAAGTCCCAGATTTGGAGCTACAATGTCTTCCTCTAGACCAGCCAAGGAAGATTCTTTAGAGGATATCATCAACCCATACATGAGAGAGTTGAAGATTCATCCCAAGGAGTTGTTGCTTGAAGATGGGGAACTCCGGATAAAAGAGGTTCGAGGCCCTAAAGGTGAAGGAAGTCCGGAGGACAGGATGGAAGCACTGGAGCAAGAAGTCTTTAGGTACAAGAAGATGGCGGAGCGCGAAGTGGATATCATCCATAAGATTTGTTCCGAACTCATCGCCGAGCACCAAAAGGAGACTGCTAAACTCAAGGATGGAGTTCTCTCACTCTGCCAAACAACCAACGAACTACAAGCATAGTTCTGTGACATTCAAAATCAAAACTGTGAGTATGAGGTTAGGTTTAAACCCATAAGTGTTGCTGCAAGTTTTAGGATGCCAGAAACCATGATGTCCTTTGTTGATGGGAAGCCCTTACCCTGGAAGTCGGACGAAGATGAGATATTACCACCACCACCGAAGGAGTAATTCGTCATCAGGTTTGGCATCCCCTTGGTTTGTTCCAAGCTTGGGGGAGTGCCGCGGTATCACATCACTATCTTCTATCTCTTTACCTTATTAGTAGAGTCATATCATGAATAGAGAAGTTATTATGTAGGATGGTTTGCATTATGGAAGTGTTCCCACTCTCGTTAGATATGTATCCCTTGGTGTGAGTTGCCATTATGGAATATTAATGAGAAGTTCTATCATTTACTCTTTTGCATAGCTTATGTTAGTTTTCAATTCGTGGTTATATGATTGATCTTGTTATTAGTATTGGTATCACCTTGGGATCATTGAGTTAATTTAGTTGGTTTTGGCAAACCTGGCTCGGTCAGTAGCACACTATTTTTGAGAGTTGAATGAAAAAGATAAAAGTACTCTAAAGAAAAAAAATCGTCATCTTTCTTTCTTGATTTGCTCATAAGTCTAGTATTATCTAGTTAAGATCTTTTGTGCTTCCAAGGAAGATTGCATGTTTGTCTTTATCATTGTAGTTTGTTTGTTTCCTTCAACTCTTGTACTTGCTACCCAGCCTTGCTAGCCAAAAACCTGTACTGAGAGGGAATTCTTCTCGTGCATCCAATCCTTAAACCAAAACCTTTGCCATTTGCGTCCACCATACCTACCTATTAGCATTATTGCTATTCCAAGTAAATTCTTGTTTTATCTACCTCCCAAATGAAATTTGTTATGTGAAAATTAGTGATTAAAGCTCTCACAAACTTGATGGCACACTTTACTTTCTCGCATCTAATAAACTTGAACCATTGTGCTCATCTATGTTGCGTATATGCTTGCGCTTTGTGAGTTGTGAATTAGCAGAACCATGTTGTCATGGGGAAAGCTTTCAACATTGCACTGGTACTTTGTACCTAGTTGATATCATGTTCTTTTGTCTATGGATGTCGTCGGTGTGAAATGAAAGGGGAGGTTGTAAGTCCATGGAGTTATGCATGTGTGTTAGAGAAACGCCTAGGCCACTGGTCTAATCCATGCTGACATGGTGGAAACCTGCAGCGTAACCATAACAAGCATCTATGAAGCATTCTTCATATAAAAAAGAGTCTGATATTGAGAAAAGGAGAAAAAGAAAAAAGAGATTATGAAAAGAGAGAAAAAACACCATATTCCCATGGTAAATAAGAAGATTGCTGAGATGTTTGTTGTCTGCTTGCCTTGTGATTTTGATATGGGGATTCTTCCGTATCATTAGGCAAGGGATACCCCGTTGGCGGTTCTCTATGATACACATATGCTTACGATGACAAGAACTTACCGGTGACTAAACTTGAGTAGCATGAGGAGCGGCCCTCGTATTCAGGGGACATGAGATTCTCAATTTACAACTTGTCAATGCATATCCTCGTATTTGATCACTTTAACCTTAATCACCTAAAGATGCCTATGATAGGGGCAATGAGAGCTGAAAGCTAATAAGTATAATAATTTTTGGGAGCTCTTTATGAGACTTGCAATCCCTGCTTCCCTCTGCGAAGGGCCTTTCTTTTTTACTTTGTAGTTGAGTCATTAAACCTATTCCCTTCTATCTCAACAAGTATTTTGAGTTGTTGTGTTTCATTCATTCATATGATGATTTATTCAATCATGTTTCTTATGTTCCTTGTTTTGCACATTGCTCTTATCTTGGTGTTTACTACTTTGAAAGCTATCATTGAAAACCAGTTATTTGTGAACTCCAGCAAATTATCAACTATTCTTCAACCAAGAGCTAAATTTGCCATTACCAATTATGATTCACTTTATGTATCTTTATTGTGTTTCCTTTGCTTATTGCAAGTTGAGTTATATAATAGTGAGTTGTCTTCTATTATGATCTATGTATTGATGAATGTGATGCTTCTTGTCCGTATTCTTTTATCGACTCTTCACTCCATGAACCTGAGGTCATGTTTATTGAGCTCAGTTTCGCTTGGGGACAAGCGAAGTCTAAGCTTGGGGGGAGTTGATACGTCCATTTTACATCACTATTCTATGTCATAATTTAGTGTTATTCATTGATATATTTCGTATTGAGAGGTGATACTTATGTTATTTCATCTTTTTTTGCATGGTTGATGACTTTTGGAGAATGGACCGCTACAGTCAGGATTCTGATGGAAAAGGTGCTGTTTGGAGGAAAATTCACGAAGATCAGAAAATATGGGAAAATATACGGAAAATCCTATTTTTCCAGAAGACGAAGGAAGCCAGAAGGGGGGCTGGAGATGGGCCACAGGGGGCCCACACCACCCCCTGGCGCGGGCCAACCTAGGCCGCGCCACTAGGTGGTGTGGCCGCCCTGGTCCACCCCTGGCACTCCCCTCTGGCGTATATTATCCTCCTGAAACCCTAAGACTCGGGGAGCGACCATAGAAAGATTCCACCGCCTCTGCGGGGCAAAAAACACCGAGAGAGAAAGATCTCTCCGGCAGACAGATTTCTGCCGGGGGAATTCCTTCCTAGAGAGGGGAGATCGTCGCCATCAACACCACCATCAAGCTGGACTTCATCGTGATCATCATCATCACCACCACCACCACCATCACCATCAGCACTCTCATCACCATCTCCATATTGATGTAACAATTGAGTTGAATCTTGCATAGTTCATAGGGGAAACTTTCCCGGTGTTGATTACTCTTTGTAGTTGATGCTATTGAGTGAACCGTTGAATTATTATTTATGTTCAGCTTGTTATACATCATTATTCCATCTCTGATCATGATCCATATGATGTCTTGTGAGTAGTTCATTTTGTTCTTGAGGACATGGGAGAAGTCATGTTGTTAGTAGTGGAGTTGTGTTGAGAAAGATTCAATGGTTTGATATTTAAGTTGTGGTGTACTTCTTCTAGTGGTGTCATGTGAACCTCGACTACATGACACTTCACCTTTATGGGCCTAGGGGAATGCATTGTGTATTTGGCTACTAATCGTAGGGGTTGCCGGAGTGACAAAAACCTGAACCCCCGTTAGGAAACCATTGCACAAGGGACGTAAGGGTCTTAGAGTTTAAAGTTGTGGTTAGGTTTCTAACTTAATTACTTTCTTGTACTTACGGATGTTTGCAAGGGGTATAATCACAAGTATGTATGAGTCCTAGGAAGGTCGGTACATTAGCACAGGTTCACCCACACAACACTTAGCAAGCTAAAGAAGATTAATCAACTATATGAAGCGAAAGCACTTGACAGTCTTCCCATGTCTCCTCGAGAACGTTTGGTCATCTTAAGTAATACAACCGGATTGTCCTTTGCTGCATAAAGGATTGGGCCACTTGCTGCATTCATTCCTACTGTCTTTTGTTTACTCGTACTTTGTTTACTTGCTTTATCAAAAAAACCCTAAAAATCCATTTGCTAAGTATTTGCAGAGAATTCCTGATCCATATAACTAGCCAGCACCTTCTGCTCCTCGTTGGGTTCGACACTCTTACTTATCGAAAATACTGCGATACACCCCCTATACTTGTGGGTCATCAGTTAGCTTGCCTTGAGTAGTGTAGTGGTTTAAGTTTTCTTCTTCTTCTTGGTAGTACTCCTTCTCCTTGTATCCGGGGTTGGTACTATCGTCTATAAATGAATACGGGGTACACAATCACCAAACAATACTTAACTAATTCTATATAGCACACTAAGGCTCACACTTGATGATCTAGCATCATCACAATCATCACATGAAATAAAGAACTAGTTTTATTTATCTTATTTGAGAAAAGTAATTTCTACTCATTGAAATTAATTAAGATTTAATATTCTCCAAGTAGAATATGGGATCATGTTGACACATGTCATCACCACATATCCTCATACATGGGAATGTGATTTAAAGTGTTGGTCATATTTTAGAAAGTTTAAGGTTATCATTTAATAGAATTAAAGTGACTAGAAATGCCCTAATAGCATTCTTTTGGTACTAGTCCAATGTCACTGCTTGCAAACTGAAATGTTTTTACATATTCAGATAGATCTTATAAAATGTGATTTTTGAGAGGTGGAATCAACTCATAAGCATTTATGGTTGATTTTTGAAAAATGTTTGAAGTTGCAAAAGTCTCTGTCTTATTATTTTTGCTATAGATTATCTCTAACTCCAAATGACTTTAATCCAATGGGCTTGGATATATAATATAAATAGCTTTCTAACAAAATTTGAATCATGCAATTTTGTTCAGTGAAACTCTCTGAATTGATTTCCGAATCTATGGAAAGAATAGGGTTTTAACTAAATTGGAAAATACTAATTTGAATTCACTGGGCTGCGCGGGAAACTAAACGGGCCGACCCTATCTACACAGTACATCATAGCGGGCTGCTGACAGGGGGTCCACCAGTCAGCGAGTCTATCTACGCGAAGCGGTATCTGCAAATCTAGGTCGTGCGATTAAAAGACGATCGAACGGCGGAGAGTCATCGTCGACGACGAACAGCTCCGGCGAGGAATTTAACCTAGCGCGGTGGTGGGGGTTCGGCGAGGCTCACCTGGGCTGCAGCTAGGGTTAGTGATGGGGGCTAATGGGGTTGTCGATGACGGCGGTTAGATTGGCGGAAAAGGCACCTCCTGGGGCGGCTTCAATCGACGACGCCCTTCTCCTCCTACAGCGGCGGGCTCCGGCCAAATTCCGGCAAAGGAGAGCTCGCCTTGCTCCAGGGAAGGGTGAGGGAGGATCAGTGAGGAGTGGTGAGGGTGTTGGTGTGGATAATGGAGGTGGGGGAGGCCTCTACTTATATTATGGCCAGGGGACCGAACGGCGTGGGCTCGGGCTCGTCGGTGATGATGCTACATGCGGCTAGCAGCACGGCTGAGGGTAGGGGCGGTGATGTGTTCCCTGGCGATCATCACGGAAGTAATGGTGAGGCACGGGGTGGTCGAGGTTGGTCGGGCATGTGTGACGCTCTGCGCAGACGCGGCGGTGTTTGCGACGGTGCATCGGAGCTACAGGTCGCGCGGCGGCGAACGGGGGTGTCTGGAAGGATGTGGTGATCATGGCGAGTAGGCGCGTGCGCGGAGAGGGCGAAGCATGGTCTGTGTGAGGCGGTCGGGTGCGGCACGCGGGCGCGCTCTGGGCACGGCGCAGAGACATGGAGCGAGGCGTAGCAAGGGTGGTCCAGGGCTCTCCTGTGGCCGTGGCTTGGACAGGGGGTGGCGGTGGATGGTCGCGTGTCTAGTGCATGTCATGGGCGAGGGCGGCGTGGCTTCTAGCGCACTATCCACTGTCGGCCAGCGACAACCATATTCGGGCGACGCTGTACTATGCACAACGGCTAAGGGGGATTTGGCCTGGTGTTGCTCTACACTAGGGTAGACAAGGGAGCGAAGAGGGGACACTGAGGTGGGTGATTACTGCTCGAAAATAGTGAAGTTAGGCAGTAGTTGTTTTATGTCTGCAAGGTGTTTGAGGAAATGGCTGCAAGAACTTTAGTTTGAAATTTTCAAATGAAATTTGGTGAATGATTTGATCTTAAGATTTAGTGTCTATGATTGCTTGGAGAAGTCAAGTGGAATTGGTTTGAGTGGTTTTTGAAAAAGTGTGATCTTACCATATGAACTAGATTCAAATTTGAACTGTCCATTAAATTGATTTGGAAAATGTTTTTGTAAGTTTGTAAAGTGGGCCTTGATACACTTTTACTTGGTCTAGCAAAGGGTGAAAAGAAGTGGAATTGTTTCTGTTAGAAATTCTCTTCTAGGAACACTCAAAGTGGCCAAGTGGTTAACTTTGGTCAAAATGACCATTCGATTAATTAATTCATATTTGATTTCTTTTTCTTTGGATTTTGTTTGTAATTGGCCTAGATGATTTAGTATTCACCTTTAAACCATTTCTTATCATTTGTAGCAATCAAACATCGTAAATTCAATCAATCATACTCTAATGCAAATCACACACGCATTCATATTAATTTTTGGAATAAAAGGTTTTGTTAACCCTAAATTTGGGTGATTAGAACTTGATAATCTTGATTAACAATTTTGGGGTGTTACAGAGTAAGTGGCTCCGGTACATCCCATGGTACTACCAGCGGCAAAAGCTTCCTAGTCGTACTACCGGTGGCGCATCGGAACTTCCGACCATGGTAACTTTAGAACCAAAACTATCATAACTTTCGCATCCGAACTCCAAACGAGATGAAACCAATTTTGTTGGAAAGATAACAACATGTAGAATAAAAAAGGAAATACAGAGATATTGGGTATCACCAAGGGAGAAAAACCATTAATATATATGTGAGATATCTCCCAAAGTGTGGAGCCAGAAAACCCGCAATATCAAAAACGCAATAAGATATTCAAAGGAAATCCGGTTTTGATGAACTAGAGCTTGTTAAGGATATAACCACAATATCTAGATCCTCACATGGACAAGGTCCAAATAACAACCAATAAAGAGGATGATATTTATGCAAAGTTTTGAGCTCCCCCGAAGAGATCGAACGGGCTACTCGCTCGAGATCCCCTCTTGATAGTACGACTATCCATCCTAAACCCGGTCTCCCAACAACTATAAGATACCAGTGATGAGTCTAAAATTGAAGCATATTTAAGTATATAAATTATTCATATTATCACTCATTACATGCTACATCTATCTACAACTATGCCTATTATGTATGATTACTAGTTCTCATTCATTTCCACATGGACTTTACACATTAGTAGTTTTATTATCTTTTTATTGTCTTTGATTTGTGTGAAGGTTCTATGAACAATAATGGATAAAAGGAGCCAAGAGGATTCACTATGGAGGAGTTGCAGGCACCACACTTAGCCATTTGAGGGGAGGAAAAAGTGAATGTTTCCATCAACTCCAAATGAAGGTCCAATGTTATGGTGTTGAATCACTCGTCCATACGAATCAGAGTCCGTATGCAGAAATGGCGGACCAAAGACTGTGGAGTACTGCGAACGTAATGACCACTGGTACGAGCGGAGCCCACCGGCCGTATGGCCGTACCACCGTCTGACGACTTCCTTTCGTCAAACAGAATAACATTTTTAAGGCCCAATAGGCATATTCAGAACCTAGCTCTGTTGGTTCGCAAAACCGACCTCCAAATGCCTATTTAAAGAGGAGAAAACCCTAGGACAAGGGGGAGAGTCCACATACACCATAGGGGCGGAGCCTTGCCGCTCTGTCACCTCCATAGCCGCCGCCTACAAGATCTACACCACCATACCACTCAAGGGAGATAGGATACTTGCATCTTGAAGGGCTATGCATAAATCTTCATCACAATCTTCATCAACATCGCCTTTAACATCAATCCCTTTTGTTTACTTTGTTGTAGTCCAATCTCTATTGTGGATTTGCACTTGAATTCAATTGTACCTTCATAATTAATCCATACATTTGCCATGATGTTTATCCCCTTCATGCATGAGTAGTTGCCTTGTTCTTGGGGAGAGATGGTGAAACCCTAGCATTATTATGAAATTAAAATAAAGATGATATATTCTTGTGTACATATGACTTACTGTTCTATGATATATTTATGATGTGTGTTTGATCTCTCTCTTTAGATGGTATGTGTAGTCGGCCACATATCATTTGCCTTCGGGACTAAAGAAGAGGGTGAAATCCTTTGGACATGTTTGGAAGCGTGCCCCGGAAAACTATCGTGACTAATTGGCACCGGCTAGCAACCTGCATGGTCAAAGGAGGATAAAGAGAGATTCCCTAATCTCATTACAATATCCATGGGAAGACCCTTAATTGTGGTGGTTTGTATGGGTGATTGCTCTCAGACATCATGGTGTTTATTTCGAGGTGACTCATTCTTGGCTCAACAAAGTGACCGCCTATGAGCCTTGTAGTGAACATCTTATTATGCGCTCTCTCCACACATGTAATGAAACAAGAAATAGGTTATCCTAATTATGAATAATAATATCATGCTAGTGTTGAATCCTACACTCCTTGAGAACCTTGATACGTCCAAAACGTATCTACTTTCCCGAACACTTTTGCTATTGTTTTTCCTCTAAACTTGTGTGATTTGGATACAACTAACATGGACTGACGCTGTTTTCAGCAGAATTACCTTGGTGTCTAGTTTTTGTGCAGAAAATCAACTATTAGGAAAATCCCGGAAAATATGCCAAAAATCCTATTTCACCAGAAGACTCACGGAGCCAGAAGACGAGACGGAGGAGAGCCACGAGAGGCCCACACCACCTGGTCGTGTGGGCCAGGCCAGGCCGCGCCTGGGGGTGGTGTGGCCGCCTCGGTCACCCCCTCGGCCTCCCTCTTCACATATAAGTTTCTCTTGACCTAAAAACCAAGGAGGGTTCGACGTTTTTCCAGAAAGAGTTCCGCTATGCCGCCACCACCAGATTCCGTGATTCAGAACGAGAAACTCCGTTCTGGCACCCTGCCGGGACGGGGAATTGGAGGAGATCATCGCCATCATCATCATCGCTTCTCCATCGATCATCCATGTTTCCCCCATCCATGAGTGAGTAATCCCCCGCTGTAGGCTATGGGGATGGTAGGGATTGGATGAGATCATTCACGTAATGGCATCAGATTGTTAGGGCATGGTGCCTAGTATCTATTATTAGTGCTTTTTGACTTTGTTGCAACTTGTTATGCTTAATGCTTGTCACTAGGGCCCGAGTGCCATGATTTCAGATCTGAACATGTTATTGATTCATTATGATAGTATTGTTTATGGTCTTACCTGCAAGTTGTATACACATATTGTTGTCCAGAACCAAAGGCCCCGAAGTGACAGAAATCGGGATAACTGGAGGGAATGGCTTTGATGTGAGGATCACATGAGTTCATGGAGTGTTAATGCTTTGCTCTGGTGCTCTATTAGGAGCACCTTAATTGCCAATAGTTCCCTTGAGGCCCCGCTGTAAACGGGCTAGCAGGACAAAAGATGTTGTGCAAGTTCTCATTGCGAGCACGTATGACTATATATGGAACACATGCCTATGATTATTTAGTACTTGGATGCTTTATCTTATTTATCTGCAAATGCCCTATATCTTGATTGCTATATGAATTGTCTTGTCCATGCAACGCCCGTCCATCCATCCCTATGCCTACCGCGCTTTAATCCTACTGTTTACTGCAATTGTTATTACTGTTTTACTTTTACTACTGCTGTTACTTTACTATTGCTACTACAAAACTGTTGCTACTGATAAACTGCTGTGAGCAAGATTGTTTCCAGGTGCAGCTGAATTGACAACTCAGTTGTTAAGGCTTATAAATATTCTTTGGTTCCCATGTGTCGAATCAATAAATTGGGTTTCACTTCCCTCAAAAATACTGCGATACACCCCCTATACTTGTGGGTCATCCAACCCCTCAACCATATTACACAACACTTCATAGACACATCATAGGTCCTTTCCTAGATGCTACGATTGCTAGAACTATAGCTGGAAATACTGAAACTCCTAATGAAGATACTACTACACCTATCAGTTCACCTGAGTCTAGAGAGAGCTATGATATTGAAGATGGATATATAGAGATGACTAATTAATTTATTAAAGAATGCCAAAACACCCATGATAGGAGTGCTATTAAGATTCTCCTTGAGAGGCGTACTATAAAACCCAAATTATCTCCTAATGCTAAGTTTGCTGCATCTCCCATAAACATTAAAGATAAGGATTATGATTTCTCTCTTGATTTATCTTACATAACTATTGTTGAGAAAGAACCTTTTTGTGGGACTAAGAATGAAAGTGCGGTAGCACATATGACTAAGCTTTCTACCATGAGTGGTTTATTTTCTGATGATATTAAGATCCACACCTACTTTGTTGCTAAAATTTTCCCTTTTTCACTGAAAGGAGAAGCTAAAACATGGTTTAATAATTTACCTCCTAGATCTATTGATAGCCCTGATTGCTTGATAAGTACTTTCCTTCAGAAATATTTCCCTCCTAGTGCTAGACATGCTATTTTGTAGGAACTTTTTGATTTTAAACAGGGAGAGAAAGAGATATTGCCTAAATCATGGGCAAGGTTTTGTGCTTTGATTCATGCACAGGCTGGATGTCCATTACCTAAAAATGAGCTTCTTTATATATATTATAATGGACTAACTGAAGAATCTAGGACATACCTAGATAGTTGTGCTGATTGTGTTTTCAGGAATAGGACTCCCAAGGAAGCTGAGGAATTAATGGCTAAAATAAGCAAGAATTATGAAGATTGGACTCCTCCTAAACCATCTATACCTGAGACAACTATACCTGAACCAACTATTCCTGCGCCTATACCAACATCAAAGAAGAGGGGAGTTATTGAACTAAATGATGAAGTGATGAAGGAAGCTAAGAAATGTCTTAAGGAGAAGGGAATTAAAGCTGCAGATGTCAAGAATTTACCTCCTATAGAAGAATTATGTAAGCCAATCTCCCACTCACCCACTATTGAGGTACACTCTCTCCAACATTTTGATGAAGGTGATATTCCTTACTCTAAACCTCCTGATCAATGCTTGGAAGAATTTGATATTTTTATTGTTAAGTAAGATAATGTTAATAACAATGTGCAAAATTATTTAATGGGAAACTCTAGAGCTATTATTGAGTTAAAAGATATTGTGGAAAGAACATCCAATGACGTTAAAATGCTTGTTAAACATTTTCAAATGGTTCAAACTCAAATTGATGAGCTTATTAAGGTACAAAAGGACTTGCTAGTTAATGCTGCTAAAGAAAAACATGCTTTTGAAATTAGAACTAGAAGTGGTGCTGCCACCCAGGATCCTCTATATCCCGAGGGGCATCCTAAAAGAATTGAGTAGGATTCTCAACAAATTGAAAATAGTGGTACTTCTCCTAAGGAAAGGAAAAAGAAACATAAAACTATTGTAGAATCTTCTGAACCTGCTAAAGATCCTAATAGTATATATGTCTCTGATGCCGAAACTGAAAGTGGTAATGAGTAAAATGATGCTCCTGATAAAGAAAAAGTTGAAGAAGAAGCTGAAAGGCACAGTAAGAATACTAAATACACTAAAGAAGATTTTGTTGCTAAGAAGCATGGTAGTGAAAGAGAGACTTGGGTCCAAAAACCTATGCCTTTCCCTAATAAGAAACACAAGTCAAAGGAAGATGAACAATATAATAAGTTTTTTGAGTGGATGAAACCTTTATTTTTGCAAATCCCTCAGACTGATGCTATTAAATTACCACCCTATTCAAAGTATATGAAGGATATTGTCTCTAATAAAAGGAAGATCCCTAATGAAGAAATTTCTACTTTGCTTGCTAATTATTCCTTTAATGGCAAGGTTCCAAATAAACTTGGAGACCCAGGGATTCCAATTATTCCTTGCTCTATTAAAAATAATTATGTTTGAACTGCTTTGTGTGATTTAGGAGCAGGAGTTAGTCTTATGCCTTTTTCTCTCTATAAGAGACTTCAATTGGAAAAACTAATACCAAATGATATATCTTTGCAAATGGCTGATAAATCTACTACTATTCCTGTTGGTATATGTGAGGATGTACCTGTTCAAGTGGCTCATAATTGCTTGATATTAACTGACTTTGTTGTGCTTGAAATGCCTGAAGATGATAATATGTCTATTATTCTTGGGAGACCTTTTCTTAATACTGTAGGAGCTGTTATTAATTGTAATCAAGGAGAGGTGACTTTTAATGTTAATGACAAGGAGCATACCGTCTATTTCCCCAAGAAGATTGATAAGACTTATGATTTAAACTTAATTGAACATATTGAGGGCATTCAAGTTGGAGAAATATATTGTCCCATACCACGAGAAAAATATGAAACTATTATGATTGGGACCATTGCTATCAAGGTTGAGGTAACATAATCATTAGTGGAATACAAATTTTTGTTTCATATAAAAATGTTTTGGTAACAAGACCTGATCAACCTTGTTAACAAAGGGATTTTAATGAACAAAACAATGTTTTCACCATGATTATCTTTGATTACTTTTATTTTATCCATTTTAGTTTTTGCTTTCACCTAGTTTACTTTTCTTTTGCTAGTTGCTTGCATATTATAGTGTCTTAGAACTTTAGAAGTTTTAGTTTTGTTTTGTCATTGCATCTTTCTATAAGCATCTTTCTGTTAGAAATTGATTAATCAATACCTGAAAATTGCTAAAAGTAAAGTATCTCATCCAGAAAATTCATATTAAATTTTTACGTGAAAAAAGGGGCAGAGAAGTGCCTGGAGTGACCCAAGGGGGCCCACCAGGTAGGCACACCACCTGGTGGCGCGGCCACCCCAGGGGCGTGCCTAGCCATGGTGTGGGCCACCCCTGGCCCTCCACTCACTCTCTCACTTGCCACTGCCTTCTCTCTCCCGAGAAAACACCAGCTCATTACTCAAAATCGCGTTCTTGCTGTTCTTGTCCACGATTTTTCGATCTCCTTGCTCAGCTCATCTTTGCTGCTGAAATTTTGAGCATTTGTTCTCCGGTATGTGACTCCTCCGCTTGTCCAAGTAGATTTGTGTTTAGTGGTTTATATCTTGAGTAATTTGTTGCTGTAGGTGATAGGTTATGAGATCTTGTAAGGTTGTTCAATGCTTAGAGAAATTGTTTTGAGCATGTTTAGGCCTCTTACAAGTCCCTATGAGTAGTTCCCTTCATTATGTATTCACTTTGCAATCACTTGTATAATGGATGTTTAAATTTCAGAATATCAAAGATGAACAACCACACTTTTGGAGAAATATTTGAGAGGGACACACCTAGGAGGGCAAGGCCTTCAAGTTCTGCCTCTCAGTTTAGGCCATCATACAATGAAGACCCTATTGCACCACGCTTTGGCAATGAAGGAGATGAAGGAGAAGCTCACCCTTCTACTTTCCCTTGTTTTACCTTTTTGCAAGCTGCAAGGATCCTCGATGATTTCCTACTACTTGTTCATAGGGTTGGTATGACCACGTATATGGAAGATGAGAGTGAGAAATATGCTGTGCTCACCAAAACTTTTGTTGAGAGTTTCGTTTTCGCTAACACCCCTTATCAGTCAACTGTTTCGTTCAGAATTTATAATCAGCCTATTACCATGTCATTGGAAAGATTTTGCAGCATTATAGGCATAGGCATGACTGGGACAGCGAAGAAGATCCAAAGTTGACCCGCTAATTTGCTGGAGCTCTACTGAAGTGTGACAAATGACGATGATCGCACGGCTCAGCGTGGAAAGATAAGGAACATTCAACTCCCAGCTATTAGATATTTTGCTTATTATCTTGCCACTAGCATTCTTGGTAGGGAGAACACTAGTAATAACTCTAACTATCATTTAGCCTTCCTCGCTGCTGCACTTAATAATGATACCAAGTATAATCCGGGCTCTCTCATTTCTCGCTGCTTAGCCGCTAGAGGACCTATTTATGGGGGCATTATTGCCTCATGCATGGCTGTTGCTTTAGAACTTTCTGTGGATCCTAATGACACTGTGTTGACACCACAAAGGCTTGACCTTGCTGCTATGAAAACACATCACTTTGTCACTGCTGACTCTAGTATGGAGGGTTTAGTATACAAGATATTGTTTACTAGCGGGGGCAAGAGGGAAATTCCTTTGCCACAATCCACTTTGTTCAGTATTTACAGGAGGCCATGGTCGCGTTCTAAGGAGGAAGTGGATGAGCAGCTCCGCTTGCTTGGTTTCCACAGGCAGCACCAAGAGGATGTGCCTTCTTACGACTACTCTACGCACTACGGTGGGGCATCCTCGAGCTCGTATCAGGACGAGGGCACCTTCTCAACGTACTACGAAGGCGCTCTATCTTGGCCACTTGGGATTGATACCCACTTAGGCCAAAATCCTAAGCTTGGGGGGAGATACACCGACATCACACTCATCTACATATCATGTTCAGTCGGTACTTTGTATGTCCATGTTTCGTTCTCTTTTTAGTTTTCGTTCTTGCTTTATTTGTGCTTTCCAAAACACAAAAAGACCAAAATTATTTTCGCTGTTTCTCTCTGTTTGCTTCTTTGTCTTTCTAGCCTTGGTTTGTTTCTTCCTTTGTTTTGCTTTGGTTTGATTATTCGAAAAACCCAAAAAGATTTCGCTTTGTTTGTTCTTCCTTTTTGTTCTTGCCTTTAAAAATCAAAAACACCGAAAATATTTCCTGTTCTTCTTTGGTTTTGTGAAGTTCATTGCAGGGTTCAGCAGTCCTCAGTGGAGTTTGGTTTCATGTTATTATTTGAGCCACACAAGTGAAGGGCAATAATGAGGATTAATGACAACTTGAGGTGTGGTAAGAGGCTGGTAACGAACTCTATTTGTTTTCATTTTTGTACATATACTCATCATTGTGGGCATGCTTACTCTGTTCATGTAAGGTGTGTGTTATTTATGGATGCTTAGTAGTTCTTGCTTTCTTATGATTAGCTCCAGCTTGCTAATAGTTTGTAGCATGTCATATGAATGTTTGCTTGCATTGTTCTATTCATAACTTGGTATGACACTGTGTTATCCTCCTCTGAATGTTTCACTTGAATTGACTTGGCACATACTCACGCATGCATATGACTGAAACAATAATCAGTTAAGCCTCGATGAATTATTTTGCCTCAGGGGTCTTGAATCACTTTCATGCCATGATTAGTCCTGTTTTGTTGCAAGCATGATTATGACAGTTATTGCTCTCTCGTTTGTTGCTCCCTTACTATTGCTAGCCTTCACTTGCACTGAGTATGATCTCTACTCGTGTTTCCAACTCCCCAAAACCAATATTGCCAAAAGTGTCCACCATACCTACCTATTAACATCGTTTGCTATTCCACGCATGTTCAATATGCCTTGTTTTCTTCCAAATAAAATGTTTGCTTGTTATGAGAAAGTTAGTTAGTAAAGCTCTCACGAACTTGATGGCACACTTTATTCCTTGCACTTAATAAACCTGAACCATTGTGACTGCCCATGAAAGTTACATGCTTACAAATTATATGCTGGGGATTAGCAGAACCGTGCTGTCACGGGGAACACTTTCAACACCTGTAAATATATACCCAGTTGATATCATGCTCTTTTGTTTATGGATGTCATCGGTGTGAGATAAAAGGGGAGCTTGTAAGTCCATGGAGTTATGTATGTGTGTTAGAGAAATGCATGGGCGGCTGGTCTAATCCATGCCTAATCATGGTGGAAACCTACAGCGTAACCATAATGAGCAATCTATGAAGCATTCTTCTTATAAAAAAGAGAGAGATAGTTATTGAGAAAAAATGATGAGAAAAGAGGAAAGAGAGAAAAAAACACCATTTTCCCATGGTAAATAAGAAGATTGCTGAGATGCTCGTTGTCTGCTTGCCTTGTCATTTTGATATGGGGATTCTTCCGTATCATCGGGCAAGGGGTACCCCGTTGGCGGTTCTCTATGGTACGCATGTATTTACTATGACAAGAACTTACCGGTAACTAAAGTTGAGTAGCATGAGGTGTGGCCCTCGTACTCAAGGGACATGAGATTTACAGTCTATGGTCTGTCAAGCATATAACTCGTATTGGGCCTCACTTTCACCTTAACCATTTAAAGATGCTTATGATAGAGGCAATGAGAGCTCAAAACTAATGAGTACCATACTTTCAACATTTGGAAGCCTTTCATACTTTTCAAAACCTTTTTCATTCCATTGTTGAGTCACCACCTATTCTATGAGCACTTTCTTGAGAGCATAGTTGTCATTCTTAGTGTAATGTGCTTGTCTCAAAACTTGATTAATTGTGTCATGACTTTGATGCTTGTATCTTTGATATCTTTACTTCTAGTCTTCACTTGAATTTTAGAGGTGCCTTGGCATGTGTGCTCTACAATCAAAGGCAAGCGAGATACCACTTTATCATACCTTTTTATGAGCATTGCAATGTTGCTTATGTTTATGCTTCATGCTATTTATTATTTTAAGTTGGAAACTCTTCATAGCTTGCAATGACTATTAAGTAAACTTAGTTGCATACTCTTTATTATGAATTTCCTAAGTAGTTGATCATATGCTGAGAATATATACATCATATGAAGCAAATGTGTTCGTGAAAGTTTCTTTTATCGCACTCAGTTTTCAACTGAATTACTTGAGGACAAGCAATAAGCTAAGATTGGGGGGAGTTAGTACGTCCAAAACATATCTACTTCCCCGAACACTTTTGCTATTGTTTTTCCTCTAAACTTGTGTGATTTGGATACAACTAACACGGATTGACGCTGTTTTCAGCAGAATTACCTTAGTGTCTAGTTTTTGTGCAGAAAATCAACTATTAGGAAAAATCCCGAAAAATATGCCAAAAATCCTCTTTCACCAGAAGACTCACGGAGCCAGAAGACGAGACGGAGGAGGGCCACGAGGGGCCCACACCACCTAGCCACGCGGGCCAGGCCAAGCCGCGCCTGGGGGTGGTGTGGCCGCCTCGGTCACCCCCTTGGCCTCCCTCTTCGCATATAAGTTGTCTCTTGACCTAAAAACCAAGGGGGGTTCGACGTTTTTCCAGAAAGAGTTCCGCTATGCCGCCACCACCAGATTCCATGATTTAGAACCAGAAACTCCTTTCTGGCACCCTGCCGGGACGGGGAATTGGAGGAGATCATCGCCATCATCATCATCATAGCTTCTCCATCGGCCATCCATGTTTCCGCCATCCATGAGTGAGTAATCCCCCGTTGTAGGCTATGGGGATGGTATGGATTGGATGAGATCGTTCATGTAATGGCATCAGATTGTTAGGGCATGGTGCCTAGTATCTATTATTAGTGCCTTTTGACTTTGTTTTAACTTGTTATGCTTAATGCTTGTCACTAGGGCCCGAGTGCCATGATTTCAGATCTCAACATGTTTTTGATTCATTATGATAGTATTGCTTATGGTCTTACCTGGAAGTTGTATACACATATTGTTGTCTAGAACCAAAGGCCCCGAAGTGACAGAAATCGGGATAATCGGAGGGAATGGCTTTGATGTGAGGATCACATGTGTTCATGGAGTGTTAATTCTTTGCTCTGGTGCTTTATTAAAAGGAGCACCTAATTGCTAGTAGTTCCGTTGAGGCCCCACTGCAAACGGGCTGGCAGGACAAAAGATGTTGTGCAAGTTCTCATTGTGATTACGTATGACTATATATGGAACACATGCCTATGATTATTTAGTACTTGGATGCTTTATCTTATTTATCTGTAAATGCCCTATATCTTGATTGCTATATGAATTGTCTTGTCCATGCAACACCCGTCAATCCATCCCTATGCCTAATGCGCTTTAATCCTACTGTTTACTGCAATTGTTACTACTGTTTTACCTTTACTACTGCTGTTAGTTTACTATTGCTACTACAAAACTGTTGCTACTGATAAACTATTGTGAGCAAGATTTTTTCCAGGTGCAGCTGAATTGACAACTCAGTTGTTAAGGCTTATAAATATTCTTTGGATCCCCTTCTGTCGAATCAATAAATTGGGTTTCACTTCCCTCGAAAATACTGCGATACACCCCCTATACTTGTGGGTCATCAAACCCCTCAACCATATTACACAACACTTCATAGACACTCTCTTGCTTTAGTTTACTTTTGTTAATTACCTTGTTCTTGTTTACTTTAAGCACTTATTCAAACACACTCTTTTTACACCATTACTTGGAATTAGAGATAACGTAGAAGTACTCTCTAGTGAATAGTAATGAGGGGCATAAATACCTTTACTAATAGCTCTCTATGGGATCGATACTCTTATTTCAAAACTAGCTATAACTGATCTCTGCACTTGCAGTCATCAACCGGTAAAATAGAAAACCTATCAAGATCACAACTTTGCCTTGAGCATTACACTTGAGATTGATGTAGACGATCTTGACTCCTTGAAGATGGATCACCTTTCTTGTTTTCTTTTGCTCGCGCTTTGCTTGATGAATACTTGTGAATTGCTCCCCTATACTCCATGGGGAAACCTCTTCTTTGAACTTGTCTTCATCACTCCATGATCACCAAGGATGGCAAGCATCTTGAGCTTGCACTTCTTCATTCCTTATTGAGTGTTTATCCATCTTAATTCAAATCTTTGCACTTGTCTTGATCAACCTTCAAGCTTCTTCTTTCTTCATGATTCCAATGGGCACAAACCCTTGGACATTTCTTCTTCTACTTCTTCATTTCTTCACCTTTCAACCTTGAGACCAACACATGACTCATGCGATGCCAATGGACAAAACCTACAAGTGAAACTCAATTTACACATTAGTCCATAGAGATTGTCATTAATTACAGATGAGTGCATATTTGCATCATGTTTATATTATTGTTTTGCATTATAGTGGTAGGATCTTGCTATTTTACGGCGTTCGCATGCACGTTTTATGTCTATTTTCACCAGGATCAGGACAGATGATGGATACAATGGACACAATTCTTCGATCAGTTGTATTGGGGAGAAAAGGAGTCAAAAACAACGTAAATCGCTTATTTGGGAAATATCAATAATACCATAAGAAAACCCTAAGCGATCAAGGCATATAGACGGTTTAACGACCAACTATACGGTGGGAATAATTTTCCGGCCATATAGTTCCGGTCGTATATTTGGCGCCGCCACCGCCTCCTCAAATAGTTTCACCCCGTGTAACTGGATCAGGGGGACGACATACAGAACAACCAGAAATCGCCGAAACCTCACCTCCAGAAGGCCTCTAGAGGGGAAACTCGTCCCCCGGGGATCCATCTTCGCCTTGCGTAGATCCGGGAGGCTAAGGCATTGATATTCATCATCAACCGCTGCATCACTACCATCTCCATCCATCTGATCTACATCTTTTCTAGATCTTGTTGTAATTTCCGTACTCGTAGTGGATTTATACAAGTACTATTCATCTATGATAGATTCTATTGTTATTGGCATGATGTTGATTGCCTCCATGTCTGAGTAGATGATTAGTTCTTGGGGAGATGGAGAAACCCTAGTATGAGATTGAAATAAGATAAAGTTTATTATGATATTCATCGCCGTGACCATGTGTTAGATTGTCTTCATCTTGATGTTGGGAGAAGTTGACCTCTCAATATTTGACTCTTGTGGGGATTTAATGGAGGGAACTACTTATTGGTAGATGGAGGTGTGTTAGCACTTACAATGACTATAAAGCTGTTGGCACCGCTTACATGTCATCTTGGGAACCGAGGAAACTCACGGAACACTATCCATGCCATGGGATACATCCTATGGGATTAAGTCCCTTAATAGCGCAGTAATTCGATTGATGTCGATTGCTGACTGATGTGGTTATGAGGATGATGTGAGCAGTGGTTGCTGCCTATTTGTCCAAATACGGAGTTCCTCCCACACATACATAGTTGAGAATGTTCATTATAATAATCTTTACCTTAGCTCTTTATAATGCTAGAGGTGTATCCGCTACTCCATGAGAACGCCTTTTTCCCTATTGCAGTTCTAATCCCTTTTACATACGTGATACTTACTTTCTGTGTTTAGTTGTTTTATTTTACTTATTGTTCTCATATACCAAAAACCCCAAAACATATTTTTACACAATACTCGCATTTTATCTTGTTACTTAGAACTTTATTTAACATTTCTATTGTAGTATTTAATTCAAGAGTTATTAGACTTCAAACTCCTACTCCCCGTGGGATCGATATCTTTATTTTGAAACTAGCTACAAACGATCTGTGTACTTGTATTCATCAATTACCAAAACCACACATGGAGGCATACATGCCCTTTCACCAGATGCATGCACAAAGTGTCCATTGTGTCATAGACCATGGGTAGCAGCGCGTTGGCTAGAAATGTTTAGGATAAGTTTGGTAGTAAGGAAATTAGATGATTGAACGCAAGATGTTTTCATTGCATAGAAGAGCACACATTAATTATGTAATCATATATTTTTCAAATCCTTGCACTGTAAAATGATTTCAAAAAAATCGCTCATACTAGTTGAAAGATCACGAATGTCTCCTAGATGGGAGGTGAATAGGCGGTTTAAAACTTTTACGAGATGGGCTTAACAAAGGCGGAATAAAAATAGCATTTTCTTTTGTCAAGCACAAAGCCTAAATATACTAAGGTTCACCTATGTGCACCAACAACTTATTCTAGGAAAGAGAAGCAACAATGTGATAGCAATATAGATTACTTCAAGCACGAAGGTTATCATAATGTAAAGTGCATAAGTAAAGAGCTCGGGTATAGAGATAACCGAGGCATACATGGGATGATGATATTTTACCGAGTTCCTCCCAACAAGGGAGTACGTCTTGTTGGAGGGGTGGGCGGTACTAAGACCACTAATGCCACAAGAGGCCTCACCCTATTATCGCGAGCACCCACCATGTGGCAAGCACCCGTTCCACTATAGGACACTTGAGGGCGGTCACCAAACCCGTACAAGATTGGGGCAATCTCCACAAATTAATTGGAGGCTTCCAATAATCGCCACCAAGGCCTCAATCTTGGGGAGAGATTCACAACCTAATTGAAGGCCCCAAGAACTTGCCACAAAGGCCACACAACCGTCTAGGATTCCAAGAACCCAAGAGAGACTAGCTTCTTGATTTCACCAACCAAATCCTCTGGGGAGAACTTAAACCGATGCACCTAATGCAAATGGAAAGAACACCACAAAGATGCCCCAATCCTTCACTCTCAAGTTCCAAAAAAGCTACTAAATCAATTGAGGGAACAAGAGAGGAAGAACACAAAGAGCACACACAATCCTCCAAGATCTAGATCCCAAAGATTCACTCATAAAGAGATGATTTGGCTTGGTCAAAATGTAGATCTAGATCTCCTCAATCTTCCTCTCAAATATGGGCAAGAATCATTAGAGGGGAAGAAAGAAATCAAGCTCAAGATATTAGAACAATATGGCAAAAATCTTGAGGGAAAATGAGAAGAAGCAACCCTAAAAAAAGAGAGGGAGGAGGTTTAAATAGGCCCAAGGGAACATCTGCCCGTTGGGGCCTTTTCCTGGACTGGGCAGGTACTACCGCACCCGTCCTAGTGATGCGAAGCAGGCAAGTGAGCAAGTGGCCAGTCAACGCGGGAGGCAGAGCTGGCGATCTGGGCAGCAAGCAACACATGAGGGAAAATGGGATTGAGAGGGAGATCTAGCAAGAGCGAATCGAGGGCGCGCTAGCGGGAGCAAGCGCATCACGTGAGGACAGGACACGCGAAGCTAGCAGGAGCGGTACTACCACGATGGGCCGGTACTACCAGCTAGCTCATCTAGGCCGAACAGAGAGTGACGTCGCGCGATCAGTAGTGTCTGATAGCTGATACCTTCGATCCGGATTACGGATGTAGTATAGCTTCTTTTTTCCTAGTAGACCTAGGTTATCGAATCCTCAGGAAGCGAATGCATAGTGAAGTTACTTTAACGGACCTTCGGGAGTCTTAGAATTCCTTTTGTGTTTTCACCGGACCAGTAGTTTGCGTCTTTTTGTTATTGTCGATGATGGAGAGAGAGAGCCTAGGGCATTCAATTTCACATGTAGCTGTGCAAAACATCTGATGGAAATAAAAGATAGAAATAAAGCATACGTGTACTTGTTAGAACAAGATAAATTATATATGGTAAGTGCATCCATAATTGCTATTGCCTCCGCAACCGCTTATAGCAAGAACCTACTAGTCTCATCCATAGAAGAAAGAGAACTAATGATATGCATAGTGATGTCACCGTTAATCCCAAGAAAATCCCTCACATACAACCGTACTACCCCTTCTGTCACTAGGGTTCCCAACCTGCAGATCAGTCATCACGCATACTCCCCATACCTGGCTCAACCCTCGGGTCTTCGGTACCTGACAAGTCCTTGGATTGAGGCAAGAGAGGATACAGTAATCATCATGTCATACAAACTAATACATGATCCCATCTATGATAATTCACATGCACAATTGCTACATGGCTAGGCCGAAGCCCTTAGCCCAAAGAGAATTACTCACACATAGAGATGAGATCAACAATCACAAACATTGTAATAAAAATTATGAGATTGATAGCAATAGTCTTACAATGTCGCCAATTGGAGAAGAGATCTACTATCACAAGTGGTGGAATATGGCTATGGAGATGGAGAAGGGTTTGGAGATCTGGAGGCGGCTGGTGATCTGTGGTAGGGACTTTTGGATGGTGCGACTCTCTTTTATCGTCGCCTGAGGCTTATTTTTATAGGGGTCCCTTCACGAAAGTTGTTCTGTTTGACCTAACGGTGGCGGCGCCAACTATACGACTGGAGCTATACTGTCGGAATTTTTGCTCCGGCCGTATAGTTGGTCGTTATGGCGTCTGCCTCCGAAGTAAGGCTCCTAGTTTCTTCTAGTAGTTGGAAATATCGTATCTTTGACATTAATATAGTGATTCTCTCCTTTAAATGACATTATCTATGTAGGAAAAATACAAAAGAAAGGATTGCATTCCCCTCTAAATATTTAGCATTAGTGGCAGGGTTTAGAGAGATATTTCATCAAGAATATGACTAATATCCAGTTTAAATGTGGACGTTAGATGGCTATATTTCAGAGCCATCAATAGCACTTAGCGGTAGTACCGCAAAGCCCAGCAGAAACCCTTTTTCCTTTTTTCTTTTTAATAAAATAAACGCCTAACTTCAAACTGCAATAACTGGAGTTAGGAAACTCTGATTGACCCAAAAATATTGGATATCACCAATTGAGAATGTATCAAGTATTATAATGTGAGATAGCTCACTTGGTGAGGATCCGGAAAACCTCCAAGAACAAAATCTCAACAAGATATAAAAGGGAGATCCGATTTTGATGTTCTAGAGCTTGTAATGACCACAATATCTAGAACCAAACATGGATAATATCCAACAAACAACCAAGAAAGATGATGCTAAGAATGTAATGGTTTCAGCTCTCTCTGAAAGATATGATCGAGCTACTCATTAGAGAGCCCCTCTTGATAGTACGGTTATCTATCCTAAACTATGTCTCCCAACTACCAACATGAGATTGGCAAAAGGGGAAACCTATCAAGATTATACCTTTGCCTTGAGCAAACCACTTGAGCACGATGTCGACTATCTTGTCCTTCTCAAGATGGACACCTTTCTTGATTGCATTTGCACACACTCGCTTGATGATGACTTGACATATGCTCCCCCATACACCATGGGGAAGCCTCTTCTTTGACCTTCTCTTCATCGGCCCATGACTACCGAGAATGGCAAGCATGAGATCTTCTAGAGATCACGCATCTTGATCTTGCACAACATTTCTCCTAAATTCATATGACACCAAAAGGCCCAATGCCCTTGGACAATGCTTCTTCATCTTCATTGCTTCCACCTTGAAACCAACACATGGTCCAAGAGAATCCGATGGACAAATCCTACAAATGCAACTCAATGCAAATATTAGTCCATAGAGATTGTCATTAATTACCAAAACCACACATGTGGGTCCACATGTTCTTTCACTAGTCTAACAATAGTCTCTCACAACGCTGATAGTTAGTTAACATAACTGAGTACACATTCATTTTGTTATTATATACTTTACAACGGACAAAAAAACAAACGAATACACGTTAACCAAGTCCTCATGTTCTTCATGTAGAAAATAGAGGGAACACAACCAAAGAACGGAGAAATCCACGGAAAATTCTTCTTTGGAAAGAAGGGAATATTCACGTTTAGAGGTAGGCCAAGCATAGGTAGGCCAAACATAGCGAGAAGGTGACCTCCAACATGGCGGCTGCCATGATGTCAAGGTCGCCGGCAAGCACGTGTTTCCTCCCTTTTGGGCATGAGCTTGCATGAAACTATCAGCATGATCAACTGTGTTGCTCCGTATAGCTGTTGCACCATGTAAAGCTAGCGAGGATGCTTTCTACGGTCATGTACCTCCCGTAAATACATAAACAAATTACTGTTTCATGAAATGTCTAGACAAAAAATTGAAATATGAAAACAAACAAACGAATTATGAAAAGAATCGTTAGATGCTTACTTGTGGCACCTACTCTTCTTGCATATGACAAATCGCACATGGGCACGTCCAAGAAGGAAACCATGACAAAAAAGGCAGAGCGAGAAGCAAAAGGCTGGCACCAGAACTCCACGTCCTTGTTAGACAATCGTAATAGGAAAAAAATCAAAGTGAGAAGCACAAGGCTAGCACCAGAGCTCCACATCCTTGTTAATGAAGAAGCGGTGAACCTACAGGTATCTCTAATAGGCTGAACCAGAAGCTCCTCTCAGGAGGGAAAGCAGTTGAGCACGGCAGTAGCGGGGGTGTGGATGAAGGGAAGAATGTACATTGCAGTCCTCGTACAGATACATGTATATTGCTGTATTTATACAGAAAAGTTGCACACAACAGTACAAACAATACATTTCACATGATATATGAAAACAAACATAATACAATAACACAAGTCTAATGTCATCACATTACTTAGAGCCCGGTCGAGTTACATAGTGATAGCCAAAGTATTACACAAGTGTTGGTACAAAGTTCATCATCTCACATTACAAGCCACCACCTACACTAGGATCAAATAGAGTACAACCGTGATGATGGTGAGCAAGAGTGGAAGCATGACCAAGATCTTCATCTGGTTCTTATTCCACAGGTGGTTCCTCCACTTGGCTACCACCTCCTCTCTAGTCACGAATCTTACCGGGTGGAGCAACTACGGTGACATCTCGAAGATGAAACAACAAAGGATACACGTCTGGGAATGCCGGTGATACGGATGATTCTATTGATGGCCATAGCCAGTTGGAAGAGGTCATCATCGTCGTCGTAGAAAAAGAGCGCCGCTACTTTAGAAGGACACCACCGCCGCTACAATGGATCTTCAACACGGAACAGCTACTGGCTGATGCCCTTGTTTATTGATCGGCGGTGAGACTACCTCCGCTACAATGAATAGTTGATGCTAGTAGGGAGATAAACCTAATGCAAAGGAAGCATGTCGTACCTATGTACTTGCTGGAAGGCGCGTGTCGTGCATTGCCTTCGATCGCAAGCTCGCGACGACTCTCTGTGTCTTTGTACCACCGCCACTTCTGAAGGACACCATCACCTCTACAATGGATATTCCACCCGTAGTAGCAACTTGTTGACGTACCTGTTTATTGATCGGTAGAGAGACCACTGCCGCTATAATGGGTCTTCAACCCAGAGTAGCGATTGGCCATCGCGGAGAACTGGAGGCGGAGGAATCAGGGTGTACGTGCGTGCATGTTTGAAGACACGTATATCGCAGTGCCTTCATTCGCGAGCTCCTGACGATGTCTTACGACTTCGTCGGTGACATGGCTATGAAAAAGGAAAGAGAACATGAGGCAAAAAAGAGATCGGAGGTGAAGAGAAAGGCGTGTTCTGCCAAAAAGGGATCAAGCAAGAGTGACCTTATGTAAGGGTAATTGCCCTTATGTGTGGTTTTGGTGATTAATGATAATCCCTATGAACTAATGTTTTCATTGAGTTTAATTTGTAGGAATATTCACTACTAGGAAACAGCTAATCAGTGGCGCATATTTTTACAATTCCGTGGCGCATATTAGATGTGCCACTGTTACCTTGCCACTGAATTATATTTCTGTGGCGGATATGAATATGCGCCATAGAATCCTCAATATTCGGCGGTGCATTCTTTCATATGCGCCACAAAATATTATCAGTGGATTATCTCTGTAATATTCTCCACAGAAATATAAATATACGTACCACATAATTTTGGTAAGGTATTCGAAATACATTTTAGTCATGGTACAAATACATGTATATTACTGTATTTATACAGAGAAGTTGCACAAGGAAGTACAAACAATACATTTCACATGGTATATGAAAACAGACATAATACGATAGCACAAGTATAATGTCATCACATTAGTTAGCCCGATCGAGTTACATAATGGCAACCGAATTATTACACGTGTCGTTACAAAGTTCATCATCTCACATTACAAATGAAGTGGTCACCACCCACACTAGGATAAAATAGAGTACAACCGTGATTACGGTGAGGAAGAGCGGGAGAACGACCAAGGTCTTTATCCGGTTCTTCTTCCATAGGTGGTTCCTCCACTTGGCCACCACCTCCTCTCTAGTCACATATCCTTTGTAGATGTCGCTGCTGAACTTGTTCACTTGTTTCTGACAGTCCTCCCATTCCTTGTAGACTCGTGGAACCCAACCCTTGTACACCACGTACCACTTCGTCATCTCTATATGCAAGGCATATTAGTAAATCATGCAACAAAAAGAATTAAAGGGTTCACATGCATATATGTTCACGAAAGTTAAAGCAAATGATTCTTAAACCTAAAAGATAGCATTGATCATCATAGAATCAAGTTCAACGACAACGACCACAATATAGTTAAGTCCAACAACAATGACCATTTCGAGCTAGGCAAGTTAAGTTTACGATACACTACACGTCCATCGATACACAAACTCATGAAGATAGTAAAGCTTATGACACACACTACATGAGTCCATAAATACACACACTCATTCATGCTAGGCACACATCAATCATGAAGACTTCTTCTCGCTCCGCTTCGGGAATGGTTGATAGCCCTCTTTCATCATCCATGTCCTGATGTCACCCTGCATATGGAGGCATTCTTCGATCTCCCTCTTAGTCGACCCTCTGGCTTGTTGTAGGGCCCCTCTTGTGTTGATATCTTCAATGATAATTTACGACAACTTAATCTGGATGCGATGGAAGTCTTCTCTAAGATCACCATCGTCGATTTCTGCCAAATTTTCGGCTCATCCTCGAGTTGAAATATGTTTCTAACGAAAACCTTGGGGCAATGACGATAAGTGTGTAGTATTTGTCTCTGCGCAACACAATTGAAACAGAATGTTGGAAAAGTGCAAAGGAAGAAATCTATAAGAAAGCATAAGTTACTGTGGCGAGCGGGTGTGTACTTACTTGTGAAATAAATGCATAATAAGTGTGTCCTTCCTCTTGTAGTCCACCATGAAATTATGGAGGTACGTTGTCGCCATGGTCCGTGTCTCTGATCCTTCCACTAACTAGTTGCCACACATGTAGTAGGGATCCACTATCGTAACATACGAGGTTTTATCTCTCTTGATCTTCATCACCAAATTGAGCGTGTATAGGCGAACCAAGTTATAGTCCAGCAGTTTTAAGAGAAACAACTTGAAGACGTCCTTGTACACTATGAAGAACATATCCGCGAGGGCTTCATGGACGACGTCCACATCCGATGGCACCTTGGTTGTGAAAACTAGGTAATTTGGATCTTTTTCTTTAAGAAGGAGTTCCTCTAGTGTCTTGATACCCTCATGCAAAGTTAGCATGGCTCCACGCGCGAGGGGGCGGGGGAAGCTCTGGAGTCAGTATCGGTTCACAAGCTACATGCACTCGGGGAAAGCCATCCTTACTGGCCGGTACGACATCGTCCTAATCCATTCTTAGAATATCAAAAGACTCATGTCAAATCATTTTGAGACTCAAAAGAATGGATTAAAGAATACAAGGCATAATCCGTCTAGATTTTCAACAGTAGCAAAACGTATTTATTTATACCACTTAAACATGTCAGAAATTTTAGCCAATTTTTGTGCACATATAGTATGAAAAGTTGTAACTTCATTTAAATATGAGCGCAATCGGAGTTACGAAAAAAATCACAGGTTTTTTTACTAAACAGTGTTGGTGCAAGAATTTGCTACTCCATATGATTTATCAACTTGATATCATCCAAATGGGTTCAACTTGGTACTTTATTAAAAACCTCAGAGAACAAACTAAAAAGAGACTCTTTAAACTACACCAAGAATGCATAAGAAAATCCAAGAGAAAAACCAACCGAGTTGCCTCCCACAAAGTGCTTTTTTATAGGCATGTAGTTAGGCTTTACTTACTTGTTTCAAGTGATGTGGAGGTCACGTGGTAGCTTATACTTTGGTGCTATAGCCTTCTTTCTTGGGAAGTGTTCCATACACTTTTTTTTGTGGAAACTGAAACTTCACATTTCCTTCTTTTGAATCAATGATGGCTCCTGTAGTTCTCAAAATGGTCTTTCTAAATATTATAGAACTAGAGGTTTTACTTCCCATGTCCATGATAACAAAAACAACAAGAACAAAAGTCACATGTAACTCAACCATGACATCATTTACCTTTCCTAAAGCATGGTTAGTTGAGTCATCGACAAGTAAGACGTATATTGAGCATTTTCCATAGTTTTAAGTTCTAGAAATTCATATAGTTCTTTTGACAAACTGATGGGTTCGTAGCATGGAAAACAAAAAATTTCTACCGCAAGAACGAACAAAACCCATATCTAATCTAGATAAAAGCCAAGATCTAATCTATTAGACATGTGCAACGAGATAGATCTATACTAACCCTTGTAGATCCGAAAGCGTTACGCGATTGGATCTTGTGGTTGATGTAGTCGATCACTTGCCGATCTCAAGATCGAGTGGACGATCCTTCCGGCGCCACGTTCCGGCAGCGCTTCCGCAGTCGGTCAGACGTGCGGAGTCGAAGCAGACCTTCCTCTCCTCGTTCCAGCGAGCAGCGGAGGTAGTAGATCTTCTCCACGGAATCCCAGCAGCACGACAGCGTGGTGGTGGTGGTGGAGTAGAGAATTCTGCAGGGCTTCGCCTATGCCTGAGCAGAAGAGAGGAGGAGGAGAGAGGCGGCTAGGGCTTGGAGTGGAGGGGGCCAGGGGGTGGCGCCTCCACCCCTCTATTTAAAGGAGGGAGGCGCCATGGGAGGAGGAGTCCTAGTAGGACTCCCCTCCCTCCTTGGCCGGCGGATTGGGAGGGGGGGAGGAGTCCTCCTCCCCCACGACTCCTTGTCTTGCCCCACAAGGACACCTTGATCCCTTTCTTGGTTTTCAAGCAAACTCCAAGAAATCTTCCAGAACCTTCCGGAACATTCCGAAACCTTCTAGAATCCTCATACAAATACTCTGGAACGTTTCCTAACTCAGAAAATGATCCCCAATATATGAATCTTATTCTCCGGACGTATTCGGATCTCCTCGTGATGTCCCGGATCCAATCCGAGACTTCGAACAACATTCGGTCTCCAACGCACATTCCATATCTACTTAAAACAACTTCGAACCTTAAGTGTGTCACCCTACGGTTCGTGAATATGTAGACATGACAGAGACACATCTCCTATCAATAACCATCAGCGGGACCTGGAGATCCATAATGGCTCCCACATACTCAACGATGACTTCATGATCGATAGAACCATTTACATACGAAACCAATTCCCTTTGTCACGCGATACTATACTTATCCAAGGTTTGATCGTCGGTATCTCCATACCTAGTTCTACTTCGTTACTGATAAGTACTCTTTACTCGTTCCATGTAATGTCATCCCTTGTGACCCAGTCACATGCTTGCAAGCTAACTAGATGACATTCCACCGAGAGGGCCCAGAGCATATCTATCCGTCATATGGATGGACAAATCCCAATCTTGGTCCATGCGCTTCAACACATACTTTCAGAATACCCAATGACACCTTTATAACCACCCAGTTACGAAGCGGTGTTGATGTCATCAAAGTACCCATCCGGTGATGGTGATTAACACAACCTCATGGTCGAAGGATTAGGTTACTATGCATTTAAAAGCTTATAGCAATACGAACTTAATGACTTGATCTTATGCTACGCTTACTATGGGTGTGTGTCCATCACATCATTCTCCTAATGATATAACCTTGTTATTAATCACATCCAATGTCCATGATCAGGAAACCATGATCATCAATTAATCAACAAGCTAGTTCAACAAGAGGCTTACTAGGGACTCTCTTATGTTTACAAAACACACATGTATTAGTGTTTCCTAATAATACAATTATAGCATGGGATGTAAACATTCATCATAAACACAAAGATATAATAATAACCACTTTTATTATTGCCTCTTGGGCATATCTCCAACAGTCTCCCACTTGCACTAGAGTCAATAATCTAGATTACATGGTAATATACCTAACACCCATGGCGTTCTGGTGCTGGTCATGCTTTGCTCTAGGGAGAGGTTTAGTCAACGGATCTGCCACATTTAGATCAGTGTGTACTTTGCAAATCTTTATGTCACCATCTCGGACATACTCGCGAATAGCGTGGAAACGTAGCTTAATGTGCTTCAGCTTGCTATGTGACCTTGGCTCCTGTGCATTATCTATGGCACCTGTGTTGTCACAGTAGATGGCCATCGGGTCCAACGCACTGGAACCACGCCAAGTTCAGTAATGAATTCCTTCATCCATATGGCTTCTTGCGCAGCCTCCGAAGCAGCTATGTATTTCGATTCAGTTGAAGATTTCGCCACAACACTTTGCTTGGCACTCCTCCAGCTCACTGCAGCACCATTCAAAATAAATACGTATCCCGACTGTGACTTCGAGTCATCCGGATCGGTGTTCCAACTAGCATCGGTGTAACCGTTTACAACAAGTTGTTCATCACCTCCATAAGAAAGAACCATATCCTTAGTCCTATTTAGGTACTTTAGGATATTCTTGACCGCTGTCCAGTGCTCCATTCCAGGATCACTTTGATATCTGCTAGTCAAACTAACATCATGTGCTATATCCGGTCTTGTACATAGCATGGCATACATGATAGAACCTATGGCCGAGGCATAGGGAATATTATTCATTTTCACTCTATCTTCTGCCGTAGCTGGACTTTGAGTCTTACTCAAGGTCTTACCTGACAACATGGGCATGAACCCTTTCTTGCTCTCTTCCATTCTAAACTTCTTTAGAACTTTGTCTAAGTATGTACTTTGTGAAAGCGCTATTAGGCGTCTTGATCTATCTCTATAAATCTTGATGCCTAGAATATATGCCGCTTCGCCAAGATCCTTCATTGAAAAACTATTATTCAAATAGGTTTTGACACTATTAAGAAGTTCTATATCATTCCCAATCAATAATATGTCATCTACATATAGTATTAGGAATGCTACAGAGCTCCCACTCACTTTCTTGTAAATACAAGCTTCTCCATAAGTTTGTATAAATCCAAAGTTTTTGATTACTTTATCAAAACATTGATTCCAACTCCGGGATGCTTGCTTCAGTCCATAATGGAGCGCTAAAGTTTGCATACCTTGTCAGCATCTTTAGGATCGACAAAACCCTTGGGTTGTACCATATACAACTCTTCCTCAATGTCACCATTAAGGAACGCCGTTTTGACATCCATTTGCCAAATCTCATAATCGAAATGTGCAGCAATTGCTAACAAAATCCTCACAGACTTTAGCTTCGCTACTCGTGAGAATGTCTCATCATAGTCAACTCCTTGAATTTGTCGGAACCCTTTCGCGACAAGTCGAGCTTTATAGACGGTAATATTACCATCAGCATCTGTTTTTCTCTTGAAAATCCATTTGTTCTCGACAGCCTTACGGCCATCCGGTAAGTCCACCAAAGTCCACACTTAGTTTTTGTACATGGATCCCATTTCGGATTTCATGGCTTCTAGCCATTTGTCGGAATCTGGGCTCACCATAGCTTCTTCATACGTCGCAGGGTCATTAGAGTTGTCCACCAACATGACGTTCAAGGAAGAGTCATACCAATCAGGAGTGGTACGAACCCTCGTTGACCTGCGAGGTTCAGCAGCAACTTCGTTTGAAGTTTCATGATCATTATCATTAAATTCCTCTCCAATTGGTGCAGGCGGCACAAAAACATCTTCTGGTGCTGCTACTCTCAAATCCGAGAGAAGGTTCAATAACCTCATCGAGTTCTACTTTCCTTCCAGTCACTTCCTTCGAGAGAAACTCCTTCTCAAGGAAGGATCCATTCTTGGCAACGAAAACTTTGCCTTCGGATCTATGATAGAAGGTATACCCAATTGTTTCTTTAGGGTATCCTATGAAGACGCATTTCTCCGCTTTGGGTTCAAGCTTATCAGGTTGTAACTTCTTTACATATGCTTCACAACCCCAAATTTTAAGGAACGACAACTTAGGTTTCTTACCAAACCACAATTCATACGGTGTCGTTTCAATGGATTTAGATGGTGCCCTATTTAAAGTCAATGCGGTTGTCTCTAATGCATAGCCCCAAAACGATAGCGGTAAATCTGTAAGAGACATCATAGACCGAACCATATCTAAGAGAGTTCGATTACGACGTTCGGACACACCATTACGCTGTGGTGTTCCCGACGGTGTCAACTGTGAAAGTATTCCACATTTCTTTAAATGCATGCCAAACTCATAACTTAGATATTCACCTCCGCGATCAGAACGCATAAACTTAATCTTCTTGTTACGATGATTTTCCACTTCACTTTGAAATTCCTTAAACTTCTCGAAAGTTTCGGACTTATGTTTCATAAAGTAGACATACCCATATCTACTTAAGTCATCCGTGAAAGTGAGAACATAACGATATCCACCACGTGATGCTACACTCATTGGACCGCACACATCGGTATGTATTATTTCCAATAAGTCTGTAGCTCGCTCCATTATTCCAGAGAATGGAGTCTTAGTCATTTTTCCCATTAGACATGCTTCGCATCTTTCAAGTGATTCAAAATCAAGTGATTCAAGAAGTCCATCAGAATGGAGTTTTCTTCATACGCTTCACTCCAATGTGACCAAGACGACAGTGCCACATGTATGTAGAATTATCATTCAATTTTGTTCGTTTAGCATCTATGTTGTGAACATGTGTATCACTACTATCGAGATTCAGTAAGAATAAACCATTCATCTCAGGTGCATTACCATAAAAGATATTACTCATATAAATCGAACAACCTTTATTCTCGGACTTAAAAGAGTAACCGTATCGCAATAAACAAGATCCAGATATAATGTTCATGCTTAACACAGGCACCAAATAACAATTATTCAAATTTAAAACTAATCCCGAAGGTAGATGTAGAGGGAGCGTGCCGACGGCGATCACATCAACCTTGGAGCCATTTCCAACGCGCATCGTCACCTCGTCTCTCGCCAGTCTTCGTTTATTCCGCAGCTCCTATTTCGAGTTACAAATATGAGCAACCGAACTAGTATCAAATACCCAGGCACTACTACGATTACTAGTAAGATACACATCAATAACATATATATCAAATATACCTTTCTTCTTGATGTTGCCGTTCTTCAGATCCGCTAGGTACTTGGGGCAGTTATGCTTCCAGTGACCAGCACCCTTGCAGTAGAAGCATTCAGTTTCAGGCTTGGGACCAGCCTTGGGCTTCTTAGCAGGTGCGGCAGCTTTCTTGCCGTCCATCTTGAAGTTTCCCTTGTTCTTAGTCTTGCCCTGTCCCTTGAAATTGGTGGTCTTATTGACCATCAACACTTGGTGCTCCTTCTTGATCTCCACTTCAGCAGTTTTCAGCATGGACGGTAGTTCAGGCAATGTCTTGTTCATGCAGTGCATATTGTAGTTCATCACAAAGTTCTTATAACTTGGTGGCAGTGATTGGAGGAGACGGTGAATCCCTAACTCATTAGGAATCGATATCCCCAACTCTTGGATCTTGTTTGCGTACCCAGACATGGTGAGCACGTGCTCGCTAACGGAGCTACCCTCTTCCATCTTACAGTTAAAGAACTTTTCGGAGGCCTCATAGCTCTCCATGACCGCGCGAGTCTAAAAAATTAGCCTGAGCTCCTAAATGATCTCGAACGGGTCGTGGTGCTCAAAATGCTTCCGGAGCTCCGCTTCTAAACCGTACAGGATGGTACACTGAACTGTGGAGTAATGATTTTTCCGAGTGGCGTAAACATTCTTTACGTCATCGGTGGCATCTTCTGCAGGTGGGTCACCCAGTGGTGCTTCGAGCACATAGGTCAACTGACCAGCCCTGAGGACGATCTTCAGTCCACGGAACCAGTCCGTGAAATTGCTTCCATTGTTCTTAAGCTTTTCTTTCTCTAGAAATGCATTAAAATTGATGGAGGGGGTCGCCATAATCTACAACAAATTTGCAAGTAGTTTAGACTAAGTTTATGATGAATTGAGTTCAAATTTAATACTTAAATTAACTAGGTGAACTCCCACTCAAAACAACATCCCTCACATTGTCTTAGTGATTACACGAACCAAGTCCACTACACCAAGTCCGATCTTCACGAGAGAAGATGTAATTTCATCGGCGAACATGTTGGAGATATGCCCAAGAGGCAATAATAAAATGGTTATTATTATATCTTTATGTTTATGATAAATGTTTACATCCCATGATATAATTGTATTAACCGGAAACATTAATACATGTGTGTTTTGTAAACATATAAGAGTCCCTAGTAAGCCTCTTGTTCAACTAGCTTGTTGATTAATTGATGATCATGGTTTCCTGATCATGGACATTAGGATGTGATTAATAACGAGGTTATATCATTAGGAGAATGATGTGATGGACACACACCCATAGTAAGCGTAGCATAAGATCAAGTCATTAAGTTCGTATTGCTGTAAGCTTTTAAATGCATAGTAACCTAATCCTTCGACCATGAGGTTATGTTAATCACCATCACCGGATGGGTACTCTGATGACATCAAACACTGCTTCGTAACTGGGTGGTCATAAAGGTGTCATTGGGTATTCTGAAAGTATGTGTTGAAGCGCATGGACCAAGATTGGGATTTGTCCATCCATATGATAGATAGATATGCTCTAGGCCCTCTCGGTGGAATGTCATCTAGTTAGCTTGCAAGCATGTGACTGGGTCACAAGGGATGACATATCACGGAACGAGTAAAGAGTACTTATCAGTAACGAGGTAGAACTAGGTATGGAGATGCTGACGATCAAACCTCGGATAAGTATAGTATCGCGTGACAAAGGGAATTGGTTTCGTATGTAAGTGGTTCAATCGATCGTGAAGTCATCGTTGAGTATGTGGGAGCCATTATGGATCTCCAGGTCCCGCTGATGGTTATTGATAGGAGATGTGTCTCTGTCATGTCTACATATTCACGAACCGTAGGGTGACACACTTAAGGTTCGAAGTTGTTTTAAGTAGATATGGAATGTGTGTTGGAGACCGAATGTTGTTCGGAGTCTCGGAATGGATCCGGGACATCACGAGGAGATCCGGAATTGTCTGGAGAATAAGATTCATATATTGGGGATCATTTTCTGAGTTAGGAAATGTTCCGGAGTGTTTGTATGAGGTTTCTAGAAGGTTTCGGAATGTTCCGGAAGGTTCTAGAAGATTTCTTGGAGTTTGCTTGAAAACCAAGGAAGGGATCAAGGAGTCCTGGTGGGTCAAGACTAGGAGTCGTGGGGGAGGAGGACTCCTCCCCCCACTCCCCAACCCGCCGGCCATAGAGGAAGGGGAGTCCTACAAGGACTCCCCCTCCCCAAGGCGCCCTCCCCCCTTAAATAGAAGGGCAGGGGCGCCCCCTCTAGGCTCTCTCTCACAACTCCAATCTCTGCCGCCTCTCTCCTCCTCCTTTCTTCTGCACAGGCATAGGCGAAACCCTGCAGAATTCTCTACTCCACCACCACCACCACGCCGTCGTGCTGCTGGGATTCCGTGGAGAATATGTACTACCTCCGCTGCTCGCTGGAACGAGGAGAGGAAGGTCTGCTTCGACTCCACACGTGTGACCGACTGCGGAAGCGCTGCCCGAACGCGACGCCGGAAGGATCATCCACTTGACCGACTGCGGAAGCGCTGCTCGAACGCGGCGCCGGAAGGATCGTCCACTTGACCGACTGCGGAAGCGCTGCTGGAACGCGACGCCGGAAGGATCGTCCACACGATCTTGAGATCGGCAAGTGATCGACTACATCAACCACGAGATCTAATCTCGTTAACGCTTTCGGATCTACGAGGGTTAGTTCCTATCTATCTCGTTGCACATGTCTAATAGATTAGATCTTGGCTTTTATCTAGATTAGATCTGGGTTTTGTTCGTTCTTGCGGTAGAATTTTTTTGTTTTCCATGCTACGAACCCTTCAGTGGTATCAGAGCCGTATCTATGCGTAGATCTGTTGCACGAGTAGAACACAATGTTTTTGTGGGCGTTGATGCTTTTGTTGTCGATGTCTTAGCGTGTACTTTGCATCTTGCGGCATGATGGGATGAAGCGACTCAGGCTAACATTACATGTCATCGCACATGAGACTTGCTCCACGCTTGACGTGCAACTTGATTTGCACAAGTGGCTTTGCGGGTGTCTGTCTCTCCCACCATAGTTAAGATTCAATTTACAATGAGCATCTGACAACACTTGTATCAACGTTGTGGTCCTTGTTCGTAGGTAAGATCGGTCTTATGCGAAAGCCCCAAACCACGTAAAACATGCAAAGAAAATTAGAGGCGTCTAACTTGTTTTTGCAGGGGTTTTGTGATGTGATATGGCCATTATGTGATTGTGATTATATTTGATGTATGCAATGATCCTTATTGTAATATGGCAACCGGCAGGAGCCTAATGGTTGTCTTTAAATTTTAAGACCTGCGTGTCTATTCATCATGTAATAGCTTTATTCCAAGTAGTTGTAATAGTTGCTGTTGGTGATGGACAACCATGAAGCGGCGCCACGGACCTTGACGCCACGCTGGTGATGATGGCGTTCATGTCCATGCTTTGAAGATGGAGATCAAAGGCACAAGAAGAAAGGCCATATTATATCACATATTATGAATTGCCTGTGATGTTAATTCTTTATGCATCTTGTATTGCTTAGATCGCGACGGTAGCATTATAAGATGATCCCTCTCACTAAATATCAAGTAATAAAGTGTTCATCCTTAGTTGGCACCGCTGCTAAGACTCGTCGTTTCGAAGCATCTCGTGATGATCGGGTGTGATAGACTCTACGTGTGCATACAACGGGTGCAAGCCAGATTTGCACATGCGGAAACTAAGGTTAACCTTGACGAGCCTAGCATGTACAGACATGGTCTCGGAACACGGAATACCGAAAGGTAAAGCATGAGTCATATGGATGATATGATGAACATGTTGATTGTTCGCCTTTAAAGCTACATCATCTCACGTGATGATCAGACTTGGTGTAGTGGATTTGGTTCGTGTAATCACTAAAACAACTCGAGGGATGTTGTTTTTGAGTGGGAGTTCATTTGTAATTTGGATTAGTCGAACTCAATTTATCATAAACACAATCAAAGTGAATTTGCATAGTTTGTTGTAGTCATTGGCATCCGTTCACCACCTTACGCTTAGTTATAGTTGAGATAGTGGAACTATAGAAATTCTGGATATTTACTTTACGAACTGGTATCGTATTGTTTTTAATGTCAATTTAAAGTTTATAAGTCGTATTGCAAACTTTCAGCAAACTCTATTTGCTCCATGAAGTTTAATAAGTAGTATTAAATCAAGAGTAACAATTCCAGTGTTAGTATCTAATGTATCATGTTTGCCTCCATGATTCTTGATACTCAAAAGATTGTTTTTAATATCAAGTTTATCTAAGAGCTGAAAGCAATGTTTCAAAAACCATCATATGTGAAAGGTATTGCGATATCTAAAACAATGTGTTGGTTACAACATGATAGAGTATACGTCCTCATATTTGATGAGAATTTGTGAAGGTTGGAGACGCTAGTCGTCCTAATCCTCCAAAGGTTTTGAAAAAGAAACATTATACTCGCAATTCACCTTTATAAGCTATAGCAGCTTGATCATGAAAGTTGTCATGATAAGGATGAATAGAAGATGTAAGTAAAATGTTTACTACACTAAAAGATTACTAAAGAATGGATTTTTGAAAGAACACCAAACATTTGACGATGGTGATCCACCTCAAAGTGCAAGTCCAAAGGTATTAGTAGTTGACTGTATACGCTTTGTACCATGTGTCATGTTGATGACACCACTATTGATGTTGATAGATTCTTTTAAAAGAAAGGAATTGCTGAAAGAGAATCTATAAAATATTTGGCAGAAAATAAAAGGTTGGAGATGTCCAACTTAGGCATATAGGAGATATACATGTTATGGTTGTATTCCTTGCTTGTTAAACAATGTGGTTCTCCGGTATTGGATACCGAATTGGTTGGTATGAAGTGTCATACAGGACAACACAATTCATGAACTGGAATGGCCTAAGTAACCAGCAAGAGAAAATGTGATGATGTTCATCGAAAACAAACAAAGGGTTGTTGTGTTGCTCGTTAACATCAAAGCTTGCCTTCAATATTTGTGTCAATAATTGTTATTTTGATCAGGTATTATGACGACAAAAGGTTGTTCAAATAATTTCTGTATTCCATAAAAGATGGATGATTTACAAATCTCGTTGGAGAAATCACATCCATAAAACTAATGCTAAAATGTCGAAAGACAATTGATTGAAAGATCACTTAAGAAGTGACATCGCTGTTTAAATTATATTGGAAAGAAAACATGAAGAAACTCCATGTTGATGGAATTTTGGAGTTTTTTGATTTTGATCAAATGACGCTTATGAAACTTTTCTAGAGATAATTAAAACTTCGTTCATAGGCCAAAAGGGAACGAATGACTAGCTAATTAGAACTTGTACATACAGATGTATGAAGCCCATTATGTGTAGTCGAGAGCGATGGATTTCAACTTCATATGCTTTCTCCGAGAATTTGAGTGAATATATGTATACTTACTCAATAAGGAAGAAGTATGAAACATTTGAAAAATGGTCAAAGACTTTCAAGATGAAGTTGAAAATCATTGTAACAAGAAAATAAAGAGTCTATGATTCGATCATAAAGGAAGATATTTGAGTTACATGTTTAGCAAAAACACCTAAGACTTGAGAAATTGTTGCATGATTTGTGTTTCCCGATAAACCATAGGAGTATGGCATATTCGAGAGATGAAATCAAACCATGTTTGAGATGCTAAGATCAAGGGTGTCATTTATAAAACTACCATTATATATTAAAGATTAAAGCTTTAGTGACTACCGCTTTTACACTGAAAAGAGCTCCATCATGATCCATTGAAATGACACCATATGAGTTATGGTTTGGGATAAAACCTGAATTGTCTTTTCTTAAATTTTGGTATGTTATGCATAAGTAAAATGTTTACAACCAAAGTCGGATAAGCACGTCTTTGTAGGTTATCCCAAAGAATTTGTTGGGAATTTCTCCATAACACCGAGGACAAAAGAGTTTGTTACTTGAAATGTCAAGTTTCTTGAGAAGGAATTTTTCGTGAAAAGTTAAGTGGGAGGACAATAGAACTTTGATAAGGTTATTGAACCTTAGCTATATGTGCTAAGTAGCGCAGCGCCGGAAAGTGTCCCGGTGACGGCCACAATGCTCATGGCTCTCGTGATTACAAAAGGTGTGATCTCGGAGATTAGAGTTCCTATAGAACCGTGTGGGTCGGTAAGAATCAAATAGTAAGATTTGATAAGAAAGTCGTTATTGTTTTGACAATGATGAACCGACTACATGCAAAGAAGCGATGATGGGCCCTGACTCCATAAAATGACTACAAGTCATAGAATCCGTGATAGTATCCATACACGAGAAATCAAGTTTCTGAACTTGGAAGACCCTCCAGAAAGGCGTGAAGCCTATCGGTCGTGTTTGGATCTATAAAGAAATAGACATGGATGTTTCAAATCTATGAAATAGTCGACATGTCGGAAAGAGTTTACGACAATGTTCAAGGAATTGACTATGATAAGATTTGATTTTTCATAGCGATATTTAGTCTGGACGGATTAATGTAGAAACCACTACATATATTTTGGTATATGGTAGTTGAACAAACAAAACAAGTTCTTCTAATAGAATGGTTACCTAGGACGTGTACATGACACGATCCAAAGGGTTTTGTTAAATTCAAAGGATGCTAAAAGAGTATGCAAAACTTCAATGGTTGAAGTAAGCATAGCAGAGTTGGAATCTTCACCATGATGAAACTGTTAAAAGAGTTTAAGTTCATCGAGATGATGAAGATGCTTGCATTTGCAAGAAATTAAGTGGGAGCGCTGAGACATATTTCTACTACATTATGTAGAGGACATATTGTTGATTGGAAATGATGTATCTTGTATTGACACAGGTTAAGAATTTCATTTTGATGAAAGACTTAGGCATAAACCAAGAATTAGGCATCAATGTCTATATGGATAGATTGAGGCGCTAATATGGTTTTGCCAAATGTACATAGATAAGACGTTGAATGAGTTCAATATGGAAACAACAAGAAAGGTTCTTGACGCACGGAAAGGACTGAATCAAGATTCGAGTGTGTTGACACGAGATTCAAGTGTTTTGACACTTGGTGAAATCACAAGAATATTTTGATCAATCATTCTTTGAGATGTACACATCCAGATATGTCCTATGCTCTAAATGTTATGAGCATATACCAGAATGATTCATAAGATGATCATTGGACAATAGTAAAGATATTCTTATGAGCTTTGGAAGGACTAATAATATACCATGTATAAGTGACAAATAGTTAAAGGTAGTTCATTGTAAAGCGTTACATTGATACTAATTTTGTCACAAGATACAAATTAAATTTATCTCAATTTAGACTATGGGTGGAACAATATAATGGAAAGGATGTTCCATGATGGATTTGGATGAGTTCCAAAGTTGAGATATTGTGATGGATACTACAACAAAAGGCTGAGTATATAACTACTATAGTAGTAGAAAAGGAGGGCATTTGTGTTAAGTAATTTGTTATCAAACTAGGTGTGGTTCATAGCGGGATAATACTATGAAGATACATTGTATGACAATTGTATCAACATGATTTAATCCCAAGGAACTAAAGGTCTCACCAAAGGACCAAATTTATACAATGCCATCTCATTGGAGAATGAGTAATGCGTAGAGATGCAAGCACATGCAAATACACACGGACCTGGAAGTGTCAGATCCGAAGATTATGTTTACCACTAGCAATAGTGTCTATACAACACCAGAAAGCCATAGGTGTTGAATGCACAAGTTTTTAACTAGATTATTGACTCTAGTGCAAGTGGGAGACTGTTGGAGATATGCCCAAGAGGCAATAATAAAATGGTTATTATTATATCTTTATGTTTATGATAAATGTTTACATCCCATGCTATAATTGTATTAACCGGAAACATTAATACATGTGTGTTTTGTAAACATATAAGAGTCCCTAGTAAGCCTCTTGTTCAACTAGCTTGTTGATTAATTGATGATCATGGTTTCCTGATCATGGACATTAGGATGTGATTAATAACGAGGTTATATCATTAGGAGAATGATATGATGGACACACACCCATAGTAAGCGTAGCATAAGATCAAGTCATTAAGTTCGTATTGCTGTAAGATTTTAAATGCATAGTAACCTAATCCTTCGACCATGAGGTTATGTTAATCACCATCACCGGATGGGTACTTTGATGACATCAAACACTGCTTCATAACTAGGTGGTCATAAAGGTGTCATTGGGTATTCTGAAAGTATGTGTTGAAGCGCATGGACCAAGATTGGGATTTGTCCATCCATATGACGGATATATATGCTCTGGGCCCTCTCGGTGGAATGTCATCTAGTTAGCTTGCAAGCATGTGACTGGGTCAAAAGGGATGCCATATCACGGAACGAGTAAAGAGTACTTATCAGTAACGAGGTAGAACTAGGTATGGAGATGCTGACGATCAAACCTCGGATAAGTATAGTATCGCGTGACAAAGGGAATTGGTTTCGTATGTAAGTGGTTCAATCGATCGTGAAGTCATCGTTGAGTATGTGGGAGCCATTATGGATCTCCAGGTCCCGCTGATGGTTATTGATAGGAGATGTGTCTCTATCATGTCTACATATTCACGAACCGTAGGGTGACACACTTAAGGTTCGAAGTTGTTTTAAGTAGATATGGAATGTGCGTTGGAGACCGAATGTTGTTCGGAGTCTCGGAATGGATCCGGGACATCACGAGGAGATCCGGAATTGTTCGGAGAATAAGATTCATATATTGGGGTCATTTTCTGAGTTAGGACATGTTCCGGAGTGTTTGTATGAGGATTCTAGAAGGTTTCGGAATGTTCCGGAAGGTTCTAGAAGATTTCTTGGAGTTTGCTTGAAAACCAAGGAAGGGATCAAGGAGTCCTGGTGGGTCAAGACTAGGAGTCGTGGGGGAGGAGGACTCCTCCCCCCACTCCCCAACCCGCCGGCCATAGAGGAAGGGGAGTCCTACAAGGATTTTAACTTCCTCTACTTTCTTTTCATTTATAGTCATAAGTGGCTCTTTGCTATTATTAAGCATAGTAGATTCTTTTTCTCCTCTTATGATATCTTCTATCTTTCTTCTTTTATTATTCTCTTCTTCATTCTCCCCCCCACAAAATTTGCCAAATCTTTGGCATGTCCTAAGAGGTGGCTCATGAGGGTTATTTTAGAGTGAACATTCTCAATGAAGTGGTATTTAGTTTTAACATGATATTCAGTAGTTTTCATTTTTCTGACAAGGGTATGAAGACTATTAGTGAAAGTTTTGAGTTTAGTTCTTATATGGAGGCAAATATGGTTTATATCATTCTTATTAGGGGTCTTTTTAATGGAGTTTTTGTAAGCTTGCGATAGTTTCTTCCAAAGACTCCTTTAATTGTTGAATTTTAATTTACTCCTTGGTTTTTCTTGAGTTCCCAAATAAATTTTCCATAACAACATTAGCATGGGCTGGGTTTCCTGTGACAAATCTACCACAATTTAATGAGTCTAGGAAACACTTTGACCAAGGGTGTAGGCTATCATAAAATCTTTTGATTATAAAAGGTTGGGTGAGTTGTCTAGGACAAGTTTTCTTATTCTCTTGTATTCTAAACCAGGCTTCCATTAAAGATTCCCCTAGATTTTGATTAAAATTACCTACATCATTACTAGTAGATACCTTCTTTGGAGTTGACATGATGTAAGATGATTTTTTATAGATTTTTGTTTTTTAAGATAAAATAAAAACTAACTAACAAATAAAAGACTAAAACAAGACAAAATAAAATTGCTTTGAAAATCTGAAGGAGAAGGAAAAGCTCATAATGGTGTAACCTCCCCAAACTTAGGTGTTTTCACAAAGTTGATGATGCTGGCGCCAGAAAATATTCTAGCAGTTGTTGTAGAGGTGGATTGTGCTCTTAGATGTATCCTATGTGAGATGTCTCTTGCAATTCCCTGATATCTAGAAAATGTTCTTGATGGCAACAACTCCATGTGTACCAACTCATTGGGACTCCAAGTGCAGAGTGTTGCAGCAAGCATCTTTTCTCCACAAGGGTGACTCAAATGTTTATATCAAACTCTCGGGGAATTGGGGAAGAGTATCTTTTTATTCTCATGTTAAAGCAATATACAAAGCAAACTTTTTGCCTTGTTTCCCCAACTGCACCGTGTGGTTGTCAACAAAAGGTTTCGTATTACTAATATGAATTAACAATAATAATAAATAAAGTAAAACAATTTATAACTAGGCAAGCAAAGTAAATGAAGTAATAAAAAGGTCTTTTTATGTTTTCTTTGTGTTTGTAAGTAAAGAAACTATTTTTGTATTTTTGAAATATTAAATTTCAGGAAACATAAATGATAGTAATGGTGTTGGAAGGTTGTTTCTTATGATAAAAGTTGGATCAGGGTTCATGGGTTCACTTGTCTATTCTCTTTTTAAGTTGTAGTGGACATAAAACAATTTATTATCAACATAATATTGGTGAAACTTCAATATGTGTTTGATAAGCATTCATATGGGCATCACGTCCTAACATAGAATGATGCACCACATCTCTCCTATACTCCTCTAAAAAGGGAAAACTCCAAGCAATCTAGAATTAAGAATTAGCAGAGCATAGCCTTAGGTACTTTGACATGATGTTTGAGTAACAAATATGCTGCCTTGACCAAACAAGATTATCAAGCTATCACAAGATAATTATAGCACATGAATTCACTTAATCCCTAGTGAGGTAACAAAAGAAAGGTAAAAACCATAGTGGATCTTATATTTGTTGTCACTATTCAATCACTACCACCATGTTACTTCATTTAATATACACTTTCCCCCACACATGTTCTTGCATGCAAGTTGTATCAAAACAAGTAATCAAGAACATGGTACATGATATGCATCTATCAATACATCTTACACATAAACAGATTCCAATCGCATATATTAATTCATAGAATAAGATCCACCACATAGAAATTACATATATGACCATAATCATGTTGGGAAGCTCATATGGTACTAGATCTATGAAGAACAAGAGATAAATAGATCAAGCTACTACCACAAACCCATAGTACAAATGTGGACTACTCGCTCTTCATCATAATGATGACGTTGGAGATGTTGGAGAAGGTAGATATCCCTCCGGCGACAGTGACAACAGAGTTTTCCCCTCCAATATTCGTTGGTTCTGACTATTTTTTGGTGTTTATGTGTTTCTGCATTTCTCTCCTCTAGAGATTCATAGGGGACCTTTATATAGGCGTTTTTAGGTCAAACCAAGTCCGTGAGCAAAAGATTGAAGCGGATTGGACGGCCAAGGGCCAAAATAGGTAGGGTGGCACGTGCAGTAGGGTAGGTCGCGTCACCTACCCTATTTTGGGCCTCCAGGCCCCTCTCAGTTCCAAGCACTACAGATCATCACTCTTTGCAAAAATTGGATTTTCCAGAATCTTAGCTTCGTTTGACTTCGTTTAGGTCCATGAAAGATAAAAATACACAAACCATGGTTTGCCTGTCCTCCAGAGTTATAACCAAAATAAGGGGAACATTGGTAAATCCCCAAAAATCAATATAAAACATGGATCGTATATGTTGCAAATATATGGGAATATATATCAATAAACTACAAAGTTCATGTATGCATTTTACATGCATTAATCATGCACAAGTACATGTGTACGACAGATATCCCCATATATATATGAAATTATTGATATCCCTATTTTGGTGTGTTCCTTTGGTGGCCTATTAATCAATACTAATGTTAATCAAACAAAATGTTGAGGAATATGCGACAAGTTTGACTTGCCAAAAATATGATAAGGCAGAGGATGGCGTAGTTAAGCCTCATAGTATTTTCCCCTTCAGCCCACACACATGTCGCTCTCAACCTTATCTGAAAAAATACCCCACCAACCACCAGCCCACTCTCCCTAACCCCAACCCTAGCAACCTCTCTGTGGCGGTGCTAACCTCTCCGGCATGCAGGACTGCACCATCTTCCTCGGCGACATGTTGACCTCTTCGGCACGAGGGACCGTGCCGTCTTCCTCGACAGTGCGTACCTCTCCGCAACAACGCTGACCTCTCCAACACACGGGACCACACCATCTTCCTTGGTGGAGCGCACCTCTCCACCAAGCCGAATGACATCTTCTTCCGCGATAGCTCTGACCTCGGCCGTGTCGCCCGGCTGCATATTTCTATGTCCCCATTTGATCGAATTTGTAGTTTCTGTTCAATATCATTGGGATCTATAATAAGATACAATTCCTTGAATCAATGTGTTAGCTGATGATTTAGTGTGCATTGGGATCTAAAATTTAATATAAAGTGTGTTAGCCATCTACACACACTTTACACGCCCACTATCTTAATCTTCCCATCTAATTCCTTTCAATTTTGATGACTCTCGCTAACTGCAATTAAAGAAATGGCGAACAACAACACTAACAAAGTTCCCCAGTGTCCACAGCCTGTGCCATGTACCATGCGAGGTAAACTTGTTTTCAGTTTATGGCTCTACCAACACAAGATATATATATCTAGATATAGGTCTGCCAATGAAAATTGACATGACCAATATTTTTTCAATTGATTTCAGGTCCCAATATTCCTTCATTCGAAAAGTACTCCCTGCAATATAGGTTTGGCAATAAAGTTAACATGACCAGAACAAGAAGGAAAAATCTAAAGATTTTTTTAGAAATTATAGACCAAAAATTTCTTACTATGTTTGCATCCTCAACAAAACGACAATCTGTAAAAGCAATATTGTAATTATCTATGAACTTAATCATGCATAGAATGCCAATCTTAATTACTCTAGGTACACACTGTAATGAACTTAATTGTTCTTGTCTTTCATGTGTAGTATATCTGAAGGAGAAACCATCTTCTCTTGTGTTTGTTTCCAAGATGTTGTCGGTGAAGTTAAAGCAAGTCTGATAATGAGAGGTACTACCAGTTTCACATCAAACTAGGAGATTATGTTCGCCAACACAAATTCCAGGTAGGTGATATTTATGCCTTCTAGTTTAGAGTCGAAGCGGGTGATACGTCTATTTTGCATCACTATTCTATGTCATAATTCACTGTTATTCATTGATATATTTCACATTAAGAGGTGAAACTGATGTTATTTCATCTGTTTTATGCATGGTTGCTGACTTTTGGAGCATGGACAGCTGCAGTCAGGATTCTGATGAAAAAGGTGCTGTTTGGAGGCAAAATTCATGAAGATAAAAAAATCCGAGAAAATATACGGAAAATCCTATTTTTCTAGAAGACGAAGGTTGCCAGAAGAGGGCGTGGAGATGGGCCATAGGGGGCCCACACCACCCCCTGGCGCGGGCCACCCTAGGCCGCGCCACCAGGTGGTCTGGCCGCCCTGGCCCACCTCTGGCTCTCCCCTCTGGCGTATATATTCCTCCCGAAACCCTAAGACTCGAGGAGCGACCACAGAAAGATTCCTCTGCCTCTGCGGGGTGCAAAACATCGAGAGAGAAAGATCTCTCCGGCAGACAGAATTCTGCCGGGGGAATTCCTTCCCGGAGAGGGGAGATCGTCGCCATAAACACCACCATCAAGCTGGACTTCATCGGGATCATCATCACCATCATCACCACCATCATCACCATCAGCATCATCATCACCATCTCCATATTGCTGTAACAATTGGGTTGAATCTTGCATAGTTCTTAGGGAAAACTTTCCCGGTTATGATTACTCTTTGTTTGATGCTATTGAGTGAACCATTGAATTATTGCTTATGTTCAGATTGTTATACATTATTATTCCATATCTGATCATGATCCATATGATGTCTTGTGAGTAGTTCGTTTTGTTCTTAAGGACATGGGAGAAGTCATGTTGTTAATAGTGGAGTTGTGTTGAGAAAGATTCAATAGTTTGATATGTAAGTTGTGGTGTACTTCTTCTAGTGGTGTCATGTGAACATCGACTACCTTACACTTCACCTATATGGGCCTAGGGGCATGCATTGTGTATTTGGCTACTAATCGTAGGGGTTGCCGAAGTGACAGAAACCTGAACCCTCGTTAGGAAACCATTGCACAAGGGACGTAAGGGTCTTAGAGTTTTAAGCTGTGTTTAGGTTTCTACCTTAATTACTTTGTTGTACTTACAGATGTTTGCAAGGGGTATAATCACAAGTTTGTATTAGTCCTAGGAAGGTCGGTACATTAGCACAGGTTCACCCACACAACACTTAGCAAGCTAAAGAAGATTAATCAACTATATGAAGCAAAAGCACTTGACAGTCTTTCCATGTGTCCTTGAGAACGTTTAGTCATCTTAAGTAATACAACCGGCTTGTCCTTTGCTGCATAAAGGATTGGGCCACTTGCTGTATTTATTCTTATTGTCTTTTATTTACTCGTACTTCATGTACTTGCTTTATCAAAAAACCCTAAAAATCTGTTTGCTAAGTATTTGCAGAGAATTCCTAATCCATACCACTAGCCAGTACCTTCTGCTCCTCGTTGGGTTCGACACTCTTACTTATCGAAAATACTGCGATACACCCCCTATACTTGTGGGTCATCAAGACTATTTTCTGGCGCCGTTGCCGGGGAGTAAAGCGCCATTGGAGAGTGGAACTGGTAAAGGAAACTTCTACTGTGAGTATTGTTTACTTCTGTTAGTTGCTTTAATATCGTTATGGATAATTCGTTGAGTTTCTTATTTGGTAATGCTACTACCACTGCTAAGGTAGTAGATGAACCACCACCTGCTGAGAATGATGTTTTCAAAATACCTACAAGAATTATTGATCGTGTTATGGATAACTACTATGTTGAGGATGGAACTGTCCATCCCGGTGATCATTTGCTCTTTATACACGAATTATGCGGGTTGTTCAAGTGTGCAGGTATCACTACAGATCAAGTTAAGAAGAAGTTATTTTCATTATCACTGAAAGGAAGAGCTGAGAAATGGTATAATCTGCTGAAGAATGGTCAAGCTCTAGAATGGGAGGAAATAGTACCTCTCTTTTATTCAAAGTTTTATCCTCCTAGTGAGATTCATAAATATCGGAATCAAATATACAACTTTTGGCCTCTTGATGGAGAGAGTACAGCTCAAGATTGGGGGAGATTGAAGTTACTAATTCTCAAATGCCCCATTCATGAGCTCCCCAACAATATTATTATCAATAACTTTTATGCAAGGCTCCCTCTACATGAAAAGGATTTATTGGATGCTTCTTGTGCTGGATCATTCACTTGCATGGAAGAAGAAGCTAAATGGGATCTTCTGGACCGTATTCAAGATAATGCTGAAGCTTGGGAGAATGACAAAGGTAGAAAGTCGGGTATAAATTATGATTATGAATGCATTGAATCTTTTATGGGAACTAATGACTTTCAAAATATTAGCAATGCTTATGGTCTTGATTTACAAGTTATTACAAACTGTTTCAAGGCTTTTGCTTCTTATATTGAAATTCCAACAAAGGGATGGAGCAAGCACCATGCACCTTATTAAGATATTGTTGACTGTGTTCCTATTGGGAGTACTGAGTATTGCACTATTGATCATGGTTTACCTGAACCTTACATTGAGAAGATACCCTTCCCTGATAAGGTAAAGGATCATCCTATGATAACTAGTGTAATCACTAAAAGGGAAAAGAGAACTGTAAAACCTGATGAACAAATAAACGTTGAACCTGTGGTAGCAATTGTGAAAGACCTTGTCACTAAAAGCATAGAAGATGGACACATAGTCTTTTGTGAGGATGCTTCTAATATTGTTTCACATCCTAATAGAACTAAAAGGCTAGTGTCCCTGTGCTTTCTGTCAGAAAGTGTGATCATTGCTATTATGGTTTATGTGATATTGGTGCAAGTTCTAGTGCTATTCCTTATGAGCTTTATAGAGAAATTATGCATGAAATCAGTCCCTGCGAATTGAAAGAGATTGATGTGGTTATCCACCTTGCTAATAGTGAGACCATCTCTCCAATTGGTATTGTACGAGATGTGGAAGTTCTTTGTGGTAAGATTAAGTATCCTGCTGATTTTCTAGTACTTGGTTCAACTGCTAGTAAAACTTATCCTATCATTTTTGGTAGACCTTTCTTGAGTACTTGTGGAGCTATTATAGATTGCAAAAGGGAGAAAATATTGACTAAGTTTGATGGGGAATCTTATGAGTTTAATTTTTCGAAATTTACTAAAGAACCTTGTGAAGAGGAAACCCATAATGAGGATTTTAGAGTTGAACAACTTGCTTCTATTTCTCTTGCTCCTAACAATGCTTTGCAGCAATTTATGGAAGATCACAAAAGCGAGATCTTCATGGAAGAAAGGAATGAGATTGACGAGATTCTCCGTCGTCAACCCAAGATGCTTAAGCATAACTTTCCTGTAGAATACTTGGGTACCACATTGCCACCTAAAAAGAATCCGGTCTTTGATCTAAAACCTCTCCCTGATGATCTTAAATATGCTTATATTGATGATAAAAAGATATATCCTGTTATTATCAGCTCTAAACTTTTAGGGAAGGAAGAAGAAAGGTTATTGGAGGTTTTGAAGAAACACCGAGGAGCTATGGGCTATACTCTGGATGATTTAAAATGGATTTCACCTACTATATGTCAGCATTCTATCAATATAGAACCATATGCAAAGCCGGTAGTAGAGCACCAACGACGTTTGAATCCTAAGATGAAGGAAGTGGTAAGAAATGAGGTATTGAAACTCCTTGATGCTGGCATTATTTACCCTATTGCTGATAGTGAATGGGTTAGTCCTGTTCATTGTGTCCCTAAAAAGGGAGGTATTACTGTTGTGCCTAATGATAATGATGAGCTTATTCCCCAAAGAACAGTAGTAGGCTATAGGATGTGCATTGATTTTAGGAAAGTCAACAAAGTTACTAAGAAAGATCATTACCCGCTTCCTTTTATTGATCAAATGTTGGAAAGGTTGTCTAAAAAGACCTATTTTTGTTTTCTTGATGGTTATTCTGGTTTCTCTCAAATTGTTGTTAAACAACAAGATCAAGAAAAAAACTACTTTTACTTGCCCTTACGGAACCTATGCTTATAGACGTATGACTTTTGGTTTATGTAATGCTCCTGCTACTTTTCAAAGATGCATGTCTTCTATCTTTCACGGTTTTTGAGGAAATTGTGGAAGTATTCATGGATGATTTCTAACGTGGTGGTGTCACGGCAGATGCCATGGATAGGCTAAAGGTGGGGACAATATGCACTAGAGGAATCCAGGGAGGGATAGTGTGGTGATTCCACACACAGTTGCTTTGTATTCAATGGTTTTCCAAGGTTACAAATGCTTGATACGCCCATTTTGCATCACTATTCTATGTCTTAATTCACTATTATTCATTGATATATTTCGTATTGAGAGGTGATACTTATGTTATTTCATCTATTTTTGCATGGTTGATGACTTTTGGAGCATGGACCGCCGCAGTTAGGATTCTGGTGGAAAAGGTGCTGTTTGGAGGCAAAATTCGCGAAGATCAGAAAATCCAAGAAAATATACGGAAAATCCTATTTTTCCAGAAGACTCAGGATGCCAGAAGATGGAGTGGAGGTGGGCCACATGGGGGCCCACACCACCCCATGGTGCGGGCAGGCCTAGGCCACGCCTGGTGTGGGTGTGGCCGCCCTAGCCCACTCCAGCCTCTCCCCTCTGGCGTATATCATCCCCACGAAACCCTAAGACTCGGGGAGCGACCATAGAAAGATTCCGCCGCCTCTGCGGGGCGGAAAACACCGAGAGAGAAAGATCTCTCCGGCAGATAGATTTCTGCCGGGGGAAATCCTTCCCGGAGAGGGGAGATCGTCGCCATCAACACCACCATCAAGCTGGACTTCATCGGGATCATCATCATCATCATCACCACCATCATCACCATCAGCACCCTCATCACCATCTCCATATTGCTGTAACAATTGCATTGAATCTTGCATAGTTCATAGGGGAAACTTTCCCGGTGTTGATTATCTTTGTAGTTGGTGCTATTGAGTGAACCATTAAATTATTGTTTATGTTCAGATTGTTATACATCATTATACCATCTCTGATCATGATCCATATGGTGTCTTGTGAGTAGTTCGTTTTGTTCTTGAGGACATGGGAGAAGTCTTGTTGTTAGTAGTGGAGTTGTGTTGAGAAAGATTCAATAGATTGTTATATAAGTTGTGGTGTACTTCTTCTAGTGGTGTCATGTGAACGTCGACTACATGACACTTCACCTATATGGGCCTAGGGGAATGTATTGTGTATTTGGCTACTAATCGTAGTGGTTGCCGGAGAGACAGAAACCTGAACCCCCGTTAGGAAACCATTGCACAAGGGACGTAAGGGTCTTAGAGTTTAAAGCTATGGTTAGGTTTCTACCTTAATTACTTTCTTGTACTTACAGATGTTTGCAAGGGGTATAATCACAGGTATGTATTAGTCTTGGATGGGGCGGTACATTAGCACAGGTTCACCCACACAACAGTTAGCAAGCTAAGGAAGATTAATCGACTATATGAAGCGAAAGCACTTGACAGTCTTCCCATGTGTCCTCGAGAATGTTTGGTCATCTTAAGAAATACAACCGGCTTGTCCTTTGCTGCATAAAGGATTGGGCCACTTGCTGCATTTATTCCTAATGTCTTTTATTTACTCGTACTTTGTTTACTTGCTTTATCGAAAACCCCTAAAAATCCGTTTGCTAAGTATTTGCAGAGAATTCCTGATCCATACCACTAGCTAGCACCTTCTGATCCTCATTGGGTTCGACACTCTTACTTATCGAAAATACTGCGATACACCCCCTATACTTGTGGGTCATCAAGACTATTTTCTGGCGCCGTTGCCGGGGAGTGAAGCGCTATTGGAAACTGGAACTGGTAAAGGAAACTTCTACTGTGAGTATTGTTTACTCCTTCTAGTTGCTTTATTTTCGTTATGGATAATTCGCTGAGTTTCTTATTTGGTAATGCTACTACCACTGCTAAGGTAGTAGATAAGCCACCAATTGCTGAGAAAGATGTTTTCAAAATACCTACAAGAATTATTGATCGTGTTATGGATAACTACTATGTTGGGGATGGAACTGTCCATCCCGGTGATCATTTACTCTTTATACACGAATTATGCGGGTTGTTCAAGTGTGCAGGTATTAATACAGATCTAAGAAGAAGTTGTTCTCAGTATCACTGAAAGGAAGAGCTGAGGAATGGTATAAGATGCTGAAGAATGGTCAAGCTCTGGAATGGGAGGAAATAGTGCCTCTCTTTTATTCAAAGTTTTATCCTCCTAGTGAGATTCATAAATATCGGAATCAAATATACAACTTTTGGCCTCTTGATGGAGAGAGTACAGCTCAAGCTTGGGGGAGATTGAAGTTACTAATGCTCAAATGTCCCATTCATGAGCTCCCCAACAATATTATTATCAACAACTTTTATGCAAGGCTCCCTTACATGACAAAGATTTATTGGATGCTCTTGTGCTGGATCATTCACTCGTATGGAAGAAGAAGCTAAATGGGATCTTTTGGACCGTATTCAAGATAATGCTGAAGCTTGGGAAAATGACAAAGGTAGAAAGTCAGGTATAAATTATGATTATGAATGCATTGAATCTTTTATGGGAACTGATGACTTTCAAAATATTAAAAATGCTTATGGTCTAGACTCTCAAGCTATTGCTTCTTATTTTAAGGCTTTTGCTTCCCACATTGAAGTGCCTAAAAAGAAGTCAAATAAGTATCATGAACCTTATAAAGATGTTGCTAAAAGTGTTCCTGCAAGAAATACTGAAGTTTATACTATTGATCATGGTTTACCTAAACCTTATATTGAGAAAATGCCTTTTCCAGTTAAGGTAAAGGAGTATTCTATGATGGCTAGTATGGTAGATGAATGTATGAATAAAGCTGTTGAACCTAATAAACAAATGGTTGATGAACCTATGATAGCAAATGTGAAATACTTTGTCACTAAGTATGAGGAAGAGGGACACACTATCCTTTATAAGGATACCTCTAATATTGTTTCACATAGTAGTGTTATGAGAGCTAGTATTCCTGTGTTTTCTGTTAGAATAAGTGATCATTGCTATGATGGTACTTGTGATAGCTATATTGTTAAGTTTATGCATGATACTGAAAGTTACTATGAAAGAGGGAAAAGTGTTCTTGTGTATCTCAATAATATCAAGTTTCCTCGTTTTATGCTGAAAGTTTTTATGTTGCACATCTTTTGCCATCTTATGCAAGTTGCCAGTGGTTTCAATAACTTTTTTGCTTACAAAATCCCCTTGCATAGGAGTGGGTTAGACTTAAATGAGTGTGTGTTTTTGCTGCTTAATGCTCTCTTTCACTTCAAATCATATCCCTATGAGAGCTTCTTCAAAATTATCATGCCCATCTTAATGGCTATAAAGAAAGAGCTTTATGGGAGACAACCCAATTTGTTTTTGCTTTTAGTTTGTTTTTGTTTATTTGAGTCTTGAAAGTTATTACTGCGGCAATAACCTCTCCTTATCCATTTTGTTTGGTTTTTGTGTCAAGATCAACCTCTAATGAAAGAGAAGTAATATTTGGGGAAGTTGCTATCCCGAAACAGATTTTTGTGCTTCACCGTAAATATTCATGAGAGATCTCTGTACGATGGATTGAGCTGTAATTTTTTGTGCTTCTACCCCAGGTTGTTATTTAACTTTCGTTAGTTTTGCACTTTTTGATTTGAGCAACAGAAGATTTTCGAAAAATTTGATCTTTACCTACTGGTCTGTTTTGACAGATTTTGCCACTCTTGCATTTGCTTCTTTATTCGATATCCTTTTTGAATTCTTTTTGGGTTTTCGGAAGGAGTTGCTACAGTAGCTTTTGTTGTGATGGTTTTCAGTTGAAGTTGGACTCAAAAGGGTTTTATCACTTCACTTTTACTAATGTTGCTAAGGAGAACTGTGTGAAGTTTTGTGTGAAAGAAATTTCCAGGAAGTGGAGATAATGGTGTAATAAGGAAGAGAAGGGTTTTATGACTCAAGTAGTAAGTATATGAAGATGAAGATACCGATGGTTCAAGTGGTGACTCCGGAAGGATCCACTAAATACCAAATTTAGAGACCTACAGAGTCCGTGTTCAAATAGGTAACAGTTCTAGTAAGAAAAGTTCCGCGAAAATACAATCCAACTATATTTTTGTAGTTTTCAGTCAATAAGGAAAGCTACGAAGCGAAAAAGGGACAGAAACGGAGCTAGGGTGGCTCACACCACCCTCTGGCGCGGGCTCACCCCTGGCCGCGCCACCAGGTGGTGAGTCCACCCAGGACTCCGCCTCCGACTCGTTTTCTCCCAGTACCTTCCTTTTGATGTGAAACTCCGTAATATATAACCCCTCGCATCTTTGTTTTCGTCGTGTTTTTGTTTCGATCTGTTTCTGCCAGGACATACTCTTTGAAGGTTTAGAAGCACAATGGTGTCCGCCAAGGATAAAGGGAAGGAACCTATGGAGGAAGACCTCCAAGACCCCGAGAAGGAGAAGGAGATCAAGAGTGCAGGTGAAGAGGAGGCGAATCACACCGGCACTACCGTTGCAAGCATTGGAGTGGTGGCAAACCCTGCCAGGATCAGAAGGACTGCACGGATGTCAACTGGAGGGAAGCCTCCGCGTCACTGCTTGGCACCACGGACACCTCCTCCACACACCAAGAATCCCTTCCATACCTTTATCCATAACCATGCAGGAAAAGAAGACTCCAAGTGGGAAGAATGGAAAAAGAATCACAAGAGCTGGGATCCACAAACTGAAATGATTATGGGCCGTATTGAGCACAACTCGGAGTTGATTCGTACTCTCACTTTCGAGATTGAGGACTTGGGGAAACTGATCAAGGAGCTCATCAAGAGGATACCACCACCACCAAAGGAGTAATTCGTCATCAGGTTTGGCATCCCCTTGGTTTGTTCCAAGCTTGGGGGAGTGCCGCGATATCATATCACTATCTTCTATCTTTTTACCTTATTAGTAGAGTCATATCATGAATAGAGGAGTTATTATGTAGTATAGTTTGCATTATGGAAGTGTCCCCTCTCTCGTTAGATTTGTATCCCTTGGTGTGAGTTTCCGTTATGGAATATTAATGAGAAGTTCTATCATTGACCATATGCTCGTTAGATTTGTATCCCCTCTCTCGTTAGATTTGTATCACTTGTATGCTTGTTTGTTTCCTTCAACTCTTGTACTTGCTACCCAGCCTTGCTAGCCAAAAACCTATACCGAGAGGGATTTCTTCTCGTGCATCCACTCCTTTAAACCAAAACCCTTGCCATTTGAGTCCACCATACCTACCTAGTAGCAATATTGCTATTCCAAGTAAATTCTTTCTTTATCTACCTCCCAAATTAAACTTGTTATGCGAAACTTAGTGATTAAAGCTCTCACGAACTTGATGGGACACTTTACTTTCTTGCATTTAATAAACCTGAACCATTGTGAACTCTCCATGAAAGTTATATGCTTGCAAACTATAGGCTGGGGATTAGCAGAACCGTGCTGTCACGGGGAATGCTTTCAACACTTGTAAATATATACCCATTTGATACCTTGCTCTTTTGTTTGTGGATGTCGTTGGTGTGAAATAAAAGGGGAGCTTGTAAGTCCATGGAGTTATGTATGTGTGTTAGAGAAACGCCTGGGCCGCTGGTCTAATCCATGCTGACATGGTGGAAACCTGCAGCGTAACCATAATGATATCTATGAAGCATTCTTCTTATAAAAAAAGAGAGAGATAGCTATTGAGAAAAAGAAAAGAAAAAAAGAGATACTATGAAAACAGGAAAGAGAGAAAAAAGCACCATTTTCCCATGGTAAATAAGAAGATTGCTGAGATACTCATTGTCTGCTTGCCTTGTCATTTTGATATGGGGATTCTTCCGTATCATCGGGTAAGGGGTACCCCATTGGTGGTTCTCAATGATACACACATACTTACAATGACAAGAACTTACCGGTAACTAAAGTTGAGTAGCATGAGGAGCGGCCCTCGTACTCAAGGGACTTGGGATTTTCAGTTTATAGTCTGTCAAGCATATAACTTAGATTGGACCTCACTTTCACCTTAATCACCTAAAGATGCCTATGATAGGGGCAATGAGAGCTGAAAGCTAGTAAGTATCATAATTTTTGGGAGCTCTTTATGAGACTTGCAATCCATGCTTCCCTTTGCGAAGGGCCTTTCTTTTGCTTTGTAGTTGAGTCAGTAAACCTATTCCCTTCTATCTCAGCAAGTATTTTGAGTTGATGTGTTCATTCATTCATATGATGATTTATGCATCCATGTTTCTTATGTTCCTTGTTTTGCAAGTTGCTCTTATCTTGATGTTTACTACTTTGACAGCTTTCATTGAAAAACTAGCTATTTGGGAACTCCAGCAAATTATCTGAAGGGTTCCGTAGCAGAAAACAAAAAATTTCTATCTACTCGAACACTAATACCAGGATCTATACTATGTAGACATAAGTAATGGAGAAGGAATACAGTATTCATACCTTTGCAGAGAGAGGCACGCCTTACGCAGGAAGGCGTATATTGATGAAGACGAGCATCACCCCAAGTGTGGTGCCTCCGAAGTTCGTCACACGTCCGGTGTAGTGGACGTCAACCGGGCTCCGATCCAGCCGAGCAGCGGAAGAAGTAGATGCCAGATCGCCGATCACACGACGGTAGTGTGAAGGTGGAGAACTCAACCACGAGGTCCTCCCCAATATTACGGGGAAGTCCTCAGTAGAAGAGAGAGAGAGAGAGAATGAGAGGAATGGGGTGTCTTCCAAGGGGAGGGGGGGACCCCTTTATATAGTAGAAGGGGGGCGCACCACCTAGGGGCCAGGCAGTGTGGGACTAATGCCCACACCCGCCGGCCACCTTGGGGCAGCCGCCAGCCCTAGGTGGGCCCCACTCGGGTGGCCCATTAGCCCTAGGCCGGCTGGCCCCCCACCCCTTAGGCGCCTTGCCCACTTGGGCCTCCCCTTGGGTGAGGCCCATTAGCAATATAGTGCCTTTTAAAATAAAATATATATTTAATATTAATTCTCCAATTAACATTCAAATACACATATTATATTATTCCTTCACTCCGGAACATCTTCCGGACCCGTTCCGATCTCCATCGGATGTTACCGAAACTATTCTGGTTTCTCTCTCTTTCTCTATTTTTCATACGATACCTCATCTACCCTAAGCGTCCCCACCCTTAAGCGTGACATCCTTCGGTTCGGAAACACTCCGGACATGATAGAGACCATTCTCATATAAATGATCAACATAGGGACCTGGATGGCCATGTGACCCCCGTGCGTTTCACGAATACAATCGCTCGAATCGTGAGATAGTCGTTCCCCATTCCCTTTGTCATATGATACCTAATTCATCCGAGACTTGATCTTCGGTATCTGCATACCTTAGTTCGATCTCGTTACCGATGAACTTGTTTTACTCGTTATCATGTCATTGCATTCTGTGACCTAGTCACATGCTTGCAAGCTTCTTTAATGCAATGTCACCGAGATGGCCACATGTATCTGTCCGTTACACAGACTAGACAAATCCTAGTCTTGATATGAACTCCTCTACGCATTCCTTCAGAAAACCTGAGTGGCACCTTTTTGATCACCCTGTTACGAGATGATTCTTGATAACCATCTAAGCTTCTTCCAGGATGGTGATTTTCATTACCTCACAGTCAAAGGATCATATTGCGAGGTTCTCTGTGTTTTATCATCAATTGTGAACATGTAACTAGATCTCATTACGATATAACGGTCGGATGGTTGTCTATCATGTTATTTAACTAATAACATGACCTCATTGTCAGTTGGCATAAATGCCCATGGTCTTGAAACATAGACCATCCTCATGACCAATGAACTAGTTCACTAGTGGTAACTAGAGACACGGTTTGTTTACATACCACACGTGTATTAACATTTCGTATTAACACAGTTATAGCACAGTATGAAACGTATTATGAACATACAGGAGGTATATCAAATAATACACTTTATTATTTGCCTCTAGGGCATAACTCCTTCAGTCTCCCACTTGCACTAGAGTCTACAAAAACTAGTTTACAATAGGAAGGAACCTAACACCAATGAATCTCGATGTTGTTCGTGCTTGTCATATTGGAGAGCTTTAGTCAAAGGATCTGCTACATTCAGTTCCGTATCTACTTTGCAAATCTTGACTTCACCTTCTTCGACAATCTGTCGGATAACGTGAAATCTAAGCTTGATGTGTTTGGCTGTGGAATGAGTTCTTGGTTCCCTTGCATTTGCAATAGCTCCCGTGTTATCACAATAGATTGTCACGGGGTCTTGTGCATTGGGAAAAACTCCTAGTTTGATGACGAAATTCCTTAGCCAAACAGCTTCATTTGCTGCATCTGCTCCAACAATGTATTCAGACTCCATTGAAGATTGTGCCACCACCGGCTGCTTCTTGCTTTTCCAGCTTACGACCCCACCATTCACCAAGAAAACAAATCATCTTTGAGACTTAGAGTCATCATGATCTAAATTCCAGCTTGCATCTACGTAACCTGTTACGTTTAGAGCTTCATCATTTCTTCCATAGATTAGGAACATATCCCTTGTTCTTCTCAGATACTTTAGGATATTTTTCAGAACTGTCCAGTGATCCGGTCCTGGATTACTCTGATATCGGCTCGTCAAACTAAGAGCCAATGCCACATCAGGTCGGGTACTAAGCATTGCATACATGATAGATCCTATTGCAGAAGCATAGGGGATGTCAGGCATCTTTTCTCTATCATTGTCCATTACAGGACATTGAGTCACACTCAAGTTGCAATTCTTCATCATAGGTGTAAAACCCCTCTTGGTGTTTTCCATTTTGAACCTCTTCAAAATCTTATCTATGTAAGTACTCTGACTTAATGCTATTAGGTGTCTTGATCTATCTCTATAGATCTTGATTCCTAATATGTATGCAACTTCACCTAGATCCTTCATGGAAAATTGGTTGCTCAAATACGCTTTCACGCTATTCATAAGATCCACATCGTTTCCCATGAGTAATATATCATCCACATATACAACTAAGAAAACTACCGAGCTCCCACTCGCTTTCTTGTAAACACAGAACTCTTGTTGGTTCTGGATAAATCCAAAACTCTTGATCACTTGATCAAAACGTTGGTTCTAGCTCCGAGATGCTTGCTTCAACCCATAAATGGACCGTTGGAGCTTGCACACCTTACCAGCATCCTTAGGATCAACAAAACCTTCTGGTTGCATCATATACAACTCTTCATCAATGTGACCATTGAGGAATGCGGTCTTGACATCCATTTGCCAAATTTCATAGTCAAAATGTGCAGCAATTGCTATTAAAATCCTGACAGCCTCAAGCATCACTACAGGAGAATAAGTCTCGTCGTAATCAACTCCTTGAATTTATCGAAAACCCTTTGCAACAAGTCAAGCTCTGTGAATGGTCATATTACCATTCGCATCTGTCTTTTTCTTAAAGATCCATTTATTTTCCACGGCCTTACGACCCTCTGGAAGATCCACCAAGGTCCAAAATTGGTTTTCATGCATGGACCCTATTTCGCATTTCATGGCTTCTAGCCATTTCTCGGAGTCAGCACTATCCATAGCTTCTTTGTAGTTTACAGGTTCTTCCTGATCATCTAAGATGATAGACATTACAAGGCTACTGTACCAATCTGGAGTGGCACGAACCCTTGTAGACCTGCGAACCTCAAGAGTTTCGATGTCATTGTTTTGATCAGCATCAATGGGCTCTTCCTCCATGTTGGAGAGCGATTTCGGAACAGTTTCCGTTGCGCCACTCGGAATACGGAGAGAAGGGTCAACAATTTCATCTAACTCTATTTTCCTTCCACTTACTCCCTTTGCAAGAAACTCCTTTTCGAGAAAGGTGCCATTTTTAGCGACAAACGGTTTGCCTTCGGCTTGGTTGTAGAAGGTATACCCAATGGTTTCCCTCAGGTATCCTACAAAGATACATTTTTCCGATTTAGGTTTGAGTTTGTCAGGCTGCAGTTTATTAACATAAGCCTCACAACCCCAAACTTTTAGAAATGACAACAATGGCTTCTTGCCATGCCACATCTCATATGGGGTTCTCCACAAATTTGGGCGGTGTTCTGTTTAAAATAAAAGCGGCAGTTTCTGACGCGTATCCCCAAAAAGACACAGACAAATCAGTTAAAGACATCATGGACCGTACGCTATCCAATAGGGTTCGGTTACGATGTTCCGACACACCATTACGTTGTGGTGTTCCGGCTGGCGTACGCTGCGGTACAATCCCACAGTCCTTTAAGTGCATGTTAAACTCATAACTCAAATACTCGCCTCCTCGATCCGATTGAAGGTGCTTGGTTTTCTTGTTAAGTTGATTCTCTGCCTCTTTTTGAAATTCCTTGAACTTTTCAAAGGTTTCAGACTTGTGCTTCATCAAGTAGATATATCCATATCTGCTTAAGTCATCAGTAAAGGTAACAAAGTAACGATAACCATTACGAGTTGAGACACTCATTGGTCCACATACATCCGTATGTATGATCCCAAGTAGGTCTACGGCTCTCTCCATTATACCGGAGAATGGTGTTCTAGTCATCTTGCCCATGAGACATGGCTCACATGTATCAAGGGATTCAAAGTCCAATGATCCAATAAGCCCTTCTGAATGAAGCTTCTTCATGCTCTTTATGCCAATATGACCAAGACGGTAATGCCATATGTACATGGAATTATCGTCACTGTGCTTACAACGTTTAGCATCAACACTATGGATGTGTGTATCACAATCAAGATCAAGTAAGAATAAACCATCACGTATAGGTGTATGAACATAGAAAACATCATTCATATAAATTGAACAACCATTTGTTCCTGATTTAAACGAATAATGGTCTTGCAACAAGCAAGACCCACTCACAATATTCATACTCAGTGCAGGTACATAATAGCATTTATTCAAAATCAACAATAATCCTGACGGTAGACATAGATGCAGGGTGCCGACGGCCATCACTTCAACCTTCGAGCCATTGCCAACGCGCATCGTCACCACGTCCTTCCTCAAGCGCCTCCTACTCTGTAGATCATGCTGAGAGTTACAAATGTCAGCAACAGATCCGGTATCAAATACCCAGGTGTTACCCCTGGTGCTTGTAAGGAATACATCAATAACATGTATATCATATATACCTTTGTCCGGAATGGCTATCTTGCCAGCTCACTTGTCTTCAAGGTATTTGGGGCAGTTGCGTTTCCAGTGCCCATCCCCTTTGCAGTAGAAGCACGAAGTGTCGGGCTTAGGGCCAGGCTTGGCAGCCTTTGAGGGGGTGGCAACAAACTTGCCATCCCTCTTAGGCTTCTTGCTCTTGCCTTTTCCCTTTTGCCCCGGTTTCTTAAATTTGGTGGTCTTGTTGACCATCAGCACCGTGTGTTCCTTCTTGATTTCAACCACAACAGTTTTGAGCATGGCGAACACCTCAGCAAGGGTCTTAGTCATCCCTTGCATGTTGTAGTTCATCACAAAACCCTTGTAGCTAGGGGCAGCGAATGCAGCACCCTATCTATAGCGAGTTCTTCCGGGATTTTGCAATCTAGGGCGTTTAAGCGTTTAACGTAGCCAGACATTTTGACCACGTGCTCACTAATACTGATGTGCTCTTCCATTTTAGCAAAGAAGAAGAGCTCGGAAGCGTCATACCTCTCTGCACGAGCCTGTGGAGCAAAGACAGCCTTGAGATCCTCAATGATCTCAAAAGCATTCATCTTCTGAAAACGCTTTTGAAGCTCCGGCTCCATGTCATAGAGCATTCCACTCTGGATGAGGGAGAAATCATCCGCCTTGGACTGCCAGACATTCTTTTCATCCTTAGAGGCAGAATCTGCAGGCTTAGCCGGTAGCTCAGCCTCGATGACATAAGTCAACTTGTAGGGGACTAGGAGGATCCTAAGATTGCGGAACCATGCGGTGAAGTTGGTTCCATCAGTTTTCAGCTTGTCCTTCTTGAGGAAAGTGCTAAGGTTGAAGGTGGGTGGGCAAGACATCTATAAAGGAATTTGCAAAGTATTTAGACTATGTTCATAATAATGAGTTTGAGTATTAACTAAAAGAACTCCACTTAAACGAACATCCCTCTACTCGTTCAGTGATCACATGATCCCTATCCTCTGCACCTCCCCCGAACGTCACGGCCATCAGTGCAGTATCAAAGGTGGACATTCCCTAATGTCGATCACATCAACTATGTGATTCATGCTCGACCTTTTGGTCTCTTGTATCTTGAGGCCATGCTTCTCTAGCGTGCTAGGCTCGCCAGTCCTAACTCGTGTGTATTTGCAGTGCAACATGGCTTACACCCACTGTATGTGAACATAGATATGTCTGACACCCAAGCTTGTCACCCTGGATCGCCTCATACCGAAGAACTTTCTTGGTGGTGCACACACAAGGGGAATATGTAACTGGAATACTATGAGGGATTATCTTATTATGCTACCGTCTAGTAAGTATACTAGCACAATAAGTAATACTTCTAAAGTGAAGTGTTATGACATGGTTACAGCTTTGTGATCATCATCAATAGCTTCAATGAGAGTTTCACACACTTGTCATTGCCATGTTACAATACTTACCCCTATGCAATAACGAAGATAGACGCTTCTATATTAACTATTGCATGTTTTACGCGGCTTTAGGGCTTTCGCAGTAGAACCCTTTCCCACCTACGAACGTTGAGCCACAACATGGATTCAATGAATGCCGTTCTTCTTCCCTTTTCAGGGACCTCCAGTGTTAATGCCATATCAACTACTGCAGAGAGACAGACACCCCCCTAAGCCACTTTGATTTGTGGACCAGTCTCGTGAATCACCACGTGAGGTCGGTTTGGGGCCGCTTCATCAAACAATGCCGCGATATGAACAATAATACTAAAGAGCGTAGCAACTAGAGAATCAATTCCCACATATTGCTATGTGTTCTATCCGTACGACATGTCTACCCATAGACCCACCCTGATACCACTGAAGGGTTCCGTAGCAGAAAACAAAAATTGTCTATCTACTCGAACACTAATACCAGGATCTATACTATGTAGACATAAGTAACGGAGAAGGAATACAGTATTCATACCTTTGTAGAGAGAGGCACGCCTTACGCAGGAAGGCGTATATTGATGAAGACGAGCAGCACCCCAAGTGTGGTGCCTCCGAAGTTCGTCACACGTCCGGTGTAGTGGACGTCAACCGGGATCTGATCCAGCCGAGCAACAGAAGAAGTAGATGCCGGATCGCCGATTACACGACGGTAGTGTGAAGGTGGAGAACTCAACCACGAGGTCCTCCCCAATATTACAGGGAAGTCCTCAGTAGAAGAGAGAGAATGAGAGGAATGGGGTGTCTTCCAAGGGGAGGGGGGACCCCTTTATATAGTAGGAGGGGGGCGCACCACCTAGGGGCCAGGCGGTGTGGGACTAATGCCCACACCCGCCGGCCACCTTGGGGCAGCCGCCAGCCCTAGGTGGGCCCCACTCGGGTGGCCCATTAGCCCTAGGCCGGCTGGCCCCCCACCCCTTAGGCGCCTTGCCCACTTGGGCCTCCCCTCAGGTGAGGCCCATTAGCAATATAGTGCCTTTTAAAATAAAATAAAATATATATTTAAAATTAATTCTCCAATTAACATTCAAATACACATATTATATTATTCCTTCACTCCGGAACATCTTCCGGACCCCTTCCGATCTCCATCGGATGTTACCGAAACTATTCCGGTTTCTCTCTCTTTCTCTATTTCTCATACGATACCTCATCTACCCTAAGCGTCCCCACCCTTAAGCGTGACATCCTTTGGTTCGGAAACACTCCGGACATGATAGAGACCATTCTCATATAAATGATCAACAGAGGGACCTGGATGGCCATGTGACCCCCGTGCGTTTCACGAATACAATCGCTTGAATCGTGAGATAGTCGTTCCCCATTCCCTTTGTCATATGATACCTAATTCATCCGAGACTTGATCTTCGGTATCTGCATACCTTAGTTCGATCTCGTTACCGATGAACTTGTTTTACTCGTTATCATGTCATTGCATTTTGTGACCTAGTCACATGCTTGCAAGCTTCATTAATGCAATGTCACCGAGATGGCCACATGTATCTGTCTGTTACACAGACTAGACACATCCTGGTCTTGATATGTACTCCTCTACGCATTCCTTCGGAAAACCTAAGTGGCACCTTTTTGATCACCCTGTTACGAGATGATTCTTGATAACCATCTAAGCTTCTTCCAGAATGGTGATTTGCATTACCTCACAGTCAAAGGATTAGGTTGCGAGGTTCTCTGTGTTTTATCATCAATGGTGAACATGTAACTAGATCTCATTACGATATAATGGTCGGATGTTGTCTATCATGTTATTTAACTAATAACATGACCTCATTGTCAGTTGGCATAAATGCCCATGGTCTTGAAACATAGACCATCCTCATGACCAATGAACTAGTTCACTAGAGGTCACTAGAGACACTGTTTGTTTACATACCACACGTGTATTAACGTTTCGTATTAACACAGTTATAGCACAGTATGAAATGTATTATGAACATACAGGAGGTATATCAAATAATACACTTTATTATTTGCCTCTAGGGCATATCTCCTCCAGTCTCCAACTTGCACTAGAGTATACAAAAACTAGTTTACAATAGGCAGGAACCTAACACCAATGGAATCTCGATGTTGTTCGTCCTTGTCATGTTGGAGAGCTTTAGTCAAAGGATCTGCTACATTCAGTTCCGTATCTACTTTGCAAATCTTGACTTCACCTTCTTCGACAATCTGTCGGATAACGTGAAATCTAAGCTTGATGTGTTTGGCTGTGGAATGAGTTCTTGGTTCCCTTGCATTTGCAATAGCTCCCGTGTTATCACAATAGATTGTCCCGGGGTCTTGTGCGTTGGGAAAAACTCCTAGTTCGATGACGAAATTCCTTAGCCAAACAGCTTCATTTGATGCATCTGCTGCAACAATGTATTCAGACTCCATTGAAGATTGTGCCACCACCGGCTGCTTCTTGCTTTTCCAGCTTACAGCCCCACCATTCACCAAGAAAACAAATCCTGTTTGAGACTTAGAGTCATCATGATCTGAATTCCAGCTCGCATCTACGTAACCTGTTACGTTTAGAGCTTCATCATTTCCTCCATAGATTAGGAACATATCCCTTGTTCTTCTCAGATACTTTAGGATACTTTTCACAGCTGTCCAGTGCTCCGGTCCTGGATTACTTTGATATCGGCTCGTCAAACTAAGAGCCAATGCACATTAGGTCGGGTACTAAGCATTGCATACATGATAGATCCTATTGCAGAAGCATAGGGGATGTCAGACATCTTTTCTCTATCATTGTCCGTTACAGGACATTGAGTCACACTCAAGTTGCAATTCTTCATCATAGGTGTAAAACCCCTCTTGGTGTTTTCCATTTTGAACCTCTTCAAAATCTTATCTATGTAAGTACTCTGACTTAAAGCTATTAGGTGTCTTGATCTATCTCTATATATCTTGATTCCTAATATGTATGCAGCTTCACCTAGATCCTTCATGGAAAAGTGGTTGCTCAAATACGCTTTCACGCTATTCATAAGATCCACATCGTTTCCCATGAGTAATATGTCAACCACATATACTACTAAGAAAACCACCGAGCTCCCACTCGCTTTCTTGTAAACACAGAACTCTTGTTGGTTCTGGATAAATCCAAAACTCTTGATCACTTGATCAAAACGTTGGTTCCAGCTCCGAGATGCTTGCTTCAACCCATAAATGGACCGTTGGAGCTTGCACACCTTTCCAGCATCCTTAGGATCAACAAAACCTTCCGGTTGCATCATATACAACTCTTCATCAATGTGACCATTGAGGAATGCGGTCTTGACATCCATCTGCCAAATTTCATTGTCGAAATGTGTAGCAATTGCTATTAAAATCCTGACAGCCTTAAGCATCACTACGGGAGAATAAGTCTCGTCGTAATCAACTCCTTGAATTTATCGAAAACCCTTTGCGACAAGTCGAGCTTTGTGAATGGTCACATTACCATTCGCATCTGTATTTTTTCTTAAAGATCCATTTATTTTCCACGGCCTTACGACCCTCTGGAAGATCCACCAAGGTGCAAACTTGGTTTTCATGCATGGACCCTATTTCGGATTTCATGGCTTCTAGCCATTTCTCGGAGTCAGCACTATCCACAACTTCTTTGTAGTTTGTAGGTTCTTCCTTGTCATCTAAGATGACAGACATTACAATGCTACTATACCAATCTGGAGTGGCACGAACCCTTGTAGACCTGCGAACCTCAGGAGTTTCGATGTCATTGTTTTTATCAGCATCAATGGGCTCTTCCTCCATGTTGGAGAGCGGTTTCGGAACAGTTTCCATTGCGCCACTCGGAATACGGAGAGAAGGGTCAACAATTTCATCTAACTCTATTTCCTTCCATCTGGCGTATATCATCCCACGAAACCCTAAGACTCAGGGAGCAACCACAGAAATATTCCGCCGCCTCTGCGGGGCGGAAAACACCGAGAGAGAAAGATCTCTCTGGCAAACAAATTTCTGTCGGGGGAATTCCTTCCCGGAGAGGGGATATCGTCGCCATCAACACCACCATCGAGCTGGACTTCATCGGGATCATCATCATCATCACCACCATCAGCACCCTCATCACCATCTCCATATTGCTGTAACAATTGCGTTGAATCTTGCATAGTTCATAGGGGAAACTTTCCCAGCGTTGATTACTCTTTGTAGTTGATGCTATTGAGTGAACCATTGAATTATTATTTATGTTCAGATTGTCATACATCATTATCCCATCTCTGATCATGATCCATATGATGTCTTGTGAGTAGTTCGTTTTGTTCTTGAGGACATGGGAGAAGTCTTGTTGTTAGTAGTGGAGTTGCGTTGAGAAAGATTCAATAGATTGTTATTTAAGTTGTGGTGTACTTCTTCTAGTGGTGTCATGTGAACGTCGACTACATGACACTTCACCTATATGGGCCTAGGGGAATGCATTGTGTATTTGGCTACTAATCGTAGGGGTTGACGGAGTGACAGAAACCTGAACCCTCGTTAGGAAACCATTGCACAAGGGACGTAAGGGTCTTAGAGTTTAAAGCTGTGGTTAGGCTTCTACCTTAATTACTTTCTTGTACTTACGGATGTTTGCAAGGGGTATAATCACAAGTATGTATTAGTCTTGGATGGGGCGGTACATTAGCACAGGTTCACCCACACAACACTTAGCAAGCTAAGGAAGATTAATCGACTATATGAAGCGAAAGCACTTGACAGTCTTCCCATGTGTCCTCGAGAAGGTTTGGTCATCTTAAGAAATACAACCGGCTTGTCCTTTTCCGACCGGGTCACTTTTCCCGTTCATAAGCCATGCAAAGGCTACGTGAGCCTTTGCGGTGCCAGCATCATCCGACATAGGCAACGTCACCCTTGCCGGCCATGCCTCGGTGGTCCTAGCCTCTGTCCGCTTCGCTCACGCTCCAGCGTACAGTGGCATCCTTTTGACCAGTGAGATATCTTCCTTCTCTTGCAAGCCTGATATAACCCGGATCATGCCTGGTTAATCCGGCCACACCTGTACCTGCATACAAGTTAGATACATCCTGCCGGCATACGACATAGGTCGGCCGAGACTCAGTTAGGCGGACATCCTCCAGTCCGGGTTACCCCGTGATTTGGCCTGCCTTCAGGTGACTCGGCCATCACTTGCTTTGACCTTGCCGTACCTCGGCTAACTTGGCCTTTATACCCCGGCGTGACCCTACCCGAGGGTATCCCCCCAACATTAGTCCCCGAAGCTGGTGCGGTCTTGGCAGCTCCAGCTACTAAGGCCACGGCAGGTTCAATTTTCTGAACCTTTTGCTCCTTTTCCGAGTTATCTCATAGTCTTGATTCCATAGGTTAACTTTCCCTTGGCACATTCCGAGTTTTCACTCGCTGGCCGGGTCATCCTTTGGTTATCCAGGTTATTCTTCCTTCTCTTGTACGCTATCCCACGTGGAGGGTAATCATTATCTTGCCTCATTTTAAGGACTTGCGCCAGTAACTGCCGCAGTTAATGTCAGGTGTTACTGTTGCACATGTCACATCATGTCTGTCTCCTCGTTAACTGTATCATAACGTCACGTCATGGGATCCGCTGCGCCCTGTGGCCCTTCCTGTGGCTCATCATTGATTGACTGATCCGGATTATACATGGCCACACCGTGCGGCCCTTTCGCACCGCACGATCCCACTACCCTGCCGGGGCATGGTTAAATAGGGGAGGGGCGCGCCCCTTGGGACTTTTCCCCATTCTCGCGCCCCTCTGCCTCTTCTTCTTCTTCCCAGCGACAACGCCGCCGCCACACCTGCTTAGCAGCGCCGCCGCTGCACCGTTCCCCGCGCACCAGCCTCGCCGCCACTCCCGCGCATCTCCACCGCCACAGGTCCACGCCAGTCCAAGGCACTGCCCCCCACCGCCAATAGGGCCAGTGAGGACAGCGACCTAGACATGACAGAAGAGGAGCTCACCGTCGTGGAACAGGAGATGGAGGAGGAAGCGGAGAATGCCGAGCGCGGCACCTGGGCTGGGTCCTGGGTATGCAGGACGACCTCGACTGGCTCTACCATACGCGCCGTATCCCGTCTCGCCGCCGTGGAGCTCGCTCCCTCACCCAATTCGGGCGAGTTCGTAGTATTTCTCTCCCACTTCCAGCGCGGATTTGGGCTTCCCGTTAGCGATTTTTTCCAAGATTGGCTCAACACCTACGAGCTTCAACCGCACCACCTTCTGGCGAACGCCATCACTTCCCTTTCTTGCTTTGCCTCCACCATAGTGGGGTATGTTGGATTGTGGCCCACTAAGGAGCTCTGGATCCGGTTTTTTCGGTTTGTGCCGGAACGTGATTCCGAATAAGGAGCTTGACCCGGTGGACAAACAACTCACGCAGTTTGGCACTGCCTCTATTTCTCCTCGGAAACAGTCCTTCTTTCCCCGGGTCACGGGGCTTGACTCTTGCAAGGGGTGGGCCCGAACCTTCTTTTATGTTAGAAATAGCACGAAGGAAGATCTGATCCGGATGCGCCCCTACGCTCCGGGTCCTCCTAATCCGGATCTGTGGGACCCGGATCTCCAAGAAACCCACAGTCCTGGGGAACCAAGTCAATAAATGGTTTCAGGAGCTGAAAGACGCCAAGATGCGCAATGAGGATGCGATGATCACTTTTGTCCGCAATCGGATCTCCCCTCTCCAGAAACGCACACACAAGCTATGCCATATGAGCTGGCGCCTTGACCCCAACCAGACTTCCTCCTTTGAGCTGAGCAATACCGAGATATTTCGCAAGGTCAAGGCCCTTTTCACCACTGACAAGAACTTCTCCGCTGATTGGGAGTGGGGAATTGAACATTTCTGCCGAGACAGGCTTCCTCCTATGGTAATTCTCATGCTCCAGTTTCTTTTCGAGTTATATTCTATGTCAGAGTATGTTGTTTATCTGATCTCTTTGTATTTCTCTCTCAGCTGTTTCTTCAGCAAACTCTTGAAGATGGCGCCGAGCCTTCGCTCAAATGGGCGAAGGATCGAGTTGCCCCGGGCGAGGAGGAGCCGGATCAAGAAATGTTCCTGCCTCTCCCCGACGCGACCAAGCGACACACCGTAAATTCTCTTCCATTAGAGATTGGCCTGACGATCAAGATGATTCCAACATTGAGGTGATGGAAGCATTTGACGATGTCCCCCTTTCTTATGCCTTTCTGGCATCAGCTAACCCGGGTGGGCAGATTCATGAAGACCCTCCTCTCGCCACAGGCGAGCCTGTCCCGGTTGCGTCAAAGGGGAGCTGCTTCTGCTTCTTCTTCCGGACCTCCTAAGCCAACCAAGAGGCGGATGAAGTCCGCAGACAAAGCCGCCACCAAGCCTACAACTAAGGCCATAACTCGGAGGGCTCGGAAGCCCAAGGAGCCATTAACCTCGGACGAGTAAGTTATTTTTTCTCTCTGTCCAATCCTTTGGTTCACGCTTTTCTTCTGTGGTAACTTATTATTCGTCATTTAATTTGGCAGGGCAGCGGTGGAAGTCCCTCAGAGCGGATCAAGCATAGCTTCGTCCCTCTGGCATAGCCCTTCTCCCCCTCGTGGCGATGATTCACGCCCGTTGAGCCCCATTCAGGAGGGTTCAGCGGATGCTCTGGGTTCTAGCCCACCTCGTCAAGAGGAGGGCAACCTCGGAGTAGGGGGAATTGGTTCTGCCGAGGCTGCGGTTGCTCCCGGCTCCTCTTCGGCTCAGCCGCAACCAGCCCCCACCGAGGTTCCTTCAGTACCCCTGCCAAGACCAATATCAGCGCCAGCACCAGCGCCAATAGCACAAATGCCTGCAGCACCAACTCTTTCCGCCTCGTCGGAGCCTTCGAAGACTCGGCGAGAAGACACAACTAGCACCAAGGCTAGCACCAAGGTTGTGCCCAAGGCCGTGCCCAAGGGCAAATCCGCAGCCCAAACCTCAACTTCTCAGCAGCAGCCCAAGGGCAAGAAAGCTTCTAACGCCACCAGGGCAGCAACTATTGAGGCTGGACAGCGCACGCTCGCGTCCATGCTTCCGCAGAAGACCCCACCAAAGAAAGACACCTCTGCTGGGTCAGCTGATGCGCAACTTGTCTTGCACACCAGCCCCGCTATTGCACAAGTTGAGAGAAGGGAGGCCCACACCAAGGGTTTGGTTGCACCCCACATGCTTAGCGGAGAACGCTATCCTCCGGCCTTGATCGAGTTTGTTAACAACTAGAACAAGGGGGAGTTCGTTCATAACGACGATCTCCCGGAGAAATTTGGGCTTGCGGAGTTTGCTACACAGATGAACATAGCTGCCAAGGCTATAAACCTTGCGGGTCGGATGATGGAGGTACGCTAGTTCCTCTTTTCTTTAACATGTACCAAACATTAGTGATATAACCATTAGTCCCCGAGCCTCCGGGGGAGTAACTTGTTACTCGGCCGGATGCTTCTTAGAGAATGAGTGTAGCTCCTTAATAACTTCGAATATGCACACACCTAGAGCTGGGTTAAGTTCCACTTGGCCTGGATTTCGTACACTTCGAATATGCACACACCTAGAGTCGGGTTATGTTCGACTTGGCCCGGATTTTGTACACTTCGAATATGCACACACCTAGAGTCGGGTTAAGTTCCACTTGGCCCGGATTTTGTAAACTTCGAATATGCACACACCTAGAGCTGGGTTAAGTTCCACTTGGCCCGGATTTTGTACGCTTCGAATATGCACACACCTAGAGACGGGTTAAGTTCCACTTGGCCCGGATTTTGTACACTTCGAATATGCACACACCTAGAGCCGGGTTAAGTTCCACTTGGCCCGGATTTTGTACACTTCGAATATGCACACACCTAGAGCCGGGATAAGTTCCACTTGGCCCGGATTTTGTACACTTCGAATATGCACACAACTAGAGCCGAGTTGAGTTCCACTTGGCCTGGATTTTGTATGCTTCGAATATGGATATGACTAAGCTATTCTTGCTCTTTTCAGGTGACTACCAATCGCCGGAGCGCTGAGTTTCAACGTCTCTTGGACACACATATGGCGCTGCGCTTGAAGCATTCTACGCTCCTTGTGGAGTTTGAGAAACGGGGTAAGTTTTCTCCTTGGCTTTTTTCCACCTTACTTTATTTTTCCTGCCGTACTAATTCATCATTCGGATTGCGCAGCTAGAGTAGAAGCTGAGAACACCATCATGCGGAAGAACCTGGATCAAATAAAAGGTAAGTCCGCTTCGCTTAGTCTCCTTCTGCGCCCTCTCTCCTTTTCTTCTTGGCTTGGCAAATATTCATACCTCGGTTATGCCGGAAACTATTTCAGCATCTTTTGAAGATAGTGTGCCCATGCCTGATATGATGCTGCATTTTGTCGAACAAGCAGGGCAGCATCAGGATGAACTCAAGAAGAAGGATGATGAGCTTGCCCTCCTCCGGACCAAGGATGCTGAGATTGCCAAGCTCAAGGCAGAAATGAAGAAGCTCAAGGCGCTCCACAAATCCGAGATGGATAAAGCTGGCCAAGATTTTACTGAAGAGTGAGAATGCCTCAACCTCCAAATTGCCAAAGATCAAGAACTGCTGAAGGAGGCCGACATTAAGCTTGAGTCGGCAAATGCTGAACTTGTGCAGCTCCGGAAGAGGCGTGACAACTACACCACAGAGCTGACCCGGATCCACAACCATATTTCTCGTAAGTTCTTTTTCTTCAGCCAGCATGAATCTCTCCGGGTCAACCTCCTTCACTTATTTCACCTGCCTTGTTTTTCAGACAAATTTCCGGAGGGTGATGCCATTGCAACCACCACCGTTGCCAAGTTCCGCCAGAAGAGGGGTACCCCAACTAGTCCTGGCTCTGAAAATATTCTCTATGACATGGAGGACCTGCTGGTCAGCTTCTCTTCTCGCGTCGAGATTGTGAAGAACCATGGTAAGGATATCCTAGACGCAGCAGTCCGGATCTTCAATGCCCTTTGGCCTGGTGAAGACACTCCGGAGGGTTCCACTGCTCTAATCAACAAGTTAATGGAGTGTGAGACCCAACTTGACCTCTGGAGGGAATCCGCCGGACGTGCCGGAGCTGAGACCGTTCTCCACTACGTGCTCACATGGTATGAGAAAATAAATCTCAATCTTCTCGAGGGCATGCACACCGGATCAAGGTGGTCCAATGACCCGGATTGGATAGCTCGGCGCAAAGCTTGCGCCCATAACCTCATTCAGTATACCCCCATCCATCAATGGAACGAAGGACCAAGCTTCCTTGACGCTGTTGATGACGAATACGTCGAAGATGGTTCGGGTGAATATGATGAGGGCGAAGCCTCAAACATCGAAGAAGATGAAGATAATGCTGAAGCCGAGGCCGGAGTTCCACCTGCTGGTGCCGAGTTACCTCCTCCTCCTGCTCCTTGATAACAAACACTTTGAATATTATCAGATCCCCGGTATGCCGGGTGCAAATGTATTAAGCACCGTGATCATATTTTGCTACTAAGTTGCTCGTGCCGGACTAACTTGGGCATAGTCCCCGAGTTTCATTTTCTTGTTTCTCCAATTTCTTGGCTCGGCTCGTGTCGACCTTTGTTCGGTTTTATGACTTACGAGTCCGAGTTTCAAAAATGACTTAACAATACTTAGAAACTTTTAGGACTAGCTCAAAATAATTCAATATAGAAAAAACAAGGTAAGCATAAGGTTAGTCTAAATAACAAATGTTGGCTCGATTATGCTCTTTTCCTTAGTCGTTTTTTGTGTGCTACGCAATTCCAAACTTGTTCTCTTGCTTGCCATGAAGCCAAATCTTGTTGGACAGTAGCAAGTCGAAGAGTTAATTTTTGGGTGCTCACACACTACTAATCCGGCTTAGGCAGAAGAAACTTAACCCAGCCGGCATAAAAATTATAACAAGTATAGAAGACAACAAATATTATTAAGGCAGTCCCCGAGTTACTGCTCGAGGTGCCACTATTTCATTGATAAGCTCATTGTCGGCATACATACCGACATATGAGAGACTCGGATACACACACTTCTTTGCTAAGTGTAGAACGGACGAAGTAGAGCTACATTCCATGGACGCTTAGATTCCTCGCCGGACCTGTCCGCCTTGTTCTTCTCCTGTGGTTTTGCATCGATGAGATAATAAGAGTCATTGTGCAATGCTTTGCTCACAATGAATGGCCCTTCCCATGGGGGGATAACTTGTGCATGCCAGCAGTCCGTTGTACCAACCGGAGTACCAGATCACCTTCCCGGAAAATTCGGGGGTTTACTTTCCGGCTATGATAGCGTCGGAGATTTTGTTGATATATAGCGGATCTGGACAATGCCAATTCTCTCGCTTCTTCCAACAGATCAACATCATTTTGCCGGCTTCTTGAACTTTGGCTTCTGTGTATTGGGTGACCCTAGGCGAATCATGCTCTATGTCGGCTGGTAATACAGCTTCTGCCCCATATACCAGAAAGAATGGCGTATAGCCTATTGATCGATTCGGAGTTGTTCTTAAACTCCAAAGTACCGCTGGTAGTTCTTCTATCCAGCACCCCGCTGATCTTTGCAGTGGCTCAATGAGCCGGGGTTTTATCCCAGATAATACTAATCCGTTGGATCTCTCCACTTGTCCGTTCGATGTAGGGTGGGCTACCGAGGCAACGTCCAGCCGGATCTTCTTATCCCAGCAGAATCGCGCAAATGCTCCTTCAGCAAAATTTGTGCCATTATCTGTTATGATACTGTGAGGATAACCGTATCTCAGGATGATATCTTTGAGGAATATCACGGCGGTAGCTCCATCACATTTTCTTATTGGCTTCACCTCAATCCATTTTGTGAACTTGTCAACCATGACTAAGATGTGGGTCATGTTCCCTCTTGCTGGTTTAAACGGGCCAACCATATCCAAACACCATACGGCAAATGGCCAGGTAATTGGTATGGTCTTGAGCTCTGACATGGGCATATGTGTCTTGGTAGCATATCTTTGACAACCATTGCACTTTCTTACCAGATCCTCTACTTGTTCCAAGGCACTTGGCCAGTAAAATCCATGACGGAAAGCTTTTGCTACCAAGGCTCTAGACGAGGCGTGATGCCCACATTCCCCTTGATGTATATCTCGGAGGATGTCAAGCCCTTCTTCCGGATCAACACATCGTTGGAGAATGTTTTTTACACTTCTCTTGTATATCTTGGAATTGATGATCGCGTATGCTTTTGCTCTCCTCTGAGTTTGCCTTGAAAGCACCTCCTCACTGGGCAAAATTCCATCTTTCAGGAATTGAAATATGGGCAGTGCCCAAGCTGGTATAGCTCGTACTGGGAACACATCCTCATCAATTTCCATCTGATCCACCGGCATAACCTCGGTCGGATCACGCTGCGCAGTCCCCGGGTTTGCCAAGGCAGTCCCCGGGTTTCGTGAACCACTTCCCACATCAATGTCCATTGGCACAGCTTCCGATTCCGGATTTGCCGGGATATAAATTGACTCGGATTCTGGGGATGGCCTGATAGACGGTTTTCTGAGGTGCTCTAGTGCTACCCCTGGCGGGATTGCTTGCCGGGTTGATCCGAGCTTTGATAATACGTCGACAGCCTCATTTTCTGCCTGAGGTACGTGATGAAATTCGCATCCCTCAAAGTATCCTGATATCTTCTGCACATGAAATCTATACAGTGCCACATTTGCATCCAAGGCATCACATTGTCCGGATACTTGTTGAACCACGAGATCCGAGTCACCGAAGCATTGGATCCGACGTATTCCAACCTCTTTTGCCACTTTGAGCCCATGCACAAGTGCTTCATATTCTGCAACATTGTTTGACGCTGCGAAGTGGATCTGTGGCACGTATCTCAGCTGGTCCTTCTTGGGCGAGGTAAGCACAACTCCGGCGCCTAACCCGGTTTTTTTTGAACCGTCAAAATGCATTCTCCAGTAGTTCGGATCTGGCAATGGTGGCTCATATTGCACCTCGGCCCAATCCACAATAAGTCGGCCACAGCCTGAGACTTGATTGCTTATCTCCTGTCATATTGTGGCGCGTAAGGGGCTAGCTCAATTGCCCATTTTGCAATCCGGCCACTTGCATCCTTATTGCTCATTATCACGGATATGGGGGCTTCACATATTACTTTGATGGGGTGCTCTTCAAAATAGTGCTTTAGCTTCTTAGCCGCCATATACACACCATATGCCATCTTCTGATAATGGGGATAGTTTTGTTTCGAAGCTGATAATACCTCGCTCAGATAATATACTGGCATTTGCACTGTCTTACCCTCTTCGTCGCGCTCTACCACAATTACTGCACTTACAACTCAGTTGGTTGCGGCTATATAGAGCAACATTGGCTCCTTTGATAGTGGAGAGGCTAACACTGGTGCAGTGGCTAACATTTTCTTCAATTGGATAAAGGCTTCATTGGCCTGGGGCATCCAAATGAACTTGTCCGACTTTTTCATGAGTTGATAGAGAGGCAGTGCCTTTTCTCCCAACCGACATACAAACCGACTTAAGGATGCTAGGAAACCAGTGAACTTCTGGACATCATTGAGGCACTTTGGCAATTCCATTCGCTCTATGGCTCGGATTTTAGTTGGGTTAACTTCGATACCTCGGCTGGAGACAAGAAATCCGAGTAATTTTCCAGCCGGGACACCGAAGGTACATTTCTCCGGGTTAAGATCCATTCGGAATCTTCTGAGGTTCGCGAACGTTTGCCTGATATCGTCAAGGAGCGTTTTGCTTTCCTTGGTCTTTATAACAACATCATCCACATATACCTGCACATTTTGACCAATTTGGTCGTGTAAACATTTCTGCATACATCTTTGGTACGTTGCCCCTGCATTACGTAAAGCAAAAGGCATGGTGTGATAGAAATAAGCCCCATACGGGGTGATAAACACAGTCTTTATTTGATCACTTGGGTTCAGAGGTATCTGGTGGAAACCAGAATATGCATCAATGAATGACAACAGTTCACACCCAGTAGTATAATCTATGACTTGGTCTATCCTTGGCAGTGGGAATGGATCTTTCGGACACGCCGCATTCAGGTTCGTGTAATCGATACACATACGCCAAACCACTGCCATGTTCGGATCATCCTTCTTCTTCTCCACCAGCACCGGATAGGACATCCAATCTGGGTAAAGCACTTCCATGATACATCCAGCTGCTAGGAGCCGAGCTATCTCATCTCCGATGACCTTTCTCCTGTCTTCGGCGAAGCAGCGGATAGGTTGCTTCACCGGGTTTGCTCCGGGGCTCACATTCAAAGAGTGCTCAACCAACTCCCTCGGAACACCTTGCAAGTCCTGTGTGGACTGATGTACTCGTCGTTCGACGTAGAGCTCATTGGGAACCCCTAGAGGAAGGTACAATGAGCACATCAGCGAGTTTTCCCTCAGTTATGAAACCAAGGTTTAATCGAACCAGTAGGAGCAAGGAAGCACCCCAAAGGTGTTACTAGCTGAGCTTTGGCAGGGCGCAGTACCGGTGCTAGTAGCAACGTGGAGACCTACACAACACAATCACAGAACTTTGTCCCCAACTTCCGATGAGGTTGTCAATCTCACCGTGTTTTGTGAAAAACAAAGGATTAACCGTATCGAATGGAAAGAAGTAAAAGTTTGCAGAAAGTAAACACAAAGCAGTAAAAGATTGTAGATTCTATGTAAAAGACAAGGACCGGGATCCATAGTTCACTAGAGGTGGCTCTCCTTAAGATAGATAACATGCTGGGTGAACAAATTACAGTGGGGCAATTGACAAACACTGAGAAAGCAATACATGCATATACTAATCATCTTGACTCCTTTGAGACTTGATTGGGCATTACAACATAATACATAGACCGCCATCCAACTGCATCTATGACTAATAATCCACCTTCAGGTTATCATCCGAACCCCCTCCAGTATTAAGTTGCAAGCAACATATTATTGCTTTACAAACTGCGTGTAAAGTAAACAATACGATTGTTTTATGAACAAAGGATTGTTGTTTTCTCCCTAGTAGAAACAGCACATCTAGTACCTTAGAGATTTCTGTCACTTCCCCAGATTACTAGAGGCATGAACCCACTATCGAGAATAAATACTAACTCTTGGAGTTGCTAGCATCTACTTGGACAAGATAGCTACTAACAACGGAAAGCATGCAAGATCTCAAATAACAAAGACATGATAGAATCAATAATCAATCTGAAGTAGCATCTCAATATCCATTAGATCCCCGCAAACACAACATGTATGGATTACAAAATATGATCTTGATCATGAACGGAGCTCAAAAGATCTAAACATGAAAGCACAAAGGAGGACAAACCAGCCATCTAGCTACTACATGGATCCGTAGTCCAAGGATGAAATACTCACGCATCACACCGGAGGCTTGCATGGTGATGAAGAAGGCCTCTAGGGTGAATTCCCCTCTCCGGTAGGGTGCCGGGAAGAGCTTCAGATCCCTCCCGATCTAGGGATGGAGATGACGGTGGCTACAGACTCTTTCGTGGATTTTTGATCGGGTACTTAGGGTTTTCGTCCCGAGGGCAATATATAGGTGGAAGGAGAGGCCGAGGGGGTGCCTGGGCTGGCCACACCACCCCCTGGCGAGGGCCAGGACTGGCCGCGCGGGCCAGGCCTGGCCGCGCGGCCAGGTGGTGTGGCCGCCCTCTGGCCCTTCTCCGACTCGTATTCTAGCACTTGATCCCTTCCGGAAAAATAGGCACTTTGGCTTTTGTCTTTCCTGGAACCAAAAACAGCAGAAAACTGGCAGCTGACACTGTGGCTCTTGTTAATAGGTTAGTCTAAGAAATCAAATGAAAAGTACTCCAAAGTTGGAAAAAACACAAGAAAGTGGATAAAACCAAGCATGGAACATCAAAAATTATAGATACATTTGTAATGTATCAACATCCCCAAGCTTAACTCCTGCTCGTCCTCGAGTAGGTAAGTGATAAAAAGAAAGAAGATTTTTTTAGGTGACATGCACCATCAAAGACTTGATCAAAGTATTTGCAAAACATTCAAAGCTGGGATCATAGTACTTCAATCATAACATGAAAGACAAAGTTCTAGCAATAAGTAAAGAAACTATGATGCAACATGAAAAGGCACAAACAAAATATTCATGAATAACAATGCTTTGCAAGACGTTTGTTTGTTTCACATAAAGAAAACATAGCATAATAGTATTCAGCTTGTCCCTCAATAGAGTAGCAAATATAAATGCATAGGACACCTTCAAAGTTCATAAGAGTGACTAGATACAATAGTTTAAAACAAGCAATAACAAGTTATGCATCAATCAACTAGTCTTGGGACAATGCACATAGAACTAAGAATGGCCACTATGCTCTCAAAGTAGGTGCATAAAGATAGAAGGTGGAGACTCAATATAATGGTGGAAGAAAGGCCTTTTGTAAAAGGAAGTAGGGATTCAAGTCTCATAAAGAGCTTCCAAAAATTATGGTACTTGTAGTTTTCAGCTCTCATTAACCCTATCATAAGCATCTTGAAGGTGATTAAGGTTAAAGTGACACAACTAAGAGGATATGCTTGACAAGTTATAAACCGAAATCTCATGCCCCTTACTTACGAAGATCGATCCTCATGCTACTCAACTTTAGTCACGAGTAAGCTCTTGTCATTGTAAGTATATGTGTATCATTAAGAACCGCCAACGGGGTACCCCTTGCACATGATACAGGAGCTTTCCCATAATCAAAATGACAAGGCAAGCAGACAATGAGCATCTCATCGATCTTTTTATTTGCTATTTGCATAGGTTTTTATTGAGGATGCTTCATAGAGTGCTCATTATGGTGATGCTGCAAGTTTCCACCATGATTAGGCATGGCTTAGGCTAACGGCACAGGTGTTTCTCTAACACACATACAAACTCCATGATCTTACAAGTTCCACTTTTATTTCACACCGCCGGGATCCGTAAGCAAAAGAACATGATATAAACGGGGTACAAAGTACAAGTGCAATGTTGAAAGAGTTCCCCATGGTACATGGTTCTGCTAATTTCAACTTATAAAGCGCAAGCATATACGCAACAAAGAAGGACCCAATGGTTCAAGTTTATTAGAGGCAATAAAGTAAAGTGTGCCATCAAGTTCGTGTGAGCTTTAATCACTAGTTTTCTCATAACAAGTGGAAGGTAAACAAAAGCATGAATATACTTGGAATAGCATAAGCTAGTAGGTAGGTATGGTGTACTCTTTGGAATAACTTGGTTTAGGGAGTTGGATGCATGAGTGGAACTCATACTTTGTTGTGGAGGCTAGCAAAAGACTGGGAGCGACAAACTAAGGGAGCAATAATGGCCATAATCATGCAGAGCGACAAAACATCATTGATCAAAGCATAAAGTGATACTACAAGTTGAAAACTAAAGGATCATAAAGGCTATGGTGACTTTGGATAGTCATAACATGGTGTGAGCATGCGCCAAGTCAACCCAAATAAAGCATCAAAGGAGAATACCACTATACTATGCTTTAATATGCTAAACCAACGCATGATTCATCCAAGGCACATTAAGCAATCTCAATTGTTTATAACAAGTCATGCTACAGCAAAGAATACTAAGCATAAAGCCAAAACAATATCAAGCATGGCATGACAAGGCATAGGCCATAGTCAAAAACAAGCTCTTTTTTCCACATAAGCATGAACTTTCCTACTCTTTTCCAAACCAAACCGAATTATTTGCAAACCAATGTATGAAAGAGGGGGTCCAACCAATTTATTCAGAAAACTAAGCAAACTAAAAACCAAAACCAAAACAAAAAAGAAGACGCTCCAAGAACAACACAACTGTGCATGAAATAATAAAAATGAAGCGTTTGGAAGAAACCTGAGATTTTTATTGATGAAGAAGGGGATGCCTTGGGCATCCCGAAGATTTGACGCTTGTACTTCTTAGATATTTCTTGGGGTGACACGCATGGTATCCCCAAGCTTGAGCTTTAGTCCATCCTTCATCTAATTACTCATTCCTTCCATATACCTAAAAAATTTCCTTCATACAAAATTTCACACTATCTCATTAGCAACATTAGTGCACTCAAGATAAATAAGTCTCAAGGTTCAGTTCTAACACCAAATAAACTTCCATTAGAACAGTAGATACTATAGCATTTCCCTCAAAAAGCTCAATTCCCCAAAAGAACTCAAGAAGGAACCAACAAGAAGCAAATGCAGAAAATGGCAGAAATCTGTCAAAACAGACCAGCAGGTAAAGACGATTTTTTGCGACGAGCTTCCGTTGCTCAAATCAAAAATTGTTGAACTACCGAAAGTTAGATAACAACCTGGGGCAGAAGCACAAAACATTACAGCTCAATCGGACATACAGAGCTCTCTCACGAATTTTTACGGTGAAGCACAAAAATCTGTTTCGGGACAACAACTTTCCCAATCATTACTCCACTCTCATTAGAGGTTACTCTTGGCACAAAAAGCAAATAAAAAGGATAATGAGAGGTTATTACAGAGGTAATAACTTCCAAGACTCATCTAAAACTTTTGGGTTATCTCCCAATAAGTACTTTTCTTTAACGCCTTTAAGTTAGGCATAAGAAGCAAAGAAAGAATCAAGTGTTCTCAAATGAAGAAGCATTAATACCAAATTTTGTTTTCATAGGAGAAGCAAAAGAAATCTTTTCTCTCTTTTTAGGGAAGTGTTCTATACCTTTCTTGAGTGGGAGTTTCTATTTAATTGTGCCTTCTTTCATATCAATGATGGCACCAACAGTTCTAAGAAAAGGTCTTCCCAAAGTAATAGGACAAGAAGCATTGTATTCAACATCCAAAACATAGAAATCAACGGGGACATAGGAATCGTTAACCATAATAAGAACATCATTAAGACTCCCCATGAGTTTCTTTTTAGCATTAGCATCAAGTGGGACATTCAAATAACAATCTTCAAGAGGAGGCAAATCAAGCATATCATAAATATTTCTAGGCATAATAGAAACACTACTATCAAGATCACACAAAGATTTGAAATCAAAGTCATTCACTTTCATATTAATGATGGGTTCCCAACCATCTTCTTGCTTTATTGGAATAGAAGCTTTATGTTTCATCTTTTCTTCTTTAATCTTTATGAGAGCATCAGTAATGTGTTTTGTAAAAGCCATGTTCATAGCACTAGCATTAGGACTTTTAGCAAGCTTTTGTCGGAACTTAATAACTTCAGAGATATTGCAACCATCAAGATGAAAATCAACTTTATCATCTAAAGTAGTAGAACTATTACTAGCCTCAACACTAGTGGTGGTAATAGTAGAAACACTAATGTTTCTAGCAATTTCATCTTCTCTTTCCCACTTAGCATGTAATTCAGCTAATAGTCTAACATTTTCATCGATTCTTACTTGTATGGCATTAGTAGGTGCAAAGGGATTATCATTAGTTTCAGGTTTAGCAGCCATTTTATTCAAAGTAGATTGAGCTTCAGCCAAAGTTCCTTGAAGAATAGTTCAATCCTGCATAAAAAGTTCGGATGATCATCCAAGAAGTTAGTCCATGAGTGGGACAATTCTTTACCAAAGATTTCATTCTTTCCCAAGCTTGAGCAACATGCTCATTATCATGTTGTTTAAACTTCATTATTTCACTTCTCATAGATATAATCTTAGCAGGAGGATAGTATTTTCCAATAAAAGCATCTTTGCACTTAGTCCAAGAATCAATACTATTCCTAGTTAAGGAATTCAACCATTCTTTAGATTTTCCTCTCAAAGATAAAGGAAACAATTTCAGCTTAATAATATCACCATCTATATCCCTATGCTTTTGCATCTCACAAAGTTCAACAAAGTTATTTAGATGGGAAGCAGCATCTTCATTACCAATACCAGAAAATTGCTCTCTCATAACAAGATTGAGTAAAGCAGGTTTTATCTCAAAGAAAGTGTTTTCAGCCACAGGTGAAGCAATAGGTGTGCTCATAAAATCATTGTTGTTGGTGCTAGTGAAGTCACACAACTTAGTGTTTTCAAGAGTAGTCATTTTTTTGGGTTTTCAAATAAGAAAGCAAACTTGCAAAACCAATTTTTTTTGTGTTTTTGAAGAACAAAACAAGCAAACAAAGCAAAACAAAAACAACAAAGTAAAGAGATTGGTTATGAGGGACTCCCCTTGTGAAGATGCCCTTGACTCCCCGGCAACGGCGCCAGAAAATATTGATGTGCTCGTCGTTCGACGTAGAGCTTGTTGGGAACCCCTAGAGGAAGGTACGATGAGCACAGCAGCAAGTTTTCCCTCAGTTATGAAACCAAGGTTTAATCGAACCAGTAGGAGCAAGGAAACACCCCAAAGGTGTTACTAGCTGAGCTTTGGCAGGGCGCACTACCGGTGCTAGTAGCAACGTGGAGACCTGCACAACACAACCACAGAAGTTTGTCCCCAACTTGCAATGAGGTTGTCAATCTCACCGTGTTTTGCGGAAAGCAAAGGATTAAACGTATCGAATGGAAAGAAGTAAGAGTTTGCAGAAAGTAAACACAAAGCAGTAAAAGATTGTAGATTGTATGTAAAAGACAAGAACCAGGATCCATAGTTCACTAGAGGTGGCTCTCCTTAAGATAGATAACATGCTGGGTGAACAAATTATAGCGGGGCAATTGACAAACACCGAGAAAGCAATACATGCATATAATAATCATCTTGACTCCTTTGAGACTTGATTGGGCATTACAACATAATACATAGACCGCCATCCAACTGCATCTATGACTAATAATCCACCTTCAGGTTATCATCGGAACCCCCTCCAGTATTAAGTTGCAAGCAACAGATTATTGCTTTACGAACTGCGTGTAATGTAAACAATACGATTGTTCTATGAACAAAGGATTGTTGTTTTCTCCCTAGTAGCAACAGCACATCTAGTACCTTAGAGATTTATTTCACTTCCCCAGATTACCAGAGGCATGAACCCACTATCAAGAATAAATACTAACTCTTGGAGTTGCTAGCATCTACTTGGCTAAGATAGCTACTAACAACGAAAAGCATGCAAGATCACAAATAACAAAGACATGATAGAATCAATAATCAATCTGAAATAGCATCTCAATATCCATCAGATCCCCGCAAACACAACATGCAGAATTACAAATAGATGATCTTGATCATGAACGGAGCTCACAAGATCTAAATATGAAAGCACAAAGGAGGAGAACCAGCCATCTAGCTACTACATGGATCCATAGTCCAAGGATGAACTACTCACGCATCACACCGGAGACTTGCAAGGTGATGAAGAAGGCCTCCAGGGTGAATACCCCTCTTCGACAGGGTGCCGGGATAGCTTCAGATCCCTCCCGATCTAAGGATGGAGATGACGGCGGCTACAGACTCTTTCGTGGATTTTTGATCAGGTACTTAGGGTTTTTGTCACGAGGGCAATATATAGGCGGAAGGAGAGACCGAGGGGGTGCCTGGGCTGGCCACACCACCCCCTGGCGCGGGCCAGGCCTGGCCGCGTGGCCAGGTGGTGTGGCCGCCCTCTGGCCCTTCTCTGTCTCGTATGCTGGCACTTGATCCCTTCCGGAAAAATAGGCACTTTGGCTTTTGTCCCATCCAATTCCGAGAATATTCATTTTCTGGCTTTCCTGGAACCAAAAACAGCAGAAAACAGGCAGCTGGCACTGTGCCTCTTGTTAATAGGCTAGTCCAAGAAATCATATGAAAAGTACTCCAAAGTTGGAACAAAACACAAGAAAGTGGATAAAACCATGCATGGAACATCAAAAATTATAGATACATTTGCAATGTATCATGGACCAAGCAAAGATATCCTGATTCTCACGGAGGAAGTTAACGAGCTTGCTTTCCTATTTATCATTTAACCCGGCACCAATTGTTACGGTGCGCTCTGGGAACATATCATCAACATGCACTTTCTTGGTATCCTTTGTCGCTTGAAATGAGACACTACCATGCGGGTTACTCAGAGCCGGCATATATTGCTACGCGGATTGAACCAATGCCGCCACCTCCTGGATCTTCCTCTTCTCTTGCGCAATCACGAGTGATTCAGCCAGGTTAGACCCGGCTGACGCGCACTCAATGGAACGTCGGAAATCCCCATTTATGGTAGTCACACCATTTGGCCCGGGCAGCTTCATCTTCAAGTAACTGATGTGAGTACTTGCCATGAACTTGTTCAGGGCTGGCCTGCCGAGCAACGCGTGATATGCGCTCTCCAAATTGACAACTTCGAACTCCAAATTCTCAGTCCGACAGTTATCTCTCGTGCCGAACAACACGTCAACCCGGACCTTGCCAATGGGTTCACACGAAATGCCTCGCACAATGCCATGGAAAGTTGTCCTTGTAGCTTGGAACATGTTATCTGAGATACCCAACTTGCGCATCGTGTCCACATACATGATATTGATGCTACTGCCATTGTCAATAAGCACCTTTGAGAATCTTACATTGATGTTTGGCCCAATGAATGTTGGATCCAACACCAGCGCATACGAACCAGGGCTTGGCATAAACTTGGGATGATCTTTGATACTCCAGGTAATTTCCTGATCCGACCAAGGCATATACCTCGTCACTACTGGCATTACCGCATTGACTTCCATGTGTCGGCGCTACAAGCTCTTTCTATCCGTCTCTTCTATGGTGAACACACAGTAACTCTGGTGATGCTCTCTGTACTCATTTCTCCCCTCATTTCCGGGGTACCTTTGATCTGGTTGATGCTGGTTTTCCACCTGATGCACTGAATCCGTTCTCTCATGGTTTTCATACCTCGACGGAGGTGGTGGCAACATTAACTGTTGCGTGTTCGCTCCGGAGAGCAATTGCTGCCGGGGTAACTCCTGTCGAGGTTGATCATTACGAGGTGCCTGAGCATTCCTTGAACCACTTTGTTCTATCTTCCTCATCCACTCACACTGTCGGGTTGTGTGACCCGCTGGGCTACTCGGATTTGGCATGTGAAATTTACACGGCTGATCCAGCATTGCCTCATAAGAATACCTCGGCCTGTCCTTCTTCTCCTGCCACTGTCTTTTTTGTTCAGGCGTCCAAGTTTTCTTGCTATCACTCCTTGAAGTCCATTGCTGCCCTCCAGTTTTCTGACATTGATTGCTTCCTGCTCCGGGTTGATCTTGATTCATAGCAGCAACTTGTTACGAACTGTACCAGTAATCCGGTCTATCATCTCTTCTCTTACCCCGGTAATCATTCCGCCGAGATGACCCGGCTCCATCTTGCTGATAGTACTCCTCGCTTGACTCGTTGTACATGAGCCTAGGCTGAGTCGGATCACCCAAGGCATCTGAATCAGCAATCCGGATTGTCTCTGCCAATGTAGTTGGCATATCCCTTTGCAACCTTTGCCATAGCATGCTTGCATATCTACACCCTTGCGCAAACCAAGATATGGCCCGTGACTCAATCACACCCTCACATGAGTTTCGCACTGTGCACCAGCGGGTTAAGAATTCCCGGTCTGTCTCATTCGGTCTCTGCTTGCACATTGCCAGGGTCTGTGGTATGTTGGGCCTCTGATACATGCTTGAGAAATTACTAACAAACATTTCCTCAAAATCGATCCAACAGTTAATACTTCCGGGTGGCAAATTGTTTAGCCATACCCTTGCTAGTCCCTCCAGCATCTGAGGTACATATCTCACAGCCCATCTCAAGTTGCCTGTAGCAATTTTTACTGTTGTTGCATGGTTAATCAACCAATCCTCTGACTTTGTTCTTCCGTCATATGTCTTAGTGCCTCTAGGTAACTGGAAGTTAGGTACCGGAGGCTCCTTCATGATCCAGGGCCCAAAACACGCTGGACCTGGAGGACCTTGACACTTAATTTGCTCCGACCTATAAATCCGATCCAGTTTTAACCTGGCGTCGTCAGGCATCAAGTTCCTGCTTCCCAATCTTGACCCTATCATGTGATAGTCCGGCCTGGGATACCCTGCGTTCACCATCTCCAAATCACCATCATTATATCTATCTTGTTCTTGTGGAGCTGCTCTCTGTTGCATACCTTGGCCGGCACTGCGCTCTTGCCGTGGTATAATCCGCTGCTGCGGTTGCCCTGCACCCGCCGGGTTGCGCTGTCCGGCATTGCCGTTCATAGCGTTCCCTTGACCGGCATCGCCTTGGTCGCGGTTACCTCGGCCAGCTTCACCTCGGCTCATACTTCGTCGATCCTCATTTCCCTATACTACTTTTCCTTTCCCTACCCTTGCCGGGTCATATGGGACTATCTGTTTGTTCCTCCTGGCCGAAGTTACTACCTCTTCTCTCCTAGGACCACCATGAGGAGACGATGCAGCTCCAGCGGATTTCTCCGGGTTACCTACTGTCAAATAAACGATCTTGGAGACCCCAGCTCTTTCCGGGTTAGCCCTGAGCAACTCCTCATTCTGTCTGTTTGTGATCCGAACTAACTCATTGACCCTTTCCTGTTGTCTCTATCGGGCTTCACCCGTCAAACCCTCTAACTCGGATGTAGCCGCATCTACTGCCCTGAGGTTCTTTGCCAGGGTACTGTACTTCGGAAGCCCCACGGACATACAGTTCTCTGATTCCTCAATTCTAGTATCACCCTCTTTGTTCATTTCACTCATGAGGTTTCTCCCCTTCACTTTTACAGCATCTACCTTATTTGCCTTTGCGTACTCACGCAGCATCATGTTCAACGACTGCTGAGCCGCGGCTATCTTTTTCGCACCCTCTAGTATTTTCTGCCTAGTCTCCTCTAACTCGGCATGTGCCTGAGCCGGATCTACCACTACTACTACGGGGCTTGCCAAGCTATCTATTGCTTGCTGCAGCACATTCTCTGGCCTCTCTAGCGGAGGACCTCTACTTTTCCTCGGTGCCTTGGGTGTTACCTCCGGATCTGGTGTCGGTTCCTTGCTCGCGCCAGCGCCAGGCGCAGTCATCATCACCTCGGCGCGGTCAGGGGAGCGAGTGAAACGCGCCCCACGAGCCGCACTAAGGGGTGGCTCGCCTCCCTCGATGACGTGCCGCGGGTGAGCGCACGACACATCGACAACGACATAGATCTTGTGCGCGCCAAGCTTCACGAAGAGGCCATTGCGCGGGAGAGGTTGCCTGCCGAAGCAGCCAGCGTTGTCGCTAACGAAGTCCAGCGCTCCAAAGCGCTGAACAAGCCCGGAGACGATGCGTTCACCGGTGCCGACGAGGTTTCCTGTCCGGATTTTCACTCCTGCTAGCGCCGCTAGCCCCACGGTGGGCGCCAACTGTCGTGGTGGTGTCATGGCAGATGCCATGGATAGGCTAAAGGTGGGGACAATATGCACTAGAGGAATCCAGGGAGGGATAGTGTGGTGATTCCACACACAGTTGCTTTGTATTCAATGGTTTTCCAAGGTTACAAATGCTCCTTGAGCCGTATTGGGGAGAGGAGGAAGAAGGAACTCTCTTACTCTCACCACTAACTAGCTCTCAGAAACCTAGCACCAAACAAGTAAAACTCAACCCACTAGAGATCAACCCCTTCTACAGAGGCCCTAGCCCTCCTTATATAGGGGTGGCTAGGTCTCGAATTAGGGCATACATGGAGGCGTATTCTAGGGAATATGCCTCTTCCCAAAATAGTAAACCGACCGGGTCACTTTTCCCCTTCGTAAGCCATACAGAGACTACGTGAGCCTCTGCGGCGCCAGCGTCATCCGACATAGGCAACGTCACCCTTGTCGGCCACGCCTCGGTGGTCCTAGCCTCTATCCGCTTTGCTCATGCTCCAGCGTACAGTGGCCTCCTTTTGACCAGCGAGATACCTTCCTTCTCTTGCAAGCCTGATATAACCCGGACCATGCCTGGTTAATCCGGCCACACCTGTACCTGCATACAGGTTAGATACATCCTGCCGGCATATGACATAGGTCAGCCGGGACTCAGTTAGGTGGACATCCTCCATTCCGGTTACCCCGTGATTCGGCCTGCCTTGAGGTGACTCGGCCAGCACTTGCTTCGACCTTGCCATACCTCGGCTAACTCGGCCTTTATACCCCGGCGTGACCCTACCCGGGGGTATCCCCCAACATTTTCTCCGTCTATGGAACTTCTTTTGATAATTGTCTGCACAACCTTGATAAAGTTTTGAAGAGGTGTGAAGAGACCAATCTTGTTCTTAATTGGGAGAAATGCCACTTCATGGTTAATGAAGGTATTGTACTTGGACATAAGGTTTCTGAAAGAGGCATAGAAGTTGATAGAGCTAAGGTTGAGGCAATTGAGAAAATGCCATGTCCAAGGGACATCAAAGGTATTCGTAGTATCCTTGGTCATGCTGGTTTCTATAGAAGGTTTATTAAAGATTTTTCTAGGATATCAAAACCCCTCACTAATATTCTTCAAAAAGATGTACCATTTGTTTTTGATGATGATTGTAAGGAAGCTTTTAGAACTCTTAAGAAGGCTTTAACTACAGCTCCTATCGTTCAACCACCTGATTGGAGTTTACCCTTGAAATAATGTCTGATGCTAGTGATTTTGTTGTAGGTGTTGTCCTTGGGCAACGAATTAATAAAAAGAAATTTTTTATTCATTATGCTAGTAAGACTCTAGACGTTGCTCAAAGGAATTGTGCTACTACTGAAAAAGAACTTCTAGCTGTCGTTTTCGCTTGTGATAAGTTTAGACCCTATATTGTAGACTCAAAAATCACCATTCATACTGATCATGCTGCTATTAAGTACCTTATGAGGAAGAAGGACGCTAAGCCTAGGCTTATTAGATGGGTGCTGCTTTTACAAGAGTTTGATTTACATATAGTAGATAGGAAAGGGGCTGAAACCCCTGTAGCTGATAATTTATCTCGATTGGAAAACATCTCTTTTGACCCTATGCCTATTGATAGTTTCCCAAATGAATAGTTGGCTGCGGTAGGGGTAAACTCGCGAAGGAGCCCTTGGTACGCTGATTATGCTAACTTTATTGTCTCCAAGTATTTGCCTCCAACTGTTACAGCTCAGCAAAGAAGGAAGTTCTTTTATTATTTGAGGCATTATTTCTGGGATGACCCACACTTATATAAAGAAGGAGTGGATGGTATTATGCGAAGATGTGTTCCAAAATATGAACAAAAGAAGATATTGCGTAAATGTCATGGTAGTGCTTATGGAGGACATCATGCAGGAAATAGAACTGCGCAAAAGGTGCTATAATCAGGTTTCTACTGGCCTACCCTTTTTAAAGATGCAAGAAAATTTGTTTTATCTTGTGATGAATGTCAGCGTGTTGGTAATATTTCTAGGCGCAATGAAATGCCTATGAACTACTCTCTAGTTATTCAACCCTTTGATTGCTGGGGATTTGACTTTATGGGTCATTTTCCTCCCTCGAAAGGTTATACTCATATTCTTGTTGCCGTTGATTATGTTACTAAGTGGGTAGAAGCCATTACTACGAAGAGTGCTGACGGGGAGACTTCTCTAAAAATGCTTAAGGATGTTATTTTTCCTAGGTTTGGAGTGCCTAGGTATCTCATGACTAATGGGGGTTCTCATTTCATTCATGGTGGTTTTAGAAAGACCCTTGCTAAATATGATGTTAATCATAGAATTGCTTCAGCTTATCACCCTAGTGGGCAAGTAGAGTTATCAAATAGAGAAATTAAATCCATCTTGCAAAAGACTGTTAATAGATCTAGAAAAAACTGGGCTAAAAAGTTGAATGATGCTTTATGGGCTTATAGAACTGCCTACAAAAACCCTATGGGGATGTCTCCTTATAAAATGGTTTATGGGAAAGCTTGTCACCTACCTTCAGAATTAGAACACAAAGCTTACTAGGCAGTTAAAGAACTCAATAGAGATTGTAAGCTCGCAGGTGAGAAAAGATTATTTGACTTAAGTTCCTTAGATGAATGGAGGAATGAAGCCTATGAAAATGCTAGCCTCTTTAAGGAAAAAGTTAAAAGATGGCATGACAAGCGAATACTTAAGAGAGAATTTCATGTTGGTGAGAAAGTTCTATTGTATAGGTCTCGTCTCAGATTTTTTGCAGGAAAGCTACTGTCAAAATGGGAAGGACCTTTCATTATTGAAGAAGTGTACCGTTCGGGAGCAATAAAAATTTCTTCCTTAAAAGATAATACTACACAAGTAGTGAATGGGCAGCGACTCAAGCACTATATTGCTGGAGATTCTTACAATGAAGATGTTGATGCCTTTCAAGTTATAACTCTGGAAAAATTTATCAAGGACCAAATTCAAAGACCTGCAAAGTCTGTTTTCAAATAGGTAACAGTTCTTGTAAGAAAAGTTCCACAAAAATACTATCCAACTATATTTTTGCAGTTTTTTGACAATAAGGAAAGCAACGAAGCGAAAGAGGGACGGAAACGGAGCCAGGGTGGCTCACACCACCTGTGGCGCGGGCCCTCCCCTGGCCGTGCCACCAGGTGGTGAGTCCACTCTGGACTCCGCCTCCGACTCGTTTTCTCCCAATACCTTCATTTTGATGTGAAACTTTGTAATATATAACGCCCTGGATCTCCCGAGGTTCGTATATCGTGTTTTTGTCGTGTTTTCGTTTCGATCTGTTTCTACCAGGAACTATCTTTGAAGCACAATGGTGTCCGCCAAGGATAAAGGAAAGGAGCCTATGGAGGAAGATCTCCAAGACCCTGGGCAGGAGAAGGAGATCAAGAGTGAAGATAGAGAGGAGGCAAAGCAAGGCCAACATCCTCACACCGGCACTACCATTGCAAGCATTGGAGTGTTGGCAAGATCTGGCAGGGTCAGGAGGACTACATAGATGTCAACTGGAGGAAAACCTCCGCGTCACTGTTTATCTCCACGCCATGTAGGGAAAGAAGACTCCAAGAAGGAAGAGTGGAAAAAGAATCACAAGAGATGGGATCCACAATCTGACATGATCATGCACCACATCGAGCACAACTTGGAGTTGATTCGTACTCTCACCTTCGAGATTGAGGACTTGGGAAAACTGATCAAAGAGCTCATCAAGAGGATACCACCACCACCGAAGGAGTAATTCGTCATCAGGTTTGGCATCCCCTTGGCTTGTTCCAAGCTTTGGGGAGTGCCGCGGTATCACATCACTATCTTCTATCTTTTTACCTTTTTAGTAGAGTCATATCATGAATAGAAAAGTTATCATGTAGGATGGTTTGCATTATGGAAGTGTCCCCTCTCTCGTTAGATATGTATCCCTTGGTGTGAGTTGCCGTTATGGAATATTAATGAGAAGTTCTATCATTTACTCTTTTGCATAGCTTTTATTAGTTTTGAATTCGTGGTTATATGATTGATCTTGTTGTTAGTATTGGTATCACTTTGGGATCATTGAGTTAATTTAGTTGGTTTTGGAAAACCTGGTTCGGTCAGTAGCAACACTATTTTGAGAGTTGAATGAAAAAGATAAAAGTACTCTAAATAAAAATAATTTCATCATATTTCTTGATTTGCTCATAAGTTTAGTATTCTCTAGTTAAGATCTTTTGTGCTTCCGAGGAAGATTGCATGTTTGTCTTTATCACTTGTATGTTTGGTTGTTTCCTTCAACTCTTATACTTGCTACCCAGCCTTGCTAGCCAAAAACCTGTACTGAGAGGGATTACTTCTCGTGCATCCACCTCCTTAAAACCAAAACCTATGCCATTTGAGTCCACCATACCTACCTATTAGCATTATTGCTATTCCAAGTAAATTCTTGTTTTATCTACCTTCCAAATTAAACTTGTTATGTGAAAATTAGTGATTAAAGCTCTCATGAACTTGATGGCACACTTTACTTTCTTGCACTTAATAAACTTGAACCATTGTGCCCATCTATGTTGCGTATATGCTTGCGCTTTGTAAGTTGTGAATTAGCAGAACCATGCTGTCATGGAGAACGCTTTCAACGTTGCACTATGTTCTTTTGTCTATGGATGTCGTCGGTGTGAAATAAAAGGGGAGCTTGTAAGTCCATGGAGTTATGCATGTGTGTTAGAGAAACGCCTGGGCCGCTGGTCTAATCCATGCTGACATGGTGGAAACCTGCAGCGTAACCATAACGAGCATCTATGAAGCATTCTTCTTATAAAAAAGAGTCCGATATTGAGAAAAAAGAGAAAAAGAAAAAAGAGATTATGAAAAGAGGAAAGAGAGAAAAAAGCACCATATTCCCATGGTAAATAATAAGATTGCTGAGATGCTTGTTGTCTGCTTGCCTTGTCATTTTGATATGGGGATTCTTCCGTATCATCGGGCAAGGGGTACCCCGTTGGCGGTTCTCTATGATACATATATGCTTACAATGAAAAGAACTTACCGGTGACTAAACTTGAGTAGCATGAGGAGCGGCCCTCGTATTCAAGGGACATGCGATATGCCATTTACAACTTGTCAAGCATATCCTCATATTTGATCACTTTAACCTTAACCACCTAAAGATGCCTATGATAGGGGCAATGAGAGCTGAAAGCTAATAAGTACCATAATTTTTGGGAGCTCTTTTTGAAACTTGAAATCCCTGCTTCCCTCTGCGAAGGGCCTTTCTTTTACTTTTTAGTTGAGTTAGTAAACCTATTCCTTTATATCTCAGCAAGTATTTTGAGTTGTTGTGTTTCATTCATTCATATGATGATTTATTCATTCATGTTTCTTATGTTCCTTCTTTTGCACATTGCTCTTATCTTGGTGATTACTACTTTGAAAGCTATCATTGAAAACCAGTTATTTGTGCACTCCAGTAAATTATCAACTATTCTTCGACCAAGAGCTAAGTTTGCCATTACCAATTATGATTTACTTTATGTATCTTTATTGTGTTTCCGTTACTTACTGCAAGTCAAGTTATATAATAGTGAGTTGTCTTCTATTATGATCTATGTATTGGTGAATGTGATTCTTCTTGTCCGTATTCTTTTATAGACTCTTCACTCCATAAACCTGAGGTCATGTTTATTGAGCTCAGTTTCGCTTGGGGACAAGCGAAGTCTAAGCTTGGGGGGAGTTGATACGTCCATTTTGCATCACTATTCTATGTCATAATTCACTGTCACTCATTGATATATTTCATATTAAGAGGTGATACTTATGTTATTTCATCTGTTTTTTGCATAGTTGATGACTTTTGGAGCATGGACCGCTGTAGTCAGGATTCTGATGGAAAAGGTGATGTTTGGAGGCAAAATTCACGAAGATCAGAAAATCTGGGAAAATATACGTAAAATCTTATTTTTCCAGAAGACGAAGGTTGCCAGAAGAGGGCGTGGAGATGGGCCACAGGGGGCCCACACCACCCCCTGGCGCGGGCCACCCTAGGCTGCGCCACCAGGTGGTGTGGCCGCCCTGGCCCACCTCTAGATCTCCCCTCTGGCGTATATATTCCTCCCAAAACCCTAAGACTCAGGGAGTAACCATAGAAAGATTCCGCCGCCTCTGCGGAGCAGAAAACACCGAGAGAGAAAGATCTCTCCAGTAGACAGAATTCTGCCGGGGGAATTCCTTCCCGGGGAGGGGAGATCATCGCCATCAACACCACCATCAAGCTAGACTTCATCGGGAACATCATCACCATCATCACCACCATCATCACCATCAACACCATCATCACCATCTCCATATTGCTGTAACAATTGGGTTGAATCTTGCATAGTTCTTAGGGGGAACTTTCCCGGTGTTGAGTACTCTTTGGTTGATGCTATTGAGTGAATCATTGAATTATTGTTTATGTTCAGATTGTTATACATTATTATTCCATCTCTGATCATGATCCATATGATGTCTTGTGAGTAGTTCGTTTTGTTCTTGAGGACATGGGAGAAGTCATGTTGTTCGTAGTGGAGTTGTGTTGAGAAAGATTCAATAGTTTGATATTTAAGTTGTGGTGTACTTCTTCTAGTGGTGTCATGTGAACGTTGACTACATGACACTTCACCTATATGGTCCTAGGAAAATGCATTGTGTATTTGGCTACTAATCGTAGGGGTTGCCAGAGTGACAGAAACCTGAACCCCCGTTAGGAAACCATTGCATAAGGGACGTAAGGGTCTTAGAGTTTAAAGTTGTGGTTAGGTTTTTACCTTAATTACTTTCTTGTACTTACGAATGTTTGCAAGGGGTATAATCACAAGTATGTATTAGTCCTAGGAAGGTCGGTACATTAGCACAGGTTCACCCACACAACACTTAGCAAGCTAAAGAAGATTAATCAACTATATGAAGCGAAAGCACTTGACAGTCTTCCCATGTGTCCTCAAGAACGTTTAGTCATCTTAAGTAATACAACCGGCTTGTCCTTTGCTGCATAATTGTAACTACCTCGGTCAATTACGCTCTTAGTTACATGCCTAGATGAACGAAAGTGGTTAAAATAGTACGGTGGGGCCCGGGGCCACTCACGGTAGACCTTTCGGTCGTCCTAACCACTTTGCATCGAGACAAGAACGAGCGGCGTAATCGGCAGGCGAAGGGATCAACTACATACACAAGTGATTATGTATGTAAGCCACATACAACAGTCCTTAGAGCCATTCCATCTAAAAGAAATAGAAATATTGCAACGCCATACGGCAAGATTCAAATGTCCTAGATAGAGATAATATTTTAGGATAGCTCCTCATACATCAAATATCAGAGTATCAGGCGAAAGCGGAAGACAAGATCCGAGTACGGATAAGAAGCAAATCGGCATAAGGTGCCACATAAATAAACACATCCCGCCCACAGATCTCACGGATCCCCGTTCCTAGAATCTCTACACCGAGTGATCGTTGCCAACATCATCCGTCTCTTCCACCCAGTATCCATCTTGCGGGTACACCTATTCATCTGAATCAAACAATTTATCGTGTGAGACCCTAGGGGTACTCAGCAAGTCTTTATGCCTCTAAAGGGGACACAACCTGGGGTGACACAATTGCAGCAAAAGATAATATCTAACAAGTCTATAGATACTCGCTAACCATCCGCCTAACCAATGATAGACGGATGTCCGTGAATTAAGAACAACAGTTATAATAGTATAATTAACAGATCCATCCTCCTCCTCGCTTACCAACGAGGAAGCAGACGAACAACCCCCATCCGTTGGCAATTTTATTATCCATTCCATGAGTATTGCACTATTTACTAATCAGATACTTAGTCAGATTAAAGCGGTACGTTAGTTATACTTGTCTATGATCGAGAAACTGTGCTCCAAGTCGTCCATAACCGTGGACACGGCTTTCAGAAAGATTTACCCTGCAGGGGTGCACAAATAGCAACACACACTTGATCAACCTCGGAAAAACCAACTCAAAACCCAACGAGGCATTCACGACAAAGCGATCACAGAATTCAAAAATATTTCAGTGGGCCACCCCATTAAGCTACCCACAACGAAGTTGGCCGGCTCCGAGACGGACCCAAGGTTTGTGTCAATGGCTGTAAACGACTGGGAACCCAAAAGTGTGACTGGGCTTGTCGATACCGCGAAAACATTCCACGATCCAATACAGTACAGGTGCTCCGCGCACAATCTTAAGTAAAGCGGTAACATGGAATAAGTACATGATAGTAATAAAGCCCCAAACTACTTGTGGCCCCAAGAAATAAGAATGAATCAAGCTCTAGCTCAGGGGGGTCCATAAGGCCTCCCGGATGTGGATAGTGTGAATAGTCAAGGAACAGGAATCAAGTCCTCGGGGTCCTACGGGACACAAGTGAGCATGAAAAACCAAATAGCAGATATTGCTCACCGGTGCCTCTTTCATTAGTTATCCCATTACTACTCAGGTTAAGTTGTTTAGGTACCTCGTTATCCGTCAGACACTCACATACCCTACACATGCTTTTCTATGACTCGCATGGCTCAAACAACTCCTGTAGTAATGGCTCATGGGATGGAGGAACAAGCTTCGGTGGGGTTTAAAAGTAAAGGCCATGCAGTACTTGGGATTCAATTTAATGCAATCGTGACTCAATGATGCAAGAATAAGATAGAGGCAATAGGTACTATATGTATGCAAGCATGTGGTAGTGCTTGCCTGGCAGCTCAGTTGGAGCGAGAGACGGATCTGGGTAGAACTCCTGTGATTCCTGGTAATTCTCCTGCTGGGCGTCTATTCGAAGAAGAACCAAACAAACAAGGGACAACATAAATAAAGTGCACAAGCATATGAATTAAAATGCGACAAGCAAACAAGAATGCCATGATGAATGATGCACAATTTACATGGCTTTAAAGTAGCATGGCATGGTGAGGTGTGGGGTACAAGAATAAAGCATTGTATTAATTGTTTAGTCAAATTTTATTGCCATAAACGGTTCTGATTGTTAAATAATGCATGATGCATGCTTCCATTCAGAACAAGGAATGCATAGGTAGAACGGGCTCGTCGCGCTCATCGATTTAGACATATTATTTGTCAAATTTGGAGTTACAGATTTAAAGTTATTAATTTATTAAGAAAAGGGCATTTTATCATAATTTTAATCATCTTGAAGATTTAAAGTGCTCAAACATTATTTTGAATAGCATATTTGAATTCCTCACATTTTTCTGATTCCAAAACATATATCATTTGTATTATTTGGATTTATAATTTATAAGTTATTTAAAAACAGATTCGAATTTGAATTTAAACATTTTCTAGAATTGTTTTATTAAATAGGCAAACGGAAACTTTTTATACTCAGCCCGAGCTAGCCCAGTCGCTGACGAGTGGGACCAAAATTGACTGAGCGAAAAACGGCGCACATGCTTTCCTCACCGCGAGCTTCTCTACCCCATGTGAATGACAGGCGGGGCCAGCGGCTATGGGCCCACGTGCCAGTGGCTGAGCCCGCAGAGGCTGACAGGTGGTACGGGCTGGAGCGCGGGTTGAGCATGCAAAACTGCGGGTGCCTTTTTGTAAAAAGCATAGGGAGGCTGACTGGTGGGGCTAGGTGTACCGCGGGTAGAGGGCGAAATAAAAAGGGGGGGCTATTTGTAACACGACCACATTCCCCTGTTGATCTTCTCTGACAAAACTGTCGAGCGGACGGTGCTCGACCGCGACAGAGCGCGGCGCGGGGGTTCGATCCCGCGACGCGGGGCGTCCACGCGGAGGGTGGAAACCAGTGCGGCAGGTGTTAGGGTGGTGACAGCCAGACGGACGGGGGCTAGGTATGCCGTCTGCGAGGCGCAGCGACGAGCGAACGTAGAGACCGCCAGCGTGTAGAGGGTGTTTGGTGTTTGGCCCGGTGAGGCCAGACGACGACGGTGGAGATGGGGGTGTCCAGGAGGAAGAGGGTCTTACCGTGGAGAGGTTGGTGGAGGTGGATCAGGCTGGGGTTCATCGGAGCGACAAGGAAGCAGACGTCGGGAGGCTAGGGTTTCAGAGGCGAGGGCGTCGGCGATGCAGCGCAGGGTCCGGCTCCTCCTCACTGGGGCGCGCAGGGGCGACGTCGTGGAGGCCGGCCGCTTCCCCAACATCCTTAACAACCGCCCGCCGCCGAGGGTTTCGTGGAGGAGAAGGAGGAGGCCGAAGTGGTGGTCGGAGTGGCTATGGGGTAGATGGGAGGAAGAGGAGGTAGGGCACGGCGCGAGGCCAGGGGAATCTAGGACACGGCAGAGACGGTAGTGGCTTGGAGATAAGGACGGGAGGGGGAGGTGGATGGCGTGGGGACTTGGGGTGGAAAAGGTGGCTTCGGCCACCTTTCCTTCTCCACCTTCACGTGCTGGCACGGCTATGCCTGGGAGGCGGACAGGGACCGCCAGGTGGGCCAGAACGTGGACAAGGAGAGGCAGGGGCGTGGGGCCAGCATGGCAGGTAAAGAGAGGGAAAAAGAGGGTAGGGTGGAAGCTAGGGTAGGTTAGAGAGGGTGGCTCGGGTTAGGGTTTTTGGTTAGGGTTGGGTAGATGGGGTGGTAGAGTAAGTAGGCTCGGCATGGTGGGGTAGGTCAGGGGTGATGCCTCGGGTTAGAGAGAGAGGGGAGAGCTCGGCTAGGTAGAGAGAAAGAGAGAGAGTAGAGGGTTTAGGGTAAGATAAGGTGGTAGATTAGGGTTAGGTGGTAGATTAACATGGTTAAGGTAGGGTAGGATGGTTAGGGTGGTGAGATGATTGCAACTAGAGTTTAGGGGTAAGGAGGAGATGGAGAGGACTAAGGAGAGGTAGAGGAGGACATGGTGTAGGCTTTAGCATGATTAAAAAAACAGGATACACCAAGTGTGTGGTGATGACATGGAGATAGAGATGAGAGAAAAGGTGGTGGGGGAATTGATCTCACATGATCATACATGGGTACATGCACTTGTGAGAGTAGATGAGGAAGGAGAGCTTGATGTACATGGCAAGGATACAAGATCAAGGTGGAAAGGATTGAGAGAAAAAGAGAGCTCAAGAAGATGATCCACTCAAAAATCAAATGAAAAACCAAAGGAGAACACATGGTGGTGATGGTTGCATGGCCCATGCAAAGGCATTAAATGCCATGTTTTAATCTTGTGAAAACAAAATAATTAATCATGGCATTTATACATGTGCATTCCAAAATATGGAGTAAGGGCCAAGCTAAAAGAATTAAAAAGAAGGTTCCATGTGGAGTGGATGGAGATGATCATATTTGAATATATTTTGGACATCCTAGTGTGTATATTCCACTAAGGCATATTATCCTCAAAATATTCCAACATGAACAAGAATTCCGCAACAATCCATATGGAAGCTAGAAAGAGAGTGCTACTCACAACAACATGCCAAGATGGATCCACATATCGACAATGTGAAGCAACATGATGCTAGAGTGAGAGCATGTGGAAATAGAAATGGATCCATCCCAACCCACATGAGCTAGAGGTAAACTCAATAAAATGCAATGCTCACAGATGGTGGAATGGTGGAGTTATGAGGTGGTGAAAGAAAGGTGGTGGAGTTAATAAAAGATATGCCCCCAACTCAACTTGGGCATCAAGCATTTATCAAGAACCAAATATAATATATCAAGAGGCAAATAAAATTAATAATGCATATGGGATAAGAACCAAAAGGAAAAGGGTTTTATATGATGCTCAAATGCAAGGTGGCATGATGACATGAGCATGACATAATTATGATGCAAAAATTATATGTAGGAAGTAGCCATTATATTACTAGACCAAGTAGCATTACAATTGTTAGACAATTAGGATGCTACAATAAAGGATCGGGCCACTTGATGTATTTACTCTAATTGTCTTTTATTTACTCATACTTCGTTTACTTGCTTTATCAAAAACCACTAAAATTATGTTTGCTAAGTATTTGCAGAGAATTCCTGATCCATACCACTAGCCAGCACCTTGTACTCCTCGTTGGGTTCGACACTCTTACTTATCGAAAATACTGCTATACACCCCCTATACTTGTGGGTCATCAGCGGGCTCTCTAATTCTGATAGTGCGTCTTTTTTAGTGGTTTGGTTTGGGTATTAACTATATATGTATCTAGCTATGTGAGCTATGAACTTGTTGTGTTGAGAAGTATTATATGTATAAACACATCCCGCCCATAAGATGCCACATAAATAAACACATCCCGCCGACAGATCTCACGGATACCCGTTCCCGGAATCTCTACACCGAGTGATTGTTTCCAACATCATCCGTCTCCTCCACCCAGTATCCATCTTGCGAGTAAACCTGTTCATCTGAATCAACAATTTATCGTGTGAGACCCTAGGGGTACTCAGCAATTCTTTATGCCACTAAAGGGGACACAACCTGGGGTGACGCAATTGCAGCAAAAGATAATAACTAACAAGCCTAGAGATACTCGCTAACCATCCGCCTAACCAATGATAGACGGATGCTCGTGAATTAAGAACAACCGTTATAACAGTATAATTAACAGATCCATCCTCCTCCTCGCTTACCAACGAGGAAGCGGACGAACAACCCCCATCCGTTGGAAGTTTTATTAACCATTCCATGAGTATTGCACTATTTACTAGTCAGGTACTTAGTCAAATTAAAAGCGGTACTTTAGTTATACTTGTCTATGATCGAGAAACTGTGCTCCAAGTCGTCCATAACCGCGGACATGGCTTTCAGAAAGATTTACCCTGCAGGGGTGCACAAATAGCAACACACACTCGATCAACCTCGGAAAAACCAACTCAAAACCCAACGAGGCATTCACGACAAAGCGATCACAGGATTCAGAAATATTTCAGGGGGCCACCCCAATAAGCTACCCGCAACAAACTACCGGTGCCTTTTTGCAAAATCTCACAGGGACTGACTCGTGGGGTTGCTGGGGCTGCGAAGGACCTAGGCGTGATCGACAAAAGTTGCGGGGGGGTTTTTTTCGTGGAACGGCGCCCGTGCTCTGACCTGAACCTGTCGTCTGTCTTCTGAACTGTGGCGACAACCTGCCAACGTCGGCGAGTTCCGGCGAGGCTAGCGTCGGCGTTACGGCGAAACTCGCGATGCCTCCAAAACGAAACGCGGAGAGGGATCTACCAGCTATAGATCTCGTTCAGGGAGGCTCGTCGGAGGGGGACTGTACCGGGCGGAGGGCTTCGAGGAACAGGGGGAAGCGCACGGCCTTGTACTGCCCATCGGCGGGGGTCAAAATCGGGAGGCGCTCGGCACGCGGAGGGGAGGAAACGGGAGAGGGTCGAGGGGGCGCTCACCTCGTCTGATTCCCCAGGGAATCAGAGGATGGGACGGCCGGAGCAGAGGGGGGACGACGAGGTCACGGCGGTGGCGTACGGTTCACTGGCGAGGGGCAGGTCCGAGCAGGTCCGAGTCCTCCTAGCAGGCTGGAACGACACCAAGATCCGCGGCGATGCTTCCCGGCGAGTCCACGGTCACCAACTAGGACGGAAACAGCGTCGTGGAGCTCTGACTGGCGACGGGCATGGTACGGTGGAGAAGAGGGAGAGGGTAAACGGAGAAGGGAACTAGGGTTCGATAATAGGCACGGCTCGGCGCGAGGATAAGAAGGAGGGGAGATGGCATACGGGAGGCGTGAGCTGACGCGGCAGACGGCGGAGACGGCCACCTGCCTCGCTTCCGTCAGAGCAGAGGAGAGAGGCGGGGCGACGCAGAAGAGAAACAAGGGAGACGGCGTAACGGCAAAGGGGTACGGGCCGGGGGAAGAGAAGGAACGGCCCAGGAGGAAAAAGAAGGGCGGGCCGAAGCTGCTGCTGGGCCGTGTCCAGGTAGGGAGGGCTGCTGCTGGGCTCTCTCTTTATCTCGTTTTCCTTTTTATTTAATTAACTGTTTTGTTTTTGTTTTGTTGCAGATTCAAACAAGCCCAAAAATAACCCTTTTTGGAAGTTTTTGCAAATTTGATTAAAAGGGAAAAGAGATGGCTACAGAGTGAGGTGAGGGCTTGGTGGTTGAGCACAAGTTGATGGTGAGGAAACAATACAAGAGAGAGAGAGAGAGGGAGAGGGAGAGAGAGAGAGGGAGAGGGTTTTTAAAATAAAAGGAAAAATCCCACATGATCATGCCTGATGGGGAAAAGGTTTTTTTGGGAACATGGGGATGGTGGAGAGATAGAGATGATTCCACAAAGAAAAATCCACTAAAACAAAGAGAAAAACAAAAGAGCTAAAGATGGTGATACTCTTGCATGGCCCATGCATAATAATTAATTGCCATGTTTTATTCTTGTGAATAAATAACATGGCATTATGCTTATGCATTCCAAAATATGGATCTAGGTCAAGCCAAAAGAATAGAATTGGATCCCTCCCAACTCACATGAGCTAGAAGAAAAGCAAAAATAAAAACTCATGGGTAATTAAGGATGGTGGAATTATAAGGTGGTGACAAAGAAAGGTGGTGGAGCGGAATAAAAGATATGCCCCCAACTCAATTTGGGCACCAAGCATTTATCAAGAATCAGATACAATTTAACAAGAGCCAAATACAATTAATAATGCATATGAGAGAAGAACCAAATGGAAAAGGTTTTATATGATGCTCAAATGCAAGGTGGCATGATGACATGAGCATGGCATAATTATGATGCAACAATTATATGTAGGAAGTATCCAATATATTACTAAACCATGTAGCATTACAATTGTTAGACAATTGGGATGCTACAACTCTCCCCCACTAAACAGGAATCTCGCCCCGAGATTCTAGGAAGAAGAAGAAGACTCGAAGAGGGTAGGATACTTGGCACGGAGCTCATCTTCACGTTCCCAAGTGGCTTCATCAACGGAATGGTGCGACCACTGCACCTTGCAGAACATGATGGACTTGTTGCGAGTCCTTCTTTCTGCGACTTCTAGAATTTTTATGGGGTGTTCTTGATAAGACAGATCTTCTTGGAGATTGATGAGTTCATGGTCCACGGTCTTGCCGGGATCCTTGAAGCACTTCTTGAGTTGAGAGATATGGAAAACATCATGGACCTTGAGTTTTTCAGGGAGCTCAAGAGCATAAGCAACTTCTCCTCTTCTTCCACGAATTTTGAAAGGACCGATGTATCTAGGAGCCAGCTTCCCTTTGATACCAAAGCGGTGCGTTCCTCTCATGGGAGTGACACGAAGGTAAACGAGATCACCAGGGACATACTCCATGTCCGTGTTCTTTCTGTCATAATTGCTCTTCTGGCGACTTTGAGCAATCTTCAGGTTTTCAAGAATGATGTGAACTTTCTCCTTCGCTTGAGTTACAATGTCAGGACCAAACAATATTCTTTCACCTGCGCCCGACCAACCAATCGGAGTTCTGCATTTGCGACCATAGAGAGCCTCAAATGGTGCCATCTTTAGACTTTTCTGGAAGCTGTTGTTGTAAGAGAATTTAGCATAAGGAAGGCATTCTTCCCACTTCATGCCGAAAGAGATAACGCAAGCACGGAGCATATCTTCCAGAATCTGATTGATCCTTTCAACTTGTCCTTGCGACTGAGGGTGGTAAGCTGTGCTGAAGTTCAATTTTGTTCCCAAAGCATTTTGGAAACTTCCCTAGAACTTGGAAGTGAAGATGCTTCCACGGTCTGAACTGATCTCAAGAGGAACCCCATACAGAGAGACAATTCTGTTGATATAGAGCTCAGCCAACTGAATTGCAGAAATTGTTTCCTTGACTGGAAAGAAGTGAGCTACTTCAGAAAGCCTGTCGATGACAACAAAGATTGCATTGTTGCCCTTCTACGACCTTGGAAAACTAGTGATGAAGTCCATCTCTACTTTCTCCCATTTCCATTCTGGAGGCTTCAATGGCTGTAGAAGACCGGAAGGTTTCTAATGGACAGCTTTAACTCTACGGCAGACATCACACTCCGAGACATACTTGGCACAATATCGTTTCAACCCAGGCCACCAATATTGTGTTTTCAAGTCCATGTACATCTTAGTGCTGCCAGGGTGGATAGAAAGGATAGAATCATGCGCCTCCTTGAGAACTTGCTCTCTTAAACCCAGGTAGTTCGGAACAAACATCCGGTGTTCAAACAAAAGAGTGCCTTGGTCGTCAACGTGGAAAGACTCATACTTTGGAAGTTGAATGTTGGAAATGATCTTTTTAGTGTAATGATCACCAATTTGAATGGAGTGAACCTTTTATTCCAAGAGAGGTGTTGCCAGAAGGTTCAGAAGGTACCCTTGATCCACAATTTCAAGGTTGAGCTTGCGGAATTCCTCGCACAAGAGAGGCTGTTGTTCTTCTACCATGAGATTGTTGATATAAGATTTTCAGCTGAGAGCATCGGCCATGACATTAGCTTTGCCCGAAGTGTAGTTGATGGTCAAATAGAAATCATTGATTGCTTCAATCCACCTCCTCTGACGAAGGTTGAGATCAGGCTGTGTGAAGATATACTTCAGACTCTTGTGATCGGAAAAGATCTCACAACGGTTGCCAAGCAAGTAATGCCTCCATACTTTCAAAGCAAAGACAACTGCTGCGAGTTCGAGGTCATGTGTAGGATAGTTGATCTCATGCGTCTTCAACTGTCGAGAGGCATAAGCAACAACTTGTTTTTCTTGCATAAGGACCGCACCCAATCCTTGCAATGAGGCGTCACAGCATATCTGGAAAGGCTTTGATGTATCTGGAGGAACTAAGACTGGTGTGGAAGTGAGCTTCTCTTTGAGCGTTTCAAAGCTAGCTTGACATGCAGGAGTCCAAAGGTATGTCTTGCCTTTCTTGAGGAGATCGGTAAGAGGCTTCGCAATCTTCGAGAAGTTTTGAACGAAGAGACGGCAGTAACTGGCCAAACCAAGGAAACTCCGGACTTCTTTGACATTTATGGGTGGAAGCCAGTCAACAATTGTCTTAATAGTTTCTGGATTGACGGCACTGCCCTTGGCAGAAATGACGTGACCAAGGTAGGTGACTTGAGGCAGCCAAAACTCACACTTGGAGAACTTTGCATACAGGCGGTTCTCACGAAGCTTGTTTAGGACACACCGAAGGTGTTCTTCATGTTCTTCCTTTGACTTAGAATAGAGTAGAATGTCATCCAGATAGACCACAATGAACTTATCAAGATACTCCATGAAAACCGAGTTCATAAGCCTCGAGAAGGTGGCAGGTGCGTTGGTGAGACCGAAAGACATGACCGTGTACTCGTACAGGCCATAGCGGGTGGTGAAAGTTGTTTTGGGAACATCTTCCTTGCGAATCTTGATTTGATGATATCCACTTCTCAAATCAAGCTTAGAGAATACCACAGCTCCAGCTAGCTGATCGAAGAGATCATTAATCCGCGGAAGGGGATATTTATTCTTGATGGTTTTAGCATTGAGAGCCCGATAGTCAACACAAAGTATATCAGTCTTGTCTCACTTCTTCACAAAGATGGTTGGGCTACCCCAAGAAGAAGTATTGTGCTGAATGAAACCCAACTTCTCTTGTTCATCCAGCTGACGTTTGAGTTCAGCCAACTCAGTAGGACCCATTTTATAAGGCCGCTTGGAGATAGGAGCGGTACCAGGTTCAAGCTCAATCACAAACTCGACCTCACGATCAGGAGGCATACCCGGCAACTCTTCAGGAAAAACATCTAGGAACTCACAGACCACCGGAACACCCTGAATAGCTTCCATAGCATCATCATTCAGAGCCTCCAAAGAGAAAAGCTGAATTGCAGGAGTCAAACTTGGAGAATAGACTATATGGCCTTCAGGAATTTTCAGAGAAACCGAACGTTCAGCATAATCAATCACAGCTGCATTTGCTGTTAACCAATCCATGCCCAAGATAACATCAATGTCAGAGTTACCCAGAAGGATCAATGAGGCCAGAAAAGAAGAGCCACCAATCTCAATTTGATTGCCATGGCTGATCTTGGTAGATAACATTCTTGCTCCGGGAGAAAGAACCATTAACTTTTTATCCAGCAGGTCTATAGCAAGCTCATGCTCATTTGCAAATTTGTGGGACACAAAAGAATGCGATGCACCAGAATCAAACAAAACTCGTGCAGGAACTGAGTTAACAGGAAGCATACCCATCGCAACTCCAGATGCATGCTCAGCTTGAGCGACGTTGACACAATTGGCACGAGCAACCGTAGACCCAGGCTTGGTGTTGATGTTGAGAGCCCGAGGTGGAGGTGCACGAACCATAGAAGAACTTGCCGCAGGTCTTGGAGGTGGTGGTGGAAGAGCTTTGTTGTTCATTGGACAATTCCAGTGCTGATGCCCAGTGTTTCCACAAGTGTAGCAAGCACCAGGTGGACGTGGAGCAACGTAGCCAGGGACTCCGCCAGGCGCTCCAGGGTAGTTGTGGTTGTAGCCCCTAGGAGCCGCGGTGAAGGAGTTTGGTGTCCTTGCCGCATAGCTTGACTGTCTTGGTGGAGCCGGGAGCGACGGTGGAGTGTTAGGAACCCACACGCGACGCTTAGAAGGAGTTGTCATAGCTGAAGAGCTTGCTGCATCGCGGCTGTGTTTCTTTGACTCCTCAAACACTTGCCTACTTGCTTCTTCCTATAGAGTTGTATGTTGGAGTTCCAGAAAAGACCCCGGCCTTGCATGTGTGATTGCATATTTGATTGATGCATTGAGCCCTTGCCTAAACCTCTTCTGCTTCTTCTTGTCATCAGAGATCTCATCGCCACCATACCGAGAAAGGTTCATGAAGTTTCTGATGTAGGTATTGACATTGTCATTGCCCTGCTTGAGGTTGAGAAACACTTCCTTCATCTTTTCCATGACAATCTCTAACAGATATTGCTCTTTGAAAGCCGCAGTGAATTGCTCCCAAGTAGGCTGAAAACCAGAGAGGTCTGCCTTGAGGTAATTTTCCCACCATAGAGCTGCATCTCCCTTCAGAAGGTGAGTGGCACATATTACCCATTCTTGCTTAGGAACATCCACAGTCATCAGCAGCCTTGACATTTCACGCAGCCAATCATCAGCATCAAGTGGCTGATCAGACACCTCAAATTGGCATGGGCTGAACTTGAGAAAACTCTTGATATCTCCTCGCTTGGGAGGTGGAGGTAGCGGAACAAACTCATTCCTCCTGACACTTTCTTCGAAGTGCTGCTGGTTCTGCTGCATTGTTCCCAAGGCATTAGCAATACTTGCCAAAGCAGCCCCCAGTTCAGGTGGTATGTCCTCCTCAGAACGGCGTGGTGGTGCCATCCTGTGATTGATATAAAACACAAGTCAGTACCATAATGGAGAATGATAATAATCCAAAATAGTACCAAAATGGAATTAACCAAGATGAAAGGATACAATTCACTGAGATGATATTAAAATATCAACAAAGTTCAAAGCACCTAGCAGATATTAAGCATAACGCACACGACTGAACAAGGAGTGTGGTACACAAGCTAACAAAGAAAAAAATTCACAAATTTCGGCATTAAAATACCACTATATGCGCAAAAACACTTAACGAATCAAGATTAGTAACTCTACCAATTCAATATACAAGAGCGAATGATAAGAGTAGTGGTATGGTCGGGACTCCATCCCGCACTCAAATCATTACTCCGCACATGAATCCGTAAAACACATATCCCAACACCTTCTTTTTAAGATGAACCTAAAGATTAGTAACTACGGAAACGAACACCCCAAACAAGATAGCGTCGGATAACAAGGAGTAAGACAGATCACACCGGTATACAACAAATCAGATAGATCGCGTCGGTTTACAAAGGCCCGTCGGTATGGAATGTACCAACAGTTGATAACCAAAAGGCAGATAGTGATAACAAGTTGGATGCAACAGATAGACAAGGAATTCACACACATACACACATAACCTATGGTACTACGGAACCCAGAACACGTGAATCCTAGTTTGAATTTTAGAAGAGGATTGAAAACGTTACACTTCCTTACCAGAAAAGGGTGGGTGGGTGGGTAAGAAGAAAAATGGAAGCAGTCCTACTCTCACGTTTTGTTTTTCCCTAGTAAACATAGCTACCAAAATATTTGCTAGACTGACAACGACCATTTGACTGAGACCCTGAAGGGCGGGATGGCTCTGATACCAATTGTAAGTACCTCGGTGAATTATGCTCTTAGTTACATGCTTGGATGAGCGAAAGTGGTTAAAATAGTACGGTGGGGCCCGGGGCCACTCACGGTAGACCTTTTGGCCGTCCTAACCACTTTCAGAACATCGGGACAAGAACGAGCGGCGTAATCGGCAGGCGAAGGGATCAACTACATACACAAGTGAGTATGTATGCAAGCCACATACAACAGTCCTCAGAGCCATTCCATCTAAAAGAAATAGAAATATTGCAACGCCATACGGCAAGATCCAAATTTCCTAGATAGAAATAATAGTTTAGGATAGCTCCTCATACATCAAACATCAGAGTATCAGGCGGAAGCGGAAAACAAAGTCCGAGTACGGATAAGAAGCAAATAGGCATAAGATGCCACATAAATAAACACATCCCGCCCACAGATCTCATGGACCCCCGTTCCCGGAATCTCTACACTGAGTGATCATTGCCAACATCATCCGTCTCCTCCATCCAGTATCCATCTTGCGAGTACACCTGTTCATCTGAATCAAATAATTTATCGTGTGAGACCCTAGGGGTACTCAGCAAGTCTTTATGCCTCTAAAGGGGACACAACCTGGGGTGACGCAATTGCAGCAAAAGATAATAACTAACAAGTCTATAGATACTCGCTAACCATCCGCCTAACCAATGATAGACAGGTGTCCGTGAATTAAGAACAACAGTTATAACAGTATAATTAACAGATCCATCCTCCTTCTCGTTTACCAACGAGAAAGCGGACAAACAACCCCCATCCGTTGGCAATTTTATTAACCCTTCCATGAGTATTGCACTATTTACTAGTCAGGTACTTAGTCAATTTAAAAGCGGTACTTTAGTTAGACTTGTCTATGATCGAGAAACTGTGCTCCAAGTCGTCCATAACCGCGGACACGACTTTCAGAAAGATTTACCCTACAGGGGTGCACAAATAGTAACACACACTCGATCAACCTCAGAAAAACCAACTCAAAACCCAACAAGGCATTCACAACAAAGCGATCACAGGATTCAGAAATATTTCAGGGGGCCACCCCATTAAGCTACCCGCAACGAAGTTGGCTGGCTCCGAGACGGACCCAAGGTTTGTGTCAATGGCTGTAAATGACTGGGAACCCGAAAATGTGACTGGGCTTGTCGATACCGCGAAAACATTCCACGATCCAAAACAGTACAGGTGCTCCACGCACAATCTTAAGTAAAGCAGTAACATGGCATAAGTACAGGATAGTAATAAAGCCCCAAACTACTTGTGGCCCCAAGAAATAAGAATGAATCAAGCTCTGGCTCAGGGGGGTCCATAAGGCCTCCCGGATGTGGATAGTGTGAATAGTCAAGGAACAGGAATCAAGTCCTCGGGGTCCTACGGGACACAAGTGAGCATGAAAAACCAAATAGCAGATATTGCTCACCGGTGCCTCTTTCATTAGTTATCCCATTACTACTCAGGTTAAGTTGTTTAGGTACCTCATTATCCATCAGACACTCACATACCCTACACATGCTTTTCTACGACTCGCATGGCTCAAACAACACCTGTAGTAATGGCTCATGGGATGGAGGAACAACTTTTCTACCCTACACATCCACTTCTTAAATCCAGCTTAGAGAATACCACAGCTCCACCTAGCTGATCAAAGAGATCATTAATCCGTGGAAGGGGATATTTATTCTTGATTGTTTTAGCATTGAGTGCCCGATAGTCAACACAAAGTCTATCAGTCTTGTCTCGCTTCATCACAAAGATGGTTGGGCTACCCCAAGAGGAAGTACTGTGCTGAATGAAACCCAACTTTTCTTGTTCATCCAGCTGACGTTTGAGTTCAGCCAATTCAACAGGACCCATTTTATAAGGCCACTTGGAGATAGGAGCGGTACCAGGTTCAAGTTCAATGACAAACTCGACCTCACGATCGGGAGGCATCCCCGATAACTCTTCAAGAAAAATATCTAGAAACTCACAGACTACCGGAACACTCTGAATACCTTCCATAGCATCATCATTCAGAGCCGCCAAAGAGTAAAGCTAAATTGCAGGAGTCAGACTTGGAGAATAGACTATATGGCCTTCAGGAATTTTCAGAGAAACCGAACAATCAGCACAATCAATCACAACTGCATTTGCTATTAACCAATCCATGCCCAAGATAACATCAATGTTAGAATTGTCCAGAATAATTAAGGAAGCCGGAAACGAAGAGCCACCAATCTCAATTTGATTGCCATGGCTGATTTTAGAAGCCCTCATGTTTGATCCAGGAGATTGCACCATGAGGCGAGTTGGTAAAGCATCAGAAGGTAACCCATTACTCTCCGCAAACTTGTATGACACGAAAGAATGTGAAGCACCAGAATCAAATAAAACTCGTGTAGGAACTGAGTTAACAGGAAGCATACCCATGACAACTCCAGGTGCATGCTTAGCTTGAGCGACGTTGACACAACTGGCACGAGCAAACGTAGACCCAGGCTTGGTGTTGATGTTGAGAGCCCGAGGTGGAGGTGCATGAACCATAGGAGAACTTGCCGCAGGTCTTGGAGGTGGTGGTGGGAGAGCTTTGTTGTTCATTGGACAATTCCAGTGCTGATGCCTAGTGTTTCCACAAGTATAGCAAGCACCAGGTGGACTTGGAGCAACATAGCCAGGGACTCCGCCAGGCGCTCTAGGGTAGTTGTGATTGTAGCCCCTGAGAGCCGCAGTGAAGGAGTTTGGTGGCCTTGCCGCGTAGCTTGACGGTCTTGGTGGAGCAGGGAGCGATGGTGGGGTGTTAGGAACCCAGACATGACGCTTAGAAGGAGTTGTCATAGCAGAAGAGCTTGCAGTATCGCGGCTGTGTTTCTTTGACTCCTCAAACACTTGCCTACTTGCTTCTTCCTGCAGAGTTGTGTGTTGGAGTTCCAGAAAAGACCCCGGCCTTGCATGAGTGATTGCATATTTAATGGAAGCATTGAGTCCTTGCCTAAACCTCTTCTGCTTCTTCTTGTCATCAGAGATCTCATCGCCACCATACCGAGAAAGGTTCATGAAGTTTCTGATGTAGGTATTGACATTGTCAGTGCCCTGCTTGAGGTTGAGAAACACTTCCTTCATCCTTTCCATGACAATTTCTGATAGATATTGCTCTTTGAACGCCGCAGTGAATTACTCCCAAGTAGGTTGAAAACCAGAGAGGTCTGCCTTGAGGTAATTTTCCCACCAGAGAGCTGCATCTCCCTTCAGAAGGTGAGTAGCACATTTGACCCATTCTTGCTCAGGAACATCCACAGTCATCAGCAACCTTGACACTTCACGCAGCCAATCATCCGCATCAAGTGGCTGATCAGACACCTCAAATTGGCGTGGGTTGAACTTGAGAAAACTCTTGATGTCTCCACGCTTGGGAGGTGGAGGGTAGCGGAACAAACTCATTCCTCCTGACACTTTCTTCAAAGCGCTGCTGGTTCTGCTGCATAGTTCCTAAGGCATTGGTAATACTTGCCAAAGCAGCCCCTAGTTCAGGTGGTATGTCCTCCTCAGAACGGCGTGGTGGTGCCATCCTGTGATTGATATAAAACACAAGTCAGTACTATAATGGAGAATAATAATAATCCAAAATAGTACCAAAATGGAATTTACCAAGATTAAAGGATAAAATTCACTGAGATGATATTAAAATATCAACAAAGTTCAAAGCACCTAGAAGATATTAAGCATAACGCACACGACTGAACAAGGAGTGTGGTACACAAACTAACAAAGAAATTTTTTCCGCAATTTTGGCATTAAAATACCACTATATGCGCAAAACCACTTAACAAATCAAGATTAGTAACTCTATCAATTCAATATACAAGAGCGAATGATAAAAGTAGTGGTATGGTCGCGACTCCATCCCGCACTCAAATCATTACTCCGCACATGAATTCGTAAAACACATATCCCAACACCTTCTTCTTTAGATGAACCTAAAGATTAGTAACTACGGAAACGAACACCCCAAACAAGATAACGTCGGATAACAAAGAGTAAGACAGATTGCATCGGTATACAACGAATCAGATAGATCACTTCGGTTTACAAAGGCCTGTCGGTATGGAATGTACCAACAGTTGATAACCAAAAGGTAGATAGCAATAACAAGTTGGATGCAACAGATAGACAAAGAATTCACACACACACACACAACCTATGGTACTACGGAACCCAGAACACGTGAATCCTAGTTTGAATTTTTAGAAGAGGATTGAAAACGTTACACTTCCTTACCAGAAAAGGGTGGGTGGGTGGGTAAGAAGAAAAATGGAAGCAGTCCTACTCTCGCATTTTGTTTTTCCCTAGTATACATAACTACCAAAAATATTTGCTAGACTGACAACGACCATTTTAGCTGAGACCCTGAAGGGCGGGATGGCTCTGATACCAATTGTAACTACCTCGGTGAATTACGCTCTTAGTTACATGCCTGGATGAACGAAAGTGGTTAAAATAGTACGGTGGGGCCCAGGGCCACTCACGGTAGACCTTTCGGCCGTCCTAACCACTTTCAGAGCATCGGGACAAGAACGAGCGGCGTAATCGGCAGGCGAAGGGATCAACTACATACACAAGTGAGTATGTATGCAAGCCACATACAACAGTCCTCAGAGCCATTCCATCTAAAAGAAATAGAAATATTGCAATGCCATACGGCAAGATTCAAATGTCCTAGATAGAGATAATATTTTAGGATAGCTCCTCATACATCAAACATCAGAGTATCAGGCGGAAGCGGAAGACAAGATCCGAGTACGGATAAGAAGCAAATCGGCATAAGATGCCACATAACTAAACACATCCCGCCCACAGATCTCACGGATCCCCGTTCCCGGAATCTCTACACCGAGTGATCGTTGCCAACATCATTCGTCTCTTCCACCCAGTATCCATCTTGCGGGTACACATGTTCATCTGAATCAAACAATTTATCGTGTGAGACCCTAGGGGTACTCAGCAAGTCTTTATGCCTCTAAAGGGGACACAACCTGGGGTGACGCAATTGCAGCAAAAGATAATAACTAACAAGTCTATAGATACTCGCTAACCATCCGCCTAACCAATGATAGACGGGTGTCCGTGAATTAAGAACAACAGTTATAACAGTATAGTTAACAGATCCATCCTCCTTCTCGTTTACCAACGAGAAAGCGGACGAACAACCCCCATCCGTTGGCAGTTTTATTAACCCTTCCATGAGTATTGCACTATTTACTAGTCAGGTACTTAGTCCATTTAAAAGCGGTACTTTAGTTAGACTTGTCTATGATCGAGAAACTGTGCTCCAAGTCGTCCATAACCGTGGACACGGCTTTCAGAAAGATTTACCCTGCAGAGGTGCACAAATAGCAACACACACTCGATCAACCTCGGAAAAACCAACTCAAAACCCAACGAGGCATTCACGACAAAGCGATCACAGGATTCAGAAATATTTCAGGGGGCCACCCCATTAAGCTACCCACAACGAAGTTGGCCGGCTCTAAGACGGACCCAAGGTTTGTGTCAATGGCTGTAAACGACTAGGAACCCGAAAGTGTGACTGGGCTTGTCGGTACCGCGAAAACATTCCACGATCCAAAACAGTACAGGTGCTTCGCGCACAATCTTAAGTAAAGCGGTAACATGGCATAAGTACAGGATAGTAATAAAGCCCCAAACTACTTTGTGGCCCCAAGAAATAGGAATGAATCAAGCTCTGGCTCAGGGTGGTCCATCAGGCCTCCCGGATGTGGATAGTGCGAATAGTCAAGGAACAGGAATCAAGTACTCGGGGTCCTACGAGACACAAGTGAGCATGAAAAACCAAATAGCAGATATTGCTCATTGGTGCCTCTTTCATTAGTTATCCCATTACTACTCAGGTTAAGTTGTTTAGGTACCTCGTTATCCGTCAGACACTCACATACCCTACACATGCTTTTCTACGACTCGCATGGCTCAAACAACTCCTGTAGTAATGGCTCATGGGATGGAGGAACAAGCTTCGGTGGGGTTTAAAAGTAAAGGCCATGCAGTACTTGGGATTCAATTTAATGCAATCGCAACTCAATGATCGAAGAATAAGATAGAGGCAATAGGTACTATATGTATGCAAGCATGTGGTAGTGCTTGCATGGCAGCTCAGTTGAAGCGAGAGACGGATCTGGGTAGAACTCCTGTGATTCCTGGTAATTCTCCTGCTGGGCGTCTATTCGAAGAAGAACCAAACAAACAAGGGCCAACATAAATAAAGTGCACAAGCATATGAATTAAAATGCGATAAGCAAACAAGAATGCCATGATGAATGATGCACAATTTACATGGCTTTAAAGTAGCATGGCATGGTGAGGTGTGGGGTACAAGAATAAAGCATTGTATTAATTGTTTAGTCAAATTTTATTGCCATAAACGGTTCTGATTATTAAATAAGGCATGATGCATGCTTCCATTCAGAACAAGGAATGCATAGGTAGAACGGGCTCGTCGCGCTCATCGATTTAGACATATTATTTGTCAAATTTGGAGTTACAGATTTAAAGTTATTAATTTATTAAGAAAAGGGCATTTTATCGTAATTTTAATCATCTCGAAGATTTAAAGTGCTCAAACATTATTTTGAATAGCATATTTGAATTCCTCACATTTTTCTGATTCCAAAGCATATATCATTTGTATTATTTGGATTTATAATTTAAAAGTTATTTAAAAACAGATTTGAATTTGAATTTAAACATTTTCTAGAATTGTTTTATTAAACAGGCAAACGGAAACTTTTTATACTCATCCCGAGCTAGCCCCAGTCGCTGACGAGTGGGACCAAAACTGACTGAGTGAAAAACAGCGCACAGACTTTCCTCACCGCGAGCTTCTCTACCCCATGCGAATGACAGGTGGGGCCAGCGGCTATGGGCCCACGTGCCAGTGGCTGAGCCCGCAGAGGCTGACAGGTGGTACGGGCTGGAGCGCGGGTTGAGCGTGCAAAACTGCGGGTGCCTTTTTGTAAAAAGCACAGGGAGGCTGACTGGTGGGGCTCGGTGTACCGCGGGTTGAGGGCGAAATAAAAAGGGGGGGCTATTTGTAACACGACCATAGGCCCCTGTTGATCTTCTCTGACAAAACTGCCGAGCGGACGGTGCTCGACCGGGACAGAGCGCGGCGCGGGGGCTCGATCCCGTGGCGCGGGGCGTCCGCGCGGAGGGTGGAAACCAGTGCGGCAGGTGTTAGGGTGGTGACAGCCAGGCGGACGGGGGCTAGGTATGCCGTCTGCGAGGCGCAGCGACGAGCGAACACAGAGACCGCCGGCACGCAGAGGGTGTTTGGTGTTTGGCCCGGCGAGGCCAGACGACGACGGTGGAGATGGGGGTGTCCAGGAGGAAGAGGGTCTTACCGCGGAGAGGTTGGTGGAGGTGGATCGGGATGGGGTTCGTCGGAGCAACGAGGAAGCAGACGCCGGGGGGCTAGGGTTTCGAAGGCGAGGGCGTCGGCGATGCAGCGCAGGGTCCGACTCCTCCTCGCTGGGGCGCGCAGGGGCGACGTCGTGGAGGCCGGCCGCTTCCCCGACAACCTTAACAACCGCCCGCCGCCGAGGGTTTCGTGGAGGAGAAGGAGGAGGCCGAAGTGGTGGTCGGAGTGGCTATGGGGTAGAGGGGAGGAAGAGGAGGTAGGGCACGCGCGAGGCCAGGGGAATCTGGGACACGGCAGAGATGGTAGTGGCTTGGAGATAAGGACGGGAGGGGGAGGTGGATGCCGTGGGGACTTGTGGTGGAAAAGGTGGCTTCGGCCACCTTTCCTTCTCCACCTTCACGTGCTGGCACGGCTAGGCCTGGGAGGCGGACAGGGACCGCCAGGTGGGCCAGAACGTGGACAAGGAGAGGCAGGGGCGTGGGGCCAGCATGGCAGGTAAAGAGAGGGAAAAAGAGGGTAGGGTGGAAGCTAGGGTAGGTTAGAGAGGGTGGCTCGGGTTAGGGTTTTTGGTTAGGGTTGGGTAGATGGGGTGGTAGAGTAAGTAGGCTCGGCATGGTGGGGTAGGTCAGGGGTGATGCCTCGGGTTAGAGAGAGAGGGGAGAGCTTGGCTAGGTAGAGAGAAAGAGAGAGAGTAGAGGGTTTAGGGTAAGATAAGGTGGTAGATTAGGGTTAGGTGGTAGATTAACATGGTTAAGGTAGGGTAGGATGGTTAGGGTGGTGAGATGATTGCAACTAGAGTTTAGGGGTAAGGAGGAGATGGAGAGGACTAAGGAGAGGTAGAGGAGGACATGGTGTAGGCTTTAGCATGATTAAAAAAACAGGATACACCAAGTGTGTGGTGATGACATGGAGATAGAGATGAGAGAAAAGGTGGTGGGGGAATTGATCTCACATGATCATACATGGGTACATGCACTTGTGAGAGTAGATGAGGAAGGAGAGCTTGATGTACATGGCAAGGATACAAGATCAAGGTGGAAAGGATTGAGAGAAAAAGAGAGCTCAAGAAGATGATCCACTCAAAAATCAAATAAAAAAACCAAAGGAGAACACATGGTGGTGATGGTTGCATGGCCCATGCAAAGGCATTAAATGCCATGTTTTAATCTTGTGAAAACAAAATAATTAATCATGGCATTTATACATGTGCATTCCAAAATATGGAGTAAGGGCCAAGCTAAAAGAATTAAAAAGAAGGTTCCATGTGGAGTGGATGGAGATGATCATATTTGAATATATTTTGGACATCCTAGTGTGTATATTCCACTAAGGCATATTATCCTCAAAATATTCCAACATGAACAAGAATTCCGCAACAATCCATATGAAAGCTAGAAAGAGAGTGCTACTCACAACAACATGCCAAGGTGGCTCCACATATCGACAATGTGAAGCAACATGATGCTAGAGTGAGAGCATGTGGAAATAGAAATGGATCCATCCCAACCCACATGAGCTACAGATAAACTCAATAAAATGCAATGCTCACAGATGGTGGAATGTTGGAGTTATGAGGTGGTGAAAGAAAGGTGGTGGAGTTAATAAAAGATATGCCCCCAACTTAACTTGGGCATCAAGCATTTATCAAGAACCAAATATAATATATCAAGAGGCAAATACAATTAATAATGCATATGGGATAAGAACCAAAAGGAAAAGGGTTTTATATGATGCTCAAATGCAAGGGGCATGATGACATGAGCATGACATAATTATGATGCAACAATTATATGTAGGAAGTAGCCATTATATTACTAGACCAAGTAGCATTACAATTGTTAGACAATTGGGATGCTACAATAAAGGATTGTGCCACTTGCTGTATTTACTCTAATTGTCTTTTATTTACTCATACTTCGTTTACTTGCTTTATCAAAAACCACTAAAATTCCGTTTGCTAAGTATTTGCAGAGAATTCCTGATCCATACCACTAGCCAGCACGTTCCGCTCCTTGTTGGGTTCGACACTCTTACTTATCGAAAATACTGCTATACACCTCCTATACTTGTGGGTCATCAGCAAGCTCTCTAATTCTGATAGTGCGTCTTTTTTAGTGGTTTGGTTTGGATATTAATTATATATGTATCTAGCTATGTGAGCTATGAACTTGTTGTGTTGAGAAGTATTATATGTATAAAATGAATATTCATGTTGATGCTGCTGAAGTTGTATTATGTGTGTTATGAGTTCTCTGTTGTTATATTCCTGATTGATATTACATTTTAATGGAGGGATGAATTGTAAAATTCTCATATAGCATGCGCGGATATATAGATTACCAGGCAGTAGATTTATGTCGACGTCGCTCGTAATGTCTGGCACCTAGTCGGTGTTGGTTTATAATGGGCCACGATATTAACGCCTTGCTACCGTGGTAGCGTTTGCTTAGCGGATGATGATTTTCCGACGTAGTTATCCCTCGCGGCTTTTTTGCCGCGACATCTCAAGCGCAGCGACTAGGCGTGAGCTCTTGGACACGCGACCGTGTTATAGTGGCGTCCTATAAGCCAGGATGTGCCGCCTATATCCATGGGGAACCCCACGCCACGCGTAAGCTATTTGGTAAACAACATGCATTGTACAAACCCCGGTCTTCATCTTCATCTCCATTCCTGTAGATTTTCCAACTTCAGGACAAAGACGATGGCCTCTTAGATGGTACTCCCTCTGTTTTAAAATATAAAACGTTTTAGCTTTATGAATGAAGTGTATCTTGTCCTCTTTTAGTGTCTAGGTTTATCTAGCTTAGAAGTGAACTTAGACACTAAAAGAAGTTTAAATACACTCCATTCACAAAGCTAAAACATCTTATATTTTAAAACGGAGGAAGCAGCTCCTAAAGAGACTCCTCGCCACGCAAGAGTTGAACCGGAGAAGTTGAAAGCACCGGTTGCCCAAGGCTCCAATACATCGGTGTCCAAACCCAACAAGTTGGACCCATTACAACATTCGTGGCTGCGGAGGAACCGAGCTGGTCTCTCGTCCTAGGACCCTGACGTCGTCCTAGCCATTCCCTATTGAATTGCATGCACTAGCCATTTAGACTAAAAGTCCAAACTGATAGCAATAGCTAGGCGTGTATTATATTTTTAACACTCCTCCTCACGTCTAGTCTATTTTAGTCCTTAGTGTGGGTTCGGTGCAGGCCACAGAATCATTTTTTAATACTGTGTGAGCAAGGTCTTGAACTTGAGACCTCTTGGCTCTGATACCATATTGAATTGCATGCACTAATCATCTAGACCAAAAGTCCAAACTAATGAAAAGAACTAGACATGTATTATATTCTTACTATTCCCGTCATTCGCACGCTCATCTGAGGCCGTCCAGCTGGATGGACAGGCATCTCACACATCTCCTTGTTGGTCCGACATTACGAGGGCCTTCTCTTTGACTCGCTTGACGACGTCTTAGAAGTAAGTATATTTTTTTTCCTTCTACCTCTCCTCATTCAAGCATCCCACAATGATCGCCGCTCAAAGACGTGACCGAACACGCTGCTCCTTGCGTAAATAACGCACATCCCAGGAAGCCGCGCTAGCCTCCGCCACAAGATTCACAGCCTCGAAGTAGATGCATATGGTGTTACCGTCGCAATGCTAGTGACCGGATCCATCATTGTAATGGCGTGTTTTTCTAAAACCCTTCGTCGGTAACTCAATACGCCGGGTAACGCTTGAAACCAAGACGACTTCCTAATGGCTACAATCACGTGGTCGATCCGCAGTCTAGCTCTCACTGACACATACATACGTTGAACAAACCCCTGTGATAATCCTGCAAAACAAAACTTGTGCAATCAAAGAACGTTTTTATCGGTGCCACACAAACACACTGTACATCGACCTATGTGAATCTCAACACATCGCCTCCATCTAGTTCACCGCTAGAAACAACCCCGATCGGCAGTGGCCATGCCACCATCTCATACAAAAACATACGTCCGGGAGGGTGCCAAATGTCACATTTCACCCATAGCATCTCCATACTCAATGTATTGAGGTCAATTGAGACCACCCTATCATCTAGACATGTCAAAGAAGAGCACCCCACTGCCCTCCTAGCCGAGAGCCTCATGCCCCGAAGGTCGCAAACCATGTCCAAGTTTAGTAGACCTCCTCGAGACACTATTACCATCGGAGTCCACCCTCTGACCGGATCAAGCGCCCATCTCGCCAACAACATCTTCTCGCAGGCCACGAAGAAATAGAGACGGTTGTCCTTCGTATTGCCAATACAACTATTGCTCGTGTACAAAAGCATCCCGGCCCGAGGCACTGACAACGCAGATAATGTCATCATAGCAATGTTGACAACCACAATGTAAATGTGTTTGAACTCTAGAGAGTATATGATGTCCCCGACGACGGTCGAGCCTCGGTGGGAGAGAAATCGCTGGCTCTACTCACTATAGCTGGACACGAGCCAACTCGGTCTGGCTCGGGCCGAGCCAGAGAAAAGTTCGAGCTTTTTCCGACGAGCCCGAGCCAGACCGAAGCTGCCGGCGAGCCTCAAGGTGGAGCTCGGCCCGAGCTTTCCAAAACTCGGTGCAGCTCGGTGCGGCTCGCGAGCCTAGCGTGGATGACCCACTGACGGGTGGGGTCATCTTCCATGGCGGCGGCGGAAGCAACGGCGGCGGTGGTATATGGCGGCTGCTCGATTTCCTCATCGACGGCGTGTGCGTAGGCGGCTGGAGGCATCGGAGATGGGGGTGGAGGAGAGGAACGAGGCCGGCACGGGTGGAGTCGGAGACGTGGGCGTCGGAGATGGGGTGGAGGAGAGGAGCGAGGCCTGCATCTGGGCGGCGGCGGCGGCTCGCGTGCAGTCATGCGGCCGTGCGGTCGTGGAATTAGGGATACGAGCGAACCAACTGACCACCCCTCCCTCTGTGTATCGATTATAATTCAGCCCATGTACCCTTTCTACTCAATTTGTCCCATCAAATTCCAAAAAAAAACAACATGCGAGCCAAACGAGCCGGACCGGGCCGAGCCCGAGCCAGCCCGAGCTGGCCGCGGTCCACATTTCCAGACTCGGCTCGGTCCAGCGCCTCCAACGGGCCGAGCCCAGCTCGCCCTGGGCCGCGAAAACTCGGGCCGAGCTTGCTGGCTCGAGTTTGGTGTCCAGGTATACTACTCACCATCAGCCACCCGCCAAACTATTGGGGTTAGCATAGGAATTTCAATTTTTCTGGTACTATGAACACACCAAGAAATAACTATGAAAGAACATGAGATGTGTTAGATCTAGTACTCACCAACATTGCATCGGAGATTCATTCGTCAATGAAGATGTTCGTGAAGCGCTCAAAGTAGGATCAAAGTGATGATACCTCTGAAGGTATCCACACGCCCGATGATCTTGTTGCAGCAGAGCTTCGCCGTCTAGGGGCCGACAACGCCGAAATAGTGGAGCGGCCTTCGTGGCATGTATGGAGAAGGATAAGACTATGGTGCCAGCCATGGGCCTTTCTGGTTGGATTTGGAGGGTTGCCCACTCCCTCCCTTTATATAGTGGGAGGGAAGGGGGGTGCCTAAGGTTCCTTCCCTAGGTGCCGACGGCCAAGGTTGGCCCCAGGTGGCCCCACTCACCTCCGGACAGAAGGCTATCATCTTGCATTAATTCCATATTATTCCCTTCCTAAAACAGAATATACAATATCTCTCCATAATGTCATGATCAAATAAAATTGCAATCAATGATTTGATCGGAACTTCCCTAAAATGAGTTCCCTCAAAATAGGAAAGTGTGGAGCATCTCTTGGAAATCCATGCGCCACCCTAGGTGGGCCATGTTGCCCCATGCGCCACACTAATGGGCCATGGAGGGCCCATGCGCCATCCCCCTCTTGGGGCTGCTCTTCCCGCCTTTTCTCTCCTGGAACTATTCCGTCAACCCGAATCTCATCCAGTTTTCTCCTGGGAATTCCCCCGATGATCCAGAACTACATACTCTACAATATCCCTTAAGCGTGTGACCCCATAGGTTTGGTGTTATGTGGACATGTCCATGGAACTCCTTTCGGACACTAATCAATAGCCGATCTGGACACCATATTGATTCTCACACAACCACAAAGTATTCGAGGGAACGTATTGGCATCATGCATTATCCCTGTGCATCACGATACGATGAAAATCCTGAGGTAATACAATTCAGTATACTCATATTGCAACTCTTGATTACTATACCATGTTGACCTCGTTCCTGGTTTGTCATTATTTTCTCTCGTTCGCATGTTCTGGTATCTAGTGGATCTCATTACCGTGTGTCGGTTCAGACGATTAGTGATATTGTAATATCGATAAGGGACCAAGAGTATCTCTCCAACATCGGAGGTGCAAATCCTATCTTTGACCATCTAGTGTGCTATCATAAGTGTCCAACATATCCGAAGGACAACCTTTATGAACACTCGGTGAAAGGTGAAGTGAGGAAGCAATCGGGACATGCTTTCTATTATGAAGGACAACTGGTATCCTCATAGTCAAACGACAAAGCAATATTACAACAACGATATACCAACAACTAAATGACGACATTTATCTTTTAATAAATCGTTTGACTTGGGTCGGGTCAACATCCTCGTTAAGACTAACAATATGCTCCCATTGTCAAATGATATCCCCGTTACAGTAACTATACCATGATCTAGGAAACTTGATTATCTTTCACAATGAGTTAGTCATGCCCATGAGACGAGAAACACTTGGTGTTTAAAGTGGATTTAGCGGGTGTATTACGAAGACCAATTCTCCGTTTAGCTGAAATGCATGTAGTTCCATATTAACCCCGTTCCAAAATATAAGAAGTTTTTGTAGGCTACTCTACATGGTAATACCCTTTAAGTTTTGTACAACTTGGATTTTTAAACTTGCACATAACTTTCTTCGTGTAGTTCTGGACTCATGCGTCGTGCAATTTGCTTGACACAGAAACCACGGGTTTCCTACAAGTGAATAATATCAAAAGGGTCTGCATGTGTCACAGTCGACTGGGATTTCCTTATGTCTCAGTCGACGTGCGTATGTGAGGTTGTCTTTTTGTTCGTGTCATTTCCTTTTGGCCCATCTCCTTTGCATTGTTTATCTGTTTTTGGGCTTCTCTTCTTTTCTGTCCTTGTTTTTTGTGGGCTTTTGTCTTCTGTGCAATTGGTTTGCCTTTTTTGAAGACATAAACCCAAACCCCTTTTGCAAGAAAGAAACACAGATCGTAGATCAGTACCACATCATCGTTTCCCCTAAGTCCTAGTTGCTTTCGTTCCCAGCCGCTCCTAGGAGACCATGGGGAGAAAGAGGCAAACAAATCCCTAAAACAAAATCAGTTGAGGATCAAAAAAAATAGGGGAGATCGACATGTACGTCCTCTGTTCTTCCCCCCACCAAGCTAGATCTGAAAACGAAAGGAAGATCTATGGAAGATCATTCAAGATCTTACTCTGGTACGACAGCTTCCTGTTGTTCAAAAAGGATCCATGTACCTTTCATTTTCTTCTCCCCCGTTTATTCAGTCTGCTCTCTAGCAAAACAGAAAGAGAAGATTTATAAGTATAAATTTGTCCTTGTGTGCAATTGACAAGAAATGGAAGATCACCTGAAGATGCAAGTATATATGATTCATATGGTTCATTTCTGATGGATAGATCTCAGGAGATAGTGTATACACATCTATGAAATTAGCATTTAGGTTCAACATTCAGTAGCAGAAAAACCACAGATTTTTTTTTGCCTTAGATGCAGGTTCCTTGTTACACACATGTGTAAGTACCAGAGTCAAATATATCACAACTTACTAGTGTTGCAAATATCTATCAGCAAGGTTGTTGGGCCACGCAGAGAAAAACAAAACTTTTTCCTACGCGGTGGTCCCAAGATCTAGCTGAGGTAGTAGGCCACGAAAATTACCACTAGAAGCGCGGTTACGGAATCGACGAAGCACGTCGCTTAATGCAGTGCAGTCCTCACGATCCGCCCCGATCCACGATCGTCGAAGTGCTGAACGTACATCACCTCCGCCAGTATCCACACGTACGAGGAGGAGCGCCGGTGATGGACTGCTAGGTTCGGTACAGCGGCGACATGACTGGACTAAACTGAAGCTAGGGTTTCCAACACATGGAGTGACCTAACCCTGTGCTCTAAGCACATGTGCCCCAGCTTATATAGGGAGTGAAAGTGGGCTCCACTCACTTGTGGCCTATTCACTAAAAGGCCTATATTAGGCACTCGAGTCCAACTCACTGACTCTGCCGTTTCCTTTTTAGGTTCAACCCAAATATGCTCCCGCTCTTAAGTGTGTGACCCGATAGGCTCATGGTGACCTGGACACAATCCGAGTCTCACTCGTGACCGATCAGTTGGTAGAGGCTCCTAGCAGAACGTGTCAACTCCCAAGTACCAAAGAGTCATGATGATATACCTTCCAATGCAACTTTCATCTGAGTCCCTTTTGCCTCACGATATACCTTGTCGAACTATAGGTGAATAATCGTCATCCCTTAAATAGTTCGACTCTCTTTCTCGATCCGAGATAAGTGATTCATCCGACTAACTCTTAGCCGAGTCACGCATGGCCATGCTTTCCGAATCATATCTTCCGAGAGGGCCCAGAGAATATCTCTCCAGTCGGAGGGGCAAAATCCCATCTCGGTTATTCACATCTCGCAGCTTGATTCTCAGTCGACCCAAACTCCGCCTTTATAACTGCCCAGTGACGGAACAACGTTCGACAGAATCTAAGTCGGTGATCCTCAACTCGGATTGTGCAATAACCTCAGGTCTAAGGATTACATTGATTGAGATATACAAATGACGACTTATTCATTGTATATCAATATGGGTTAGTCCGACTCGCTAAACTATTTAGCCGAATCCGTGTAAGTCGGAATAGCATCTCTATGCCCATGACAAGTGGAACCGAGTCATCAGCCGACTTTCACATTAGTCTAAGTTGTCTGTCCAGCACAACCTCAACGACCAAGGACAATCAGTATAAACAACATGAATATATAGTTCCACAATAGAATCACATATTCAATGATATATATCAGTATTTCATACATGGACAATAACTTTATGAATACATTGGAAATAACATCATACATGATTGCCTCTAGGGCATATTCCCAACAGTCTCCCACTTGCACTAGAGTTAATCATCCGACATCACATGTCTAGGCATCTAATACCCATAGCTCTCAGGTGCGCCTCATGCTTTGGCTGTGGAAGTGGCTTTGTCAATGGATCTGCAATGTTTGAATCCGTGTGTACCTTGCATAACTTGATATCACCTTGATCCACGAACTGGCGAATAAGGTGGTACCGCATGAGTATATGTTTGTTCTTCTGGTGTTGTCTAGGTTCTTTGGCTTGTGCAATAGCACCATTGTTGTCACAATACACGTCTAACGGATTGGCCGAGCCCTGAACCACACCAAGATCCATGAGGAAATTCCTCATCCAAACGGCTTCCTTTGTTGCCTCTGAGGCAGCAATATACTCAGCCTCTGTCGTAGATGCAGACACCGTCTCTTACTTGGAACTCTTCCAGCTCACAACCCCTCTGTTTATTACAAACACATATCCGGATTGCGAACGAGAATCATCCGAGTCAGTGAGATAACTCGCATCCGTGTAACCCCTTACACTGAGTTCATCCTTACCTCCATAAACCAGGAACATATCCTTAGTCCTTCTCAAGTACTTGAGGATATTTTTAGCCGCTGCCCAGTGGATTCCTCCAGGGTCATCCTGGTACCTGCTCACAACACTTAGAGCATAGGAAACATCTGGCCTAGTACAAATCACAGCATACATGATGGGTCCGACTGCAGAAGCATACGGGATCACACTCATCCGACTTCGCTCATCAGTTGTCGAAGGACACTGAGTCTTGCTAAGTTTTACGCCATGGTACATCGGTAAGAACCCCTTCTTAGACGATTCCATGTTGAACTTCTTCAACACTTTGTCCAAGTATGTACTCTAACTCAATCCAATGAGCCGCCATGATCTATCTCTATAGATCCGGATTCCTAGTATGTAAGTTGCCTCACCCAAGTCTTTCATCAAAAAACTCTTTTCCAATGATTCCTTGGTCTCTTGCAACATCTGGACATCATTTCCAATCAGTAATATGTCATCCACATATAAGATTAGAAAGTTTACTTTGCTCCCACTAAACTTATTGTATAAACAAGAATCATGATCACTCTTGATGAAGCCAAACGATTTGACTACCTCATCAAAGTGAATGTTCCAACTCCGAGATGCTTGCTTCAACCAGTAAATGGGTTTCCGAAGTTTGCATACCTTTTCAGCATTAGCCGGATCGACAAAACCCTCGGGCTGTATCATATACATGTCCTCGGTTAAATTTCCATTAAGGAAAGCTGTCTTGACATCCATCTGCCATATCTCATAGTCAAAATAGGCTGCTATAGCTAACATGATCCGAACTGATTTAAGCATCGCCACGGGAGAGAAAGTCTCATCGTAGTCAACTCCTTGAACTTGTTGGAACCCCTTCGCGACAAGCTGTGCCTTATAGATAGAAACATTCCCATCCATATTAGTTTTCTTCTTAAAGACCCATTTGCACTCGACGGGTCTTGCACCGTCTGGGAGATCAACCAAGTTCCAAACTTGATTTTCATCCATGGACTTTAACTCGGATCTCATGGCTCTAAGCCATGACTCAGAGTCAGAACCCACCATCGCTTCTGAATAAGTTGCCGGCTCATCACTGTCTAACAGTAACACATCACGAACACTTCGCAATCTAGCTGATCTTCGAAGTGTCGGTGCTGTTTCCGGCTCAGGTACCATGACCGGATCAACCTCCAAGGCTTTTGCCAACTCGCTACTGGCCGGTACCTCTTGAATTTCTTCGAGTTGCACCGTGCTCCTACTGACTCCCCGACTGAGAAACTCTTTCTCAAGGAAGATGTCGTTCCGAGCGACAAACACTTTGCCCTCTTCTCGGTTGTAGAAGTAGTAACCCAAGGTTTCCCTCGGATATCCTACGAAAATACACTTATCTGACTTAGTTGTAAGCTTGTCCAACTGAAGTCGCTTGACAAAAGCTTCACAACCCCAAATCGTAAGAAAAGATAAACTCGGCTTCTTGCCAGTCCACATCTCATGCGGTGTCTTCTCTACCGACTTTGATGGTACTCTGTTTAGTGTGAATGTTGTAGTTTTCTAGACAATAACCCCAAAATGATAAAGGCAGATCTGTCCGACTCATCATTGATCGTACCATGTCCAACAAGGTTTGATTTCTCCTTTCTGACGCACCGTTTCGCTGCGGCGTTCCTGGAGGAGTGAGCTGGGGAACTATCCCACAACTCTTTAGATCGTCATCAAACTCATGGCTCATGTACTCGCCTCCTCGGTCCGACTGAAGAAACTTTATTTTCTTGCCGAGTTGATTCTGTACCTCATTCTAGAATTCCTTGAACTTTCCAAGGCATCCGATTTATGTTTCATCAAGTAGATATATCCATACCTACTCAAATCATCAGTGATTGTAATGAAGTACTCATAACCACCTCTGGATGTCGTGCTAATCGGGCCACATACATCACTATGTACTAGTCCCAATAAGTCGGACGCCCTTTCACAACTCTTTGCAAAAGGTGTCTTGGTCATCTTGCTGAGTAGGTAGGATTCACATGTCTCGAATGACTCCAAGTCGAACGAAGTTAGGAGTCCATCATCTTGGAGCTTCTTCATGCGTTTCTAGCTTATATGACCAAGCCGATAATACCAAAAGTAAGTCATATTCAGATCATTTGGTTTCAACCTTTTCACATTTATGTTATAGACAGATTCACCTTCAAGATTCAAAATAAATAACCCGTCCTGGACGGGTGCAAAGCCATGAAACATATTATTCAAATATAAAGAACAACCATTATTCTCAATATTCGACTCATAGCCTTGTCTCATCAAACATGAGGCAGAAATAATGTTTCGACTAAGCACTGGAACATAATAACAATTATTCAGCTCCATTAAGAATCCAGAAGGTAAATGAAGTTGCATTGTGCCGACTTCCAACGCAGCGACTCTCGCTTTGTTGCCGACTCGAATGTCAACCTCGCCTCTCGCCACGCTCCTAGTTCTTACCAGTCCCTACAACGAGTTGCAGATGTGAATAATTGATCTGGTATCATATACCCAAGAACTACCAGGTGCATCGGCAAGATAAATGTCTATAACATTGCAAACAAGCGTACCTGAGCCATAAGTCACACCTCCACTCTTGGCTTTGTCAGCCAGATACTTGCTGCAATTCCTCTTCTAGTGGCCATCCGCCTTGCAGTAGAAGCAAGTGGATCCGGCTACAGGAGATGACTTAGTCCCTGAGGAAGCGCTTTGGACCGGGTCCTTAGCCTTACCTCCCGACTTAGCCTTCTTCTTCTTAGTCCAAGAACTCTTCTTGAACTTAGCCTTATTCTGTACCATCAACACTTGGCTGGCACCTTTCTTGAGATTCGCCTCAGCCTGCTTGAGCATCCCATGTAATTCAGTGAGCTTCTTATCTATACCATGCATGTGGTAGTTCGATATGAACTGACCATACGCACTAGGAAGAGAGTTCGGAATTATGTTCGTAGCGAACTCTTTGCTAATGGGGTAGCCCAGCTTTTCCAGAGACTGCACGTAACCAACCATCTTGATCACATGCGGACTCAGTGGATCACCATCCTTAAGCTTGCAGCTCAACAAGGCTTGAGAGACTTGATACCTCCCAGTCTTTGCATGAGCCTGGAACATACTTTTGAGGCTTTCGATCATATCGTAGGCCTCAACATTCTCAAACTGCTGCTGCAAGTCCGGTTCCATGTAAGCAAGAATAAGACAGCTAATCTCCGTGGATTCATCACAAATCCGACGGTAGGCATTGGTGGATGCGATAGTCGCATTCTCATTCGGCTCATCTGGAAGTGGGTTGGTCTAGGACATGGTCCCTCTTTTCTTGCTTGAGAATAATTCTCAGATTACGATACCAGTTGGTGAAGTTAGTTCCATTTAGCTTATCTTTCTCTAAGATGGTTCTCAGAGCAAAACTGGAAATCTGAGGAAGACTGCTAGGTGCCATTGATCTACAACAGAAAATATGCAAAACACTTAAGACATGTATCCATAAAAGAGCAAGCATATTAAACACTTTAATACTTATGCTCCCACTAGAACCAACACCCCTCCGATGGTTACTTAGTGATTCAGGACCCTAAGTAAGCAAGCCGACTAGTGAGCTTTAGCATCACCGCTAGCCGTCAAGTGATCTAGGTAGACAACTCCTTGTCAATCGTATCTCATACGACTCCTGTTGGATGGGTGGCATCACATGCCCCGGCTCCCATCCAACTTTTCCCCAAGTCCCACAACCGTTGTGATAGACCCGTCTAGATTACCGAGTGCTTCCGCTGTAAGAGTCCGACTCGAACCCACCTAGTCGGAAAGAATTGATAGTACCTCAATTTTATGAGCCCACTACCAAAAATGTCTGACTTGTGATGATGCAGCACTGGCGGGAAAACCGACTAGACCTTCTTTGAGGGATTACTTTCTATCAACTATCTAATAGAGGTAGAACAGAGACATAACAATAACACAAAATAAAGCAATTATAATGTGAAATGGTATGGCTCTCTTCATGGCGATCTCCATCTCCACAAAGCTTGTAATTCGACTCGTGTCAACTCTTGTCACGTGCCGCCTTACACCATGTAGCCGACTTTTACATCGACTTGCATGCCATCTGGGTTCTCCAAACAGCTACACTAGCTTGTAAAGTAAATTACATAGAGAATCCGACACGCATGTCGTTATACAATAAAGTGACAGCACCTAGGCTCCAGCCGGCTGACAAAAACCGTGATATGCAGATCACATATGGATTACATACATCACATGCACATAAACCATACCATTCACAACATCATCCTGCAAAAACAAGTTGTGCATAGATACGATATCTACCGGCATTGTGAAACTCGCAACAACATCTAAGGCGCTACGACAGGACTAAGCCGGCGGTCCCGCTAGCCGAATAGCGGGCGGGGATCGAAGGGGCAGCGCCCGACGATTTTTCCGAAAAACGCAGATCTCATCTGCATTCCGGACATGGATTTCGTCATCGGATAAAACAATTTTACCCAAATCTGATCCGGACTCCGATTCGACCAAACTCTTTGATCTTCGATCACCGCATCCGGGTTTACGTGTCACAGTATACCCCGATGGCGGAAGTCGACCGGTAGGGGTATGTCGTTCCACGACCTTAGCAGTTAGATCACGGAAACTAGATCATCCGTTTCCCCGAGTACAGTTGATCCAATCAACTTTGTACAAAACTGATCTATCTCATAGATCGATCACCAAAACTGCAATTAGATCCAATCTAACGCCAACTACATATCACATATGCACGATCTCGACCCTAAAACCAGAAGCTAACGCTCTGATACCACAGTTGGGCCACGCAGAGAAAAACAAATTTTTTTTCTACGCGGTGATCCCAAGATCTAGCTGAGGTAGTAGGCCACAAGAATTACCACTAGACGCACGATTGTGAAATCGATGAAGCACGTCGCTTGATGCAGTGCAGTCCTCACGATCGTCGAAGTGCTGAACGTACAGCACCTCCGCCAGTATCCACACGTACGAGGAGGAGCGCCGGCGATGGACTGCTAGGTCCGGTACGGCGGCGACAGGACTGGACTGGACTGAAGCTAGGGTTTCCAACACATGGAGTGACCTAACCCTGTGCTCTAAGCACCTGCGCCCCAGCTTATATAGGGAGTGAAAGTGGGCTCCACTCACTTGTGGCCCATTCACTAAAAGGCCTATATTAGTCACTCTGAGTCCAACTCACTAACTCTGTCTGTTTCCTTTTTGGGTCCAACCCAAATATGCTCCCGCTCTTAAGTGTGTGACCCGACAGGCTCATGGTTACCCAGACACGATCCGAGTCTCACTCGTGACCGATCAGTTGGTAGCGGCTCCTAGCAGAACATGCCAACTCCCAAGTACCAAAGAGTCATGACGACATACCTTCCAATGTGACTTTCATCTGAGTCCCTTTTGCCTCATGATATACCTTGTTGAACTATAGGCGAATAATCGTCATCCCTTAAATAGTTCGACTCTCTTTCTCGATCCAAGATAAGTGATTCATCCGACTAACTCTTAGTCGGTCGCCTCGGTTAACACTTAACCGAGTCACGCATGGCCATGCTTTCCGAATCATATCTTCCGAGAGGGCCTAGAGAATATCTCTCTAGTCGGAGGGGAAAAATCCCATCTCGGTTATTCACATCTCGCAGCTTGATTCTCAGTCGACCCGAACTCTGCCTTTATAACGGCCTAGTGACGGAACAACGTTTGACAAAATCTAAGTCGGTGATCCTCAACTCGGATTGTGCAATAACCTTAGGTCTAAGGATTACATTGATTGAGATATACAAATGATGACTTATTCGTTGTATCTCAATATGGGTCAGTCCGACTCGCTAAACTCTTTAGCCGAATCCATGTAAGTCGGAATATCATCTCTATGCCCATGACAAGTGGAACCGAGTCATCAGCCGACTTTCACATTAGTCTAAGTTGTGTGTCCAGCACAACCTCAACGACCAAGGACAATCAGTATAAACAACATGAATATATTGTTCCACAATCGAATCACATATTCAATGATATATATCAGTAGTTCATACATGGACAATAACTTTATGAATACATTGGAAATAACATCATACATGATTGCCTCTAGGGCATATTCCCAACAAAGGTCAAAATCATGCAATGAGTACATTTGGGGTATCTTCATCTGATTCATAGGTAAAATAGAAGAAATTAGATGGATTTTTCATGATTCATTTGGGGTATCTACATTTGGGGTATCTTCATCTTCATATGATTCATCTAATTTTTCATGTAAGTAGTTTGAATGCTTTCAAAATCTACAGCAGTTGGATTGTACACAAGTTCCAATAAATGATGGTATTTGCTGCTATGATGGATCTAATGATATCCAAGATAAAATTCCCAAATGTCATAGACAACAAAACTTGCTTGAAAAAGGACAACCAAATACAATATGCCAACCACGCTTGCAGTTTATATCAGTATTGAATACATTTGTAAAAAAACAGAGTTGGAAAATGTAGTTTACTTATGTTTTCTTTGTCTTAGTTAGAAAACTGCTCATCTTGTTCCTTTGTTTAGGTTTCCTCTATTTCGGACATTGACCTTCATCCTGCAAGCACAAGCATAGATGAATTTGCAGTGAGTTCACAACCTAAAAAAATAGTTTTAATGTCTAGAAAAAGTAGTTTCCTGTTTATAGAACTGATTCAATATGATAAATGCAGATAAATCTATCACAAGGCATGACATATTCGTAGATGATGGAGATCATGGACTCAATGTGTGGTGGTCAGGTGACTATAGAAACAATCACATGAAACTATAGATAAATAAAATAAAACTACTTATCTTCCTACTGAGTTCATGGAGGAAATTAAAAGCGTCTCATCATTTTTTTAGCTTGGTAATGGAAGCTTTATGGACTTTCTTACTGGACCAATGGGTGATGAGGTAATAAAAAAATAGTTTTACATTGCAAAAGTATCTTAGTTGTTTTGATGTTGCAAGTTTCATCTGTCGACTATTTACTTAATTGTTCTTCATGTTGTAATGCAGAACAAAATGTATACGATAATTGGGAGGAGTGAATATGACCATAAAAATGATGATGATGATGCTTCACATACTCATGAATATAGTGGCTATAACAGCAATGACACATGGGGGAATCAGGCACACTCAAATCATATTTCAGATACTCATGAAGATAGTGGGTACAAGTACAATGATACATGGGTCAATCCACTGCGTTCTGGTCAAAGTTTAGAAAAGAGTTCTGGTGATGAACAAGAATGATCTCAGGCTGATGTTCCCGATGAGCAAGAGGATATGAATGTTGGTAACACAGGTAATGCAGCAGGAAACGATACCGATGTTGAAGGAAACTAAGTGCAAGATGATCCGGTTGTACATGAAATGTCAGAGGAAGATATTGAAACTTTCCTTGAGAATGAAAGTGTAGCTGCTGCCCAAACATGTAGTTAGGAGGTGCACAACCATCATGTTCCTCAGCCTGGGCAGGTTTTTGATACACATGAGACAGCTTTTGACTTCTACAACACATATTCTGTAACTACCTCGGTGAATTACGCTCTTAGTTACATGCCTGGATGAGCGAAAGTGGTTAAAATCGTACGGTGGGGCCCGGGGCCACTCACGGTAGACCTTTCGGCCGTCCTAACCACTTTCAGAACATCGGGACAAGAACGAGCGGCGTAATCGGCAGGCGAAGGGATCAACTACTATGCAAGCCACATACAACAGTCCTCAGAGCCATTCCATCTAAAAGAAATAGAAATATTGCAATGCCATACGGCAAGATCCAAATTTCCTAGATAGAAATAATATTTTAGGATAGCTCCTCATACATCAAACATCAGAGTATCAGGCGGAAGCGGAAAACAAAGTCCGAGTACGGATAAGAAGCAAATCGGCATAAGATGCCACATAAATAAACACATCCCACCCACAGATCTCACGGATCCCCGTTCTCGGAATCTCTACACCGACTGATCGTTGCCAACATCATCCGTCTCCTCCACCCAGTATCCATCTTGCGAGTACACCTGTTTATCTGAATCAAATAATTTATCGTGTGAGACCCTAGGGGCACTCAGCAAGTCTTTATGCCTCTAAAGGGGATACAACCTGGGGTGACGCAATTGCAGCAAAAGATAATAACTAACAAGTCTATAGATACTCGCTAACCATCCGCCTACCCAATGATAGACGGGTGTCCGTGAATTAAGAACAACAGTTATAACAGTATAATTAATAGATCCATCCTCCTTCTCGTTTACCAACGAGAAAGCGGACGAACAACCCCCATCCGTTGGCAGTTTTATTAACCCTTCCATGAGTATTGCACTATTTACTAGTCAGGTACTTAGTCAATTTAAAAGAGGTACTTTAGTTAGACTTGTCTATGATCGAGAAACTGTGCTCCAAGTCGTCCATAACCACGGACACGGCTTTTAGAAAGATTTACCCTGCAGGGGTGCACAAATAGCAACACACACTCGATCAACCTCGGAAAAACCAACTCAAAACCCAACGAGGCATTCACGACAAAGCGATCACAGGATTCAGAAATATTTCAAGGGGCCACCCCATTAAGCTACCCGCAACGAAGTTGGCCGGCTCTGAGACAGACCCAAGGTTTGTGTCAATGGCTGTAAACGACTGGGAACCCGAAAATGTGACTGGGCTTGTCGATACCGCGAAAATATTCCATGATCCAAAACAGTACAGGTGCTCCACGCACAATCTTAAGTAAAGCAGTAACATGGCATAAGTACAGGATAGTAATAAAGCCCCAAACTACTTGTGGCCCCAAGAAATAAGAATGAATCAAGCTCTAGCTCAGGGGGGGTCCATAAGGCCTCCTGGATGTGGATAGTGCGAATAGTCAAGGAACAGGAATCAAGTACTCGGGGTCCTACGGGACACAAGTGAGCATGAAAAACCAAATAGAAGATATTGCTCACCAGTGTCGCTTTCATTAGTTATCCCATTACTACTCATGTTAAGTTGTTTAGGTACCTCATTATCCATCAGACACTCACATACCCTACACATGCTTTTCTACGACTCGCATGGCTCAAACAACTCCTGTAGTAATGGCTCATGGGATGGAGGAACAAGCTTTGGTGGGGTTTAAAAGTAAAGGCTATGAAGTACTTGGGATTCAATTTAATGCAATCGCGACACAATGATGCAAGAATAAGATAGAGGAAATAGGTACTATATGTATGCAAGCATGTGGTAGTGCTTGCCTGGCAGCTCAGTTGAAGCGAGAGATGGATCTGGGTAGAACTTCTGCGATTCCTGATAATTCCCCTGTTGGGCGTCTATTCGAAGAAGAACCAAACAAACAAGGGCCAACATAAATAAAGTGCACAAGCATATGAATTAAAATGCGACAAGCAAACAAGCATGCCATGATGAATGATGCATAATTTACATGGCAATAATGTAGCATGGCAAGGGTGAGGTGTGGGCAAGAATAAAGCATATTATTATTTATGTGGCCCAGTTTTATTGCCATAAACAGTTCTGATTCTTAATACTGACATGATGCATGCTTCAATTCAAGACAAGGAATCCATAGATAGAACGGGCTCGTCGCACTGATCGATTTAGACATATTATTTGTCAAATTTGGAGTTGTAGAATTAAAGTTATTAATTTATTAAGAAAAAGGGGCATTTTATTGTAATTTTAATCATCTCGAAATTTTAAAGTGTTCAAACATTATTTTGAATAACATATTTGAATTCCTCACATTTTTCTGATTCGAAAACATATATCATTTGTATTATTTGGATTTGTAATTTAAAAGTTATTTAAAAACAGATTTGAATTTGTATTTAAACATTTATGAAATGTTTTTTAGTTAAACAGAAAACAGAAAAGCTTTTTATACCCAGACGAATCCAACCCAAGTCACTGACGGGTGGGACCCGTGCTGACTGGGCGAAACGGCGCGCAAAACTTTCCTCACCGCGGGCTTACCTAGCCCACGAGGCAGACAGGTGGGACCTGTGGTCAAATGGCCCCACGTGCCAGTGGCTGAGCCCGCAGGGGCCACGCGGCAGAGACAGGGACCGCGGGTTGCGGCCCAGACTTTGTGGGGGCCCTTTTGTAAAACGATCACGGTGGCTGACAGGTGGGGTCTCGAAGGATTGCGGGTTGAGGCCAAAAAGTGTGGGGGGTAAGTGCAAAGCGCGCAGCGGCTACTGTTGTTCTTCTCTGCGACTCTAACGGAACGCCAGCGCACGGCGCGGCGAGGCGGGGATTTGAACCCGCGACGCGGGACGCGTGCGCAGAGGGCGGTACCAGTGCGGTAGGACGGAGGTCGTTGTTAGGAGGGGGATGGACAGCTAGGTTAGGCGTGCCGTGGCGCGGCGACGAACCGAGGTAGCGACCACCGGCGCACAGAGCGTGTTCGGTGAAACGAACGGCGAGACCAGGCCGTGCTGGAGATAGAGAGGATGTCAGAGAGGATCACGGGCTCACCGCGGGGTCGTTGGTGGGTTTGGATCGGGACGGGGCGCAGCAGATTGTCGACGATGTAGACGCCCGGTTCGGCTAGGGTTTCGGTCGGGACGAGTCGGTGTGCAGCGGTACAGGCGTCTCCTCCTTGCTGGCGTGTACGGGGGCGACGCAGGGGATCTCGCTGGCTTCCTCAACAAGCTCCACGCCACGCCCGCCTGCTGGTACGAGAGATCGGTGGTGGACACCGACGGTGGGCGCCGGCGAAAAGAGAGGGAGGGTGGCGTCGGTGGAGAAGGAGAGGGGAAGGGCAAGGCCCTAGGGATGGATCTGGGCGATGCTAGGACAGAGAGGGAGCAGATAAAACGAGGGAGAGAGGAGAGGTGCCGTGGGGAATTGGGGTAGAGAAAAAGGTGGCTCGGCCACCTTTTTGCTCCTCCTCCTCCTCACGTGCTCGGCATGGGGAGGCCAGGCAGGCAGCTGCAGGTGGGGCTCGGCAGGGAGAAGGGCTAGGCTCGGGCTGGTGGGGCGGCTTGGCAGCGAGCAAGAGAGGGGACCCGATGGAGAAGGGTAGATGGCATGGCTAGGGTTGGGGTGATGGCTCGGGTTAGGGTAGGGGAAGGAGGGGTAGCTAGGCAGGTTAGGGTGGTGGTAGGTGATTAGGTTAGAGAGGGGATTAGGGAGAGAGAGTGCCTCGGCAAGGAGGAGTTAAGGTGGAGTAGGGTGGCTAGGGTTAGGATTTTTAAGAGAGAGAGGGGGAAGTGTTGAGGGATTTCAACATGATATAGAAAAACAAGATCAAGCAAGAAGGTGAAAGGGATGGAGAGGTGAGGGTTTTTGGTTCACATGATCAAGCACATGGGTGGGGTGATAGATAAGGAGGGAAAAGATGTAGAGCTTTTTTAGGTGACAACCAAAACCACATACAAGCATGATGGATCAAGATGAGGGTGGAAGGAAGATAAAGGTGGGGCTCCACAAAATTAAGAATCACTTGGGATGAAAACAAAAGACAAGATCCACTTTGAAACAAAGACAAAACCCAAAGGAGAAAAGGTGGTGGAGATTTGCATGGCCCATGCATGGGCATTAAATGCCATGTTTTAATCTTCTGAAAACAAAATAAATACACATGGCATTTATACATATGCATTCCAAAATATGGAGTAAGGCCAAGCTAAAGGAAATATATAATTGGATTCATCCCAACCCACATGAGCTAGATTAAAACCCAAAAGAAAGTAAGAGCTCATGGTTAATTAGGATGGTGGAATTATAAGGTGGTGACAAAGAAAGGTGATGGAGTTGAATAAAAGATATGCCCCCAACTCAACTTGGGCATCAAGCATTTATCAAGAACCAAATACAATATATCAAGAGTCAACTACAATTACTAATGCATATGAGAGAAGAACTAAATGAAAAGGGTTTTATATGATGCTCAAATGCAAGGTGGCATGATGACATGAGCATGATATAATTATGATGCAACAATTATATGTAGGAAGTAGCCATTATATTACTAAACCATGTAGCATTACATATGTTAGACAGATGGGATGCTACAACTCTCCCCCACTAAACAGGAATCTCGCCCCGAGATTCTAGGAAGAAGAAGAAGACTCGAAGAGGGTAGGATACTTGGCACGGAGCTCATCCTCACGTTCCCAAGTGGCTTCATCAACGGAATGGTGCGACCACTGCACCTTGCAGAACTTGATGGACTTGTTGCGAGTCCTTCTCTCTACGACTTCAAGAATTTTTATGGGGTGTTCTTGATAAGACAGATCTTCTTGGAGATTAGTGAGTTCATGGTCCACGGTCCTGCCGGGATCCTTGAAGAACTTCTTGAGTTGAGAGATATGGAAAACATCATGGACCTTGAGTTTTTCAGGGAGCTCAAGAGCATAAGCAACTTCTCCTCTTCTTCCACGAATTTTGAAAGGACCGATGTATCTAGGAGCCAGCTTTCCTTTGATACCAAAGCAGTGCGTGCCTCTCATGGGAGTGACACGAAGGTAAACGAGATCACCAGGGACATACTCCATGTCCGTGTGCTTTCTGTCATAATTGCTCTTCTGGCGACTTTGAGCAATCTTCAGATTTTCAAGAATGATGTGAACCTTCTCCTCCGCTTGAGTTACAATGTTGGGGCCAAACAATATCCTTTATCCTGCGCCCGACCAACCAATCGGAGTTCTGCATTTGCGACCATAGAGAGCCTCAAATGGTGCCATCTTTAGACTTTTCTGGAAGCTGTTGTTGTAAGAGAATTCAGCATAAGGAAGACATTCTTCCTAGTTCATGCCGAAAGAGATAACGCAAGCATGGAGCATATCTTCCAGAATCTGATTAATCCTTTCAACTTGTCCTTGCGACTAAGGGTGGTAATATGTGCTGAAGTTCAATTTTGTTCCCAAAGAAATTTGGAAACTTCCCCAGAACTTGGAAGTGAAGATGCTTCCACGGTCTGAGCTGATCTCAAGAGGAACCCCATACAGAGAGACAATTCTGTTGATATAGAGCTCAGCCAACTGAATTGCAGAAATTGTTTCCTTGACAGGAAAGAAGTGAGCCACTTTAGAAAGCTTGTCGATGAAAACAAAGATTGCATTGTTGCCCTTCTGCGACCTTGGAAAACCAGTGATGAAGTCCATCTCTACTTTCTCCCATTTCAATTCCGGAGGCTTCAATGGCTGTAGAAGACCGGAAGGTTTCTGATGGACAGCTTTAACTCTGCGACAGACATCACACTCCGAGACATACTTGGCACAATATCGTTTCAACCCAGGCCACCAATATTGTGTTTTCAAATCCATGTACATCTTAGTGCTGCTAGGGTGGATAGAAAGAACAGAATCATGCGCCTCCTTGAGAACTTGCTCTTTTAAACCCGGGTAGTTCGGAACAAACATCCGGTGTTCAAAGAAAAGAGTGCCTTGGTCGTCGCCATGGAAGGACTCATACTTCGGAAGCTGAATGTTGGAGATGATCTTTTTAGTGTAAGGATCACCAAGTTGAATGGAGCGAACTTTTTCTTCCAAGAGAGGGGTTGCCAGAAGGTTCAGAAGATACCCTTGATCCACAATTTCAAGGTTGAGCTTGCGGAATTCCTCACACAAGAGAGGTTGTTGTTCTTCCACCATGAGGTTGTTGACATAAGCTTTTCGGCTGAGAGCATCGGCCATGACATTAGCTTTGCCTGGAGTGTAGTTGATGGTCAAATTGAAATCATTAATTGCTTCAATCCACCTCCTATGACGAAGGTTGAGATCAGGCTGTGTGAAAATATACTTTAAGCTCTTGTGATCAGAAAAGATCTCACAACGGTTGCCAAGCAAGTAATGCCTCCATACTTTCAAAGCAAAGACAACTGCTGCGAGTTCGAGGTCATGTGTAGGATAGTTGATCTCATGCGTCTTCAACTGTCGAGAGGCATAAGCAACAACTTGTTTTTCTTGCATAAGGACCGCACCCAATCCTTGCAATGAGGCGTCACAGCATATCTGGAAAGGCTTTGATGTATCTGGAGGAACTAAGACTGGTGTGGAAGTGAGCTTCTCTTTGAGCGTTTCAAAGCTAGCTTGACATGCAGGAGTCCAAAGGTATGTCTTGCCTTTCTTGAGGAGATCGGTAAGAGGCTTCGCAATCTTCGAGAAGTTTTGAACGAAGAGACGGCAGTAACTGGCCAAACCAAGGAAACTCCGGACTTCTTTGACATTTATGGGTGGAAGCCAGTCAACAATTGTCTTAATAGTTTCTGGATTGACGGCACTACCCTTGGCAGAAATGACGTGACCAAGGTAGGTGACTTGAGGCAGCCAAAACTCACACTTGGAGAACTTTGCATACAGGCGGTTCTCACGAAGCTTGTTTAGGACACACCGAAGGTGTTCTTCATGTTCTTCCTTTGACTTAGAATAGAGTAGAATGTCATCCAGATAGACCACAACGAACTTATCAAGATACTCCATGAAAACCGAGTTCATAAGCCTCGAGAAGGTGGCAGGTGCGTTGGTGAGACCGAAAGACATGACCGTGTACTCGTACAGGCCATAGCGGGTGGTGAAAGTTGTTTTGGGAACATCTTCCTTGCGAATCTTGATTTGATGATATCCACTTCTCAAATCAAGCTTAGAGAATACCACAGCTCCAGCTAGCTGATCGAAGAGATCATTAATCCGCGGAAGGGGATATTTATTCTTGATGGTTTTAGCATTGAGAGCCCGATAGTCAACACAAAGTATATCAGTCTTGTCTCACTTCTTCACAAAGATGGTTGGGCTACCCCAAGAAGAAGTATTGTGCTGAATGAAACCCAACTTCTCTTGTTCATCCAGCTGACGTTTGAGTTCAGCCAACTTAGTAGGACCCATTTTATAAGGCCGCTTGGAGATAGGAGCGGGTACCAGGTTCAAGCTCAATCACAAACTCGACCTCACGATCAGGAGGCATACCCGGCAACTCTTCAGGAAAAACATCTAGGAACTCACAGACCACCGGAACACCCTGAATAGCTTCCATAGCATCATCATTCAGAGCCTCCAAAGAGAAAAGCTGAATTGCAGGAGTCAAACTTGGAGAATAGACTATATGGCCTTCAGGAATTTTCAGAGAAACCGAACGTTCAGCATAATCAATCACAGCTGCATTTGCTGTTAACCAATCCATGCCCAAGATAACATCAATGTCAGAGTTACCCAGAAGGATCAATGAGGCCAGAAAAGAAGAGCCACCAATCTCAATTTGATTGCCATGGCTGATCTTGGTAGATAACATTCTTGCTCCGGGAGAAAGAACCATTAACTTTTTATCCAGCAGGTCTATAGCAAGCTCATGCTCATTTGCAAATTTGTGAGACACAAAAGAATGCGATGCACCAGAATCAAACAAAACTCGTGCAGGAACTGAGTTAACAGGAAGCATACCCATCGCAACTCCAGATGCATGCTCAGCTTGAGCGACGTTGACACAATTGGCACGAGCAACCGTAGACCCAGGCTTGGTGTTGATGTTGAGAGCCCGAGGTGGAGGTGCACGAACCATAGAAGAACTTGCCGCAGGTCTTGGAGGTGGTGGTGGAAGAGCTTTGTTGTTCATTGGACAATTCCAGTGCTGATGCCCAGTGTTTCCACAAGTGTAGCAAGCACCAGGTGGACGTGGAGCAACGTAGCCAGGGACTTCGCCAGGCGCTCCAGGGTAGTTGTGGTTGTAGCCCCTAGGAGCCACGGTGAAGGAGTTTGGTGTCCTTGCCGCATAGCTTGACTGTCTTGGTGGAGCCGGGAGCGACGGTGGAGTGTTAGGAACCCACACGCGACGCTTAGAAGGAGTTGTCATAGCTGAAGAGCTTGCTGCATCGCGGCTGTGTTTCTTTGACTCCTCAAACACTTGCCTACTTGCTTCTTCCTATAGAGTTGTATGTTGGAGTTCCAGAAAAGACCCCGGCCTTGCATGTGTGATTGCATATTTGATTGATGCATTGAGCCCTTGCCTAAACCTCTTCTTCTTCTTCTTGTCATCAGAGATCTCATCGCCACCATACCGAGAAAGGTTCATGAAGTTTCTGATGTAGGTATTGACATTGTCATTGCCCTGCTTGAGGTTGAGAAACACTTCCTTCATCTTTTCCATGACAATCTCTAACAGATATTGCTCTTTGAAAGCCGCAGTGAATTGCTCCCAAGTAGGCTGAAAACCAGAGAGGTCTGCCTTGAGGTAATTTTCCCACCATAGAGCTGCATCTCCCTTCAGAAGGTGAGTGGCACATTTTACCCATTCTTGCTCAGGAACATCCACAGTCATCAGCAGCCTTGACATTTCACGCAGCCAATCATCAGCATCAAGTGGCTGATCAGACACCTCAAATTGGCATGGGCTGAACTTGAGAAAACTCTTGATATCTCCTCGCTTGGGAGGTGGAGGTAGCGGAACAAACTCATTCCTCCTGACACTTTCTTCGAAGCGCTGCTGGTTCTGCTGCATTGTTCCCAAGGCATTAGCAATACTTGCCAAAGCAGCCCCCAGTTCAGGTGGTATGTCCTCCTCAGAACGGCGTGGTGGTGCCATCCTGTGATTGATATAAAACACAAGTCAGTACCATAATGGAGAATGATAATAATCCAAAATAGTACCAAAATGGAATTAGCCAAGATGAAAGGATACAATTCACTGAGATGATATTAAAATATCAACAAAGTTCAAAGCACCTAGCAGATATTAAGCATAACGCACACGACTGAACAAGGAGTGTGGTACACAAGCTAACAAAGAAAAAAATTCACAAATTTCGGCATTAAAATACCACTATATGCGCAAAAACACTTAACGAATCAAGATTAGTAACTCTACCAATTCAATATACAAGAGCGAATGATAAGAGTAGTGGTATGGTCGGGACTCCATCCCGCACTCAAATCATTACTCCGCACATGAATCCGTAAAACACATATCCCAACACCTTCTTTTTAAGATGAACCTAAAGATTAGTAACTACGGAAACGAACACCCCAAACAAGATAGCGTCGGATAACAAGGAGTAAGACAGATCGCACCGGTATACAACAAATCAGATAGATCGCGTCGGTTTACAAAGGCCCGTCGGTATGGAATGTACCAATAGTTGATAACCAAAAGGCAGATAGTGATAACAAGTTGGATGCAACAGATAGATAAGGAATTCACACACATACACACATAACCTATGGTACTACGGAACCCAGAACACGTGAATCCTAGTTTGAATTTTAGAAGAGGATTGAAAACGTTACACTTCCTTACCAGAAAAGGGTGGGTGGGTGGGTAAGAAGAAAATGGAAGCAGTCCTACTCTCACGTTTTGTTTTTCCCTAGTATACATAGCTACCAAAATATTTGCTAGACTGACAACGACCATTTGACTGAGACCCTGAAGGGCGGGATGGCTCTGATACCAATTGTAAGTACCTCGGTGAATTATGCTCTTAGTTACATGCTTGGATGAGCGAAAGTGGTTAAAATAGTACGGTGGGGCCCGGGGCCACTCACGGTAGACCTTTTGGCCGTCCTAACCACTTTCAGAACATCGGGACAAGAACGAGCGGCGTAATCGGCAGGCGAAGGGATCAACTACATACACAAGTGAGTATGTATGCAAGCCACATACAACAGTCCTCAGAGCCATTCCATCTAAAAGAAATAGAAATATTGCAACGCCATACGGCAAGATCCAAATTTCCTAGATAGAAATAATAGTTTAGGATAGCTCCTCATACATCAAACATCAGAGTATCAGGCGGAAGCGGAAAACAAAGTCCGAGTACGGATAAGAAGCAAATCGGCATAAGATGCCACATAAATAAACACATCCCGCCCACAGATCTCATGGACCCCCGTTCCCGGAATCTCTACACTGAGTGATCGTTGCCAACATCATCCGTCTCCTCCATCCAGTATCCATCTTGCGAGTACACCTGTTCATCTGAATCAAATAATTTATCGTGTGAGACCCTAGGGGTACTCAGCAAGTCTTTATGCCTCTAAAGGGGACACAACCTGGGGTGACGCAATTGCAGCAAAAGATAATAACTAACAAGTCTATAGATACTCGCTAACCATCCGCCTAACCAATGATAGACAGGTGTCCGTGAATTAAGAACAACAGTTATAACAGTATAATTAACAGATCCATCCTCCTTCTCGTTTACCAACGAGAAAGCGGACAAACAACCCCCATCCGTTGGCAATTTTATTAACCCTTCCATGAGTATTGCACTATTTACTAGTCAGATACTTAGTCAATTTAAAAGCAGTACTTTAGTTAGACTTGTCTATGATCGAGAAACTGTGCTCCAAGTCGTCCATAACCGCGGACACGACTTTCAGAAAGATTTACCCTACAGGGGTGCACAAATAGTAACACACACTCGATCAACCTCAGAAAAACCAACTCAAAACCCAACGAGGCATTCACAACAAAGCGATCACAGGATTCAGAAATATTTCAGGGGGCCACCCCATTAAGCTACCCGCAACGAAGTTGGCCGGCTCCGAGACGGACCCAAGGTTTGTGTCAATGGCTGTAAATGACTGGGAACCCGAAAATGTGACTGGGCTTGTCGATACCGCGAAAACATTCCACGATCCAAAACAGTACAGGTGCTCCACGCACAATCTTAAGTAAAGCAGTAACATGGCATAAGTACAGGATAGTAATAAAGCCCCAAACTACTTGTGGCCCCAAGAAATAAGAATGAATCAAGCTCTGGCTCAGGGGGGTCCATAAGGCCTCCCGGATATGGATAGTGCGAATAGTCAAGGAACAGGAATCAAGTACTCAGGGTCCTACAGGACACAAGTGAGCATGAAAAACCAAATAGCAGATATTGCTCACCAGTGCCGCTTTCATTAGTTATCCCATTAATACTCAGGTTAAGTTGTTTAGGTACCTCATTATCCATCAGACACTCACATACCCTACACATGCTTTTCTACGACTCGCATGGCTCAAACAACACCTGTAGTAATGGCTCATGGGATGGAGGAACAAGCTTCGGTGGGGTTTAAAAGTAAAGGCTATGCAGTACTTGGGATTCAATTTAATGCTATCACGACTCAATGATGCAAGAATAAGATAGAGGCAATAGGTACTATATGTATGCAAGCATGTGGTAGTGCTTGCCTGGCAGCTTAGTTGAAGCGAGAGATGGATCTGAGTAGAACTCCTGCGATTCCCGATAATTCCCCTGCTGGGCGTCTATTCAAAGAAGAACCAAACAAACAAGGGCCAACATAAATAAAGTGCACAAGCATATGAATTAAAATGAGACAAGCAAACAAGCATGCCATGATGAATGATGCATAATTTACATGGCAATAATGTAGCATGGCAAGGGTGAGGTGTGGGCAAGAATAAAGCATTTTATTATTTATGTGGCCCAGTTTTATTGCCATAAACAGTTCTGATTCTTAATACTGACATGATGCATGCTTCAATTCAGAACAAGGAATATATAGATAGAACGGGCTCGTCGCGCTGATCGATTTAGACGTATTATTTGTCAAATTTGGAGTTGTAGAATTAAAGTTATTAATTTATTAAGAAAAAGGGGCATTTTATTGTAATTTTAATCATCTCGAAATTTTAAAGTGTTCAAACATTATTTTGAATAACATATTTGAATTCCTCACATTTTTCTGATTCGAAAACATATATCATTTGTATTATTTGGATTTATAATTTAAAAGTTATTTAAAAACAGATTTGAATTTGTATTTAAACATTTATGAAATGTTTTTTAGTTAAACAGAAAACAGAAAAGCTTTTTATACCTAGACGAATCCAACCCAAGTCACTGACGGGTGGGACCCGTGCTGACTGGGCGAAACGGTGCGCAAAACTTTCCTCACCGCGGGCTTACCTAGCCCACGAGGCAGACAGGTGGGACCTGTGGTCAAATGGCCCCACATGCCAGTGGCTGAGCCCGCAGGGGCCACGCGGTAGAGACAGGGACCGCGGTGGCTGACAGGTGGGGTCTCGAAGGATTGCGGGTTGAGGCCAAAAAGTGTGGGGGGGTAAGTGCAAAGCGCGCAACGGCTACTGTTGTTCTTCGCTGCGGCTCTAACGGAACGCCAGCGCACGGCGCGGCGAGGTGGGGATTCGAACCCGCGACGCGGGGCGCGCGCAGAGGGCGGGTACCAGTGCAGTAGGACGGAGGTCGTTGTTAGGAGGGGGATGGACGGCTAGGTTAGGTGTGCCATGGCGCGGCGACGAACCGAGGCAGCGACCACCGGCGCACAGAGCGTGTTCGGTGAAACGAACGGCGAGACCAGGCCATGCCGGAGATAGAGAGGATGTCAGAGAGGATCACGGGCTCACCGCGGGGTCGTTGGTGGGTTTGGATCGGGACGGGGCGCAGCAGATCGTCGACGATGCAGACGCCCGGTTCGGCTAGGGTTTCGGTCGGGACGCGTCGGTGTGCAGCGGTACAGGCGTCTCCTCCTTGCTGGCGTGTACGGGGGCGACGCAGGGGATCTCGCTGGCTTCCTCGACAAGCTCCACGCCACGCCCGCCTGCTGGTACGAGAGATCGGTGGTGGACACCGACGGTGGGCGCCGGCGAAAAGAGAGTGGCGTCGGTGGAGAAGGAGAGGGGAAGGGCAAGGCCCTAGGGATGGATCTGGGCGATGCTAGGACGGAGAGGGAGCAGATAAAACGAGGGAGAGAGGAGAGGTGCCGTGGGGAATTGGGGTAGAGAAAAAGGTGGCTCGACCACCTTTTTGCTCCTCCTCCTCACGTGCTCGGCATGGGGAGGCCAGGCAGGCAGCTGCAGGTGGGGCTCGGCAGGGAGAGGGGCTAGGCTCGGGCTGGTGGGGCGGCTTGGCAGCGAGCAAGAGAGGGGACCCGATGGAGAAGGGTAGATGGCATGGCTAGGGTTGGGGTGATGGCTCGGGTTAGGGTAGGGGAAGGAGGGGTAGCTAGGCAGGTTAGGGTGGTGGTAGGTGATTAGGTTAGAGAGGGGATTAGGGAGAGAGAGTGCCTCGGCAAGGAGGAGTTAAGGTGGAGTAGGGTGGCTAGGGTTAGGATTTTTAAGAGAGAGAGGGGGAAGTGTTGAGGGATTTCAACATGATATAGAAAAACAAGATCAAGCAAGAAGGTGAAAGGGATGGAGAGGTGAGGGTTTTTGGTTCACATGATCAAGCACATGGGTGGGGTGATAGATAAGGAGGGAAAAGATGTAGAGCTTTTTTAGGTGACAACCAAAACCACATACAAGCATGATGGATCAAGATGAGGGTGGAAGGAAGATAAAGGTGGGGCTCCACAAAATTAAGAATCACTTGGGATGAAAACAAAAGACAAGATCCACTTTGAAACAAAGACAAAACCCAAAGGAGAAAAGGTGGTGGAGATTTGCATGGCCCATGCATGGGCATTAAATGCCATGTTTTAATCTTCTGAAAACAAAATAAATACACATGGCATTTATACATATGCATTCTAAATAATGGAGTAAGGCCAAGCTAAAGGAAATATATAATTGGATTCATCCCAACCCACATGAGCTAGATTAAAACCCAAAAGAAAGTAAGAGCTCATGGTTAATTAGGATGGTGGAATTATAAGGTGGTGACAAAGAAAGGTGATGGAGTTGAATAAAAGATATGCCCCCAAATCAACTTGGGCATCAAGCATTTATCAAGAACCAAATACAATATATCAAGAGTCAACTACAATTACTAATGCATATGAGAGAAGAACCAAATGAAAAGGGTTTTATATGATGCTCAAATTCAAGGTGGCATGATGACATGAGCATGATAAAATTATGATTCAAAAATTATATGTAGGAAGTAGCCATTATATTACTAAACCATGTAGCATTACATATGTTAGACAGATGGGATGCTACATATTCTGAGATATGTGGTTTTTCTGTAAAAAAAGAGCAGCCAATTATCATTCTAGACAGGCTAGAATGAATAATGCAGTGACAAGATACACTTTCAAATGCAACCGTTTAGGTAAAGTTTTTGATGAAGAAACTCTTGAGGAAAGGAAAATAAAACAAGACCTAGAGAGGCTGGAAACTAGACGCAAGAAGATGCAAGAGAAAGGAGAGACAGAGCCTTTGCAACCTCCAGTGTAGCCACAAAACTGATAAAGAGAAACAAAACAAAAATCACACGTTGTCTGGCCGAAATGATTGTCACGCTTAAAGGAGATAAATGGACTATCACTAGCCTAGATATGGAACACAACCATTCATTGAACCAACCTAAATAGTCTAGGTTTTTAATATCGCACAAACAAATGACTGAACACGAGAAGCTGTTCATTCGAACTTTCAATTCATTGAAGCTGCCAAGAAGAAAGATTATGGTAATCCTTACTTATTTGAGAGGCTGTTTTCTGAAAGGTGTTCCATACAGAAAGAAAATTGTGAGCAACCTAAGGACTGCCATGAGAAAAAAGAGTCGGCTTAATGACATGATGCAAGCCCTTGAATATTTTAAGAAGAAGCAACTAGAGGACCCAAGGTTCTATTATGATTTCAAAGTTGACAAGAATAATACGGTGGAAAATATATTCTAGTGTGATGCCACATGTAGGATAATGTATGAGATGTATGGGGATTGCATCAGTTTTGACACAACTTTCAAAACAAACCGATACAATATGCCATTTGCACCATTTGTAGGTGTGACAAGACATGGAGACAACTTCCTTTTTGGTTGTGCCATCCTTCAGAATGAAACTGCGGACACCTTCAAGTGGTTGTACAAAACCTCCTTGAATTGTATGGGTGTCAAGGCTCCGAAAACTATTATCACGGACCAAGACAAGGCTATGAAGAATGCAATCCTTGTTGTGTTTTCGAAAGCAGTACACAGAAATTGCCTTTTCCATGTTGTAAAGAAAGTTGAGCAGAAGCATGCAAGAAGCTTTGCAAATACACCGAATCTACACAACATATTCAAAAATACTATCCATTTCTCATTGACTGTGGCTGAGTTTCAAGCTTCATGGGAAGCAATGATACAAAAGTATAAGGTGGGCAACATAAAGTATTTCAAAAGATGTGGGAAATCAGGCAGAAATTTGTTCCTGTTTTCTTCAAAAATGATTTCTTCCCATTCATTCACTCTACGTCTAGGAGTGAAGGCATGAATGCCATTTTCAAGGACAATGTTGGTTCGATGTATAGTGTGAGTAGCTTTCTATGTGAATATGATAAGATAGTAGAGAACATTGAAGAAAATGAGAAGCATGAAGATTCTATAACAAGAACAACAACTCCAAGCTACTGGTGTGGAAATGATATGGAAGTGAAGGCTAGAAAAAGGTACAACCAAAAGATATTCTATAGGTTTCAGAAAAAACTCAAATTTACTTCAAAACTACATGTACAAAAGGTTGAGAGACATGTGAGGTATGAAGTATACAAATCGAGCTTGGCTGCATCGAGAGATTATAGGACAAAGCAGTATCTAGTTCTTGTTGATATACGCACTGAATATTTCAATGTATCTATTCCAAGTTCAACAAAGATGGAATTTTATGCTCGCATGTGCTCAGGGTCCTTGTGCATCTGAACATCCCAGAAATCCCAGAGAAGTATTTCATCGAAAGGTGGAAGCCTCAAGAGAAGTAATATTTCACAGATATACGATACAATGTCCCATTGCAGTTGACAGTAGATTGCGTCCAGCTAAGATACAATGTGCTTCTTACTGAAGAAGTTAAGAAAATTGCAGAAAAGCTTGATGAGATGACACTAGCTGAGGAGAAAAAGAAAGAGGAAAATCCTCAGAAGAAAGAGAAGGAAATACTACTTGATAATCAGACTGATTATGGCTACCTAAATGACCATAAGGTTGTAAAATCTAAAGGGAGGCCAACTATATTAGGAAAGAAGAAGGAAGATGGGAGATATAAAACCTTAGCTGAGCAAATTTTCACAAGGCAAGAAATTACATGTAGCCATTGTGGTTCAAATGAACACAACATTAAAACTTGCACAAATCTACACTTGGATTCATCATTGTTTTTGAAGAAAAAGAAACAAAAGAAGTCTGCATGTATATATTGTCTACAAATGTTTTGTATTTATAACGGATTCAGTAACTTGCAATTATTAATATGTTTTATCTTTCATCTTAACATGTTTCGTTTGGATCACAAAATATTCAGGAAAGAAGAAGCAACAAAGATTAAGAAGAAGAAATGACACATGCCAATAATAAGTGATGAAAAAATTAGTAGACATATAACATACATGTGTTGTCCCTATCATGATTCCCTGGCTTGTGCTTGATGACTTCAAGAATGACTACCAGTTGTATCCTGCAGTTACAGTTGACGAAAAACAAATGGAGATCATTGTAAAAAAGTGTAATGAAGTTCTAGATTATGTTCACTCTAAAAACCATCATTTTCTCTTTATTTCCAATGGTTTTCATTCTTCAATTTTATTTGTATCCTCTGATTATTTGAAGTTTATTTGTAGTTGAAAACCTGTCTTGTTGCTTGTATGCCAGAAAAAAGTTGAAGCATGTGTATTTAAAATGCTAAACTCATAAAAGAAAATTGAGGCTAGTACCTTTGAGAAAACAGACTAAGCTTAATTGTAGACTAAGCTTAATGCATCATGAGTAAGATTAAAAAAAGAAGGGATATATGTATATATTTCATATTTTCAACCACCCAAAACATGTTTGGTACGAAAACACATGGACATGATTTGTTTTCATCTAAACAAAAGAAGAAGAAAATAAGACCCTAGATCTCTACAAGTACATTCTACTTCATCTGTGTTTGGGCTCCCATATCTTCACTTAGGCCCCAGATCTCTCTCCTGATCTCTTGTTAGCTTTCACAATTCGCTCACGGCTTCTCTTTACAAAAAAGAAATAGAAAAATAGTTATGTTCATGCTCTTTCTTGACAATCATGCTTCATTCTTTTCACATCATTCTGGCATACTTTTTGTGTACCTACAAAGAAGAGTTAATGCATTATTTTAACTGAATGAGAAGGCATAAAAACAATATCCTTTATTGCACTTGATATAATTCATTTGAACCTAAAAATGAATACAATAATTCATGTAGAATACGCATAAAACAGCAATAGTCCTCCCATTCATTTTGAAGAAGAGACGGGAGGAATATGAAGGATACACAAATCAAACACTCGAACCAGCTACACACGCAAATATAAAAATCTCTAACGATTGAGTCCAAATTAGCTCCTAAATTTCAGAATAGGTGCTACTGCATATTCAAATATGGATATCCAGTTGTAGCTAGCACAAGGATATGTAGTTATACAATGGTCTCATAATCTTTATTCAAGGTTAGAGATAATAATTAGCACAAGGATATTAACTAGTTACTGATTACAAGAATCCAAGTCTAACTAATAATTGACAGAGAACCACTAACACAAGCTAAATTCATAAACCTTGCACAAACATACAATATAGCACAAAAACAATATCATTTGTGGCAGTTGATATAATTCATTTGAAACTAAAAATGAGAAAAGATTTATAATATGAATATCTTACAATTGGGTTAAATTTTGTGACAGCTTCATGCATTCCTTTCTTCTCGTTGTATTCACTTAACATCATGTCATTTGCTATTTGAATGCGTATGTTAGGAATACCTTTGAGCGAGCATGTGCCCATCAAAGTACTCCTTGGCTTAAAGATTGCAACATTCTTCATTACATATATGCCGTAGTCCTTCCTATTTTGTAAGAAATAAAAATATATATTTGAAACACAAAAAGATATAGATGAAAATCTGTGAAGATATTTGAAACAAAGAAATGATTTTACCCATTATTTTGTTGTGGTACTTTTGGGTGAAGAACATGGAAATCTGTGAAGTCAACCTTTTTAAACCACATTCTTCCCAAATTGATTTGAGTTTTTTCATCTGAAAAACAAATAGAATAAGAAATACATATAGTTAGAAAATGATAATTGAATTATAAAAATAAATTGTCATATTCAAGATAAGAAAAAGGTTGGAAGTCTAAATATATTATGTACCAATATATTATCTGCTTCCTTATGCAATTTTGAGTCTTGCCCATTAGTGAATCCATGAACATGAACTTATTATCTCTCATGTCAATAGTGAATAAGAACCAATGGGAATCATATAGTGATGGGAAATGGAGCTGCTTATAGAAAAATAAAGAATCATGATTATGATTTGTGAAGATATAAAAAACTATTATGAAGAATGAAAATAACAAAACTAAAAACAGTAATAATAAATAGACTAGTATACTGAATCAATCAAATGATGTTTCTTTGCTTTCCCTGCTCCATCAAAAGCTTTTAAGGTTTTCTCTTTCAAATATATCCTTCTTCCTTCATTTTCCCATTTTTCTAGAAAGTATTCCTATAAACAGAGTATAAACAAGAGTATAAACAAATTTATGACCCAAGCTTCAAACATCAAATTTATTGTATCAATATAAATAAGAGTAAACTTACACTTGAAGTATGGAAGAATTTATTTCTACTTTATTCTTTTGGGTGGTTATTTTTGAAGAGAATCCGACAATACAAGTTTATGACCCAAGCTTCAACTACTCCTGGTTTCAAAGAGTTTCCAAATGTTTCAAGGTTGACCTTGCATTTACCGATTTGTACAACCATCATGTTGATTGAAAAGTAACAGGAAAGTAGATGAAACAATATGTAAGCATATTAACAAAAATAATGATAAGAAATATGCAAAATAAAAAGAAAAATGAAAAGCATTGAGAAACTTACTATCTATATTCTTGCATGTTTGCAAGGCGAACAATTGCTTGATAGTGTTGTATTTGTGTAGCTGTTCGTTCGAAACTGCTTATGTTAACATCATATGGTGATGAAATATATCTGCTTGGTGGTACCAATCTCCTTTCCTGTAATTCTATGGTGAACTGATTTGATGAGGAACTGGTATAGGTTAGATGAGTAAAAACAATATTCTGGTCATATATTCTATCAATGGTTTCAGAAACGTTTCTTCTAATTGGGCTGAGACGACGTTCTCCAATGTAAACATCTTCATCAGTGTCATTGGAGCTCCTAGATGGGGTTGCTTTATTTTCTCTCACAAAAGCAACCTCTGAAGATTCTTGTGAGCTCTGTTTGTAAGACAGAGATCTTATTAATGTATCAATTAAGATGCATATTCATAACCAAGAAAGATGACAACTGGATATCATATGCTTGCAAAGAAAAAATCTGTGTATACATACTATTAGTATGGCATCTGTTCCTGGATTTCTTGCTGGTGAAGGTGTACTGCCAACAAAATTTTATCTTTGTGGTGAAGCTTGAGATCCAGCAGAATTTATCCTTTGTGGTGGAGATAAGATAGCAACATTATTTGCTAATCTAGGTATAGGAGTGTTTTCCTTTTCACTAGCATCTATGTTGAAAAATTTGTGTTTTTCTAACTTCCAGATCTTTGCACTTCTAATTTCCTGTTTGTCACATCATAAATACATCATGCATAATTAATAATGTAAAAGAGGGTAATGTACAATAGGTGATGCAAAATCTCATATTTGATGAATCTTTTGTTATAAAAATAATTTTATAAACCATAAGAAAAAAATGTTCACCTGATTTCTCGGGCTTGCAAGCCAACTTTCCATGAAGGATACTGATGGTACACCGTCATTGACCTTTCACACAAAAAAATTAAAAACAGTCATGATTAATAAAAAATTAATTTTTGTTGCGCATTGAATAATTAATTAAAAAATATGCATAATTCTCAAAACAAGGGACAAAACTCAGAGATAGTTGCACATTTCTCAAAAAGAAAGGTGGAAGTTCTCTTTGATATGAGTTGCACATTTCTCGAAGAAAGGTGCAACTCACATCGGTGACAACCGGTTTGAATTGCACAATTCTTAGAGAAATGAGCAAATTAGAGCGAGTTGCACATTTCTCGAACTAAGGTGCAACTCACATCTGTGACAACGGTTGGAATTGCACAACTCTTAGAGAAATGTGCAACTTGGCGAGTCGCACATTTGTCAAAGAAAAGTGCAATTCACATCGACAACAACCGATTGGAATTATACAATTGTTAGAGAAAATGAAAACTCGAAAAGAGTTGCACATTTCTCAAGGAAAGGTTCAACCGGTTGGGATTGCCCAATTCTTAGAGAAATGTGCAACTCGGTTCTAGTTGCACATTTATCAAAGAAAGGTGCAACTCAAAGCAGAGAAACCCGGTTGGAATTGCATATTTTAGAGAAATGTGCAACTTGGTGAGTTGCAAATTTGTCAAAGGAAAGTGCAATTCACATTAACGACACCTTGTTGGAATTACACAAATTTACCCATTCTTAGAGAAATGTGCAACTCAGTTCTAGTTACACATTTCTCGAAGAAAAGGTGCAACTCAAATCGGCGAATGGCGAGTTGCAAATTTATTAAAGGAAAGTGTAATTTACATCGGCGACTGCCGGTTGGAATTACACAATTCTTAGAGATACGAGAAACTAGAACAAAGTTGCGTGTTTCTAAGGAAAGGTGCAACCGGTTTGAATTGCACAATTCTTAGAGAAACGTGCAACTTGGTTCTAGTTGCACATTTCTCGAACAAAGGTGCACCTCAAATTTGCGAAATTCCGATTGGAATTGCATAACTTTTACAGAAATGTGTAACTTGGTGAGTTGAAAATTTGTCAAAGAAAAGTGTAATTCACATCGGCGACAACCGGTTGGAATTACACAATACTTAGAGAAATGAGCAACTAGACCTGAGTTGCACGTTTCTCAAGTAAAGGTGCAACCGATTGGGATTGCCCCATTCTTAGAGAAATGTGCAACTCAGTTCTATTTGCACATTTCTCGAAGAAAGTTGCAACTCAAATCGACGAAACCCGGTTGGAATGGCATAATTCTCATAGAAAATGAGCAACTCGGTTCTAGTTGCACATTTCTCAAAGAAAGGTGCAACTCACATCAGCGACAACCGTATTGAATTGCGCTATTCTTGGATAAATGAGCAAATCGAAGCGATTTGCACATTTCTCAAAGAAATGTGCAACTCGGTTCTAGTTGCACATTTCTCTAAGAAAGTTGCAAGTCAAATCAGCAAGACCCGGTTGGAATTGCACAAGTCTCATAGAATAATGAGCAACTCGGTTCTAGTTGCACATTAATCGAGGAAAGGTGCAATTCACATCGGTGGCAACCGGATTGAATTACACTATTCTTAGAGAAATGAGCAACTTGGCGAGTTGCACATTTCTCAAAATAAAAGTGCAATTCACATCGCCGGAAACTGGTTAGAATTACACAATTCTTATAGAAATGAGCAACTCGGCACTAATTGCACATTTTGTCGAAGAAAAGTGCAAGTCACAATACTAATGGCACTGTTTCAATAATCAAAATCACACACAAAAAATCACACACAAAAAAAATCACACACAAAAAGGAGGAAAATGAAGGGGCACATGATCAACATGATAATATAGACCATCATACCTCAAAATCATCTAAGGCCATGTTGTTAAGCCCGGCGTTTGCTTCAGAGTTGGAGTAGCTTTGGATTCTTGTCTCTAAACTAAAAGTGGGATTTGTACTGTATATGGAGAATATGGTATCCAAATTTGTGCCTGATATTATTTGATTGTACCCAATATGTGATCTTTCGTCACATTGAATGGAGCTGCTATTGATATAGCTACTGGATTTGTCAATTATTGAATCTGAATATGATTTTCCTTCCAAAGAGAAATAGAAAATAGTTGGGAAGTTTATTAGAACAATCAGATTAAAACAAAACAAAAATACAAGTATAAAAAGTAAGTTTTATCCATACTGCTTATAAAAAGCTGGACGTTAAGTTCGTCATTTTGTACTTACCCATGTTCTGGAGGCATGCAAACATTGCATTAATTTTGTGGGGGCGGTGTATTTTCTGCATTGTCAATTAGTTCCTCCTGTTGCTGCTTGTCATTTAACGCATCACATTTATGTTCTGAAAAGAAATAATTTAGACAATACTTCTATTTTAGTATTGTGTTGAGTAAAAAACGCTCAAAAAATGTCAGGAGCAAAAATAAGAGTCGACATGTATTAGCAAAAACACATGTAATGTACACCTTTGGATGTGTGTCCATCACATTCCCTTCTTGCAACTTATTGTTCATCATTCAGCATGTGTTCCAGACTATCACTATTACCAAATGACTATTGAGCTTGAGTTGTTTCTTTTATTTCAACCTTTTTGAAAAAGAAAAGATGCAACAAGATCAAAGAAAAATCATTATAAAAACATCGAAAACAGAATAAATTGTGAGAAAATATAAAAGAAGTGTTGTTTCTCTTCATTTACCCCGATGGAAGGTCTAGTTGTTCTACGCTCTCTTTGATATATAACTTGCACAATGCACTATTGACATGATGGATCCGTTCATCTGATATCTTGTCAACAGCAGTGTTCGCCATTGTAGGCTCAAGCATCTTTGCAATAATCTGCTATATTTGTTGCATAAATTATTTTGGTTTAGGAAAAAAGAGGACAGTAATTCTAACTAAAAAGAATAAGGTTTGTTTAGTGGGATATGTATAAAGAACCTGATATGTTGATGCTATGGTTTCCTCTTCTTGACATAAGTTAGTATCTACCAATGGTATTTTATCTTTCTGATTTAACTGTTGTTCGTGTTGCTTAGCCAAGCAGACTGAATTATTAGAATGTTGGCTGCCACAACATCTATCTGAATTTCCTAAGAATGAAATACATAAAAGAGAATTGATTAAATTATAAAAGAAAAGATGAGAAATAGAGAGTGATATGTCCTACAAAAAAATAACATTGGGTTTATTAAATAAATTAATTAACATACCACGGTTTATTTCTAGGTTGCTGCTAGTATCACTTGACGGTAATTTTAAAGTGTTGTCAGATACACTATTCGAACCTCTTGATTTATTTTCATCTTGTGATGAACAATTGAGTTTCTCCATGCTTTGTGAACTACTTGATATACAATGGTTTTCTAATAAGCATTGAAGCACATTGATGAGTAGCCGTTGAACCTTGGAACAATTTGCAGGAGTTTCTTCGTGTGTATATTGCTCAAATAGTGAGCAAATATTATCTTTGACCTACTTGTAGCAGTAAGGAATTATTAGTAAGGTAATTCATAGCAATGAACAAAAAACATGGAAGAAAATATATTAAAAACAAGTACCAGAATAAAGTGTGACCTTATCATTGAAAGGACAATGTTGCAATGAATCAATGGATTGTCTTAAATGCTCAGTGGAATAAGCAGTGGGAATTGTATGGATCAAGCTTGCTTGGGCATAACATGTTTCCAATATATCCTTCACCTATCAAAAATTGGATTGAAAGCACAAAAGAAACTGAAATTATTTCTATACATAGATAGTAAATGAATATGTAGAGGAGAACACGGTACAACCCAAACAAACAATGAACTAAACAAATAAGCATGCGCTAGGAAAAAGGAATAACACTTACAGGAAGCTTGCCATAATAGTTGTCGTTGTCCATATCCAACTTGATGAGTTCTTTGATCATTTCTCCTTTCCATACATATATTTTGGGTAAAGTAGATTAGATGTTCACTGATCCAAATTCTAAGAAATCTAGAAATCGGATCTGAGAAAACCGCATCAGTTTGAGCATAAAAAATAAATAAATAATAAAATAAAAAACATTACATGAGTTAGCCAGTGCAACATTTTTCGTGTACTAACCACAATGTAGTAATTGCATAGAGCTAATGTTCATGAGCTTGCTTGGTATTTTTTATATACCATAAATCCACTCCTGGAAAAATTTGCCCCAGTTGTATGATTTAATGTTGTCAACATCGATAATGCCGCCAAGGTAGGCTGTGCTAGGCTTGGTACTTGAAGTTGGACAGTAAAATGTTGCCAGTGCTACCATCATGAAGCATCTTAAGAACTCATCCTTGTTCTTTCCTTTATTGAGTATGTTGTCACCAAAGAACTTGATAGTTGGCATTTATGTTGAGCCAAACAACTCTAGGAACTCAATAGTTGTAACTTTATTTTCAGCAGGAACATGTATGCCCATGGTTGGGACACCGAGGACATGTCCAAATGACTATATGTTGATTTCAATAGATTTCTGATGAAAGGACATATCTTCATTATCAACATCAACATGGTTAGCTAGCCATTGCACAAAGGACCAGAGGACAACACCACCATCCAGATCGAGAATTCCTCCAAATCCTATTTCCTTTATATAATTCTCCGATCAGTGCCTAAGTCCTTCATTATTTGAACTAGGTAGCTCGCATTGTATCTATTTTTTTGGTTTAAGAACATCTTTGTCAATAACTTGTCTCACTTGCCTGCGATCACGTACAACTTTCTAAAAAATTGAAAATCATAAGAAATATTAGTTTGTATTCTACAACATGTGGTAGAAATGAAAGAAGAAATAAGAAAATGGTATACATGAGAGATAGAAATCTCACAATTCTCTTTGCATTTCGTGTTTTGTATGGTCCACATGTTCTTTTTAAGCTCCTTTTAATATGAAAAAGGTTAAGTCTACATAGACATATAAGAGAAAGATATAGAAAAATTGTGTATTTTAATGAAAGTAGAAATGCAATGCTTGTACTATCTCCCTTAGTACAAAAATACATAGTAAAACATACATTTTTTGCAACAAATTAATTATATATGCAAAAGAAACTTGCTTCTTTGCCATATAAAAAGGAATAAAATCATGACATTTACTAGTTAAATCTATAAAAATGAGAAATCTGAATCTTCTTTAATATGTGCAAGCTGAATTATTCCATTGATACATAGTTAAGATACATAGTTAAACTTACGATAGTGTTCACTGCCTTTAGTAGAATTGGTTCATTCTCAGATTCAGATCCATCCTGTGAATCAAAAAAAGTTCAGAAAAACATGAATACAAAAGGAATAATATTAATAGGCCAGTTCAGTTAAAAAAAAAAGGACAGAAACAAAAAATCCTATCCTTATACCTGTCCACTACTATCAGAGTGATTAATTTCTTGCACATCATCTGTGTCTCTCATACAGACCATACCGCAACCTGCCTCATTATTCTTGTCCATTGTTCTGCCCGAATGCGAAAATAGAAGATTTCAATTTAGCAAATAACCGAATCGTCCTATGAAAAATAACAAGGCAAGTCTTTCGATAATTCACAGCTGCACTGATGTATGTGCATTCATTTGTTTCACAGAACAAATCAGATTCACAATTATCAAGTTGGTACTGTAGGTAACAAAGACATGCTTCTGCGACAAAAACAGATGAGGGACATTGCTTATCCTATGTAGTTTCGTTATTAATTGTATCCATTTCTCATGGAGTGAAAATGTTTTTTTTTCAGTAAGAAGGAAATGATGGATGCATCTGAATAGAGGTGAGCCGGAAAACCACTAAGATTTTCCGAAAACCAACGGGTACATGTATATGATCAATCAACAACAGGAAGATGTATCCACTTTGTATATCTCTTAGTTAAAATGGCAAAAGTGAGGATGGCCAGTAGATCAACTAGCTACACTACAACATATAATAAACATTAATGTAGAAGTATAGTGAGAGATTAGCGGAATATGATGAATGTATTATTGAGTCTCATGAGCGAGTATATATAGGCGTACAGGGGATCATTTTGGAGTACAAGACAAGTTAGGCTAGAATCCTAACTATCCTACAGTACCTCAATTACCGCGTACACGTAACATCCCCGCAGTCGTAGCGGGAACGTCGTGAACAACTGAAACGTCACGGACGATCAGACTACACGATTTGATAACCTAGTCCCTTCAGTACAGGATGCAGGAGGGATTAGATCGAGTTTTACCTGGATATATTCCCGCCGGCAAGACCTCGACGGTGAGGGGACGACGAGCTCGCCGCCCGTCTTCGGCCCGTCTCCACAACTGCTATCCCCTCTCCCTCTTCTGAAATGAAACGAAAATGCCGACGACTGATTTTCCAGAAGGAAAAAAAAGACGGGCAGATATATGCACTGACATGTGGGACCATACAGAGAGGAATAAACAAAAACAGAAAAAAAATACCCGCCAGGTCCTATCAGACGGCCCAAACGTGAACAAAAGGCCCATCGGACTGGAACACTCAAGCGGGCTTACAGACAGAACGATCCTATCGATTGAGACTAAACCATCGCCTGTGACTTTAAGAAATCTCAGCTGAATGATGTTTAGCAAATCCGTTATCAAAATCTGTACTTTTGATCCTTGCTCTCCAAAAAATATCTATTTTACGGACCCGTAAAGAAGAAAAAAAGGTAAAACCTATTTTACGGCTGTTTCGTGTAGAAAAAAAAAGAGAGGTGAAAAACCAGGTGTGCGGTAGCTAGGCAGTTGAACGACGAGCACCAACACCCTGCATGCATGCCCGGCGGTTGCAGCCGCGATCACACAAGTCCCTCACTACCACCCAGTTTTCCTCCCCGTTTCCCCGGCCCCATCTCCACCTGATCCCCACGTTCCTAGCCCGCCCTCCTCGGAAGAAGAAGAAGCAAAAATTTCCTCCACCTACGACATCGTCTCGATCAAAGCGGCAGCAATGCCGTAGCTACGTACCTCGATCGACCGAATGCCGGCCAGACCATGATCGACGTTTCGTGCCTTTCTCAAACACCAGATTGCATAAACTGCGACGACGACAAGAGAGGTAAGATCGATCTCGATCTTCTGCAGAATGCTTTGGGCGATTCTCTGATTTCGCATCCATTTCTTAATTAAGTTCCAGGGGCGCATCATGTCCAACATATTCGGAAAGAAAGGGAAGAGTTCCAGCGGTCCAGGTTAGAATCAGTTCTTCCCGTTTAGATTCATCTCACATTTCTTTCTTTTGTTTATGCAATCTTTCGATATGTACAATTCATTTTGTTTATTAGAGGAATGGAATTTGAGGGGTAATTCTGTTTATCTTTTTACCAATTTGGGGCTCCAGAATCACCACATCGCGGCACTGCGCGCGTACGGTTCAAGAGCGCGAGCTTGAATTGCGTCGACTCGCCCAAAAAGCAGAACGATGACACCTGCAAATACAGGTACTCCTAAAATTGGCAGTTCTCCAGTTGTTGATCCGATCTCTGAATCTATATTGTGAGATTACCGTGCTGACATCACTGCACTGCACGCAGGGTGTTTGTCGCTACGTGGAACGTGGGAGGCAAGACTCCGAACGATGGCCTCAACCTGCAGGACTTTCTGCAGGTGGAAGAGTCCTCTGACATATACGTGATAGGGTAACGGCGTGGCATTTCCTCTTGATGACTTTGACAGTGCAATGCGATGTAAGTATGATCGCTGCTTCCATGGCGTGGTGTTTCTGACGCTACGTGTGTGTAGGTTTCAGGAGATCGTTCCCCTGACCGCCGGCAACGTGCTTGTCCTGGAGGACAACGAGCCGGCGGCGAGGTGGCTGGCCCTCATCCACCAGGCGCTCAACAACCCGCAAGAACAGTCGGACAGCGACGAGCCGCCGCTTCCGGGGTCATGCGAGGCAAGCTCGGCCGACGCCGCCCGGCAGATCCGCCGCCGGGACTCCATGGCCACCAGGTCCTCCAGCGGCAACCTCTTCTTCCAGACGCCGTCGCTAAAGGTCCTCAGCAACAGCTACCGCGTCGACAGCGCGCTCGTCAAGACCTGCAACTGCTCCGCCGAGACCTCCACACAACGCCGCCGCGCCGCCGAGGCGCGTGACTCCGTCTACCGCGCCGAGACGACCTCCACTAGCACCGCCGCCGAGGCCTCTTCGGCAGCGGCTGCCAGCGCCTGGGACGAAGACTCCACCGCCAATGCTGCCACGCCAGGGCAGTGCGAGCCGTCGGATAACGGCGGCGGCATGAGCTACTGCCTGATCGCGAGCAAGCAGATGGTGGGGCTGTTCCTGTCGGTGTGGGTGAAGCGGGAGCTGGTGGAGCACGTGGGCCACCTCCGCGTGGACTGCGTCGGCAGGGGCATCATGCGGTGGCTGGGCAACAAGGGGTGCATCGCCATGAGCATGACGCTGCACCACACCAGCCTCTGCTTCGTATGCAGCCACCTGGCCTCCGGCGAGAAGGAGGGCGACGAGGTCAGGCGGAACTCCGACGTCGCCGAGATCCTCAAGAGCGCACACTTCCCCCGCGCATGCAAGTCCACCTCCGCCGCGCAGCGCGTCCTCCCTGAGCGGATCCTCGAGCACGAGTACGCAACGCATCCCCCTTAATTTTGACCTGGTTTGATTGTTGAACTGACAGAGTAACACACCATGATCTTGGATTGATGTGCGACGCAAGCAGCAAGATGATTTGGCTGGGCGACCTCAATTACCGAGTCTCGCTCAGCTACGACGAGACCAGAACGTTGCTGGAGGAGAACGACTGGGACTCTCTGCTGGAGAAAGATCAGGTATGATATGATGAAGCGATCTGTTCCTGATACTGTCTATCCAGACACCGCACACCACATCGACATGGTTTTGGTACTTTGGCCGCAGCTGATGATCGAGAGGGGAGCAGGAAGGGTGTTCGTGGGGTGGAAGGAGGGCAAGATCTGCTTCGCGCCGACGTACAAGTACACGCACAACTCCGACGCGTACGCCGGCGAGACCGTCAAGTCCAAGAAGAAACGGCGAACACCTGCATGGTATGCACACACAGTTCCGAAATTTGCGAATGCCACTGCCATGTATAAATAGGAGTTACTGACGAGTGCATGCCAGCGTAGGTGCGACCGGATACTGTGGCACGGCGACGGCATCGAGCAGCTGCAGTACCTGCGAGGGGAGTCGAGGTTCTCCGACCACCGGCCAGTCTGCGGCGTGTTCGCCGTCGAGGTGGATGCCGGCGTCGACGGTGGCGGCAAGATGAGGACCTGCCACTCGCTCGGCGCCCGGCTCGGCCATGACAAGCCGGCGTCGCCGCAGACGCACGGCAGCTCCGTTGAGCCATCGTCCTAGTTGCGTCCTCTAGATGTATCTTGCACTATGTAGGTAGCTTATTACTTACCAAGGACCAGAGAAGATTGTAGCAACCATTGGGCGACATGGTGCGAGTGTCACTGCAGTTCGATCAGTACTCTGTTTCTTCAGGCTAATGTCTGTTACTAACTAACAGGAAAATTAAGGCCATATGTACAACATCAGCCGCTTAGTCCACATTCCCAGGAGGGCCATCCAGGCCGATTTTTTAATCCAGATGGCGAAAATTCGCCCAACCAGTTCCCAGACCTGGTTTTTTCTGGATTTGGCCAAGTTTACATCCGAGTTCTCAGGCTGAACCCGGGGAGCTGGGAACTGCTTGGGAACATCGGACGAAGCGAATTCCATGAATAAAAAACTCACGGGTGGCCCCACACTGCCAGCGTGTGAAACTGAGTCATCCTCATCCCGTCGCCTTGGCTCCCGCGACGGCTTGTCTCCTCGGCCACGCGTTGCCATAATGGCGCGCCACCGCCGGCCGGTCTTCCCGCCGTTTCCACTTTTTCTGCCCACGCCACTACACCCCTCCCACCTTCGTCGCTCTTTCCTCTTTCGGCTATAAATGCCGGCGATCGCCGTCTCCCAGAGCACACAACCTCTTCACTATCCATTTCCCTGACCAGCAAGTTCCCTCTGGCGACGAGAAGAGCATTTCGGCGTCAGCGATGGCCGAGCGCTACCCCGGAGACCATGCGCCTGCGAACGGCTTTGGCCGGCGTTCTCTGCAGCTGTGGGAGGCACGGCTGCTCCACAACGCCGACTACGCGTCGTCACCGGGCTTCTGGTGCCCATCGACCTGGAAGCTCAGCGCGGGCGGCGTCACCATGCCACCGGCACTAGTAGAGAAAGGCTTATGGATAGATTTATTACCAGTGGAGTATTTTTTTTGAATATGCTCCACTGATAAATATCAGTGGCGCATTTAAAAATATGCTCCACTGATATTTTGTTTAACCAATGGCGCACATCTAAAAATATGCGCCACTGATAATGTGGGTCTGGGACCCCGGAGGGCTGTGGACCAAATGTCAATGGTGCATATGCCCATATGCGTCATTGATATATCCACACCAATGGCGCATCTTCCACAAAATGCGACATTGATAAATTATGGGTCCCACCTGGACCCCACCACTCAGAAAGGTGGCAGGCTTATCAATGGCGCATATTGGAGATGCGCCACTGATATTTTTTTTTTGTGCTAATGGCGCATATTGCAAACAATGCGCTACTGATATATTCGTAATTGTCTATGAACTTGCAAAAAATTGTGAGGCAACCGGGATTCGAACCTCGATGCCCCAAATTTTGCCAGCGTGGCTCGGTGGTTGCTACCACTGCGGTAGGCTTGTGTTGTTGTCACAAACGAGGGCATCGCGGACAGGGTCACGCGGCATTGTCACAAACGGGCGTCGGATGGGCGGCATCTCTTCGTCGTCCTCGGTCTCGGCATCACGCTCATTCGGCTCGGTGCCAGCCATGTTGCCGCACCCGACGCCGCTCCGTCCGGTGAAGCGGGAGGCAGAGTCGCCTGCACACTCGCCGTCGCGGACAAGGTCACGCGGCATTGTCAGCAATGAAGGCCACGCGTCGTTGCCGCCAGTCGGCCACCTTCGGACGGTGAGGCCGAGGTAGCATGCGCTGAAGCCCAAGTCGAGGGACTGGGTCGCCCCCGTTGATGAGGAAGACTTCATCCTCAAAATGGCGATGGAGTGTTCACTGAACGACGTGCCACCGATGCTGGCTCCCGATGCGTACACCTAGTCCAGGGCAGACTGGGAGCGGGAGGAGGCCGAGCGCATCTGACGTCTACACGAGCAGGCAGAGTGCCAGCCCGCGTGTGGCGCTCGCCTGTAGCGCGCCCACCAAGGCGCGCCACTCATCGTCGTTGACGACGACGACAAAGATGAGGTCGGGTCATCATCTCATATGTGGCACTGCGGCGACGCCGGCCAAGGCAGCTCTCATCCCCCGCAGCTGCCCAGCGACAACGACGGCGCACAGACACCGACTATACGTCGTTCTATCGCCACTTGCATATGAACAACGCGCCCGACAGCATCGGCGTCGGCATCAGCATCGGCATCGCGTAGTATTAGTTATTTATAAGTTTTTCTTACCCTACTGTAGTAAAAATTGGGGGCATATGTCCAAATTTGACATAACATGTACGAACTCATCTATATTTTAATGAAATCACCTATATTCGTTTAAATTATGTCGTGTTTGTTTAAATTTTGGCCAAAGGCCAGAACTCGGCTTATGAACGCGAGCGGGAAACTGACTGTTCTTAGGCTGAATATTACTTCCGTCCGACGCTAAAAAGTGCCGGAATTTGTCGTGGGAACGCGGAACGAGTGAAGTTGCTCTTAGACACAGAAAAAAGCCAGAACCTAGCTCCCAACGCTTAGGCTTATTTGCGTTACTATTCAAATGGAGTTAATCGCAAGAAACCGCCACAGTTGTGGCAACTTTTTAGTAACATTGAAAAATCACATGCATTACGTCGGCGGATCTCAATGTATGGCGACTCGTAATGAGAAACCTGAGAGTGGGAACCACTACCAGTGGTGGTGTGGAAAATGACCGACCGCCGATCAGACTGCCGTTAATGGTTGTTAGCGGCGCACATGTCCCACCGTCAACTGCACCGGTGTACTAACCCTAAGGCAGTCTGAACCTGACACATCAGCCATTCTCGTCCCACCCCGCGTTGTGCGCCGCTGCCATATCCGCTAGCACTTTGCAACACCGCTGTTCGTCGCCATGCCTAGCTGGCATGATGGCTCTTCTTCGAGCCCGTCCCCGATAGGGGTAAGCAAGCTCCACTTCCCACTCCATTTCTAGGGTTAGGGTTCTTGTTTTAGGGAATTTCAAATCGTTGTTCAAATTCAGGATTTGATCTCGTTTTCTTTGCGACAAAGTTGATGTCCTCACTCTCAGCTACAACATATAAGTCATAGTGACGAATGGCGGAATAGTCAAGCGTATCCATCTTGTAGCTGACTCGGGGATGCTTGCCCTTCCTTTGAGTGGTACTCTTAGTTTTCTTAGCACGTTCAGCCATCCTATCAGCCTCTCTTTGCCGCCTCCTCAATTCAACCTCGTCCACGAGACCGCCTTCTCCATCGGGCCTGAAATAACGACCACGAGGACATCACTTGTATGTATTAGGAGCACTTGAACCAACCGTGGAAAGAATAAGATGGGTAGCAAGGGGATAAGCACACACACAAGTCCAGGAGGGATGCTAAGAACATTAGAACAACAATCCACAAGCTAAATCCATTAGATACTAGAAACTGCAAAAAATCTGAAATAGGGGCAAACCTTCCAGGCCGGATAATCTGGCCCTGCCAAGGGCGGATAATCCGGCCCTGGCGAACTTTTTCAGAACAACCACAGATTCATAGTACCAAAGTAGATCGGGCAAAAGGGTTGCTATGCTACGATTCCTAGCATGCAAAGGAGACAAAGAGTAACCTCTAAACCAAGTTTCCACCACAAACAACAACTTCCATACAAAGGAGAAGAATGGGGGAGTTACCCTCACTCATTGGAAGAACTCAGAGGAGAGGGTACCCGGAGTCCCTGAGAAGAAAATCCGGGGAGGGCCCGGAGAATCCGGCGGTCAGAACGACTCCGGGAAGGACGGAGGTGGCCGGTGGCGGTTGGGCACAGGCAGGGAGGCAGGATGGAGGAACTGCTCTGTTTGAGCTCTCCCCTCCTCCCCCCCGTCGCCCTAGCCTAAGTATACAAAGCCACCCGGGCCAGATTATCTGGCTTCCACTAGGGGCGGATAATCCGGCCCTCTCTGAATTTTTCTGTAAACACAGATTCAGGCTAGCAACCTCAAACAAACACCCTCGCAAGTGATCAAAAAGACTTATGTGCAAGAATAGATGGCTTGGGGATAGGGGAAGGCTTGGGTTTAGACAGCCAAACTGGGATGGTACTACACACCCAAGATTGCAAGAGTCAAATCAAATAAAAACCAAAATTGGGTGTGTTTTCCATAAGAACAAGAGATATGGAAGAAAACCCAAGAATATCCACAAGGAACCAACTCTTCTGACGGAAGAGGATGGTGGCCGAAGACACCATGTTGGAGTATAAGGTATGACACCGCGAAGATATATCTTGGGTTCATGACCACTACTCATCAAAGAACTCACATATCACATAATGATATTAAGAGAAGTGACTTTTCTTGCTTTCGTCATTATGGGGGGAGGGTTAGCCTAATCAATTAGAACTACACTCCCCCTATATCCATGCCCACACCTAAACCAAATAAAGGATGAGATGTAAGTGGGTATGCATGAGTAATCAAGACAAGCTCCTTGAATCAATGATATTTAGCTCATTCATCAAATAACAAAACATTGCTTCATCAAGTGGCTTAGTGAAAATATCAGCAAGTTGGTTCTTTGTGCTCACAAAGGATAGATTAATATCACTACAAGCAACATGATCCATAATTAAGTGATTGCAAATCTCAATATGCTTTATCCTTGTATGCTACACCAGATTGTACGCAATTCTGATTGCACTTTCATTATCACATAAAAGAGGCACTTTGTCACAATTGACACCGTATTTCTTTAAAGTTTGCCTCATCCACAATAATTGAGTACATGCACTTGCAGCAGCCACATATTCAGCTTCGGCGGTGGAGAGATATACAATTCTGTTTCTTTGAAGAACAACATACCAAAGACCTTCCCCAAAACTGACAAGTTCCAGAAGTTAATTTCCTATCATCCTTGTCCCCAGCCCAATCTGAATTCCTATTACCACATAGAGAGAAATTGGAACCCTTGGGATACCATAAACCAAAATTAGGGGAATGAACCAAATATCGGAATATTCTCTTCACCACCACTAAGTGGCTTTCTTTAGGAGCAGCTTGATACCTTGCACACACACCTATGCTCAACACAATATCGGGTCTAGATGCGCAGAGGTAAAGGACAGAGCCGATCATGGACCGGTATACCTTTTGGTCCACATCTTTACCATTCGGATTGAGTTCAAGATGGCATTTAGTTTGCATCGGTGTGGCGACGCCATTAAGATCCGTCATCTTGAACCTCTTGAGCATGTCTTGGATGTACTTTGCTTGATTTATGAAGGTTCCTTCTCTAAGTTCTTTGATCTCAAATCCAAGAAAGAATCGTAATTCCCCCATCATAGACATCTCGAACCTGTCAGTCATAAGCTTTGAAAATTCATCATTAAAAGATTTATTAGTAGAGCCAAAGATAATATCGTCTACATATAATTGGCATACGAAGAGCTCCCCCTTAACCTTTTTAGTAAAATGAGTGGGATTGATCCACCCAACCTCGAAGCCACGGTCTAACAAAAGCTCTTTAAGATGCTCATACCACGCGCGTTGGGCTTGTTTAAGGCCATAAACCGCGTTATCAAGTTTGTAGACATGGTTCGAGAAGTTGGGGTCCTCGAAACCCGGGGGTTTCTTCACATATACCAACTCATGTAGAGGAGCATTAATAAACGCACTCTTAACATCCATTTGCTGTAATTTAAAGTTGTGATGAGCTGTATAAGCAAGAAGGATACAGATAGACTCAAGGCAAGCCATGAGAGCATAAGTTTCACCAAAGTCGATGCCTTCCACTTGAGAGAAACCTTGTTCTACCAATCTTGCCTTGTTTCTGACAACAATTCCATTCTCATCTTACTTGTTTTTGAAGATCCACTTGGTGTCGATAACATTGTGGCAATCCTTTAGCTTCTCTACTAATTTCTAGACCTTGTTGCGCTCGAAATTATTGAGTTCTTCATGCATAGCAACCGCCAAATCTAGATCTTCAAGTTCTTCAAAAACCTTCTTGGGTTCCACCATAGATATATGACCTTGATGATCACTGAAGCTTGCAAGCTCTCTTCTTGTGGATACCCTTCTTCTTATATCGCCGACAACTTTATCTAGAGTATGACCTCTTAATTTGAGGTTTCTTTTAGCACGAGCTTTGCGATGAATTTCAATCAGCTTGTTGTTTCTTGGAGGAATTTCTTCATCATTTGAGTCTGCGTCTGGACCACTAGCTTGATCTTGATCAACAACTTGTTCAGCGAGTACTAGAGATGAAGAACCTTGCCCTTGATTTTGATCAACAACCATAACAGGAGGCTGCTTCTGTTCTGAAGCTTCAGGTCTGGATAATCCGGCCGAGGGAGGGCCAGATCATCTGGCCTGGGAGTTCTTGCTCCTTCTTTATCATCTCGGATGGTTCTGGCAAGAGTTGGAGTAGGGCCGAATAATCCGGTGTTAGCCGGAAAATCCATCCTGGGAGTTTCTGCTTCTTCCTGGTCATTCTGTTCGTTCCTGGTATTTGATGTAGTCAGACCGGGTAATCCGGTCTCACCCGAAATATCTAGCCTGGGGCTTCCAGATGCTTCAGGAGATGGCTGATCTTCAGCAGGTTGAGGTGTTGGTGTAGTGGTTTCTTCAGCATGTGGAGCTTGATGTGCTTGCGTAGATGAGGGCTCTACTTGAGTAGAGCATTGTCCTTCCCGATCTGCCACAAGGGGTGTAGGGGTTCCGCGTATGAAAACAATAAATTTTACCCTACGCCCCTGAAACCCTGATGTTGCCAGGACCTATCTATTAGTAATACAGTAATGGGAGGGGCTTTTCGCGACCTTACCCTTGAATACCGAAAAGCGTTGTCAATGCTCAGGAGAGCAGGTTGATGTAGACGAGCCGAAGCCGACCTCAAGGTCGTGATGAAGTCCTTGCGCTCCAGCGGCTTCAACGACTTGAGTGCCTCAAGTGTGACACCTCGCGGGGAGTTACACATGTCTGGTGCCTGACGATGACTCCCGCTTCCCTGATCCATCAGCAGTTGCGAAAGTAGAGCTCCTGGATCCGAATCTCGCAGCACGACGGCGCTTCGCGGTGAAGATGTCTCTCGTTCGCGCAGTCCGAACTTGGGACCACGTTCACGAGAGAGAGAGAGAGAGAGAGAGAGAGAGAGAGAGAGAATATCAATTGGAGGTCTTCCCAAAATTGATAAGACCTTTATTGAATATTGTGTGTATTTATCTGGCCAAATACCCCCACTATATATAGGGGGAGGGGAGGTACTACCTCCCTCAAAGTCTCGGGGTGGGACTAAAGGAGAGGAGAGGGGGAGGGGTGGCGCTGCTGGCCACCCCCATGGGCCCCGCGCGGGGAGGTGGGTTGCCCACTAGGGCACCGACCACTCCTCCGGCCCTTCTCCCTCTTGCCTTTTCCCTAATGGGCCCTCTTCCCTCCGGAATTGGCCCACTAAGCCTTTTGACATTTAAATTGATTTTCTCTTTTATTAAATAATTATCAATAAATGATTAAATCAATATATAACATTCATTCATATATTATTCAATCTCTGTGGCTATGGAACACCTTCCACCTCCACTCTGGACATCCTCTGGACTTACCGAAACCCTTCATGTTTTCTCTCTACTATTCTTCAGCGATTCTTCCAATCCTATAAACACTCTCTAAGCATCATCAAACCCTTAAGCGTGATACCCTACCATTCGGGAACACTCCAGACATGGCCGGGACACTCCCGGACCAATGATCGACAGAGGGACCTGGATGGCCATGTGGCCCTTGTGCATTCCACGAAGATCTTTCATCGTTTGAACCGGGACGGTCGTGTCTTATTCCCTTTGTCTCTCGATACTTGCATTGCATGAGATATGATCAATGACATCACCATGTCGTGTTCAATCTCGTTACCGAACAATGCTACTTGACTCGTTCCGACAAGTGATACCCTTGTGATCAAATCACATGTTGCGCAGCTATTGGATATAACTTCTCCGAGTGGGCCATTGAGTATCTTTCTGTCATGTTATCAAGACCCGAACCTGTTAAGGTACAGATCCCTGTGTTTATAGTGCTAGTCCCTAGATCGAATAGCTAGCACCCACAGTTTAAGATGTAATATCAAGAAACAAAGGTCATATTACATCGCATATCCAGGAATAAAAATAGTTCATTACAACTTACATAGCTCATATGACTATCTTATTACAAAGCAGCAGATATAACTATAAAGCATGGAGTCCTTCATCTTCATGTGCCACATGCAAACATGTTGGGTGTAGACTCGTAATCCCTACTCATCAAACTTCACTATCATCAAATAATCCTGCAACATGATAAGTTACAGCCACAAAGGGTCAATACGTTGAATGTATTGGCAAGTGAAACATAAACGATGTAGCATATTCCGCTATAACACTAGCATTTCCCCAGTATACCTCCAACTTAACATAGCCACACTAATACTTCCCCTAGTATGCCTCTAACTTAATGGTAACACTAGTACATCCCTAGTGTACCGCTAACACAAAATGGACACACTAGTACATCCCTAGTGTGCATCTAATTCAATGGTAACACTAGTACATCCCTAGTGTACCGCTAACATAAAATGGCCACACTAGTACATCCCTAGTGTACCGCTAACACAAAATGGCCACACTAGTACATCCCTAGTGTGCATCTAATTCAATGGTAACACTAGTACATCCCTAGTGTACCGCTAACATAAAATGGTCACACTAGTACATCCCTAGTGTGCCTCTAATTCCATGGTACCACTAGTACATCCCTAGTGTACCCTACACTGACATGGTCACACTAGTATTTCCTTAGTGTATCCTTCTAAATCCTTGCTCCAAGACTACACACTCATTCATCGAGACAATCCCTTATAAAGCCGTTTTCACCATATCATGCATAATACAAAAATATCACTAACGCATAATAGAAACAATAAGAAATTTAATGAGACCAAAGTATCACTTGCCTTTTTGGATATAAGAAGTCCAATAATAAATTCTCAATAATTTATCCTCGAAGAATTATATATCCTCAAAGTCTACAACAATACAATCAAGCAAAAAGCACACTCTCAAAACTAGCATCACAAAACAACACATGAATACAACGAAATACATGCAAGCATACAACAAGATATTTTATTGAACAATTTGTTACAGCAAGGTTCTGAACACTACAAACACCTACTGGTCCTTTTATATAATTAAAATTCCAATTGGAACCATTTTAGTGCAATTTGGTTATTTTAAGTATTTTTCTTTTACTAGGATAAGGCTTATTCAATGTGATATTTTCTACTGCCATAAAATTATAAGTTTAATTTTTTGTGTTTATGTTTATGGTCAGAGGATTCAATACACAACCATTTGCAAAAGGTTTCACTCAAAAATAATTTTTAGAACATGTTTTATAGCCAAAATACTCCACAAATGGTTCTGTATAAAACATGATTTTAACCGTCACAAAAGTACCGAATTATTGTTCTACTGTGTTCTACTCATTTTTTTAAATCGATAGACATATTATTTGCTAAATTTGGACAAACAGAACTAAAGATATGATTTTTTGCAAGTTTCTATGTTCATATGTCCTGAAAATCCGAAAATAGAAAATGATAAGACAAGTGGCAGATTTCTATTGGCCTGTACCCCTTCGGTTAGTGATCTATTGATAGCCCTTAGATGAAGATCAAACGGACCAGGTTAGCTCACCGGAAAAGCTCGCCGGAAAGATCGCCGGAATAGCGGGCACGAGCTTGGCGTCGCCGTTCTCGTCGCTAGGAACGTATCCGGAGTTGAAGAAGACGTGGACGGCGTAGAGAACATCAAGGCGGTGCTTGGAGACATGATGAATAGCTCGTTCCTCTCCAGTGTTCGCTGAAATCCACGGCTGGAGTGACGTACGATGTCGGGCGGCGCGGTCAACTGTAACAAGAAGGTGAACCATGATGTCCTGGAGGTAGGCAACGATGAGTAGAGTATCCCAGTTCAAGGAATTGATAAGATTCTCACCGTGGACGACAAGATCTGACGATGAACTCGAATTTGGGGCTTAAGTTGGCATCGTTGGTATGTGATCTACGGACCTCCTCTAGTGAAAGTCTGAGAACGAAAATGATGGAGGAGAAAGAGGAGAAGATGATGCTCTCTTCGGTTTTTGCTAAGGTGGTCTACGGAGGGAAATCGGGAGACGTATGCCGACGGGTTGGCATTCGGAGCACCGGTTTGATATGAGAGATTAAAGCACTAAAGTAAGAAACTAATGGCCTGAATGGAACCTCCCCACTAAGTCGAAGAGAATGGGAGTAATGTTGGCATTCGGAGCACCGGTTTTTCGTTTTAAAGTCGAAGAGAAATGGTCATTGGAATTGATGGTGGAAGAAGAGGAAGAGGTTAGAGTGAGCACTGGGAGTAATGCTGGCTGTGTACGTGAACTCCCCACTAAGAAGAAGAAGACGACTCGATCGGTCTACATGGGCTTGGCTGAACCAGCCCAAGAAGAAAAATGAATGGGATAAAGAAGAAAAAAAGTAAGGATAGAGGGCTGGCTTGTTGGGCTGAGTAGGCCGGCTGGGTCAGTTTTTTTTTCTTTTTCTTTTTCTGATTCTTCAATAACTTTTGATTTAGAGCTCTAAATGGATCCATTCAAATTTCCAAAAATTTGTAAAATCAACAAGATCATTTTAGGATATTATCTATCTAATTTATTATCCAATTCAAACAATATGATTTATAAATATTTACTTTGGTCTATATGGTTCTCTTTTTTTTCTTAGTTAATTTTCTTCATATCTTTTTATTTAAAACTCCAAAAAGGGTCAAACCAATTTACAAATTTTTATAAAATAATTTTTTACCATTATAGATTATTTAGGTATTACGTTGCCAAATTTTTATATGGAACATAGCCATAGTCTTGTATTGAGCTTGATGGTGATTCTCTTATTAGTGTTTAGGTTTCGGGTCTATCCTTTTTCTTTAGGGGTTGACAAGATACATGACATGCATTTGAATTTTGGAAAACTTATTTGTCAGTTTCTCATTCAAAATTATTTTTGTTCAAGTAAGGTTTTGATATTTCCATTAGAGGAATCAAAAAGTTTCTTTTCCCCCAAAATTTCATCTTTTATTTATTTTGTTTGTTTGATTTTTCACATTTCAAAATTTGGAAATTTTTTGGGATGTGACAGACTACCACCCTTAAAAGGAATCTCGTCCCGAGATTCGAGAAGGCTAGAAATATTAGGTTGGGTTTCTGAATAACTGGGGTGCTACCACCCTTAAAAGGAATTTGTCTAGCTTACATTTTGAAGGTTCTCTTAATGTCTTTCAAGTTTTCTCTCTGGGCACTTGTTGGCATAATGTCCAAGGTATTGATAGTTGAAACACATTACTTGGCTTAAATCCTTATGAGGCTTGTTGTTGTTATTGTCGTTGCTTCTCCCATCCCTATTGGGGTTCTCAACATCACTATTCTTCTCAGTGCAGTCATTTGCATAGTGCCCTATCTCATGGCACTTGAAGCATTCTATCTGACTGAGATCCTTCTTGCCTGGTTGGTGGTAACGATGTTGTCCATTGTGACTGTTGTTATGGTGGTTACTTCCCTCATGCTTGTGAAAGCCTGAACTTTCACTATGTTCGCCATGCAAATGCATCTTGTGTGGTGGTCCCGATCCATGCTTGTCGAAGGTTTGCTTCCTCTTCTTGCTCTCAACTTGCTTCATCTTGCTCTCTAGAATTGTAGCTTTATCGCATAGTGATTGATAAGTTGGAACATAAGAAACTAATAATTGCATGGAAAGTTCATCATTCAATCAATCTAGGAACTTTTCCTTCCTCTTAGAATCAGTGTCAGTATCATCTGGAGCATAACGTGATAGATTGTTGAATTCCTCAATATATTCAGCAACACTACGCCGACGTTGTTTAAGGTTGTAAAACTCCTTCTTCTTCAGACTCATAATGCCTAAAGAGATATGGTTGGTGCGAAAACCATCTTCAAATATTGGCCAAGTCACTTCTTCAATGGGGTGAGTGACTTGGAAGTTGTCCCACCATGTAGATGCATGGCCTTCAAGCAAGTGTGTTGCAAATCTCACTTTCTCAGAATCCGAGCATCCAACAGTCACTAGATCCCTGTTCACTGAACGTAACCAATCATCGGCTACCATTGGATCAGAAGTACCAGAGAACTTTGCAGGTCTCAACCTTAGAAATCTAGTGAGCATATCCAGAGGTGGTGGATTGTTGTTCTGGTTGTTATTGTTATTATTGTTCTGATTGTGATTATTGATGGTTGCCATGAATTGTGTCATCGTCTGCATTAGCTGAGTTTGTGCAGCCATCATCTGTTGCATCCCATTTCCATTGTTGTTGTTTCCATTGTTGTTGCAGCGGTTGTTGACACGTCTCAGAGGCATCTGTTTGGGTTGGGTTGAGATTAGAATAGGCAAATGATTTCTAGGAAAAGAATTCTACTCATACACAACAAATCACACCAAGCAATATGCAAGCAATTTCAATCGTACGTTCAACAACAAATTTCAAACCTCACTTAGCCAAACAAAATATTATTGCCATACCATATATGTTGGTACGATCAATAAATGATCACGAAGTCGATTATTTAAACGACGCAACTAGTGTGGTGGTCCAACTATAGGGTTCTACTTGATATTATTCCCTTGGGATTATTCCATCCTTCTCCATAGCTAATGAATTAGGAATGAGATCAAGGTGTCCTTATGCCATCTTGTCACAAGGTCCTCCTAAGTTGAGTTTCCTTAGTCTCCAGGTCTTGAGTATATTTATTCTCTTCCTTGCAGTCCTTCCAAGTGTTGTGTAGTCTATGCCTAAGTATTTCTCCAAGTTCTTCAATAGCTTTCCATGCAGCACTCCTTATAGAGTCGAAGAATGGCATTTGAGGTTCTAAGTTGGTGATCATCCAAAGTCCCATTGTCTTGTTGTTGTCTCCCTTGATAGATTTCTTGAAGATATCCAAATGAATCAAGATAGTTCCATGAGAACAAAAGCTAATATAACCTAGTAAAACCATAATAGATAAGTTTCTAATCCTAAGATCTTTCCTGATTTCTCTCTCATCTTATTTTCTACAAAACTTGAACTTCTCTTCTTTCTTCAAATCCTTGTATGATCCTTGAACTTCTCATCCATTGATCTTGACTTTTCTTCTTGATCCTAGAATGCCCTATCCTTCCCATTGAGTTAGGCGTGTAGCTCATCATTTCCTAAGTAGTTGATTGCTCCTATTATCAACAAGGTCCTATATAAAATTTCTAAGTCCTATAATTACTAAAGAATAAATCTTCCTTCTAAAACTTCTTCTCTCGGCTTCTTTTGGTGATGGAGATATGTTGATTTAGTATGTTGACGATGTTGTGAAGTCCAAATCCAAAGTAGGTGGTCTTGAAGTCCTCATTGATCCTGAAGCAAAAGTCCTTTGAGGTGTTGAGACTTAAGTCCTTAGTGATGTCGAAGCTAAAGTCCTTAGCGATGATGAGGTTGAAGCCCTTTGTTATGTTGATGTTGAAGTCCTTGGAGATGTCGAAGTCCTTTGCGGTGATGATGTTGAAGTCCTTTGTCATCAAGTTGAAAAAGGGAGAGATGCAGAAACAAAACAAAATACTAAGGAGGGAGTTTACAAGATTGTTTGTAAACAACTTCGAGTAAATTCAACTCCTATTTTTCTATAGGGTCTTTGTCCAAATCCTAGAGTTACGAACCTACAGGCAACACAGTGCTCTGATACCATCTATCAAGACCTGAACCTGTTAAGGTACAGATCCCTGTGTTTATAGTGCTAGTCCCTAGATCGAATAGCTAGCACCCACAGTTTAAGATGTAATATCAAGAAACAAAGGTCATATTACATCGCATATCCAGGAATAAAAATAGTTCATTACAACTTACATAGCTCATATGACTATCTTATTACAAAGCAGCAGATATAACTATAAAGCATGGAGTCCTTCATCTTCATGTGCCATAGGCAAACATGTTGGGTGTAGACTCGTAATCCCTACTCATCAAACTTCACTATCATCAAATAATCCTGCAACATGATAAGTTACAGCCACAAAGGGTCAATACGTTGAATGTATTGGCAAGTGAAACATAAACGATATAGCATATTCCGCTATAACACTAGCATTTCCCCAGTATACCTCCAACTTAACATAGCCACACTAGTACTTCCCCTAGTATGCCTCTAACTTAATGGTAACACTAGTACATCCCTAGTGTATCGCTAACACAAAATGGCCACACTAGTACATCCCTAGTGTGCCTCTAATTCAATGGTAACACTAGTACATCCCTAGTGTACCGCTAACATAAAATGGCCACACTAGTACATCCCTAGTGTACCGCTAACACAAAATGGCCACACTAGTATATCCCTAGTGTGCCTCTAATTTCAATGGTAACACTATACATCCCTAGTGTACCGCTAACATAAAATGGCCACACTAGTACATCCCTAGTGTGCCTCTAATTTCATGGTACCACTAGTACATCCCTAGTGTATCCTACACTGACATGGTCACACTAGTACTTCCTTAGTGTATCCTTCTAAATCCTTGCTCCAAGACTACACACTCATTCATCGAGACAATCCATTGTAAAGCCATTTTCACCATATCATGCATAATACAAAAATATCACTAACGCATAATAGAAACAATAAGAAATTTAATGAGACCAAAGTATCACTTGCCTTTTTGGATATAAGAAGTCCAATAATAACTCCTCAATAGTTTATCCTCAAAGAATTATATATCCTCAAAGTCTACAACAATACAATCAAGCAAAAAGCACACTCTCAAAACTAGCATCACAAAACAACACATGAACAACGAAATACATGCAAGCATACAACAAGATATTTTATTGAACAAGTTGTTACAGCAAGGTTCTGAACACTACAAACACCTACTGGTCTTTTTATATATTTAAAATTCCAATTGGAACCATTTTAGTGCAATTTGGTTATTTGAAGTATTTTTCTTTTACTAGGATAAGGCTTATTCAATGTGATATTTGCTACTGCCATAAAATTATAAGTTTATTTTTTTGTGTTTATGTTTATGGTCAGAGGGTTCAATACACAACCATTTGCAAAAGGTTTCACTGAAAAATAATTTTTAGAACATGTTTTATAGCCAAAATACTCCACTAATGGTTCTGTATAAAAAGTGATTGTAACCGTCACGAAAGTACCGAATTATTGTTCTACTGTGTTCTACTCATTTTTTTGAATCCATAGACATATTATTTGCTAAATTTGGACAGACAGAACTAAAGATATGATTTTTGCAAGTTTCTATGTTCATATGTCCTAAAAATCTGAAAATAGAAAATGATAAGACAAGTGACAGATTTCTATTGGCATGTACCCCTTCGGTAAGTGATCTATTGATAGCCCTTAGATGAAGATCAAACGGACCAGGTTAGCTCACCGGAAAAGCTCGCCGGAAAGATCGCCGGAATAGCGGGCACGAGCTTGGCGTCACCGTTCTCGTCGCTAGGAACGTATCCGGAGTTGAAGAAGACGTGGACGGCATAGAGAATGTCAAGGCGGTGCTTGGAGACGTGATGAATAGCTCGTTCCTCTCCAGTGTTCGCGGAAATCCATGGCTGGAGTGACATACGATGTCGGGCGGCGCGGTCAACTGCAACAAGAAGGTGAACCATGATGTCCTAGAGGTAGGCAACGATGAGTAGAGTATTCCAGTTCAAGGAATTGATAAGATTCTCACCATAGACGACAAGATCTGACGATGAACTCGAATTTGGGGCTTAAGTTGGCATCGTTGGTATGTGATCTACGGACCTCCTTTGGTTAAAGTCTGAGAACGAAACTGATGGAGGAGAAAGAGGGGAAGATGATGCTCTCTTCGGTTTTTGCTAAGGTGGTCTATGGAGGGAGATCGGGAGACGTATGCCGATGGGTGGTATTCGGAGCACCGATTTGATATGAGAGATTATAGCACTAAAGTAAGAAACTAATGGTCTGAATGAAACCTCCACTTGATTATAAACGTTTTTCGTTTTGAAGTCGAAGAGAAATGGTCATTGGAATTGATGGTGGAAGGAGAGGAAGAGGTTACAGTGAGCAATGGGAATAATGCTGGCTGTGTACGTGAACTCCCCACTAAGAAGAAGAAGAAGAAGACTCGATCGGTCTACATGGGCTTAGCTGAACCAGCCCAAGAAGAAAAATGAACGGGATAAAGAAAAAAAAGGTAAGGATAGAGGGCTGGCTTGTTGGGCTGAGTAGGCCGAGTGGGTCAGTTTTTTTTCTTTTTCTTTTTCTAATTCTTCAATAACTTTTGAGTTAGAGCTCTAAATGGATCCATTCAAATTCCAAAAATTTGTAAAATCAACAAGATCATTTTAGGATATTATCTATCTTATTTATTATCCAATTCAAACAATATCATTTATAAATATTTACTTTGGTCTATATGGTTCTCTTGTTTTTTCTTAGTTACTTTTCTTCATATCTTTTTATTTAAAACTCCAAAAAGGGTCAAACCAATTTACAAAGTTTTAAAAAATAATTTTTTACCGTTATAGATTATTTAGGTATTACGTTGCCAAATTTTTATATGGATCATAGCCATACTCTTGTATCGAACTTGATGGCGATTCTCTTATTAGTGTTTAGGTTTCGGGTCTATCCTTTTTCTTTAGGGGTTGAGAAGATACATGACATGCATTTGAATTTTTGAAAACTTATTTGTCAGTTTCTCATTCAAAATTATTTTTGTTCAAGTAAGGTTTTTATATTTCCATTAGAGGAATCAAAAAGTTTCTTTTCCCCCAAAATTTCATCTTTTATTTATTTTGTTTGTTTGATTTTTCACATTTCAAAATTTGGAAATTTTTTGGGATGTGACACACGTGGACGGACAAATCCCACTCTTGACATATATTTCCTCTACAGTTTTCTCCGAGTACCTGAACACACCTTTGTAACCATTGTATTACCAAGTGGCGCTTGATGCTTTCTAAGCACTCTCGGGAGACAGTGATTGATATAGTCTCATGGTCTAAGGAATAGTCTACGAGGATCCATTTCTAATCATCGTAACTTGAACTTTGTGACATGATCGGGTCACGATGTTTAGGTTGGGTATTGGTTCATCATCTCATTCTCAGAATGAGTTGACTCCATTTCCAACTGGCATAAATTCCACATGATTAGAAAACTTGATCATCTATTGACCAATGAACCAGTGACTAGAGTTTCACTGAGAACCCCTGGTTGTTTATATATCACATGTGTATTGATGTTTCCACTCAATACAGTTATAGCATGATATAAAACTTAATCATAAAATTTATGAAATATGATAATAGTCTTTATTACTATTTGTCTCTGGGGCATATTTCCAACAGTCTCCCACTTGCACTACAGTACAAATAAACTAGCTCCATTTTTTGCAACAGTCTCCCACTTGCACTATAGTACAAATAACAGTCTCCCACCTGAACATGCTTGCTGATGGAAGAGGTTGAGTCTTGGGTCTGTACTTTATAGTGCCAAATCCTTTGCAACTTACTAATGTCACCTTGGTTGACATTAATACTTTATCATCACATGATAACATCTGTGTGTATGCATCGTCGCTATGGCAACAGAATGAGGCTGAATTCCAGGAGCCTACAGTGACTTTAGATCAACCTCGACGGCTTTCTCACGGGCACTATGCCCTGGGACATATCATTCTATGTTAAAAGTGAACTAGCCCCGCCATAACATTATACAACACTTTAGATGGTACCCTTATCTATTATTATAAATGTAATCATCGAAACACGAGTGCACCCTACGCAACTTTCGATGTTTTTGTTCACCTTGCTTCCTAATTGACTTTAATCGGTATTACGGGAGTTTCCAACATATTCCCTTATAACATAACTCTTTATGCTTTAAGATATGCCGTCCTTTATGGATTTGGAAAACATGTATACACTTCTCTATTAGACACTGCGGACAAACTTAGCTCAACGTTCCGTGATTCGAACTTAATCACTTTTAAATGTTTCTTCTTGGATCATATATTATATTAAGTTACCATCATGGTTTTAAAAGATATAACCTATGATTCAACATAGTGGATGATGATCATCTTTTTATTTCTTTCAACCATTGATGTTAAACTTAATACTATTCATAACTTGAGTTATTAAGGACTAGTTCCTTAATTAACTTCTATTATGAAACCCTTTTCATAATCCCTTAAGGAATAATACATAATATCATAATACACTTATTATCAACTTCTACACCTTATAAATCATTATTTATCGGTACTTGCGCTTTTATTCTTAACACACTTAAGAATCACTATATAAGCTCCCAGTCAAAATATATTCCTAACATATTTGGGTATGAGTCACTACTCTTACTCAAACTATGTTCCTACATATTTGAATTTGAGACTTATATTGCTCCTACTCAAAAAATGTCATTCACATATTGTTTTAGGAAGGCTTTCATAACTCCCACTCAATTTCATAAAAATTGCATATCTACTCGCTATTTTGGACAACTTCAAAATCCTTTGATCAAATATCAAACTTGGAGATTTACTATGAGATACTAGTAATTTTACTAGTTTTAAATCCACTAGACATTTAGCACACTTGAATCAAAATCATTTGAATTCGTCCAATATTTGACAAATTGTGCTTTTGTCATTCACCCTCTTTTCCACTATGGCTTTCCAGTCATTTCGGAAAAATTAAAGTAACTCCTTTTACTTGTGAGATTCAGCAACAAATTGCTTTCTAATCTCAAGGGAATTATGCTTTTAGGATTTCTCATAACTTTAGCTTACCATTATTTCCTTAGTAGTTCGTAGGTATGTCATATTCCAGTAATCATGAAAAATGATTCACAAATGTCTCCATACAAGATATGGGTTACATTTTGAATCCTACTTCATGTAGTGAAAACACCAGTGGGGAAAACACAATGATCATTATGATTGATTCTTTCCTTTTGTGAAGAGAATCGTTTAGGAACTTTGTCCGTTGCGCTTCTCAACACTCTGATGCAGGGATTTCAATCCTCATCGTGTTTCACACTATGTTCCATTTGCTACATAATCGAGAAATATCACTAAATGCGAACTTTCTCGAAAATGTACCAAAATCCAAGCAATACTAATTTTGCTTCTCTTTTGGCTTTAGCTATGGATTTTGTATTCAAAGTTTCCAATGAATACTCTACAAAGACTTATTTGCTATTGTTTTGGTTATATTGAATAACCCCAAAACTTTTACGACGATCCATACTAGATATGCCGCCGCTTTCACAAATTCAAATGGTTCACTATATATTCTAATTGAGTGCTAACTATTTCTAACTAATGGTCTCTACATCTACACTACAATGATTTGTTTGGCGCCATTTATTCACCCACTTTTATATCAAAATATCACATTGTGATGCCTTGCATTTTGACATTTCAAAACGCTTTGCATTCCACAATTTTTCTTCTATGCCAATCTTATAAAGTTGAATTTCATTACTATTGATCAAACCATAGTAATTATATTCTCTTTTATCTTTATACCCTTTGTTGATGAAACACTTTGATCATATCAAATAGTTTTATACTGATGTTTCCTTTGGTAAACTTTTTTACACATTTAAATAGTCATATAATGATAATTACCATTGTCAAAACACAATACATCGAATATGTATTTACTTTTAACAATTCATTAAAACACTTTGTATTCAAGTAATACACGTTGTTCAAGTTATTTTGCCAAACTTTGGCATGATTTATATGTGATAAGAAATCGAATAACTTTCACATATTATCAATATAACTTTGAATTTAAACAATGGTTTCATTCATTAATGAACATATCATTAAGTTGGGTACTTTTCAAGGCATTTCAATATTTTACAAATGTTCATGTATTATCAATTAGTTTCAAAACTAGGATAATTCACACATAATCAAACAAGATATGAACACAAATAGAAATCATTCATAAAAGTGGAACAATTGTTTGTTACAAGCTCATATGAATAACCGTCTCACAAAGTGTGAGACACACTAAAGAAGTTCACAATCTTTTGATTACAATAATCATCCTAAACATAAACTAAATGATAAATGTCGAGGGAGAGTGTCATTGGCCATCATCATCATGCTCGCCATCAACACGCAATGTGACCTTCTCTCCAGCAAGCACCTCTATGCAGAAGGACCTGTTTTCAGCAAAACAGAACAAGTCTCAAATATACTTAACACTGCAAAATGTGTTTGCAAGATTATAATATTTATAAAATTGTATATCAAATATATACCTTTATCATTGATGACCTCAGCGACAACGGGTTCAACCATCACATTCCTGAGATGTGATATGAACCTGTGGAATTCCATTGATTCCACGTTGCCTCTCATAATGCAAGTCTTGGCTTGTGCTTGGTAGCTTGGTGGCAGCGACCGCAGCACAACACCATTTGCAAAAGAGCCTGTCATCCAGCTATCCAAGAAGTATGCATGCCTCATGTACGCATCATGCATGCGCTCCAAGTGGTCGTCAAGTGATGAGTTCTCCTCCATCTTAATGGAGAGGAAGTCTCCCATCAGCTCAAGCTCCCATATGCGTGCTTGTTCCACGAAATGTGTCCTAAGCTCTACCATAGTCGCACGAGGTTCAAGATTACCCACGACTGGCCACAACTCATCCACTATCCCATAGCATATTATAACTGATATGAAGGTGGACATCTCACGATGATAATAGAGGTCTTCCCACTGTTCTGGAGTCTCTAGGTCACTGGGCTGATCCAAATCCATCTGGTTGAGTATGTAGTCGACCACGTTATTCTCGCTAAGGAGAACATGGAGACGCGCAACCCATATAGAGAAGTTTGATCCGTCTAGCCTAAGGTTCTCTCCTTCTGACCAATCGTCAACAGCAAAGGTAGCATCGGGGAGAACCATTTTATACATTTATAATTGCAAAAGGAATTTAGACTAAGTTTATAATTAAATGAGTTATTAATAACTCCACTGAGAAACACCTATCCCATGAAGGGTTCCTAGTGATAACATGACCCCTTTTCCCCACATCTCCCCCAATCATCACGGCCATCAATGTGGGTTCAAGGGTGGACGCTAAACGTCGGTCACATCATTCATGCGACTCGTGCTCGATCTTTCGACCATCCGCGTTCCGAGGCCACGTCTCTATAATGTGCTAGGCTCGTCAACTCAACCCTAGTGTATTCGTTGTGCAACATGGCTTACACCCACTGTATGCGAACGTAGATATGTTTGACACCCACTCATCGTGGGTCGCCTCATACCGAAGAACTTTCTTGGTGGTGCACACTAATGGGGAACACAATCATTGGTGATTTTAACAGGGATCATCTTATTAGGCTACCGTCGAGTATCAAAAAAAATACTAGCACACAATAAGATATACAAACTATAACATTGAATGTAAATGCGATGTGATATGGTCCTTCACGTCGTGATCTCCATCCGTCGTCACCAGATTCTGGCGCCAGGATTCCGGCGCCGTAGACACCAGGGTACCGGTGTCTTTTCGGCGTGGTAGTCTGTCACCTTCGTGACTATCTACTACTATGTAACATAAGGTAATCACTTTACCTTTGCCACAACCATATCACAAAGCAACACCCCCCTGCAAAACAAAGTTAGACGCCTCTACTTTATCTTTGCATGTTTTACGTGGCTGAATGGGCTTTCGCACAAGAACCATTCTTACCTATGAACTTTCAGCACAACGCTGATCAAGTAGTTGTCTCTACTACACCCCTTTCGGGGCCCTCCATTTAAAATGGCATACCAACTAATGCGAGAGATACAGACACCCCCTAAGCCACTTTATACGGTACAAGCCGTATGTCAAGCGTGGACCAGTCTCGCGAATGAACGTGTAAAGTCGGTTGGGAGCCGCTTCATCAAGCATTAATGCGGTATACACAAGTACACGTGGGAGGGTAACAACTAAAAGATCAACGCCCACACGCTACATCTCGTGTGTTCTACCCGTACTAGCATTACTACACATAGATCTAGCTCTGATACCACTGTAGGGGTTCCACGTATAAAAACAATAATTTTTTACCCTACGCCCCTAAACCCCTGATGTTGCTCGGACCTATCTATTAGTAATATAGTAACGGGAGGGGATTTTCACGAACTTACCCTCGAAGACCGAAAAGTGTTGTCAACGCTCAGGAAAGCGTGGTTGATGTAGACGAGCCGAAGCCGACCTCAAGGAGTGATTAAGTCCTTGCGCTCCAGCGGCTCTAATGACTTGAGTGCCTCAAGTGTGACACCTCGCTGGGAGTTACACACGTCCAGTGCCTGACGATGACTCCCTCTTCCCCAATCCAGAAGTAGTTGCGGAAGTAGAGCTCCTGGATCTAAATCCCGCAGCGCGACGGTGCTCCGCGGTGAAGATGTCTCTCGTTCGTGCAGTCCGAACTTGGGACCACGGTCACGAGAGAGAGAGAGAGAGAGAGAGAGAGAGAGAGAGAGAGAGAGAGAATATCAATTGGAGGTCTTCCCAAAAGTGAGAAGACCTTTATTGAATATTGTGTGTATTTATCTGGCCAAATACCCCCACTATATATAGGGGGAGGGGAGGTACTACCTCCCTCAAAGTCCCGGGGTGGGACTAAAGGAGAGGAGAGGGGGAGGGGTGGCACTGTTGGCCACCCCCATGGGCCCCACGAGGGGGGAGGGGGGCTGGCCCACTAGGGCGCCGGCCACCCCTCTAGCCCTTCTCCCTATTGCCTTTTCCCTAATGAGCCCTCTTCCCTCCGGAATATTGGCCCATTAAGCCTTTTGACCTTTAAATTGATTTTCTCTTTTATTAATTAAATATGAATAAATGATTAAATCAATATTTAACATTCATTCATATATTATTCAATCTCCTTGGCTATGGAACACCTTCCATCTCCACTCCGGACATCCTCCAGACTTACCGAAACCCTTCTAGTTTTCTCTCTACTATTCTTCAGCGATTCTTCCGATCCTATAAACACTCTCTAAGCATCATCAAACCCTTAAGCGTGATACCCTATGGTTCGGGAACACTCTAGACATGGTCGGGACACTCCCGGACCAATGATCGACAGAGGGACCTGGATGGCCATGTGACCCCTGTGCATTCCACGAAGATCTTTCGTCGTTTGAACCGGGACGGTCCTGTCTTATTCCCTTTGTCTCTCGATACTTGCATTGCCCAAGATCTTATCAATGACATCACCATGTCGAGTTCAATATCGTTACCGAACAATGCTACTTGACTCATTCCGACAAGTGATATCCCTATGATAAAATCACACGTTGTGTAGTTATTGGATATAACTTCTCCGAGTGGGCCCTTGAGTATCTTTCCGTCACATGGACGGACAAATCCTGCTCTTGACATATATTGCCTCTACGGTTTCCTCCGATTACTTGAACACGCCTTTATAACCACTGTATTACCAAGTGGCGTTTGATGCTATCTAAGCACTCTCGGGAGATAGTGATTGATTTAGCCGCACGGTCTAAGGAATAGTCTACGAGGATCCATTTCTAATCATCGTAACTTGAACTTCGTGACATGATCAGGTCATGATATTTAGGTTGGGTATTGGTTCATCATCTCATTCTCAGAATGAGTTGACTCCATTTCCAATTGGCATAAATGCCACATGATCAGGAAACTTGATCATCTGTTGACCAATGAACCAGTGACTAGAGTTTCACTAGGAACCCCTGGTTGTTTATATATCACACGTGTATTGATGTTTCCACTCAATACAGTTATAGCATGATATAAAACTTAATCATAAACTTTATGAAATATGATAATAGTCCTTATTACTATTTGTCTCTAGGGCATATTTCCAATAAGGGGTTCCTCAATGCGGCGGAAAAATCCCACGCCCATTCTTCTTATGGCATCTTGGGGTATTTCAACATCTGCATCACAAACATCAACTTGCCCCACATGGGAGCCATCATTTTCTTCGAACACCACACTACAAGATTCTACAATAGTTCTGGAGAGCTTATTGTAGACTCTATAAGTGTGGGATTCAGCACCATAACCAACAAAAATACCTTCTAAAGCCTTAGATTCGAATTTAGACAAATGGAATCCTTTAATGAGAAAGAAACACTTACAACTGAACACCCGAAAATATGATATGTTGGGCTTGTTACTGGTAAGTATCTCATACGGTGTTTTGTCCAAGATCTTGCGAAGATAAAGCCGGTTTGATGAGCGACAAGCAGTGGAGATAGCTTTAGCCTAGAAATTGTATGGTGACTTGAATTCAGCCAACATAGACCTTGCCATATCCATTAAAGTCCGGTTTTTCCTCTTGGCTACACCATTTTGTTGAGGGGTGTACGAAGTGGAATATTGGTGTCATATCCCCTCTTCGCTTAGGAATTCATTTAGAGTGTAGTTCTTGAACTTGGAGCCATTGTCGCTTCTAATTTCCAATATTGGGACACTATGTTGATGCTGAACCTCATTGGCAAAGTCGATGACAGTTTGTTGGGTCTCACTTTTTAGCTTGAAGAAGTATACCCATGTGTATCTTGAGTAATCATCAACTATTGCAAGGCAATATTTCTTCCCACCAAGGCTTGCATGAGACGAAGGACCAAAGATATCCACATGAAGGAGCTCCAAGATCCTTTTTTGATGAAATAATAGGTTTCCTATTTTGGGGAGAGTCATGCATCTTTCCTTCAACAAATGCCCTGCAAACACGATCTTTGGCAAAAGAAACATTGTTTTTAGTCCAAGGACGTGGCCACCCTTGTGAAGACTTTGAAAAGTTCTCATGTTGATGTGAGCTAGACGGCGATGCCATAACCAGCCCATGTTGGCCTTTCCAAATAAGCACATCTGACCCGCTGTGGTTTACCCCCAAAAGCCACCACATACAAGTCATTTTTGATGTACCCAAAAAAAGCGACCTTTAGAGACTTGCTCCACAAGAGTACCACTAAATCACCATCAATAAAAACTGCAAAGCCCATCTTACCAAGGGCATGAACAGAAAGTAAATTGTAACCGAGGGTCTCAACAAGCATGACATCCACGAGAGAAATATTGTGCGTAACCACAACCTTTCCAAGACCCAATACCTCAGATTTTGACTTATCACCATAGGAGACGGTTATTTGATCATGGTTTGACCTCATCTCTGTGATGATCTCCTTGCTTCCAGTCATATGACTTGTGCACCCGCTATCTAGCACCCATTTGGATCCACCAGAAGCATAGCCCTATAAGAGAATTACTTCTTGTTTTAGGTACCCATTTTTCAATGGGTCCTCTCATGTTAGTAACAAGGGTCTTTGGAACCCAAATAGACCAAGAAATAATAATTATCAAAAGGACCAACATAAGTAGCATAGAAATCACCATAGTAATCACAAAACAACTCATAATTAGGATTATTAGACCCTGCAAAACCAATATAGTCAGTTTTGTCCTTTGTGATGTTCTTTTCAACGGTGCTTGTCTCTGCTTGAGCAATTTTTCCTTTCTTCTTCTTGTTCTTCTTGTTCTTAGGCTTTGGGACATAACCGAGTCCCTCCTTTCCATTATTCGTCCTTTTCTTGCTAAGGACTTAATCTAGAGCTTCCTTACCTTTGGAAGTGGATGCCTTGGCAAGTCCCTTTTTCAACGTAGCCTTTTCTTCATGTGCAAATGTTGATGTAGAAGTGCTTGGAGTATCATACTTGGTCAATCGAATTTGGAGCTGATCATGAGACTCATTAAGAATGGAGTATTCATTCTCCAAAGCCTTGTGGGAAATGTCAAGTGTCTCCAATTTCTCGGAGAGTCTAGCATGAGCAGCCCCAAATTCAATATTCTCCCTTTTTAGTTTCTTTGCTTTGGCAATAGCATTATCACGTTCCTTGACCAGCTTGGCCAAAACTTAATCATGTGTCTCCTCGATAGACTCAAGTCTCTCCTCTAGTGAGACTCGAGCCTCTTCTTCTTCTAGAGCATTCTTTAAGGATGCAATCTCCATTGCATCCTCTCTTTCAATTTTGCCCTTTTCTTTGAGAAGCTTTTCGTTTTGAGCAACTTGGTCCATGAGTGCCTCAAAATGCAATTTGTAGTCACCTTGCAAGTTAGTGATGAAATAATCCAAAGCAATAGTTTCCTCCTTAACCTTAAGACTAGCAGAATCATCCGTATCAATATTCATTGTAGTCTTAGGGAAAGAAGTGGTGGAAGATGATACCTCGAAACCTCTTGCCATAAGATAAGAGACGTTATTGTTGCTCACATTTTCATTGGGTGAATCGAAGAGTGAAGTCGGTGTAGATGTGGTGGCTATGGCAGCCACCTCTCGTGAGCTATCATCATCTTCTTCATATTCACTCCCGGATGAGTACTCCTCTTAAGCTACCAAGACAATCTTTGGTTGCTTCTTGTAAGGACCATTTTTCTTCACAAATTGCTTCTTCCGAGGTGCCTTTGACATTCCTTTGAGGATGAGCCTACCTCCATTATCTTCTCTATTTTGATACGGACATTCGGCCATGAAGTGCAGCCGGTCTCCACAATTAAAGCATGTTCTTAGTTTAGGACCATTTTCCCTTCTTCCATTAGAACCATTCTTGTGTTTAATTTCAGATTTGGCTTTGGTGGGGTCCTTCCAAAAGTTTCTAGCATAAAAGGACATGTACTCACCATGTGCCCTCTTGACATCCTCGGGACAGTCCATAGCTTCAAAGTCATCATCATCCTGTTCAACAACATTTTACTTTAAGGCCACATTTACCCCCTTTTGCATTCCAATGGCTCGAGCACGAGCGTCTTCGGCATTCTTGGCGGCCACTTTGAAGGCTGCCATTTCTTGTATGACCTCATTGGAAGTCATTTGATGGTAATTGTGTCTACCTTGAAGGCTCTTCAAATCAGTAGGCTCAAAAGGCATAAGAGCACTAACATACTTTCTCTTGATCCAAGCATCATCAACGTGGGTAGCACCATGATTTCTAAATGTGGTGGCTATTGACTTGAGTCTTCTATACATATCCTCATGATCCTCGCCATCCATCATATAAAAACCTTCATCTTGGTTACTCAGTGCATCATACCTATTCCTTCTCATGCTTTCATTCCCAATGAAGAGTTCAGTGAGGGCATCCCGAGCTTCCTTAGCAGTGCTGAGATGTTCTATGTGGGGCATGTCCCTGGGACCCACACTGATCTAAATCGTGTGTAAAGTCGTTGCATTGACGTGGCTATCCACAACTTCTCTTATTGTAAAATTGGTGGAATCTCCAATGTGGAGGCCTTCTTCAATGATCCTCCAAAGCTCAATAGACAAACTACACACATGGGATTTCATTAAGAATTGCCATTGATTAAATGAAGATGTAGTAAGCTTGGGTGGATCACCCCTATTGTTTATATGAGGGTGAGGGATTGGTGGATCGGGAGAATATAAGTGAGAGACCTCACTATAGTCCTCCTTACCACTTCCTTGGAGGAGGATCCATTATTTGTATCACCTACCACCTCGTTTTCCTGGAGTTAGCATTAGCTTTGTCCTTGGAGAGAGGAGTGGTAGCCTCAAAGGTAGATGGAGGTGGGGCTGTAGCTGGAGAGAGATGAGCAATCATTTGATGCATCTCTCCCATTTTGGCCTCTATGGATTTTAGCAAGGTTGTTACCAACGTCTTGAGATCATCCATAGTTACCTTGTCCACAGCCTCACTCCCATCTCCCTTAGTGCCCATAATCTCTTAGGCGGTAAAGCCCGAATAAAAGGGCCGAGGCTCTGATACCAAATGAAATGGATTGTATGGGAACCTAGGGGGGGTGAATAGGTGCTACTTCAAATTTTAATTCTTTTTCAATTTTAGGCTTGACACAAATGTAAATTATCTAGATATGCAATTACGAGAATTTCTCTATATGCCAACCTAACTACTAAGCGTGTAAAAAGGAGCGAGCAAACCATAGTGGAGCATGCAGAGACACGGGGATTTGTTTGACCGTGGTTACTTCCTTGTTAAGGGAAGTACGTATGTGTTGGAGGGGTGGGTGGTTCTAAGAACACCGCGCCACAATAGGCCTCACCCTATTCTCCGATGGATCTCGCCACAAAAGGCCTAATCAACCTTTCCACTATTGGTACCCTTCGAGGCGGGAACCGGTTCCTTTACAATGCTAGCGGGGCACACATCCACAACCGAATTGGAGGCTCCCGTGATGATAACAAGCTGCCACAAGAACAAGGATTATCAAATAATCAAAACTAGGATCTAGATATTTACAAGAAATACTAGATCAAGAATCCGCCAACTAAATGGAGGGGAAGTTGAGCGCTTGATTGATGTTGATGAAGATTGAGTCCTTCTCCTTCAATTCCCCAAAGATCAAAGCCTTTGGGTAGGCGAGGATGGAGATCTTGCTTGAAACTTGAAGAACAAGTCTGAGCTTTTTTGAATGAATCAAGAGTTCTGGCAGGAGGGATAGATGGGGAATAAATTCCGCCTTCCAAACTCAGCCGTTGGAGACTTTGGGGCAGATAATCTGGCCCAAGTGGGGGCCTGATTATCTGTCCGGGGCAAAACTCCGCCCCGAAAACGTATTTTCCGGGGGAAATCCGCCCCCATACTGCATGACGCACCTTGGCTGCCTTTGAAAAACTTCCCGGGAGCGGAATATCTGGCCCCCTTTGGGGCAGATTATCCTTCCAGAGCAAAAACTTCGGCCCTGGCCTGACAATCCGAAGTAAAATATGCCCCCATACTGCATGATGCGCCTTTCCCACCTTTGACGATTGGGCTAGGCCGGATTATCCGGCCCTTGGCAGGGGCGGATAATCCGCCTACCAACAGTTGTTTTTGGCTGCTTTTCATATGAACAATTATCTACAGCACTTAGCACACATGAGATGATCCATGGTATTGTTATCTATCACACAAAACACTAGAGGTCATGAAATGTTCTTTCGACTGCCACTATCCATTAGAGTCTTGGAGAACCCATATGTAGCATCCCGATAAAACCACTACTAGAAAATCGCTGTGTTTTACCCTTGTGCATCATCATGATAGCTTGCTCATGTCATCATGCCACATTGCATGAGCATCATCATCATCATGCATTATTTGCCTAAAACTATTTTCTAAAAGCCTATCTTTGTTTTGTAGATATCCCCTGTCCTTATTCCAAATCAAAACCCCGGTCTATTTCAGATCTTTGATTCGTCTAAAAACTATTTGCAAACGTCATTTAAAAATAAAATAAATAAAAATGTTTTATCCGGGGAGGCAGCCTAGCCCGTTAGGCCAGGCCACCTACAACTCGGCCCAACTAAACTGAACCCAGACCAGAACCACCCCAAACCCTAGCACCCCACCCGACCACCCTTCCTACCTACCGCAACATACTCCCTCCACCCTACCGCCACCACCCACCAGGTCCACCCCATCACCACACAGCGCGCGCGTGACGTGCACGCTCCCGCACATGCACCGCACGGTGCACCGCAACGCACACAGCGGCAGACACCCCGTCCTAGCCCCGCACACACGGGATCCCTCCTTCCGATCGAACTCTCGGTCGCGATCCCCATCCCACCAACCGTCAGGCCCGATCCCCAGATCCCGAGCCCGACCCCACCCCGTGACCATCGCTCCCTCTCTCCACATCGTGAGCCGCCATCATCCCCTGCTCGATCTCGAGCCGCCGTCGACCCCTGCTCCGCCAGCGCTGTAGCAGAGCTCCGCCGGCAACCACCCGTCGTCTCCCTCCATCCCAACCCGAGCCCCGTTGCCTGGTGCGCCTACCCCTTGAGCCCGCGTCCGCCGAAGCCCGGCCCCGTGCGTCGCCTTCGTCCTTCCCGCTTCGCAGGCCGCGTCCTCCCAGCTCCTCCCCGGCCCGGAAGCCCCTGCAATGCATCGTCGCCGTCGGCTCCGTCTCCTCTACGGACCGCCCCGCTGCTCGACCTCCTCGGCATCCTAGCGAGCTCCCCGCAACACGACCCCAAGGTCGCGTCCGTCGCCCCTCCCACTGCCGTCTTCACCACCACCCCAAGGGCACCTTCCGCCTGGCTCTCCTCCCGGCCTCGCCTGCCTCTACCTTGGCCTTGTCGCCCCGGGTCGCGAGATCTACCACGAAGGCAAGCCGCGGCACGGCCTCCACCACCACCACATGGCGACCCCTTCCATGCTCGACCCTGCAAATGCGCGAACGTCCTCGTTGCCTCCTTCACGCCGTTCGGTCGCGAGGCAGCGTCGCCGCTCCTGCTCTATCGCGGTCTACACCTATTGAGCTTCTCGTCGCCAGGACCTCCTCTGACTAACCCGCGTGTTCTTGCCACTAGCTCCTGTTGATCTCCTGTTGATGTTGGGGCGTGTACATGATATGTGTAGGGGTGATCTGAAGATGGTGTGATGGCACCAGAGAACCAACTTCATACGGAGTTCGATGAAGTGGCGAGGTGTTGCACAGATGGAAACGGTGTGAAGATAGGGAACGCACAACATCGATTCGGCTACTTCTACCCTCATGACGATCCAAGTGCGCCTCGACCATCAAAGCCGAAGCCCCAAGTTCTCTATCCCGGAACGCCAATGCCTCCTTCATGGGACCCTAAGTCGATGCCCCCGTATTTGAAGATCGAACCTGGCGTTCTCCCTCTCGGATCCGAAGACCGATCCGCAGAACCTTCCGAGCCAAGACCTTAGCCCCGAAGTGTGTTCCCCTTTCTAAGAAACCTATTTTATAATTACCATCTATACATTGATGCATATTAAATTGTACATGCTTGCATACATGTTTTGTGGGTTGTGGGTACTTTGTCGATACACCTCATAATTAATTATGGAGACTATATGCGGACTATTTTAGTCTTATATTGACTCCATTTAAATTTGTGTAGGGAACCGATGACATGCTTTGCCTTGTTAATACAACATCTAAATTGTGGGGTACCTAAACAACACGAACCTATTAATTAATTGTCGGGACCCCGGTTCCGCTTAATATTGCCTAATTCACCCCATCTTTGCCATGCCATACATCATACATGCATCATGCCCGAACTTCTGTCGTAGTGTTAAATAGTACATCTGATGTTTCTTCTAGTGCTTTGCTTCTTCACGGATTAGACCGTTGATTTGATGCGAGTATCGACAAGTCCTTCGGATAACGTATCTTCGACAATGTTTACCAAGCGAGCATTCTCCCCCTTTCTACCTATTTTGCTTTTATAGTCTATATTTCCTCCTATTGGTCTATTGCTATCCGTGTTACGATGCTTTAGTTTCCGTGCACCATTTATATTCCTTGCAGCCTCTATATTGCCTTGGACACATCCTATTACCTATTGTTTGGTAGATAGATAGCCTTGCGAGTCGTAGCCGCTTGCTCAGGTGCGATCCCGTGTCGTGAAGTACCACACAGTTGTTGGAATGTTGTCATATGCTTTATGGTGGAGATGATCATGGCTTTAATTACAACTTGATATTAAATTGCTAGATATAACTAATGCAGAGGCATCGGTGGGCAATAGATGTTATTTGGTTCTTCCACGCTCACTTGTGTCCCGTAGAACCCCGAGTACTTGATACCTGTTCCTTGACTATCGCACTATCCGCATGTGCGACCATGAATCCCCTTAGCCAGAGCTTGATTCATTTCTTATTTCTTGGGGCCACAAACTAGTTTGGGGCTTTATTACTATCCTGTACTTATGCCATGCTTTACTGCTTTATTTAAGATTGTGCATGGAGCACCTGTACTGTTGTGGATCGTGACACGTTTTCGCTGTATCGACAAGCCCAGTCACACTTTCGGGTTCCCAGTCGTTTACCGCCGTCCACACAAACCTTGGGTCCGTCTCGGAGCCAGCCAACTTTGTTGCGGGTAGCTTAGTGGGGTGGCCCCCTGAAATGATTTATGAATCCTGTGATTGCTTTGTCATGAAAGCCTCGTTGGGGTTTTGATTTGGTTTTTCCGAGGTTGATCGTGTGTGTGTTGCTATTTGTGCACCCCTGTAGGGTAAATCTTTCTGAAAGCCGTGTCCGCGGTTATGGATGACTTGGAGCACAGTATCTCGATCATAGACAAGCATAACTAAAGTAGTGCTATAAATTTGACTTAATATGTGACTAGTAATCAGCTTCACTACAATGGAATGGATAATAAAAGTGTCAACAACTGGTGGGACTGGGGTGTATCGTGTCATGTTATACCTGCCTAGTAAGTATCACAACTCCAATGGAATGAAATAAAAGTGCCAACGACTGCTGGGTTTGGGATGTCACATGCTAATTGTATCTGACTAGTATGTACTGCAACTACAACGAAAAGGTTAACTAAAACTGCCCACTACTTATGCTATCAGGATGACCCATGCTATCTATATCTAACTAGTAAGTGCTGCAACTATAATGGAATGAATAAAACTGCCAACTGTGTGAGTTCCTCGGTTTGACTTCCTCGTTTGGTCTCGAGGGGGAATACCAGGATGGGTATGATTGGTGTTAGTATAAGTTTGGCTCCGAATAGGTCTTTCTTATCTCTCTCTAATAGCCGACAGTTTATCGAGTCTCTATAGGTTGTTTAGTGCATGCTTCGCTGCCGCTCCAGTCCACCATACCTATATAGGCGAGAGCCGCCGAATTCTAGCCTCGCCGTGTACTGGCCTCAGTACTGACGCTCCTCTTTTTTCCTTTGCCCTTTGTCGGCACCCCTTTTGTTTTAGCAGGTTTGAGATCGATGTCGTTAGCAGGGTTACCCTTCCGGCTTGGCCTGGGCAGGGTTATGGACGCCATTGGTTATTCTTCGGGGCTCTTAGCCTAATTTGCTTCTTATCCATACTCGGATGTTGAATCGTTTTCAAGGTGAATTGGATCTTTGTACTGTATATCTGTATTCTTGACTCAATGAGTCGTTATATATATATATGTGTTGTGGGTTCCATCGTGAACTATTGTGTAATGGTATTACTTCGTTTTCCACCCGCACGAAAGTGCCTGGTGGGCGTCCTTGAATCGTTTCTATGCGGGTTTGGCGGGAAGCGCTAAAATCTACATAGGTCCAATTCGAGGGTGTTACAGAGTGGTATCAGAGCCCAGCAGTTGCGATACCCCACTGGTCCAGTCTGTAGGATAACCTAGCTAACGGACGATGTAGAGTGTCAAAACTATTTTTGCAAAATCGGTTGGATAGATCTGATTAGGTCTGCTTTTACTTCTTAACCCTATGCTATTCTCCTCTTACCTTCGCGTGTTTTGAATCTACTCTTATATTTTCTTCAAGTCCAGGATTTCTCGTGGTTGGGTTTCCATCGTACCTTTAGGGTTTCGCTTCCTTCTTTTTATAATGGTGGCGCTACAATCATCTAATCTGCATCTCGTTTGTTATACCCTTTATCCAATCTTTGGTCCTTGAACTCTTTATCTGTATGTGCATCTTGACGGACATCCGTATCGTTGAAAAGCATATGAGAAGGATGAGCATTGGTGAAGTTGGATTATACCTTGAGCATGTGTTGTTCATGCCAATGGAACCATCGCAAAACCTAATCATTGTGTCTTTTCAGACGATTTATTTTGTGTCTTCCGGTGTTTCCCTTTTCGACGACATCATCTGCGCCAGGTCTGACGAAGAATCTGCATCACTCCTTTGTTCTCTGCACATCGCTTCTCGAGATCTTCAGTCTAACTTTGAGAGTTGGGTTGCATGATTTCCTATTCATGTACAGAGTTAATCATTTGGGTACGGGATGGACTGATCACCCTACCCGACTCTTACTGTTCACTCTCGTACATTGACCTGGTGGATCAACGCAACTTTACTCCTTCCCAGAAAGTTAGAGGTAACCTTATCTACTGATACCTCTACCTTCGCCTTTTATTTTCTCCGGAGTGTTCTCTCAATGAACGTGAGCAACGACCCCTTGTTGGTGGTGTCGTCGATTTCAAGATGGAGCAAGAATCTTTGTTAGTGGTGTCGCGGGGATCACACGAAGCATGACGAATCCGGTCGTCGACCTTCTTCCCCGTACCATGAGGCGGATCTCGAGGGCGAGATCCATTGTTAGTGGTGTCGAATTGTAGCACCCCGATAAAACCACTACTAGAAAATCGCTGTGTTTTACCCTTGTGCATCATCATGATAGCTTGCTCATGTCATCATGCCACATTGCATTTGAGCATCATCATCATCATGCATTATTTGCCTAAAACTATTTTCTAAAAGCCTATCTTTGTTTTGTAGATATCCCCTGTCCTTATTCCAAATCAAAACCCTGGTCTATTTCAGATCTTTGATTCATCTAAAACTATTTGAAAACGTCATTTAAAAATAAAATAAATAAAAATGTTTTATCCGGGGAGGCAGCCCAGCCCGTTAGGCCAGGCCACCTACAACCCGGCCCAGCTAAACTGAACCCAGACCAGAACCACCCCAAACCCTAGCACCCCACCCGACCACCCTTCCTACCTACCGCCACATACTCCCTCCACCCTGCCACCGCCACCCACCAGGTCCACCCCACCACCACACAGCGCGCGCACGACGTGCACGCTCCTGCACACGCACCGCACGGTGCACCGCAACGCATACAGCCCCGTCCCGGCCCCGCACGCACGGGATCCCTCCTTCCGATCAAACTCTCGGTCGTGATCCCCATCCCACCAACCGTCAGGCCCGATCCCCAGATCCCGAGCCTGACCCCACCCCGTGACCATCGCTCCCTCTCTCCAAATCGTGAGCCGCCATCATCCCCTGCTCGATATCGAGCCGCCGTCGACCCCTGCTCCGCCAGCGCTGCAGCAGAGCTCCGCCGGCCACCACCCGTCATCTCCCTCCATCCCTACCCGAGCACCGCTGCCTGGTGCGCCTACCCCTTGAGACCGCATCCCCCGAAGCCCGGCCCCGTGAGTCGCCTTCGTCCTCCCCGCTTCGCAGGGCCGCGGCCTCCCAGCTCCTCCCCGGCCCGGAAGCCCCTGCAACGCATCGTCGCCGTCGGCTCCATCTCCTCTGTGGACCGCCCTGCCGCTCGACCTCCTTGGCATCCTCGCGAGCTCCCCGCAGAACGAACCCAAGGTCGCGTCTGCCGCCCCTCCCGCTGCCGTCTTCACCACCACCCCAAGGGCACCTTCTGCCTGGCTCTCCTCCTGGCCTCGCCTGCCTCTACCTTAGCCTTGTCGCCCCGGGTCACAAGCTCCGCCACGCAGGCAAGCCGCGACACGGCCTCCACCACCACCACATGGCGACCCCTTCCATGCTCGACCCTGCAGATGTGCGAACGTCCTCGTTGCCTCCTTCACGCCGTTCAGCCGCGAGGCAGCGTCGCCGCTCCTGCTCTATCGCGGTCTGCACCTCATGAGCTTCTCGTCGCCAGGACCTCCTCTGACTAACGCGCGCGTTCTTGCCACCAGCTCCTGTTGATCTCCTGTTGATGTTGGGGCGTGTACATGATATGTGTAGGGGTGATCTGAAGATGGTGTGATGGCACCAGAGAATCAACTTCATACGGCGTTCGATGTAGTGGCGAGGTGTTGCACAGATGGAAACAGTGTGAAGATAGGGAACGCACAACATCGATTCGGCTACTTCTGCCCTCATGACGATCCAAGTGCGCCTCGACCATCAAAGCCGAAGCCCCAAGTTCTCTATCCCGGAACGCTAAGGCCTCCGTCATGGTACCCTAAGTCGATGCCACCGAACCTGGTGTTCTCCCTCTCGGATCCAAAGACCGATCCGCAGAACCTTCTGAGCCAAGACCTTAGCCCCGAAGTGTGATCCCCTTTTTGAGAAACCTATTTTATAATTACCATCTATACATTGATGCATATTAAATTGTACATGCCTGCATACATGTTTTGTGGGTTGTGGGTACTTTGTCGATACACCTCATAATTAATTATGGAGACTATATGCGGACTATTTTAATCTTATATTGACTCCATTTAAATTTGTGTAGCGAACCGATGACATGATTTGCCTTGTTAATACAACATCTAAATTGTGGGGGTACCTAAACAACATGAACCTATTAATTAATTGTCGGGACCCCGGTTCCGCTTAATATTGCCTAATTGCACCGCATCTTTGCCATGCCATACATCATACATGCATCATGCCCGATCTTCTGCCTTAGTATTAAATAGTGCATCCGATGTTTCTTCTAGTGCTTTGCTTCTTCACGGATTAGACCGTTGAGTTGATGCGAGTATCGACAAGTCCTTCGGATAACGAATCTTCGACAATGTTTACCAGGAGAGCATTCTCCCCCTTTCTACCTATTTTGCTTTTATAGTCTTTATTTCCTCCTATTGATCTATTGCTACCCGTGTTACGATGCTTTAGTTTCCGTGCACCATTTATATTCCTTGCAGCCTCTATATTGCCTTGTCCCCGGCCGCCTCATAGCCCTCATCGTCCTCCAGATCCGAAAGTTTCCTTAACAGCTGCAGTTTCCGTATTGGGTTTTTCCTCCGAGGTGTTCTTGCACTTCTGGGCCTGTTGCTGCTTCGGCTGTTTAGCTGACTATGGTTTGGCTAGGGCGTTATGTAGTCCCTCTGAATCATCGTCGGCATCTACATATTTTCTTGTTATTTCTATCATTCTCCCAAGTCAGTGACTTTGTCGCACTTTAGTCGGTGACGCAGTAATCCGATTCGGAGCCCTGTGATGAAAGTTTCCATCGCGGTCTGGTCATTTACTTCCTCGCAGGAGTTCTTCATGTCGATCCATCATCCAAGGTAGTCTCGACAAGTTTCTCTGGCCTTCTTGGTGCAACACTGCAGATCTCTGACCATGCAGGGCCTCTTGTATGTGCCTTCGAAATTCCGAAAGAATGCACTTTGCATATCATACCAGTTGTAAATTGTATTCTCTGGGAGTTCACTGAGCCATGATCGAGCCGTCTTCCGCAGCATCAGTGGGATATACCGGACTGCGACCAAGTTGTTTCCTCCTTTGGCAATGGAGCAGGCCTAGAGAATTCCTAGAGCTATGTGTCTGGCCGAGCCACACCGTCATAGTGTTGAATGTGCCTTGAGATAGCAAAACCCTCTGGAAAATTTGTTTGTTGGATCCGTGGCCCAAAGCACTTTGGACCCACATATATGTTGTCTGACTCATAGCTCCGCGCCTCTATGTTTGAGTTGATCCGGTGCTTGGCGTCACATGGTGACAGGGAGCGCCGTCTCGGATGTTCGTTGTGGCTGCAGTGTCGTGGAGCCAAGTCTCTACTTCCCCCACCACCTCCTCCACCGCAGCGCCCTCTCCGACTCTCTTGCAAGCCTTTATGAGCGCTGCTTGGTGGAGAGGGTGGTGCTGGTGGGTTAATTCCGGCTAATCGCCGGCCTCCATCCAGGGCTTCGTGGCAACGGCCACCGTGCCGGCTTGATCCGGCACGGTCTTCGTCGTTCCTCCGTCCAACGTTGCCATCATTATGATAAGGCTCAACCGGACATCTTGTGTGTCTGGGAGGTGGCATTCTTTGTCGATCCTACTCTCGACGTCACGCTTCATCTTCTTCCCTGCAATGATCTGACCGCCACCGTGAAGGTTGTTGTCGAACCATTGCTGCTACGGCGTCTCGCTCTGCGGCTAGGGCAACATTGCTCCAACCACATGCAGTTCTGTTCCGCTGTCCTAAAGAGCTGGTTCTTGAGTAAGTATTATCCTAACAGTGGGAGCGATGATGTTGATCCGGTTCCCGACGTGGCCTCGTGTCATGCTGTCGGGCCGTGTCCGTGCGGCATTGGTCGGATTTGGAGACCAAATTTTCGCTGAAAGACGTGGCGGCCTTTTGTTTTTCTAGACCCTTGTTGAGTAGTGCTACACTTGTAATGTCCAGAAAATATTCTAATTAGAATTGCTTGTTATTTTATTTCTATGCATCATTTGACATCATCATGCATATTTTAACTTGCAAATTATTTTATTAAAGAGCTATTTTGTTTTGCTAGAATATCCCGAGGTTTTATTAAACCCGTCTCTCTGTTCTTATTTTAAATTAATATAAATAATATTGTTCGGTCTGTATTAAGACCGCAAAAGGTTTTATTATTTTAATTAAAAAAAATCCTAAAAAGTTCGTCTAACGTTTGGCGCAAAATTAGTCTCATCTAATCTACTTTGGACTATAAAAATATGTCAATCCACTCATTCTTCCTCACTAAACCCTAACCCCTAAATCTGAGATCTAAACTCTCCTATTTTTATCTACGGGACTTCTTCAAAATATCCACACTAATTCTCGCCGGCCGGCCGATTCCCTGCAACTGCTCTCTTCTATTCACTTCAGCAAGCTCTGGTTTTGATGTTGTACGGAATTCCTTCTCGTTTTGATCCAATCTCCTTTTGCGTGAAGCTATCTAGGCTTCGTTGCTCCTATGCTCAATGTGAGCCTTTCCCATGCGCGAGACAGGTATTTTTTGACAAATCTGATCCTTTTGGGAAACTAATTTCACGTCTTATCCTTTGGGAAAACTATTTCGAAATCTGACCTCTTATGTCGGGTTGCCGCCAACACGTAGCAGCTAGGAGGCAGCCTCGGGATGGCGGCGCCAATTGATACGGCACCATATCACATGGTGCAGACCCCCTTTAGTACGCCTCCCGACTGCTACGTGTTGGCGCCGACATGCACAACTTTGGTGAATTTTAAATGGTGCCGACCTAGGGGTAAGATTTCAAAATAATTTTGTCAAAGGGTCATACGTGAAATTAGTTTTTCAAAAGGTCAGATTTGTCAAAAACAAATATACACGTGACTGCAAGCAGCTGCCTGTAGCTCCATCTCACCAGATCCCAAACTTCAAAAAAAAAAAAATCTCACCAGATCCCAATCGATCTCCACACCAAGACCAAGATTCCCACGCGCACAACCTCATGGCCCGTCGTATTCTACCGTGCAGAAGAGGGTCAACGCCCAGCTGCAGATCCCTTCGACACTGAAACTTCCGCACGCTGCGCTTGCCCGCCTTGGCCCCGCGCGAGGCATGTCTCGTCGCCGACAGCATCCTGCCGATGCTCCTATGGTATGCGTGCGCCTCCCGTTCTCCTTGCGCTGATCCTTTTATTCCCATCGGCAGATCAGGACTCCGATGCTCCCATCAGCCATCACTTCTGGCACGCACGCTGCCTGCATGCACCCACGCCAGCCCAGCCACTCCTATGTTTCTCCTCGCTGTGGGCATAGCGCCAGCCCCAGGACAACGCCTTCCGTCTTGTTTCTCATTGCGTCCGCGTGTGCACATCTTTGCAGCTTCCTTGATTCCCGAACTGGTCGGCAGCGAACAAATTCAACATGTCTCCATTTTCAATCGTCTTGCATGGTAGGTGTTTGCTAAAATGCTCATGAGAGCCTTGGTCTCTGTTTTTCTACCTCGAGATCTTTGCTTCACAGCCACATCGGAAACCGACGGTCCATTTGTCACCTTCGCCAAGGTCTTGCTCTCGGCGTCCGCTACTTCAACCACTTCGGTTGTTCGACTACTTCCACGAGACCACGACATCGTCTAGTAGACCATCTCTCCGACTCTGATCCGGACCGTGAGACGCTGCCCCTAAACCGTATTTTCTATAATACAAAATATATTTGGCTGCATTTGATTATTCATGCTTGCATACATGTTCCGTGGTTCGTCTTAAATAGTTGATCCACTTAAATTAAATATGTAGTGTATATGCGGGATATATTCCTATCCCGCCTCCATTTAACTTTGTGTAGCTAACCGATGCCATTCTTTTGTCAAGATAATGAACACTTAATTTGCGGGGTAGATAAATAACTCGAACCATAATATTTATTTGTCTAGACTCCGGTTCCGCTTAATATTGCTAAGCTAAACCGCATATTGCCATGTCATGCATTATATCATAAACATGTCGGATCTTCCATCGTACTATTAAATATCGCATCGGGTGTTCTTTCTAGTACTTTGCTTCTTCACCGGATAGGACGAGGAGCCGATGCAAGTTGCGACAAGCCTTCGGTCACCGACTTTGTCTCTCAGGCAAGCATTCTCCCCCTTCTACCTATTTTGCATTTATAGTCTTTACTTCCTTCCATTGATCTATTGCTATCCTTATTGTCGATGCTTTAGTACCGTTCTTGTATTTACCTGCTCTACTATATGGCCTTGGTTATCCTATTGCCCTGTTTGATTAGCTATCTTTGCCCCCACGGGTCGTAGGCATGCTTAGTACTGCTCTCATACAGGTGCGCCGTGATATTTGGATATGGTTGATACCATGATAATTAAATCAGTGATGATGGTTATGGTTATGGTTATGGTTATGACGCCACTTAATGATAAGGCCCTGGCAGAGAGCACCTTTGGGAACTGCTTGAGCCGACCTAGGAACCGTTCATTCTACGATACCAGTTATGAGTTAATCGCTCTAACCAAACGCGGAGGCCTCTGGGATCCCCCCTCAATTATCAGCGCTATTCATTTATCCAGAGGGTCACAAAATTGGTTTTCCATTTGGTGCATACGCATAATATGTCCTCAGACATGGGTGAGTTGAATATGTCTTCGGACTTGGTGATGATATGATTTGGTGGACAGCCCGGGCATTGCATACATAAAAGCGGTACATGGCGGCGGTTGGATGGAGCTCTACAAGTTATCTTTCAAAGACCGTTCCACCATAGTAGTCGTGAACGTTGTGCCATCTAGAGATCCGGCCGTGCCTCTTGGCTGAATAAAACACAGTAGGTGATACCTCTGGATACACGCGTAGTTACGGGACAGTTCTTGTTGTGAGATTGGCAGGCACGCGTAAAATGTTGTCTGAAGGGTTGAATATGCATTTGGATACAATAGTGCACCCCTGCAGGTTAAATCTTTTCGAGAAGCCTTGTGTCCACGGTTATGGACGCCTCAGGAGTATAGTGTCATGATCATAGACAACGCTATTATTGTTTCGCCTCTAATAATATGAATAGTAATTAGCCTTATCAACTAAACAATTTTTAACTAAAATTGCCACCGTGTGTGTTCTGTAAGAGGACTTACTCGACTGGTCTACGAGGGAGAAATCTTCGGATGGGTTATGTCTAGTGATATATTATAGTTATCGTATAGCACTCTCTTATCTCGCTCTAATAGTCGAAGTTGTAGTGTGTCTCTATAAGTTAGATAGTGTAAGCTTTGCTACCGCTAAGCCCACCATATATCCTTTGTAGGCGAGGACTGCCGAATTCTAGCCTCGCTGTGTACTGGTCTCAGTACTGACCGCTCTCTTTCTGTTTTCCTTCGTCCTTTGCCGGCACCCTTTGGCTTTGATAGGTATGTGATTGACGATGTTAGCAAGGTTACCCTTCTGGCTTGGCCTGGGCAGGGTTATGGACACCGCTTGGTTATTCTTCAGGACTCTCAGTCCTATTTGTATCTTGTCCATATTCGGACACTATTTTGCTTTCTTCCTGAGTTGTATCTTTGATTTGTATCATTTGTATTCTTGACTCGTTGAGTCGTTGCTGTATATATAAGTTCTTGTGGATTCTGTTGTAAACTATTGTGATGTAACTACTTGAAACAAAAGCCACCCACACGAAAGTGTGTGGTAGACGTCATTGAATTGTTTCTATGCGGATTTTGGCAAAAAATGTTGAGATCTGTATAGACCCGATTCGGGGGCATTAAAACACTCATCCGAACCTGCTCTAGAGTTGGATTATTCGCCAGGATCTCTTGGGCCACAACAGTATTTTCTACTGGTGTGTTGTACACCCAGTTTCCTTTGCTATCGATTCGAGGCTGTCCTATGACTATGTCTTCTTTGTTTCCTTAAAAAGGGATTGTGAACTTCCGGATTTTTGTTGGTCAGCTCAGGGCCGTTCCAGGTCTTCTGATGGTTGCAGGGAGTTGTATTGTCCTGCATTTGCAATACGCTACTTCTCCTCAATGAGATGAGTGGCTTCATCTAAGAGTACCTGGCATTGCGCTTCTAGGGCTAAGGCCCTTTCTTCCAACTCTTCCGGTGTAAGATCGGAGGCGGTTGGGATCGGTGTTGTAAGTGCCTCTCCAGGATTTCATGAGCACCTGGGGTAACCACGTGTCCATCCAAGAGAGCCTTTTGGGTTCTTCGGGGATCAGAGCATTGTCTGAATCCTCCTCGTATTCTTTAGCAACCTCCGCTTGAGATGGAAGATCCTTAGCCGGAGTCTTGTTTTTCTTCTTATTCTTTGCCTTGTTGGCCTTACCGGTCCCTGTGGCCAAGATGGCTTTTGGTCCGATTCCTAGAGTCAAGCTTCTATCAGTACTCTCGGACATCTGGACGTCGGGATTTTCTCCGAGATCCATATCATCTTGCGGTTCGGGGGAGTTTCGTCGAACCTCTCATCCACACTGTTGTAGGGACTTAGATCCAGACCTTCTCCTTCTACAGCCTTGGAGTTGATCTCCTCTTTAATTTCTGCTTCATACGCCCGGAATTCTGCCAACGTCATGGAATCTCCTGGGGAGGCCGATGTGTCGGTGTTTGTTTCGATTGCGTCCAGTACCGAGTTGTTGTCATCTCCAGCATCGGTAGAGTCGGATCTAGAGCCAACGTAACCGACGAAGTGCGATCCATGTGCGTTGTCTCTCCTCGTTAGCTTACTCGAAGCTTTTGATGGTCTTGAGAACAAGATCCATACTGGCGTTGTCGCGCAACATCATTTGCCTCATTATGTGTCTCAGAAGCTATTTTCCCGCTTCAGCATCGGTAGAGCCGGATCTGGAGTTGTTGCTGTTTTGATCATCCTGAGATTCGACCTCCTGAGGGAGATCTTCTTCAGATCTGATCTTCTCCATGATCTTTGATTTAGCTGCGAGCTAGGTGGGATTAGGGTTTTCTAAGATCCGAAACTCTATTGCCTACGCGGACAAAGTAGATCTAGAATTTTCTTCTACCTCTATCATCACCGCTGGGTGGGTTGCGTAGGTTCAGCAAAACCAAGGTAAACGTCGATCTCGCCAAAGGACATGATTGTGTAGCTGGTCACGGTCTCTCTAGCCGGAATCCAAGTCTCGTCGAGAAGGGAAAGAGGGACGTCGCTAGCGTAGAGAACCCGACCGATGGCAATTGTTTCGCCGATTCTGATTCGCGTAGATTCCTCTCAGAACATAGCTCCGAAAGTCACATGCCCCACGCTGGGCGCCAACTATCGTCGGATTAAAGACAAGTTTGCCATGAGGGGGTCCTCGGGGCATGGAAAGATGTGGGGTGTGAAATGTGCGGTCGTCCAGGAGGGTGAGCACACAAGCTTACCCAGGTTCGAATCCGTTTGTGGTGAACGGATCCTACTCCTGCTAGCAATCCAGTAATACGGCAGAGCTAGAAGTACAGATTACAAGAGAGGTTTTGCCTGTGCGAGTTGAGATTGTTGTGGTTGGTTGGCCTAAAGGCCGACGCCTGGGACAACTTATATAGTCATCCGGTCCTAGGGTTATAGGTGAGTCCTATTTGGCTACGATACAGAGTTGGTTACATAGTACATTGTAGCATCCTAGCTGTCTAACATCTGTAATGCTACATGGTCTAGTAATATAATTGCTACTTCCTACATATAATTGTTGCATCATAATTATATCATGCTCATGTCATCATGCCACTTTGCATTTGAGCATCATATAAAACCCTTTTTCTTTTGGATCTTATCTCATATGCATTATTAATTGTATTTGCCTCTTGATATATTGTATTTGGTTCTTGATAAATGCTTGATGCCCAAGTTGAGTTGGGGGCATATCTTTTATTAACTTCACCACCTTCTACTGTCACCACCTTATAATTCCACCATTCTAATTATCCATGAGCTTTTACATTTTTTCCTTTGGCATTTAAATCTAGCTCATGTGGGTTGGGATGGGTCCACTTCTATTTCCACATGCTCTCACACTAGCATCATGTTGTTTTCACATTATTGATTTGTGGAGCCACCTTTGCATGCATTATGAGTGGTACCCATTTTTATAGCTTCCATATGGAGTGTTTTGGAATAGTTGCTCATGTTGAAATATTGTTGAGGATATTAAACACCTAGTGGAATATACACACTAGCATGTCCCATTTATATTCAAATATGACCATCTCCATCTACTCCACATGGAACATCCTTTTCAATTCATTTAGCTTGGCCTTAGCTCCATATTTTGGAATGCATGTGAATAAATGCCATGAGACCTTATTATTGTTTTAACAAAATGAACATGGCATTTATTACTTATGCATGGGCCATGCAAGTCACCACCATCTTGTTCTCCTTTGGTTTTCTTTGTTTTGATTGAATATTTTCTTTTGTGAGCTCCCCTTTTCTCTCAACCCTCATCATCTTGGTCCTAGTTCCTTACTATGTGCATCACACCTCACCCCTCATCTCCATCTCCTCCATACCCCCATGCACTTGATCATGAGCAAAAACCCTACACCCTAATCTCTCATGCCACCACCCTCATCACCCCACCCATGTGCATGTCACCCATGCCATGCCGTGTAAAACCCTAACCCATCTACCCCACCACCCTAACCAGCCCCATGCCAAGGCACCACCCCCATCTACCCCTAATCTAAACCCTAACCGAGCCTCCCTCTCCCTTTCTCTCTACCACCCGAGCCACCTTACCACCCCTCCAACCCTAACCCTACCCGAGCCAAACCCACCTCCCTGTCCTCGCCCTGCCCCCAGCTACAGCCTTGCCCCTAGCTGTGCCTGGCCGAGCACGTGAGGAGAAGGAGGAGAAAGGTGGCCGAGCCACCTTTTTATCCACCGAGCCCCACGGCACCCCTCCCTTTGTCCCTATCTACCCTCTCCTGCACCGCGTGACTTCCCCAGATCCACCAGGGCACTGCCCTTCCCCCTCTTTTTCCCCACCTACTGCCAACCTCTCTCTCCCATCTCCGGCGACTACCATCGGTGTCGTCTCGCCCTAGCTGTTAGGAGGAGGCGGGCGTGGTGTGTGGTTGTCGAGGAAGTAGAGGAGGACCCTGGACCACCCCCTGTTCACGGCGGCGAGGAGAAGACGCCCCGTACCTGCTGCACGCCGACGCGTACCGACAAAACCCTAGCCTCGGTCCGCCTGCTACGTCGCTGATCCGCCGCTCCCTGGCCCGATCCAACCCCTCCAGCAGCCCCGCGGTGAGCTCCCTAACCTCCTAGACATCCCCGCAGTCACCGTCGCCGCCTGGACAAGCCGGCCGTTTCGTCGAGCGCGCTCTGTGCGCCGGCGTGCGCGCGCTTCTGCTCGCTGTGCGCCGCGGTAGATACTCCTAGCCGCGCAGCAGAAACCCAGCACCAACCTTAGCCAGCCCCAGTGGTCACCGCCGCCCGCGCGCACTGTAGATCGCGGGTTCGAGCCCCAGCTGCACCGCGCGCCGTCGACCGTCAGTTCCGTCAGAGACTTGGGAAGAAAAACAGTGCCGCGGGGCACTTTGCATTTAACCCCCACGCCTTTTTGTTTTCTTAACCCGCGATTCACCCTGGCCCACCTGTCTGCCTCGGTGAAAATCTTGCAGAGAGGCCCCTGGAAATAATGCGCCAGCATGAGCAAGCCCCTGTCCCTGCCGCGTGGCACGCCCTGGCTGGTCCGCGCGCGCAGTGGCCCCGCGGCCGCTGTGGCCCGCTTGTCAGCGGCCGAGGCTAGCTAGACGAGCGGTAAGAAAAGTTCTGCCGTGCCGTTTTCGCCCAGTCAGCGATGGTCCCACCCATCAGTGGCCGTGGCTAGCTCTGCCCGAGTAGAAAAAGTCTTTCCGTTTCTGTTCAAAATAAAACAAATTCAGAAAGTGTTTAAATATGTTTTAAACTCTGTTTTTAATAACTTTTAAATTGTAATTCCAAATAATACAAATAATATATGTTTTTGAATCAGAAAAATATGAGGATTTCAAATCTGCCATCCAAATTAATGTTTAACCACTTTAAATTTTCGAAATTGTTTAAATGCTATAAAAATTCCTTTTCTTAATTAATTAATAACTTTATTCTACAACTCCAAATTCGACAAATAATATGTCTAAATCGATCAGCGCGACGAGCCTGTTCTAACTATGCATTCCATGTTCTGAGTTGCAGCATGCATCATATAAATATTAAGTATACAACAACTTATTTGGGAGCAAAACATGACTAAAACTCAATAAAATGATTCACTCTTGTACCCCACTCCTCACCCATGCCATGCTACATTATTGCCATGTACATTGTGCATCATTCATCATGGCATGCTTGTTTGCTTATCGCATTTTAATTCATATGCTTGTGCACTTTATTTATGTTGGCCCTTGTTTGTTTGGTTCTTCTTCGAATAGACGCCGAGCAGGGGAAATATCAGGAATCCTAGGAGTACTACCCAGATCCGTCTCTCGCTTCAACTGAGCTGCTAGGCAAGCACTACCACATGCTTGCATACATATAGTACCTATTGCCTCTATCTTATTCTTGCATCATTGAGTCGCGATTGCATTAAGTTGAATCCCAAGTACTGCATAGCCTTTACTTTTAAACCCCACCGAAGCTTGTTCATCCATCCCATGAGCCATTACTACAGGAGTTGTTTGAACCATGCGAGTCGTAGAACATCATGTGTAGGGTATGTGAGTGTCTGATGGATAACGAGGTACCTAAACAACTTAACCTGAGTAGTAATGGGATAACTAATGAAAGAGGCACCGGTGAGCAATATCTGCTATTTGGTTTTCATGCTCACTTGTGTCCCGTAGGACCCCGAGTACTTGATTCCTGTTCCTTGACTATTCGCACTATCCACATCCGGGAGGCCGTGGACCCTCTTGAGCCAGAGCTTGATTCATTTCTATTTCTTGGGGCCACAAAGTAGTTTGGGGCTTTGTTACTATCCTGTACTTATGCTATACTTTACTGTTTTATTTAAGATTGTGCGTGGAGCACCTGTACTGTTTTGGATGCGGAGTGTTTTCGCGGTATCGACAAGCCCAGTCACACTTTTGGGTTCCCAGTTGTTTACAGCCATTGACGCAAACCTTGGGTCCGTCTCGGAGCCGGCCAACTTCGTTGCGGGTAGCTTAATGGGGTGGCCCCCTGAAATATTTCTGAATCCTGTGATCGCTTTGTCGTGAATGCCTCGTTGGGTTTTGAGTTGGTTTTTCCGAGATTGATCGAGTGTGTGTTGCTATTTGTGTACCCCTGCAGGGTAAATCTTTCTGAAAGCCGTGTCCGCGGTTATGGACGACTTGGAGCACAGTTTCTCGATCATAGACAAGTATAACTAAAGTACCGCTTTTAATCTGACTAAATATATGTATAGTAAATAGTGCAATACTCATGGAATGGTTAATAAAACTGTCAACAGATGGGTTGTTCATCCGCTTTCTCGTTGGTAAGCGAGAAGGAGGATGGATCTGTTACTTTATACTGTTATAACTGTTGTTTCTGATTAACGGACATCCGTCTATCATTGGTTAGGCGGATGATTAGCGAGTATCTATAGACTTGTTAGTTATTATCTTTTGCTGCAATTGCGTCACCCTAGGTTATGTCCCCTTTAGAGGCATAAAAACTTGCTGAGTACCCCTAGGGTCTCACACGATAAATTGTTTGATTCAGATGAACAGGTGTATTCGCAAGATGGATACTGGGTGGAGGAGACAGATGATGTTGGCAACGATCACTCGATGTAGAGATTCCGGGGATGGGGATCCGCGAGATCTGTGGGCGGGATGTGTTTATTTATGTGGTATCTTATGCCGATTTGCTTCTTATCTGTACTCGGATTGTTTCCCGCTTCCGCTTGATACTCTGATGTTTGATGTATGAGGAGCTATCCTAAACTATTATCCCTATCTAGGATATTTGGATCTTGCCGTATGGCGTTACAATATTTCTATTTCTTTTAGATGGAATGGCTCCGAGAACTGTTGTATGGTAGCTTGCATACATACTCACTTGTGTATGTATTTGATCTCTTCGCCTGTTGCCTACGCCGCTCGCTCTTGTCCCGATGTCTTGGAAGTGGTTAGGACGGCCGACGGGTCTACACGTGAGTGGCCCCTGAGCCCCCGATGTACTATTTTAACCACTTTTGAATCATCCAGGCTTGAACTTAGAGCGTAGGGTCCGAGGTAGTTACATACATCTTGAACTACAAGTATTCCTACAGGTCTAAATCAGTAAGTCTTCTGGACCTTCCCGTAGCCGGATGGGCTTCCAACTTCTCTCCCTGACTGGATCGTCCGTGAAGCATAGCTCTAACCCGAAGTGGGTCACCCTGGTCAGCAATTCACAGTGGATATACCAGGAAAGTATATCCCCATCAATGTCTTCTATGCATGTCATATATATTTACCATATACAGACGGTGGCTATATAATTTATTATTTTTTGTAGCTTTTGTATGGTATTAATATTTCCATCAATTTTGACACACTAAGAAAATCAACTATAGGTGATGTCTAATAATAATATACATATATCTAATAGATTCACCACATTAATCCACATCATCTAAATTATTTAAACATGTTAGATCTAAAAATGACGGCTATGATTTAATGAATGATTAATAGTTACGTAACCATGTATTTTTCATTTGACATGGTTTATATTAAGAGGAGATCATATATATAGTTTTTTTAGAAGGTTTATATCAAGTGGAGACATGCTCTAAAAAAATCAATGGAGACGTGTACTTTGATTTGTTAAATTGTCCTAAGCATTTTTTTTGCACGAATATATCCTCCGTTCAGACCAGGGATACGTGGAGTCCTTGTGAATCATGGCTTGGGAAATAACTCACATAGTAGAGTCCCAAATCAATTTTGTCACATATGTATGACAACTGGCAACTTGAACTACTCCATGTTTTTAGTTACTACATTTTAATACCTTGACGAGTTACGTATTATACCATTTGAATTAGGATATGTCAGGGATACAAAAAAGACTAGCTAGGACGTGGTACAAATACATACATGCTAGGTTATAAACCATATTATACGCGAACATGAACATCAAAATATATCAATATCACTTGTTTGGAAGAAAAAAATGGTGCTAATTAAATAGTGAGACATGGTGCTATGGGCTATAAACCGTGTTTTACGCGTACATGAACATCAAAATATGTCAACATCACTATTTTTCTGAAAACTATCGATAGTGTAATTTAAAGTCCAAGACATTCATGTTGGTAATAAACCGCGGTATATATGTGCATGAACATCACCTTTTTATGGCCTTTTTAAGGGAAAATATCACTATAGCTAACTAAAATATAGGAGTGTAGGCATCGATTCTTAAGCTTTGCAAACAAAAGGAAAACTTTTCGTTCAGTTCTGTGCGTCTAGACAAAAAACTTGAAGACAGTCGAAATTTGTCCGTGTGGCCAACAATTGATTACAAATTAATCTATCCTTTTATAATAACAGTACATAAGTGGTTGGTTCCAATTAAAGGAAAATCGGCGATTAATTCTTGTGACAAACCCAGTCAAATGTGTCAATTCTAGGACTTGAACCGGAGTGGTTGGTTCCAGCACAAGGGACCTAATGGTTACTATATATTTAAAGACACACTGGCTAAAACGGAAACATCTATTAGAAAATATCGTAAACAGAAAACATTTATATGACAATCTAATGTGACAGTATCTTTTGTAGTTGACCCTAAGAGATATGTCCTCCTAGACAAGTATCACATCCATAGTTCATCCTAACTATAAACGTTAGCCCTATATCATAGCAGATCCTATCATATCAGATCGGAACATATCAAATCAAATCAAATCATGTCATATCATATCATAATGCGAAGAAAAATGCATATACGCTGAATTATCACTTAAACAAAACATCGAAACACTTGTCATGTGTATCGTCTTTATTAGTAGACCACATCTGATAAATCTTTATAACCATACCTTAATGAGATCACACAATACAGATCATTGTAGTTGTCAAAAATAAATACAATGATATCTTGGGGCACGAAAGATGATGAGAGAGAGGTGAGAGGATGTTGTGGTAGATGGCGGCGACGGCGGGAAGTCCCTTGTCAAGGTTGGTTGGGTCAACAGTGTGCAGGAACAGAGCGAGGAGATTGAAGAGGAAGGAGCAGCTTGGCGGCGCTCCCCCTGGTGCAGCGTGTCACCGACGTGCCCCCTCTAGGTCCAGATCTTAGCCAGAAGCATGGCCTTCAGAGGAGGAGATTTGGGAGAAATCCCCTGCAGCGTGTCACTGACGTGTCCTCTCTAGGTCCAGATCTTAGCCGGGTGTCTTGCAGAGGTAACGAAGGGAGAAAAGAGAGTTTTCAGGCATGGCCTTCAGAGGAAGAGATTTGGAGTCCCTTGAATGTGACTTTTCAGCACTGCACCGAGCTTCTACATTGTGTGAGGAGGCCGTCAGTAAGCAGGCTGGCGTGTCTCTAAGTAGATACAGTGTCTCTTGGTTACGGATGTTGTTTATGTTCTGCATTTAGCTGCAGTGTTCTGCACAACATTTGTCTATAGCTACACATAATCTATGCAGGGGTACAGACGAGTTCATCTCCGCCTAACGCTAATTGATTATGTGGTAATTTAATGTTGATCGATTGCTCCCTGTAGGTACTACCTGCAACTGATCTAGCTGGGTTTTGCATCAATAAATATGCGGTAGATATTAATACAAACAAATTCGTAGAGGTGCTGACAATAAAATATACTGTTGGATTTTGCTCTTTTTTTCTGATCCGAAAAATGCAAACCTAGGACTCAAACCATTAGACTTTCATTGGCTAGGGTTACCATGGTCGATCTATTTTAGGGTAAAATTTGGGTCGTATCAGTTTTCATTGAAAAGTTTTATCTTCCGGTGCAACGCAACGGTATGTTTGCTATAACATCTTATTTTCAGAATAAATGACTTCAGTTTGTCTAGATTCACACATATTTAAATATGTAGTATACTTTCTTCGTCCGCAAATAAGCGTACTTCTAGGTTTTGCTTTGAATCAAACTTTTAAATATTTGACCGATTTTGTAGATAAATGTAGCAATATATGTATAATATAAATGGTATATTATGAAACTATATTTCATAGCGGATCTAATTTAAATATAAATATTGTTACATTTCCCTATATTATGAAACTATATTTGATCTCATGGTACTAATTAAATATCATAAATATTGTTACGTTTCTCTATAAAATTGGTCAAACTTTGTTACTGCCTTTGTCCCGGTTTAAAGGGCGGCCTACGCGTATAAGTAGGTCGTTGATTTAACCAATAAAATATAAATTATAAATACAAATGCTAGAATACACTTATTTGCGGACGGAGGAGTATGTATGTAGTATATACTACATGTCTAGATACATGTGAATCTAGGCAAATCGAAGTCACTTATTTGTAGACAGAGCGAATATAATTCTTAACTATGTTTGTATTATCAAAGTAGAAAACTAAAATTGTCATGTCATCGCATTTGCGATTTATGAATATAAAAAACAATTCGGTTGAATACATTGTTGCCTCTAGAACGAACATGAGGTTGCAACCCTGGCGATTCAAAGGTCACCGGGAGGGGGTGTGAAGAGTATCTACACAGAGTACGAGCTCGTTGTCACGGCGATGGCACTCTCCCACGCATTACCATTTCCGTGTGAGTTTCTCCGTTGCAACGCACGGGCACTTTTACTAGTATATTTAAAGACACACTATGGCTAAAACAGAAACATCTATTAGAAAATATCGTAAACAGGAAAGCATTTATATGACAATCTAATGTGACCGTATCTTTCATAGTTGACCCTAAGAGATATGTCCTCCTAGACAAGTATCACATACATAGTTCATCCTAACTATAAATGTTAGCCTATATCATATCAGACTGGAACATATCAAATCAAATCATGTCATATCAAATCATAATGCGAAGAAAAATACATATACGCTGAATTATCACTTAAACAAAACATCGAAACACTTGTCATGTGTATCCTCTTTATTAGTAGACCACATCTGATAAATCTTTATAAGCATACCTTAATGAGATCACATAATATAGATCATTGTAGTCGTCAAAAATAAATACAGTGATATCTTGGGGCACGAAAGATGATGAGACACGCAAGATTGCTCTCAATATTCTTATGAGTTTATAAGGTAATAAAATAGACGAGAGTCTTGCAATGGAGCTGAAATCCATAACCTATTAGCAGAACTATTTTTAAATGAAAGAGACAGGTTGGGAAGAGAGACTCGGTGGTAGATAATTCAGCATGTGGGGGAGTGCAAGCTATGAGTGCTGCAAAGCTTGAACCTCGCCGCAGCTAGACCCAAAAAATAAAAATAAATCTTCGGAGGAAACAAACAAGTAATAGTACCATCTGTCAGCCGGATCAACTTGCTTGTGTAGTATATATACCAGACGGATTTGCATTATCTGCCACCAAAAAGTCCAGAGACGACACTAGCTAAAATTTGGACCACACTTGCACTTGAGATCATGGCCGTCGAGATTCCATCGCGCGTCACCGGTGTTGCAGCACAGATAAGACCACCTCGATTCCCTTTCCCGGCTCAACGCAGACACATCTTCGCAGCCTCGCTTGCTGTGCACTCCTTCCAAAACCCACGATCGTCCTACGCGAAGTCACCGGTGTTGAGGCGGGTGACCAGCCATGCTTCCCCCGGCGCAACGGCCATGGAGAAGCTCGGAGCGAACCCGGCCAACTCGTGTCCGCTCACGCCTCTGGGCTTCCTGGAGCGGGCGGCCACCGTGTTCGGGGACTGCCCCTCCGTCGTCTACCACGACACCGTCTTCACCTGGAGCCAGACCTTCCGCCGCTGCCTGCGCCTTGCCTCGGCACTCGTTTCCCTTGGCATCTCCCGTCACGACGTTGTAAGTGGGAAAATAAATCGCCCCTCGAACTTTGACGGTGTGCAAATTCGTTCTAAACTGTACTGTGTACTAGGTGTCCGTGCTCCTGCCGAACGTGCCGGCCATGTACGAGGCGCAGTTCGGCGTGCCGATGAGCGGCGCCGTGCTGAACAGCATCAACACACTCCTGGACGCGCGCACGATCGCCGTCCTGCTCGGGCACTCGGGATCCAAGCTCATCTTCACCGACCCGGCGTTCCTCCCGGTCCTGCAGGACGCGCTCCGGCTCCTGCCTCCCGGCCACCCCGCCCCTCGCGTCATCGTCGTCGAGGACCACCACGAGGAGAAGTTCCCTCCGGCGCCTGCCACGGAGCTGACGTACGAGAGGCTTCTCGAGGAGGGCGACCCGGAGTTCGAGTGGGTCCGTCCGGAGAGCGAGTGGGACCCGATGGTGCTGAACTACACCTCCGGCACGACGTCGGCGCCCAAGGGGGTGGTGCACTGCCACCGCGCCATCTTCCTGATCACCGTCGACTCGCTGGTGGACTGGGCGGTGCCGGCGCGTCCCACGTACCTGTGGACGCTGCCAATGTTCCACGGCAACGGGTGGAGCTTCCCGTGGGGCATGGCCGTGGTGGGCGGCACCAACGTGTGCCTCCGTCGCGTGGTCGCGGCCGACGTGTACGATGCCATCGCTCGCCACGGGGTCACCCACCTGTGCGGCGCGCCCGCGGTGCTCAACATGCTGGCCAACGTGCCCGACAGGGTGCGGAAGCCGCCGCCAGGGAAGGTGCGGATCCTCACGGTCGGCGCGCCGCCGCCTGCCACGGTGCTGCACAGCACGGAGGCCATCGGCTTCGAGGTGAGCCACGGGTACGGGCTGACGGAGACGGCGGGGCCTGTAGTGTCGTGCACGTGGAAGCGCGAGTGGGACGGGCTGCCAGCAACGGAGCGCGCCCGGCTCAAGGCGAGGCAGGGCGTGCGCAGGCCGGTCCTGGACGAGGTGGACATCGTGGATGCCCAAACCGGGCACCGCGTGCCCCGCGACGGGCTCACGATGGGCGAGGTCGTCCTCCGCGGCGGGAGCGTCATGCTGGGGTACTTCCAGGATGAGGAGGCGACCAAGGCGGCGATCCGAGACGACGGGTGGTTTTACACCGGGGACATCGGCGTGATGCACCCGGACGGGTACCTGGAGATCCGCGACCGGTCCAAGGACGTGATCATCTGCGGCGGCGAGAACATCAGCAGCGTGGAGGTGGAGTCGGTCCTCTACGGCCACCCGGCGGTGAAAGAGGCCGCCGTGGTGGCGCGGCCGAACGAGTTTTGGGGTGAGACGCCGTGCGCGTTCGTGTGCCTCAAGGACGCCGCGGCGGGATCGGTGGACGCGGCAGAGGTCATCGCGTGGTGTAGGGAGCGCATGCCGCGCTACATGGTGCCCCGTACCGTGGTGTTCCGTGACGAGCTACCCAAGACGTCCACGGGTAAGATCCAGAAGTACGAGCTACGGAATCTCGCCAAGGAGATGGGAGTGGGACACGCTCGATCGCCATGATCAGCAGTAAAATGTCCGTCGATCGTCATCTTGCTTCCCTGCTGTGGCATAAACTTCATCTGCAGCAGCAACATGGTTCAGGGTTGTCGCTACTACTCCCTGCCTGACAGCGTCGATGTCTTGTATCTTTAATCTCTACTACTCCCTTAGTTTTAAAATATGATGTTTCGCTTTTTTCTAAAACATATGTATTCAGACGTCTTTTGTGTGTGTAGGTTCACTCATTTGCTCCGAAGCTATAAACACTAAAATGCGTCTAGGTACTTGCATTTTAGAAAAAGGCTAAAATATTTTATAATTCGGAATGGAGACAGTATGTACTACGGAGTATCTAAAAAGAACTTCCGGTTCCGGTTTTTTAGATCCCGGTTCCATTTCCTGGCACCGCGTGTTTCGCTCCCAGACTTGGTGTGCTTGGCAGTACAGTCGTCCCCGCTTCCTACGCATGTTTCCTTCCTCCCATGAAATCCGCCTTCTCATCTCCTCCCGATCCCCTGCCTATGTTCCCTGGACCGGCCACCGGCAGCGCCTTCCTCTCTAGACAACCGGCGGCGCCTTCCTCTCTAGGCCAGCAGCGGTGCCCTCCTAACTCGGCCACCAGCGGCGGAACCCTCCATTCCCGTCCCTCCTATACACCCTAGCCATCCCCAGGTCGTCGGCTTCCGGCTCCTTGCTGACAGGTTCCGCATCCCAGGGACACAGAAATCATGCAGTTTCTCCAAGCAGCCTGGGACCCATAAGCTGCCGCCGTTGTTCCTCTACGTAGCTTTGCACATTGCAAGCCCCTGGTGCCTTTTCTCCATGCGTCGGGACTCTCACGCCGCCACACGCACCCGACAGTTCAGATGCGGATGACGAGCCACAGTTCTACATATTGCAGCTCAACACCTAAAGATGATTCGTACCCTCCTCCCTATTGGTTAATATTCGCTTGATTAGTTCAGTACTTCTGTTTCCCTGATTAAATGTGTTCACGTTTTCTTCTATGATGGATATAAAATTGGGACGAATCGAAAGTGAATTTGGTGGGAATGCAAGATGCAGGGACCGGATTGAAGTGGTCGGCCTCCATACACACCAGACTGCAATGCTATATTTTCAAGATCTAAATTGTTCTTATTCGACTCCTTATCGCTTTATCTCTAAGGAACCAAATAACTAAGATCGTCAGAAAAAGCTTTGGTTCCCAAAAGCATCGACCAACTTCTCTTGCCGAAGGATTTCGCAAGACGCCAGTACCCAAGTATTTCAAGTTGTCGCACGGTCGCCAAAAATACATTGGCCTCTAAGAGCCATAAGCATGGCTGGCCGATTATCTGCAAACAGTGAAACTTCTAGAGGGGGGGGGGGGGGGGGGGGGTGGGGGGGAGTCAAAAGCCAGCGGTTGCACTTAACTGGAGCCACACGATCGTGTCTACGACAGTTACCCAAAAAATCAATCAACAGATGGGGAGACCTGGAGGAGAAGTTCATCCGAAACTTCAAATCCACATTTAAGCGACTCACATCCATCAAAGAACCGAGGGCGTGCAAGCAAAAGTCAGGCGAATCAATGCGCACATTCATACAACGGTGGAACATCATTAAAAACTCAGCCGAAGATATCTCCGGCGAAAAGGCGATTGATGCTTTCAACGACAGACTGCGTCGAAAAGAATTCATAAAGGAGATGGGTCGGGTTAAGCCCTTCACATCTATGACATGTGTGGCCCTGGCACCCGGGGGCTACTATCGGCCAGTGGATACTAGGATACCATGGCCCACCTACTGCCAGGCCAAACTCATAGGGTTAGCCGCTTCAAGAGGAAGGGTGTCCTGAGCGTTTCACCAAGAATCCTTCGCGCGGTTTCCCCTTGAGGAAGCGCCGCCAGAACGGACTCACCAAAGAGGGAACTCCCCTGGCCAAGGGGCCGCGCAAAGCGCTTGAGCGGCTATTCCTTAGAGCCGAAGGCCTGCGGGGTCCACTGATCTACCCCTCCCACAAGGAAGGCATCTACTCCTTCACCACGCCGGGAGTGGCCGCAGGGACTACGCTAGAGGGGACCACCTCCCTCTCTAGTGGAGGAGGATCATGCAGGAGGCAGAAGACAAGAGGCCCACGACATCCCACCATGGACCGGGTCCACGGGGAAGAACTGCTGCAATCTACCTGCCCCCTTCTTTGTCTCCATGTGGAAACCCTTCCCGCCAAGATCACAGGAAGAGGATCTAGGCGCCTATAAAGGAAGGTAGGACAACACCGTAGAAGGGATCCAATCTTCTTCCACCTTTGGAAACCCTAGCTTTCTCTGATCTAGGAACCCTAGATCTGAGAGCCTGATCAACACCTTATACTGTAAACCTCGCCAAGCAGTGAAATCAATCCATAAAAGCAGGAGTAATGTTTTACACCGCATAGTGGCGTGAACCTGGGTAAACTCTCTGTGTCCTCCTACCGCGTTTTCTAATGTTTCCTCGCCAAGCTCGCCGGGGGTTATAGGGAGATCATGCTCATCCCCCTGTGTCCGATCTCATCCTAGTTCGAGAGGTACCCTGCTAGGACAATCTCCGACACATTCTATTAAACCAAAACCGTAATAGTTTTGAAATTGCCAATTCACCCCCTCTAGGCATCATCCCTGTCCTTTCAGATCCGATATAGTTCGATAAAGTGCACATATAGTAATAGTTTGACTTAATAAGCACCTTTTATAGTGCTGGATTTAGTTTTGAGTGTACAATGACTTGGCATGAGCAATATCTTGCTAAATTGGAGACAATTACCCCTACTTTAGCAAATAGAGTAACTCATTTATTTTCTAGAATTGTATCTTTTGATTCCAGTATTTAACTTTCTTTGATGTACTTATCCATTAAACCTAGCAAGATATATATGACCACCCTTTCCTAAAGAAAACAAGAAAAATTCTGTTTTTATTTTGCAGTATAGATTAAAATTATCGTATATTTATTCGCTTTAAGTTGTGATTACATCTTGGTTAGTCATAAGCGAATTTAACTATTGAATTATTCATACCATTTCCAAATTTCATAGGGCTTTGTGTTCTCTTACAAAAAACAAAGAAAGACATTCACACTGATGATAACCATACCATTTCTAAAGTGTTGAAAATATAAGCAATAATCCATATAATTTAATCCTAATAATAAAGTGATAAAACATGATCATACAGACAGTACCAAAACTAATCATGCAAATCAACAAAGTAGATGAACAGATTACATCTAAATAAGATAAACCTATCACATCTACACCAATCGCTAGAATAAAGAACTCTAGCAGAATCTGAAAGAGACAATTCAGTAATACATACGGTAGAGCAGCCGCAGCGGTAGCAGCAGCGTCGTCAGCCATGTCGTCAATGTAGAGGCTGCTGATATCCGGGAAGAAGTCCTCGTCTAGGAAGGAGTCGTCCGTGATGGCGTCAGTAGTCGCGCGGAAGTGCTCCCCAAAAACCAGATCGCCCCTCACCCGTACAGGTTCACAAGAAGGTGGGGTTCCGGAGGCCTACCGTCCCGATCTGCGGTGCACGCCGCAAGCCGGAATGGGGAAGACGAAGGTGGCGGCGCAATAGACTAGAAGAAGACACGTGTGGTAAGCGATACCGATTAGGTTTAGCGCAGACGCTTATATAGAGCAGGTCAGGGAGATCGTGGGACACAACCCACGTCCGAGTCGGTAACAGCCATCCCATAAAGATTGGAAACGGCTGACTAATAACGCGTCCGTTAATAACTCATAATTAATCCACGATTAATTTTTCCAACTAGCAAAAATAAAGCTCGGATCGTCGAGATTCCCGCAACCCGCGGCGCGCGCGCGTCGTGGGAAGGCGAGACGTGTCGAGGCAGGCGGCGTCGGAGGAGGAGTGCGTGAGAGCTGCTCTTCTTCTCACACCTTAGTGTGGTGGAACAACCTAGTATATAAGGACGTGTAACTTTCACTCAACTAGCAATGTGGGACTAAACTATGGCACCACTAGCACAGCCATATGCTGCCATGCACAAATGAGCCAAAGAGAATTTTAGAATTTGTCTAGTGGGCGAACAACCCAAAACTCACCAAATTCCAACAATCTCCCACAAAGTCTCATTGGCACATCTACTCATTTCCATTCCAGAATATTGTTTTATATACCGGTATGTAGTGGAGACTGTTAAGTTAAACTTCCACTTTAAATTTCATGCTACACTAGCGAGCAACTTGAATAGTGGACTATGCATTGAACTACAAGTTTTCTGCACACTAGTTTCACACAAAATCTAGACCGGTACAGGGCTGCCGCAGGGCTTCCCCGCAGTTTGGAGCTTATGCGTCATACTCCAGGGCCTTTCATGAGTTTATTAGAGAGCACCCAACTCTCACGAACTGTGACGTTTGACAGTCAGACTCATATAGGTGTGTTCCTCAATAGATGTTCTGCAGGACAATATCTCTGCTTAGAAAATCCACTTAGAACACATTAAGATAAATATCAACCTGCCATGCAGAATGAGGGAGTATTGCATCTTTATGGAGATGTAAATATAATATGGGCATACTCTCCTCTCAGCTTAACAACAGCTTGTCTCCCAGCTCTAATTCACGGGATCTCCGATCACATAGAGTGGGTTGCCACTGCGAAGAACTCATTACGTGGGTCTCAAACCCATCTCCCTCGATGCATTATCTATCACATTACATGATAGGCCCTTTGTGAAGGATTTTCCAAGTTCTTAGATGTTTGGATATAATCCAACGCAATAACTCTGGAGTTTCTCAGTTTCTTGACAGATTTCAATCTCCTCTTCACATGCCTTGATGACTTCATATTATCCTTAGAACTGTTTATTTTGACGATCACAGTTTGATTATCACAGTTCATCGGGATAGCGAGTATTGGTTTTTCAACCACAAGTAAGTCCATCAAGAGCTCACGAAGCCACTCTGCTTCAACAGTGGCTGTGTCTAATGCTGTGAGTTCTGCTTCCATAGTTGACCTCGTTAAGATGGTCTGCTTGCAAGACTTCCAGGAAACAGCACCACCACCAAGTGTAAACAAATAACCACTAGTGGCCTTAATCTCATCAGCATCAGATATCCAATTTGAATCACTATAACCCTCAAGTACTCGTGGATACCCAGTATAGTGAATACCATAACTCGCAGTGCCTTTGAAGTAGCGCAAAACTCTCTCAAGAGTATGCCAATGATCATCTCCAGGATTTGACACAAACCGACTCAGTTTGCATACAGGAAAGGAGATGTCAGGTCTCGTAGCGCTGGCTAAATACATGAGCGAGCCAATGATTTGAGAATATCTCAATTGATCTTTAGCATTCCTTCGATTCTTTCGAAGTAGCACACTCGGATCATAAGGCGTTGGAGAAGACTTACAGTCGCTATACCCAAAACGGCTCAATATCTTTTCCACATAGTGGGACTGAAGCAGTGTAATCCCACCATTATCATCCTTCAGTAGCTTGATGTTTAAGATTACATCAGCCACTCCCAAGTCCTTCATCTCAAAGCAGCGAGATAGGAACTCTTTGACCTCCTCTATAACAGCGAGGTTGGTCCCAAATATCAATATGTCATCGACATAGAGACACATAATAACTTCCTCGCCCCCACCATGGCGATAGTACACACACTTATCAGCTTCATTTACAACAAAGCCTTCAGCGGTTAAAGTTCTTTCAAACTTCTCATGCCACTGCTTAGGAGCTTGCTTAAGACCATATAAAGACTTCACTAACTTACACCTTACCTTCTTGACCATCTACTACAAATCCATCAGGCTGCTCCATATAAATTTCCTCATCTAGCTCTCCGTTTATAAAAGTTGTCTTAATGTCCATTTGATGAACGAGAAGACCATGTGAGGCAGCCAAGGATAGTAGTACTGGAATAGTGGTCAATCTGGCAACAAGTGTGTAGGTATCGAAGAAGTCTTCACCTTCTTTCTTGGTATAACCCTTGGCCACAAGATGTGCCTTGTACTTTTCAATACTACGATCAGGTCTTAGCTTTTTCTTGAACACCCACTTACATCCTATAGGTTTGCACCCATAAGGACGATCAGTGACCTCCCAAGTTCCATTAGCTAAGATGGAATCCATCTCACTACGGACAACTTCTTTCCAGCAATCAGCATCTTGAGATGCATAGGCTTCTGAAATAGAGGTGGGAGTATCATCCACAAGGTACACAATGAAATCATCACCAAATGACTTTGCAGTCCTTTGTCTCTTGCTCCTTTTAGGAGCTTCATTGTCATCCTCCACAGGATCATCATAGTGTTCTATCGGCATAGTGGGTTCAGGAATTATAATAAATTCCTGACTAGATGAACTAGTCATCTCCCTATTTGATGAGCTAGACATATCTTTCATGGGAAAGATGTCCTCAAAGAAAGTCGTGGCATCCCGCTAAAACCACTATTAGAAAATCGCTGTGTTATTGTGCATTGCATCATCATGACCGCATGCTTATGTCATCATGCCACATTTCATTTGAGCATCATCATCATCATGCATGGTTTGATTGAAAACTATTTTCGAAAAGTCTGGCTTTGTTTTCTAAACGCCCCGTCTTTATTTCAAATTAAAACCCGGCCTCTTCCGGATATTTTGTTTTGTCTACAAAATATTTACAAGAGCTATTCGGATAAAACAAAAATAATTAAAGCTATTTTTTTAGGGGAAGGCAGCCGGCCAGGCCAAAAGGCCCAGCCAGCCAGCCTACAACCCCGGTGGCCCAACCAGTCCCAATCAGCAAACCCTAGCTCCCCTCACCACACAGCCGCCGCCACACCCTACCCGGCGGCTGCAGCACACAACACACACAACAACCACACGACACGCTGCACCCACCCATCTCCGCGAGCTGGCCCCACCCCACCGCTCTAGCGCAACCCACCCCGCGGACTCGTCCCGCAGCCACCGCTCCACCCCGCCTTGGCCCCACCACCTGCTGAACCTGCACAACCCCAACCCGACAAACCCCGATTCCCAACCCCACCTCGCACGACCCCGCTCCCTCGATCCTCTCGCCACCAACCCCCACGCGATCCCCACCTACGCTCGCTCATGATCCCCACCTCCTTCCTTTCTGACGCGGCCTCTTATTCCTGCTCGATCCTCTCGCGAAGCCCCACCGCCGCCAGGCCCGTTCGTCCCTCCTCGCCGCCCTATGCACCAGCCCCGAGCTCGCCTTCTTCGAGCGCCCCACCGGCCAGCGTGTTCTCCGTCGCGTCCCCGGGCTCCTCTCCTCCCGGGGCCTCACAGCGCCTCGCGGCCACCAAGCTCCTTCGCCTGTGTTGCCAGCGACTCTCCGTCCTCGTCCTGCAACTCCCTCCTGGCCGACGCGCCGCGCCATCTCACCTTCCTCGCCCCGGACCGACACCAGGATCTCGTCGTCCTCGCCCTCTCCTCCGCGGCCCCGCGTCCATCGTCGTCGCGAGCGAGCCACGCGACCCGCGCCTCTCCATCGGTCCGTGAGCAGCGCCGCCCGGCTACCCTCTACGCGTCGCTCCGCCCACGAGCCCGCGAGCCCCTCGCTGCAAGGTCACCGCCCACCATTCGCCGTCCTCTGGCCTGGTCGTTCCAGGGACCTCCCCTCCTCTACAACCCTGCTCGCTGGCGCTGCTGTCTTCTCCCTGCAAGCCGCCTCCGCTTCGAGACATGCCCCGACAATAGCGTGCCCCACATACCGCTCTGCACGGCGCTGCCATGAGCGAGCCCCCTGTCCTGGCTGCCCTTGACGCCCTGCAGCGTATCGATCGGCACCCAAAAGCTGCCGCTCGACCCTATGTGTCCTCGCTCAAGTTCTTCGATGTCGCCTCTGTATGTGTGACCCTGCAGGCCAAGCACAATTCTCTGACGGTCGCCGCCTAGTCTGGTTCCATGCGGCACTGCTCCTATACACATCTGCGTATGCGCATGTATGTACTGTATACTATACTTGCGTGTTTTTCCGTGGGCTACTAAGTGATGTTTTGGCCGTTGTTCTCTATCAAGTTGTGGGATGGCGTGCGCGCCACAACTGTCTTCCAAGACCCAGCTCGACCGATCTCCGACGCTTCTTGAGACCGACACATACACGAGATGAGGCCCAAAGGACTATGCAGAACCATCGACGCCGAACTCAAGGCCAGCACCATCACCTGAGAACTTCGATAAGGACGCGAAGTTCTCCATCCTGGATACGATGACGCCAGATCGACAAGGTCTCCTTCCCGGAACCACCAAGTACTCCATCACGGATCCGACGGCCGAGACCCCGAAGACCTCGGATCCGAAGATCCGAAGACCAAACCCTGAAGCCCGACCCCGAAGACCGATCCTGTCAGAACCCGAAGACCCCGACCTTCGAACCCCAAGACCTTCGCCCTAATGTGATTCCCTTTCCGATAACCCTATTTTATAAATGTCATCTATACACTTGTTGCATATTAAATTGTTCATGACCACATACATGTTTATTTGTTTGGGGGTACTTTGTCGTTTTGCCTCATATTAAATATGGAGACTATATGCGGACTATTTTAGTCTTATATATCGCCTCCATTTAAATTTGTGTAGTGAACCGATGCCATGTTTGGCCTTGTTAATGTAACATTTAAATTGCGGGGTAGTTAAATAACATGAACCTTCTAATTAATTGTCGAGGCCCTGGTTCCGCTTAATATTGCCTAGTTGCATCGCATCTTTGCCATGTGATGCATCATATAATCATGCCTGATCTTCTGCCGTAGTATTAAATAGTGTATCTGGTGTTTCTTTTAGTGTTTGATTCTTCACGGATTAGGCTGTTGAGTGGATGTGAGTATCGACCAGTTCTTCGGATATGAATCTTCGGCTATGCTTTCCAGGCGAGCATCTCCCCCTTTCTACCTATTTTGCTTTTATAGTCTTTATTTCCTCATGTTGATCTATTGATATCCGTGTTGCGATGCTTTAGTTTCCGTGCACCATTTCTACTCCTTGTAGCCTCTATATTGCCATGGGCACATCCTATTGCATGTTGTTTGATAGATAATCAGCCTTGCGAGTCGTAGTTGCTTGCTTATGTGTTGCTTCACGTCATTGTCATTTCACCGTTGACGGCAAGTTGACACATGATAAATGGTGGAGATGCTTAATGGTGGAGATGATCATGACTTCAAATGCAATTGTTAAAATGCTGGGAATAGATATAACTAATGCAGAGGCATCGGTGGGCAATAGATGTTATCTGGTTTTTCCATGCTCACTTGTGTCCCGTAGGACCCTGAGTACTTGATACCTGTTCCTTGACTATTCGCACTATCCACATACGGGAGACTCTATGAATCCCCCTTAGCCAGAGCTTGATTAATTACTTATTTCTTGGGGCCACAAACTAGTTTGGGGTTTTATTACTATCCTGTACTTATGCCATGCTTTACTGCTTTATTTACGATTGTGCGTGGAGCACCTGTACTGTTTTGGATCGTGGCACGATTTCACGGTATCGACAAGCCCAGTCACACTTTCGGGTTCCCAGCCGTTTACAGCCGTTCTCGCAAACCATGGGTCTGTTCCGGAGCTGGCCAACTTCGTTGCGGGTAGCTTAGTGGGGTGGCCCCCTGAAATATTTTATGAATCCTGTGATTGCTTTGTCGTGAAAGCCTCGTTGGGTTTTGATTTGGTTTTCCTGAGGTTGATCGTGTGTGTGTTGCTATTTGTGCACCCCTGCAGGGTAAATCTTTCTGAAAGCCGTGTCAGCGGTTATGGACGACTTGGAGCACAGTATCTCGATCATAAACAAGCATAACTAAAGTAGTGCTATAAATTTGACTTAATATGTGACTAGTAATCAGTTTCACTACAATGGAATGGATAATAAAAGTGCCAACAACTGGTGGAACTGGGGAGTATCGTGTCTTGTTATACCTGCCTAGTAAGTATCGCAACTCCAATGGAATGAAATAAAAGTGCCCACAACTACTCGGTTTGGGATGTCACATGCTAATTGTATCTGACTAGTAAGTACTGTAACTACAACTGAATGATTAACTAAAACTTCTCACTACTTATGCTTCGGGATGACTCGTGCTATCTATATCTGACTAGTAAGTGCTGCAACTATAATGGAATGAATAAAACTGCCAACTGTGTGAGTTCCTCGGTTTGACTTCCTCGTTTGGTCTCAGGGGGAATACCAGGAAGGGTATGATTGGTGTTAGTATCAGGTTGGATCCGAATAGGTCTTTCTTATCCCTCTCTAATAGCCGACAGTTGAATCGAGTCTCTATAGGTTGTTTAGTGCATGCTTCGCTGCCGCTTTAGTCCACCATACCTATGTAGGCGAGAGCCGCCGAATTCTAGCCTCGCCGTGTACTGGCCTCAGTACTGATGCTCCTCTTTTCCCTTTGCCCTTTGTCGGCACCCCTTTTGTTTTAGGAGGTTTGAGATCGACATCGTTAGCCGGGTTACCCTTCCGGCTTGGCCTGGGCAGGGTTATGGACGCCATTGGTTATTCTTTAGGGCTCTTAGCCCCATTTGCATCTTGTCCGTACTCGGACGTTGTATCATTTTCAAGGTGATTTGGATCTTTGTATTGTATATCTGTATTCTTGGCTCATGGAGTCGTTGTTGTATATATATGTTCTGTGGGTTCCATCGTGGACTAATGTGTAATGGTATTACTTCGTTTTCCACCCGCACGAAAGTGCCTAGTGGGCGTCCTTGAATCGTTTCTATGCGGGTTTAGCGGGAAGTGCTAAAACTTGCATAGGGCCGATTCGAGGGTGTTACAGAGTGGTATCAGAGCTCAGCAGTTGCGATACCCCACTGGTCCAGCATGTTGGATAACCTAGCTAACGGCCGATGTAGAGTGTCAAAAGTATTTTGCAAAATCGGTTGGATAGATCTGATTAGGTCTTATTTTACTCCTTACCCTCTGCTATTCTCCTCTTACCTCTGCGTGTTTTGGATCTGTTCTCTTATATTTCTTCGAGTCCAGGAATTCTCGTGGTTGGGTTTCCATCGTACCTTCAGGGTTCCACTTCCTTCTTTGGTGACGGTGCTTCTACATCCGGTCTTCGAGCTATCTGAGGAATCATTCATCTGTTGGACTTCTCTTTGTTCCTTCTTGTGCCTTCCGGTGTTTGCCGACGCGACGACATCATCTACGCCAGATCCGATGCGGAGTCTCCATCCCTCCTTGTTTCCGAACCTCGCTTGTCGAGATCTTCAGTCTGATTCCGAGAGTTGGTTGCATAATTCTCCTATTCGTGTGCAGAGTAATGGTTTGGGTGCGTGATGGACTGATCACCATCCGACTACTCTTATCATTTGCTTTCGTACATTGAATGGTGGATCGATGCAATCTTTACTCCTTCCATAGAAGTTAGAGGTGGCCTTATCTTTTGATGCCTTTACCTTCGTCCTTTGTTCTTCGGAGTGTTCTCTCGACGAACATGAGCAACACCCCTTGTTGGTGGTGTCACCGATTTTCAAGATGGAGCAAGGAGCATTGTTAGTGGTGTCGCGAGGATCTACACGAAGCGAGAATAGTCCGACCATCATCCTTCTTCCACGTACCATGAGGCGGATCTCGAGGGCGAGATCCCTTGTTAGTGGTGTCGAATTGTGGCATCCCGCTAAAACCACTACTAGAAAATCGCTGTGTTATTGTGCATTGCATCATCATGGCCGCATGCTCATGTCATCATGCCACATTTCATTTGAGCATCGTCATCATCATGCATGGTTTGACTGAAAACTATTTTCGAAAAGTCTGGTTTTGTTTTCTAAACGCCCCGTCTTTATTTCAAATTAAAACCTGGCCTCTTCCGGATATTTTGTTTTGTCTACAAAATATTTACAAGAGTCTATTCGGATAAAATAAAAATAATTAAAGCTATTTTTTTAGGGGGAGGCAGCCGGCCAGGCCAAAAGGCCTAGCCAGCCAGCCTACAACCCCGGTGGCCCAACCAATCCCAATCAGCAAACCTTAGCTCCCCTCACCACACAGTCGCCGCCATACCCTACCCGGCGGCTGCAGCACACAACACACACACAACAACCACACGACACGCTGCACCCACCCATCTTCGCGAGCTGGCCCCACCCCACCGCTCTAGCGCGACCCACCCCGCGGACTCGTCCCGCACGCCACCGCTCCACCCTGCCTTGGCCCCACCACCTGCTGAACCTGCACAACCCCAACCCGACAACCCCCGATTCCTGGCCCCACCCCGCACGACCCCGCTCCCTCGATCCTCTCGCCACCAACCCCCACGCGATCCCCACCTACCCTCGCTCACGATCCCCACCTCCTTCCTTTCTGACGCGGCCTCCCCTTCCTGCTCGATCCTCTTGTGAAGCCCCGCCACCGCTAGGCCCGTTCGTCCCTCCTCGCCGCGCTCTGCACCGGCCCCAAGCTCGCCTTCTTCGAGCGCCCCACCGGCCAATGTGTTCTCTGTCGTGCCCCCGGGCTCCTCTCCTCCCGGGGCCTCACAGCGCCGCCGCAGCCACCAAGCTCCTTCGCCTGTGTTGCCGGCGACTATCCGTCCTCATCCTGCAACTCCCTCCCGGCCGACGCGCCGCGCCATCTCACCTTCCTCGCCCCGGACCGACACCAGGATCTCGTCGTCCTCGCCCTCTCCTCCACGGCCCCGTGTCCACTGTCTTCGCTAGCGAGCCGCGCGACCCGCGCCTCTCCATCTGTCCGTGAGCAGCACCGCCCGGCTACCCTCTGCGCGTCGCTCCGCCCACGAGCCCGCGAGACCCTCGCCGCAAGGTCGCCACCCGCCGTTCGCCGTCCTCTGGCCCAGTCGTGCCAGGGACCTCCCCTCCTCCGCGACCCTATTCGCTAGCGCTGTTGTCTTCTCCCTGCAAGCCGCCTCCGCTTCCGGACATGCCCCGACGACAGCGCGCCCCACCGACCGCTTTGCACCGCGCTTCCATGAGCGAGCCCCCCGTCCTGGCCGCCCTTGACGCCTTGTAGCGTATCGATCGGCACCCAAAAGCTGCCGCTCGACCCTACGCGTCCTCGCTCAAGTTCTTCGATGGCGCCTCTGTATGTGCGACCCTTCAGGCCAAGCGCAGTTCTCTGACGGTCGCCACCCAGTCTGGTTCCATGCGGCACTGCTCCTGTACACATCTGCGTATGCGCATGTATGTACTGTATACTGTACTTGCGTTTTTTTGATGGGCTACTAAGCGATGTTTTGGCCGTTGTTCTCTATCAAGTTGCGGGCTGGCATGCGCGCCACAGCTGTCTTCCAAGACCCAGCTCGACCGATCTCCGGCGCTTCTTGAGACCGACACATACATGAGTTAAGGCCCAAAGGACTATGCAGAACCATCAGCGCCAAACCCAAGGCCAACACCATCACCTGAGAACTTCGATAAGGACGCCAAGTTCTCCATCCTAGATCCGATGACGTCGGATCGACAAGGTCTCCTTCCCGGAACCACCAAGTACTCCATCACGGATCCGACGGCCGAGACCCCGAAGACCCCGGATCTGAGACCCCGAAGACCCCGACCCTCGAACCCCAAGACCTTCGCCCTAATGTGATTCCCTTTCCGAGAACCCTATTTTATAAATGTCATCTATACACTTGTTGCATATTAAATTGTTGATGACCGCATACATGTTTATTTGTTTGGGGGTACTTTGTCGTTTCGCCTCATATTAAATATGGAGACTATATGCGGACTATTTTAGTCTTATATATCGGTGGGCAGTAGATGTTATCTGGTTTTTCCACGCTCACTTGTGTCCCGTAGGACCCCGAGTACTTGATACCTGTTCCTTGACTATTCACACTATCCACATACAGGAGAGTCTATGAATCCCCCTTAGCCAGAGCTTGATTCATTTCTTATTTCTTGGGGCCACAAACTAGTTTGGGGTTTTATTACTATCATGTACTTATGCCATGCTTTACTGCTTTATTTACAATTGTGCGTGGAGCACTTGTACTATTTTGGATCGTGGCACGATTTCGCGGTATCGACAAGCCTAGTCACACTTTCGGGTTCCTAGTCGTTTACAACCGTTCTCGCAAACCCTGGGTCCGTTCCGGAGCCAGCCAACTTTGTTGCGGGTACCTTAGTGGGGTGGCCCCCTGAAATATTTTATGAATCCTGTGATTGCTTTGTCGTAAAAGCCTCGTTGGGTTTTGATTTGGTTTTTCCGAGGTTGATCGTGTGTGTGTTGCTAGTTGTGCACCCCTGCAGGGTAAATCTTTCTGAAAGCCGTGTCCACGGTTATGGACGACTTGGTGCACAGTATCTCGATCATAGACAAGCATAACTAAAGTAGTGCTATAAATTTGACTTAATATGTTACTAGTAATCAGTTTCACTATAATGGAATGGATAATAAAAGTGCCAACAACTGGTGGGACTGGGGAGTATCGTGTCTTGTTATACCTGCCTAGTAAGTATCGCAACTCCAATGGAATGAAATAAAAGTGCCAACAACTACTCGGTTTGGGATGTCACATGCTAATTGTATCTAACTAGTAAGTACTGTAACTACAACTGAATGATTAACTAAAACTGCCCACTACTTATGCTCTCAGGATGACTCGTGCTATCTATATCTGACTAGTAAGTGCTGCAACTATAATGGAATGAATAAAACTGCCAACTGTGTGAGTTCTTCGGTTTGAATTCCTCGTCTGGTCTCGAGGGGGAATACCAGGACGGGTATGATTGGTGTTAGTATCAGGTTGGATTCGAATAGGTCTTTCTTATCCCTCTCTAATAACCGACAGTTGAATCGAGTCTCTATAGGTTGTTTAGTGCATGCTTCGTTGCCGCTTCAGTCCACCATACCTATGTAGGCGAGAGCCGCCGAATTCTAGCCTCGCTGTGTACTGGCATCAGTATTGACGCTCCTCTTTTTCCTTTGCCCTTTGTTGACACCCCTTTTGTTTTAGCAGGTTTGAGCTCGACGTCGTTAGCAGGGTTACCCTTCCGGCTTGGCCTGGGCAGGGTTATGGATGCCATTGGTTATTCTTCGGGGCTCTTAGCCCCATTTGCATCTTGTCCGTACTCGGACGTTGTATCGTTTTCTAGGTGATTTGGATCTTTGTATTGTATATTTGTATTCTTGGCTCATGGAGTCGTTGTTGTATATATATGTTGTCTGGGTTCCATCATGGACTAATGTGTAATGGTATTACTTCGTTTTCCACCCGCACGAAAGTGCCTAGTGGGCGTCCTTGAATCGTTTCTATGCGGGTTTAGCGGGAAGCGCTAAAACTTGCATAGGGCCGATTCGAGGGTGTTACAAAAGTCGCATCATTCGACTCCATAATCGTACCAACATGCATGTCGGATGCCTCAGATTTTATAATCAAAAATCTATAGCCAATGCTATGAAAAGCATATCCCAGAAAAACACAATCCATGGTTTTTGGTCCAAACTTTCGCTTCTTGGGTATTGTAATATTGACTTTCGCCAAACATCCCCAAGTTCGTAAGTAAGAGAGTTTAAGCCTTTTATTATCCCATTCCTCAAACGGAGTCATGGTTTTATCCTTTAAGGGAACACGGTTTAGGACATGACACACAGTCATTAGCGCCTCCCCCCACCATTCCTTGGAAAGACCCGATGTATCTAACATGGCGTTAACCAAATCAGTTAGAGTGCGGTTCTTTCTTTCGGCCACCCCAGACTGAGGTGAGTAGGGAGGCATCCTCTCATGGATAATACCATGTCCCGTACAGAATATATCAAATTCATTTGAAAAGTACTCTCCACGACGATCCGACCTTAACCGCTTGATTTTAAGATCAAGTTGGTTTTCTGCTTCAGCTTTATAGTTTTTGAAGTAACTCAAAGCTTCATCTTTAGATTTCAGAAGATAAACATCGCAGTATCTAGTGGAGTCATCAATCAACGTCATAAAGTATCCTTTTCCACCTCATGTCAACACACCATTCATCTCACAAAGATCTGAATGTATAAGTTCCAGAGGTGCTAAGTTTCTCGGTTCTGCAGCCGTATGAGACTTGCAGGGTTGCTTTGCTTGCACACAAACTTGGCACTTAGAACCTTTGACAATGGTAAATTTCGGAATTAAACTCATATTGGCTAGCCGCGTCATGCAACCAAAGTTAATATGACAAAGTCGTGAATGCCAAAGATTGGACTCATTATCATTGCAAACATGATTAATAACTTTAGTACATGAGTCTGACAAAGATACGCAGAACAGACCTCCGCACTCATAACCCTTTCCAACAAATTGTACATACTTAGAGATTACAACTTTATTGGACTCAAACACCAACTTAAAACCATCTCGACATAGAAGCGATCCGCTGACGAGATTCTTGTTGATGGAGGGAACGTGCTGCACATTCTTTAGCTGTACGGTCTTCCCCGAAGTAAACTTCAGATTTACCATACCAACACCATGAACAGAAGCACGTGAGCTATTTCCCATCAGCATAGAGGAAGTCCTTGCGACCTGATAAGAAGAGAATATGGATATATCAGAACATACATGTGTATTAGCACCCGTGTCAATCCACCAATTAGGAGAATGACATAATGAAAGGATAGTGGGTAAAATACCGTACCCGACGTCCTTCATCTCAGTATCGCTAATAACAACATTAGCTGTCTTGCCGCTATTCCCATGTTGTCGCTTGTCAAAGCGATTAGGGCAGCTAGGAGCCCAATGATCAGGATCACCACAGATGTGGCAAGATCCATTCTTCTTATCATTTTTCCTCTTAAAGTTGGTTGAGTGAGTGGCCTTGTTCTTGCCATCAAACTTCCCTTTGCCATCAGACTTGTTCTTATTCTTGAACTTGTGGGATTGGAAGTTTTTCTTCTATACCAAATTGGCACTAGAAGCTCCCTCAAGTACTCGAGCACGTGTGTCCTTTGCTCTCGCCTTCTCTTCCACATGAAGAGACCCAATGATATTCGTCACAGAAAACTCTTGTCTCTTATGTTTTAGAGAAGTAGCAAAGTTCCTCCACATGGGAGGAAGCTTGGCAATAATGCCTCCGGCCACAAACTTGTCCGGTAAGGTACACTTGAACTACTCGAGTTCTTCGGCAAGTGATTGTATCTCATGAGCTTTCTCAACGACGGAGCGCTCATCAACCATCTTGTAGTCATATAATTGCTCCATGACATATAACTCAGTGCCAGCGTCTGAGACCCCAAACTTAGCCTCGAGCACATCCCACGCGTCTTTGCCATTATCAAATGACATATATGGGTCAACAATGTTATCCCCAAGAATAATGAACAGAGCCGCCATAACCATGGTATCGGCTTTCTTAAAGGCCGCTTCCTGCTCAGCAGAAGGATCTTCTTCAGGTTTGCCAAGAGTGGCGCTATAGTAGTTTAGGTTTTTAAACCATAGAATTGCTCTCGCGCGCCATCTCTTATAGTGCATATCAAACGAAGGAGGCCTAGTAGCCGCGGCTACACCAGCAGAATTCAGTTGCCTATGATCAGGTTTTTGGATTGTTGAAAATATAAGCAATAATCCATATGATTTAATCCGAATAATAAAGTGATAAATATGATCATACAGATAGTACCAAAACTAATCATGCAGATCAACAAAGTAGATGAACAGATTACATCTAAATAAGATAAACCTATCACATCGACACCAATCGCTAGAATAAAGAACTATAGCAGAATCTGAAAGAGACAGTTCAGTAATACGTACGGTAGAGCAGCCGCAGCAGTAGCCGCAGCGGTAGCAGCAGCGTCGTCAGCCATGTCGTCGATGTAGAGGCTGTTGATGTCCGGGAAGAAGTCCTCGTTCGGGAAGGACTCGTCCGTGATGGCGTCCGTAGTCGCGCGGAAGCGCTCCCCAAAAACCTGATCGCCCCTCACCCGTACAGGTTCACAAGAAGGCGGGGTTCCGGAGGCCTACTGTCCCGATCCGCAGTGCACGCCGCCAGCCGGGATGGGGAAGACGAAGGCGGCGGTGCAATAGACTAGAAGGAGACACATGTGGTAAGCGATACCGATTAGGTTTAGCGCAGACGCTTATATAGAGCAGGTCAGGGAGATCGTGGGACTCAGCCCACGTCCGAGTCAGTAACAGCCATCCCATAAAGATTAGAAACGGCTGACTCATAACGCGTCCGTTAATAACTCATAATTAATCCACATATAATTTTCCCAACTAGCAAAACTAAAGCTCGGATCGTCGAGATTCCCGCAACCCGCGGCGCGCACGCACATCGTGACGAGGCGAGACGTAGCGAGGCGGGCGGCGTCGGAGGAGGAATGCACGAGAGCTGCTCTCCTTCTCACACCTTAGTGAGTGGTGGAACAACCGAGTATATAAAGAGGTGTAACTCTCACTCAACTAGCAATGTGGGACTAAACTATGGCACCACTAGCACAGCCATATGCTGCCATGCACAAATGGGCCAAAGAGAATTTAAGAATTTGTCTAGTGGGCCAACAGCCCAACACTCACCAAATTCCAACAATCCCCCACAAAGTCTCATTGGCACATCTACTCATTTCCATTCCAGAATATTGTTTTATATACCGATATATAGTGGAGACTGTTAAGTTGAACTTCCATTTTAAACTTCATGCTACACTAGCGAACAACTTGAAAAGTGTACTATACCTTGAACTACAAGTTTTCTGCACACTAGTTTCACACAAAATCTAGACCGGTACAGGGCTGCCACAGGGCTTCCCCGCGGTTTGGAGCTTATGCGTCATACTCCAGGGCCTTTCATGAGTTTATTAGAGAGCATCCAACTCTCATGGACTGCGACGTTTGACAGTCAGACTCATATAGGTGTGTTCCTCAATAAATGTTCTACAGGACAACAACTCTGCTTAGAAAATCTACTTAGAACACATTAAGATAAATATCAACCTGCCATGCAGAATGAGAGAGTATTGCATCTTTATGGAGATGTAAATATAATATGGGCATACTCTCCTCTCAGCTGAACAACAGCTTGTCTCCCAGCTCTAGTTCACGGGATCTCCGATCACATAGAGTGGGTTGCCACCGCGAACAACTCATCGTGTGGGTCTCAAACCCATCTCCCTCGATGCATTATCTAACATATTACGTGATAGGCCCTTTGTGAAGGGATTTTCCAAGTTCTTAGATGTTTGGATATAATCCAACGCAATAACTCCGGAGTTTCTCAGTTTCCTGACAGATTTCAATCTCCCCTTCACATGCCTTGATGACTTCATATTATCCTTAGAACTGTTTATTTTGACGATCACAGTTTGATTATCACAGTTCATCGGGATAACCGGTATTGGTTTTTCAACCACATGTAAGTCCATCAAGAGCTCACGAAGCCACTCTGCTTCAACAGTGGTTGTGTCTAATACTGTGAGTTCTGCTTCCATAGTTGACCTCGTTAAGTTGGTCTGCTTGCAAGACTTCCAGGAAACAACACCACCACAAAGTGTAAACAAATAACCACTAGTGGCATTTATCTCATCAGCATGAGATATCCAATTTGAATCACTATAACCCTCAAGTACTCATAGATACCCAGTATAGTGAATACCATAACTCGCAGTGCCTTTCAAGTAGCGCAAAACTCTCTCAAGAGCATGCCAATGATCATCTCCAGGATTTGACACAAATCTACTTAGTTTGCTTACAGCAAAGGAGATGTCAGGTCTCGTAGCCCTGGCTAAATACATGAGCGAGCCTATGATTTGAGAATATCTCAATTGATCTTTAGCATTCCTTCGATTCTTTTGAAGTAGCACACTCGGATCATAAGGCGTTGGAGAAGACTTACAGTCGCTATACCCAAAACGGCTCAATATCTTTTCCACATAGTGGGACTGAAGCAGTGTAATCCCACCATTATCATCCTTCAGTAGCTTGATGTTTAAGATTACATCAGCCACTCCCAAGTCCTTCATCTCAAAGCAGCGAGATAGGAACTCTTTGACCTCCTCTATAACAGCGAGGTTGGTCCCGAATATCAATATGTCATCGACATAGAGATACATAATAACTCCCTCGCCCCCACCATGGCGATAGTACACACACTTATCAGCTTCGTTTACAACAAAGCCTTCAGCGGTTAAAGTTCTTTCAAACTTCTCATGCCACTGCTTAGGAGCTTGATTAAGACCATATAAAGACTTCACTAACTTACACCTTACCTTCTTGACCATCTACTACAAATCCATCAGTCTGCTCCATATAAATTTCCTCATCTAGCTCTCTGTTTAGAAAAGTTGTCGTAATGTCCATCTGATGAACGAGAAGACCATGTGAGGCAGCCAAGGATAGTAGTACTCGAATAGTGGTCAATCTGGCAACATGTCAGTAGGTATCGAAGAAGTCTTCACCTTCTTTCTGGGTATAACCCTTGGCCACAAGACGTGCCTTGTACTTTTCAATAGTACCATCAAGTCTTAGCTTTTTCTTGAACACCCACTTACATCCTACAGGTTTGCACCCATAAGGACGATCAGTGACCTCCCAAGTTCCATTAGCTAAGATGGAATCCATCTCACTACAGACAACTTCTTTCCAGTAGTCAGCATCTTGAGATGCATAGGCTTCTGAAATAGAGGTGGGAGTATCATCCACAAGGTACACAATGAAATCATCACCAAATGACTTTGCAGTCCTTTGTCTCTTGCTCCTTTTAGGAGCTTCATTGTCGTCCTCCACGGGATCATCATAGTGTTCTATCGGCATAGTGGGTTCAGGAATTATAATAAATTCCTGACTAGATGAACTAGTTATCTCTCGATTTGGTGAGCTAGACATAACTTTCATGGGAAAGATGTCCTCAAAGAAAGTCGCATCATTCGACTCCATGATCGTACCAACATGTATGTCGGATACCTCAGAATTTACTATCAAAAATCTATAGCCAATGCTATGAAAAGCATATCCTAGAAAAACACAATCCACGGTTTTTGGTCCAAACTTTCGCTTCTTTGGTATTAGAATATTGACTTTCGCCAAACATCCCCAAGTTCGTAAGTAAGAGAGTTTAAGCCTTTTCTTCTCCCATTCCTCAAACGGAGTCATGGTTTTATCCTTTAAGGGAACACGGTTTTGGACATGACACACAGTCATTAGCGCCTCCCCCCACCATTCCTTGGAAAGACCCGATGTATCTAACATGGCGTTAACCAAATCAATTAGAGTGCGGTTCTTTCTTTCAGCCACCCCAGACTGAGGTGAGTAGGGAGGCGTCCTCTCATGGATAATACCATGTTCTGTACAGAATATATCAAATTCATTTGAAAAGTAGTCTCCACCACGATCCGACCTTAACCGCTTTATTTTAAGATCAAGTTGGTTTTCTACTTCAGCTTTATAGTTTTTGAAGTAACTCAAAGCTTCATCTTTCGATTTCAGAAGATAAACATAGCAGTATCTAGTGGAGTCATCAATCAACGTCATAAAGTATCCATTTCCACCTCGTGTCAACACACCATTCATCTCACAAAGATCTGAATGTATAAGTTCCAGAGGTGCTAAGTTTCTCGGTTCCGCAGCCATATGAGACTTGCGGGGTTGCTTTGCTTGCACACAAACTTGGCACTTAGAACCTTTGACAGTGGTAAATTTCGGAATTAACCTCATATTGGCTAGCCGCGTCATGCAACCAAAGTTAATATGACAAAGTCGTGAATGCCAAATATTGGACTCATTATTATTGCAAACATGATTATTAACTTTAGTACATGAGTCTGACAAAGATAAGCGGAATAGATCTCCGCACTCATAACCCTTTCCAACAAATTGTACATACTTAGAGATTACAACTTTATTGGACTCAAACACCAACTTAAAAACCATCTCGACATAGAAGCGATTCGCTGACGAGATTCTTATTGATGGAGGGAACGTGCTGCACATTCTTCGGTTGTACGGTCTTCCCCAAAGTAAACTTCAGATTTACCGTACCAACACCATAAACAGAAGCACATGAGCCGTTTCCCATCAGCACGGAGGAAGTCCTTGCGACCTGATAAGAAGAGAACATGGATATATCAGAACATACATGTGTATTAGCACCCGTGTCAATCCACCAATCAGGAGAATGACATACTGAAAGGATAGTGGGTAAAATACCGTACCCGACATCCTTCATCTCAGTATCGCTAATAACAACATTAGCGGTCTTGCCGCTGTTCCCATGTTGCCGCTTGTCAAAGCAATTAGGGCAGCTAGGAGCCCAATGATCAGGATCACCACAGACGCGGCAAGAGCCATTCTTCTTATCATTTTTCCTCTTAAAGTTGGTTGAGTGAGTGGCCTTGTTCTTGCCATCAAACTTCCCTTTGCCATCAGACTTGTTCTTATTCTTGAACTTGTGGGATTGGAAGTTTTTCTTCTATACCAAATTGGCACTAGAAGCTCCCTCAAGTACTCGAGCACGTGTGTCCTTTGCTATCGCCTTCTCTTCCATATGAAGAGACCCAATGAGATTTTTAATAGAAAACTCTTGTCTCTTATGTTTTAGAGAAGTAGCAAAGTTCCTCCATATGGGAGGAAGCTTGGCAATAATGCCTCCGGCCACAAACTTGTCCGGTAAGGTACACTTGAACTGCTTGAGTTCTTTGGCAAGTGATTGTATCTCATGATCCTGCTCAACGACGGAGCACTCATCAACCATCTTGTAGTCATAGAATTGCTCCATGGCATACAACTCAGTGCCAGCTTCTGAGACCCCAAACTTAGCCTCGAGCGCATCCCATGCGTCTTTGCCATTATCAAATGACATATATGGGTCAACAATGTTGTCCCCAAGAATACTGAACAGAGCCGCCATAAACATGGTATCGGCTTTCTTAAAGGCCGCTTCCTGCTCAGCAGAAAGATCTCCTTTAGGTTTGCCAATAGTGGCGTTATAGCAGTTTAGGTTTTTAAACCATAGAAATGCTCTCGCGCGCCATCTCTTATAGTACATACCATCAAACGAAGGAGGCCTAGTAGCCGCGGCTACACCAATGGAATTCAGTTGCCTATAATCAGGTTTTTGGATTGTTGAAAATATAAGCAATAATCCATATGATTTAATCCGAATAATAAAGTGATAAAACATGATCATACAGACAATACCAAAACTAATCATGCAGATCAACGAAGTAGATGAACAGATTACATCTAAATAAGATAAACCTATCACATCTACACCAATCGCTAGAATAAAAAACTGTAGCAGAATCTGAAAGAGACAGTTCAGTAATACGTACGGTAGAGCAGCCACAGCAGCAACCGCAACGGTAGCAGTAGCAGTGGCCACAGCAGCGTCGTCAGCCATGTCGTCGATGTAGAGGCTGCTGATGTCCGGGAAGAAGTCCTCGTCCGGAAAGGAGTCGTCCGTGATGGCGTCAGTAGTCACACGAAAGCGCTCCCCAAAAACCTGATCGCCCCTCACCCGTACAGGTTCACAAAAAGACGGGGTTCCGGAGGCCTACTGTCCTGATCTACGGTACATCATAGAGTAGAAGGAGACGCATGTGGTAAGCGATACCGATTAGGTTTAGCGCATACGCTTATATAGAGCAGGTCAGGGAGATCGTGGGACTCAGCCCACATCCGAGTCGGTAACAACCATCCCATAAAGATTGGAAACGGTTGACTCATAACGCGTCCGTTAATAACTCATAATTAATCCACGATTAATTTTCCCAACTAGCAAAAATAAAGCTCAGATCGTCGAGATTCCCGCAACCCGCGGCGCGCGCGCGTCGTGACGAGGTGGGCGGCGTCGGAGGAGGATGCACGAGAGCTGCTCTTCTTCTCACACCATAGTGAGTGATGGAACATCCTAGTATATAAGGAGGTGTAACTCTCACTCAACTAGCAATGTGGGATTAAACTTTAGCACCACTAGCACAACCATATGCTGTCATGCACAAATAAGCAATTTTTTTTTTAGAATTTGTCTAGTGGACCAACAACCCAAAACTCACCAAATTCTAACAGTAAGCTCCTTCATAAAAAGAGTGCTAAGCAGGTAGCTATGTAAGCTAACATTAGTTATTTGAAAGGAATATTTGGTATTTACCAAAAAAATATTTTAACATTAAGCTGAACATTACTATGATTTTGTAATCTACTCCCTCCCTCCGTCCTGAAAAAGATGTTGTAAATTTGTCTAAAATTCAAATATATTTAGACACTATTTAGTATATAGATACATCTGAATTTAAACAAATTTGTGACATGTTTTTTAGGACAGAGGGATTACTTCTTATATGTTGGTACGGTGTTGTTGCATTTGTAGTTGAAGCCTATGAATACATCCACGCGATGAATTGTAACAACGCATAAGGTAATTAGCAAGATAATCTCTTTACGGCTCTTATTCTCGCTGATCAGTACCCTTCTTCTTTATTTCCATTTCCTTTGGGGATATACACACACGTCCGCAACAACATGGGGATCATCTAGTATCTATAATGAGTATTAGCAGCCTAGTGGTTGTGGTTGAGACGTAGCTGACGCATCTAAGCGAGTTCGTTCTTGTCAGGGATGAATTTTTGTCCCTTCCCACTATATCAAAAAAAATGTCTAGTTCCTCTTAGTACTGTTTCAATTTTTTTTATAATAGAGCAAGTTCTAAAGGTAATTTTATCAACATGCAAGCTATTCACCTCATCGAGCATCTCTGACCAACCATAGCCGGTCACGTAAGCAAATCTGCCACCAAATCTCTTACTCCCTCCGACCCATATTAGTTGACTAAATTTTGTTTAGATATAGATGCATCTAGACTAGATACTTAACTAGATACATACTCCCTCCATCTCAAAATGTAAGGCGCCTAAGGTTTAGTCAAAAGTCAATATATTTTAAGTTTGACCAAATTTATACATAAAAATATAAACATTCACAATACCAAAATAATATCAATAGATTCACCAAAAAATATAGTTTCTCAAAATGTGCATTTTTAGATATTCATATTTCTTCGTATAAACTTTGTCAAACTTTGAAGATGTTGATCTTTGGATAAAGCTTAGGCGCCTTACATTTTGAGAAGGAGGGAGTATAAATACAGACAAACTTGAGTCAACTAATATGGGTCGAACTTATTATTTATCTGCAATATATATAAAGTTGATTTCACACTATGTTTCATTCAATGTTTGCAAGATACGCACGCAACATGTCCACATCACCTCAATTTGTTTGAACCGTCTGATTTTAGTCATGTCACCTCAGAGTGTTGCAGGCCAGCTCATCTGATCCATTTGATTAAGTCATGTCTCATGCGTCGCATGATATCGGGGTGTAGTGGACATGCATTGGTAATTATGGTTTTATTATAAGTGATTGTTCCGTTTCCGTGTCGTCTGTCCTTGAGCAATTAATTCTAGACGTGAGGCACAAATTTTCTCGCTTCATTGATTTTAGTCATGTCACCTCAGAGTGTTGCAGACCAGCTCATCTGAACCGTTTAGCTCATCTGGACCGTTTGATTAAGTCATGTCTCATGGGTCGCATGATATGGAGGTGTAGTGGACAGGCATTGGTAATTATGGTTTTATTAGCCTTTCACAATAGAGTGTTTCTTATATCATAGGAAAATAAATGTCTAAGAAACAATCTTAAATCATGAGAATGGCTCTATCATGTAGTGGACAGGCATGGGTAAGTACAATGCATTGTTTTTAAGATTGTATCTTAATTTAATAATGATATTAGCCTAATGCATGCATTTTGATTGGTCTACTGCTTGGTTGTACTAACTGTTTTGCAATTCCAAGAAGCATATTAAATGTGAGTTATGGGACAATAATTGAAGCTGGCCTCCTCAAAGTAGTTGGAAGCGCAGTCGTGCTTTCGGCCATCAAAGGCTGATGCGTTAGTGCCTAACTCGTTCCGTATACTGTTCCGTATAGTGCAACGTACTGTTCTTGTCCGGCGACTGCCGACTAGGAAACTACGAGTCGTGTGTTTCCATAAGTACTAGTGTAGAGTGGTGGGAATTATCATATGGACGCAACCGCTTTATTTTCCGAAACGAAGGATAACTTCTGATTTCTCATTTGATTGATGCTTATAGCCATATATTGATGCAATTGCTGCAGTGTGCCAGTGTGTAACATCTAGCCCTTGAGTATTATTTTTCGTGTAAAAAGGGATCTTTATTAAGAAGTAGGGATAACAAAAGATTCGAGCTCCCGAAGAACAACCTCAGAAGCCGATCCAAGCTAAGTAACAGTTCTCTTCTCTGTCCTAGCAAAATTTGCTAGACACTGGCTCACCCTAATCTGCCTACGGTTCACTTTTACGAACGTATTATAAAGTCAACCGCGAGATGCTAACACCTTGATGATCTCGGAAATAATATGAAAAAAACTAGATCCATCCAAGATTGTAGACTGCACAACTACTGACACTAGCCGACTGCAATCCGTGTCAATCAGAACAGGAAGATTGGAATGATCGAGGGCAAGCCGAACACCCTCCAGACGAATGCAATTCTCACTCCAGAGCTTCTTGACAACTTGGAAAGAAACGACACGTGGAGAAAAAAATGATAGAGCCATTCTCATCATGCAAAACCATTCCGGTGCCCCCGTAACCATCAGCAGCTTTGTAAGAACCATCTGTTGTGAGATTAACCCACTCAGCTGGTGGTTAATTCCATAAAATATTAGGTTGTTTCCTTACCCACGCCTTTGCCGTACGTGCAGAACAGGAGCCAACCATTAGAGCTTTGCCCTTCAAGATAGAATCTGTAGAAGTAGTCTGAATACTTGTCAGGGCTTTAATGTAGCTGCAAAAGAAACCACTTAGACGGAAGTGGCTTATTAGCCATTCAGTTTTGTTTTGAAATTAGTGTAAACATAAATTCCATTATGTTACAATATTTAAAAAAATATTCTTTGCGTGAAGGACGAGCAGATCTATTATAAAAATTCACAAGAAGTACAAAACAACTCAAACATCATAACAATTATACTGAGATCCTTGGACCAGCCAATAACCAATATCGCCGCTAGAGCGATCAACCGACGCACCACTGGGGCTAGCAACGGACACGGCATTGCCGTCTCTCCCCTATTGAAGCCGGCATGACTTTGTGGATGACAAATGAGAAGTCCTCCTACATGCTCCCCTATAAGGACCAACACCCAAAACTGTAGTCGTCCCCATTAAACTCTTGAATCAATCTATCTAAATCTCTTGGCACAAAACCTGCAACACGCGTCGACCAAACAAGACTCACCACTTCACGGGAGCAGCGACCAGGCAATTCTTCACTCTCCTCAACACCATCGATGGGATCCTTGCCGAGGAAGCGGACGAGGACATGAGAAAATTCTTGATCCGCACAACATTGACCCAACTATTTTACGGACCTAACTGCAGAGTCAAGCGCAGGTCTGAGGTCACTACTCCCTCCTATCGCTGGAGGAGCAAGCAAATGAGACTGGGACACGTCGATTCTCGGCTAAAGATGGTGGAGACGGGACAGATGACGGGTCAACGGCGACAACCACTTAGTCTGCATCCTAAACCCTAGCCACCGCGCGAGGAAAACACAAAATTGAAAATTTTAGTATGCATCCTAAAATATTTTAAGATTTTTGTACATATCATAAATGGTATTTTTTAAGTACGTGCATCCATTATCTACTTGTGTGGTTTTTCATAATTTTTCAGAACTTGGAAATAATTTGTCTTTTGCTTCCTAAAAAAGGTGTACAGCCCTGTCCTCCCTTGTTGTTGACTCCCTAGTTGGATATTCCCGTTTGGAATATTCCCTCTAGAGTACTATGTTATGGCATGGTGAGATGTTTGCCATGCACCACCGAGATTGTTGATGCACGGTTCCAGGATGAACGTTGGCTCTAGACGGAATTGGTCGTCGAGGTGCGGACCACCTCGTCAATTCCTGTATGATGACATAATACGTGGGGTTGTACTTTTGCTTACCCAGGCTTCTCTATAAATTGGGTTTGGTAGGCTGTCACGGCCATAGTGGCTGAAATACTTCATGGAAGAGGATAAAAGTAGTTGAAATGTTATCTTCAAAAATAGTGTGGGCTGTTCTCTTAACTCTTCGATAGTTATGTGTTATTTTATTTTTTCTGGAAGCCCCGAAGGGGCTGGAAGCATTATATTAGTCACAAACAGTGGAGATGTACAATATTACACAAGACCCCATAAGAAGTAGAAAATAACACATAGGTCCCCATATTATGTGGAGAAGACCCTGCTGAAAGATTTGAGACGCATCAGGTCCCTCCCTATCTCCGCTGCCGAGCCGGAGGTCAGCTGCACCGCCGCAGGGACGGAACCACTTGCTTCAGTGCCGATGTTGGACGTGGCCGCTGACTCGAAAGAAGGCCTCCGATGGAGGTTGAGAAGACGCCGGAGCTCACCCGCTTTGACGGACGGCACACAACCATCAAGATGATGCCCGCCGATGTCGCTTCCAAGCTCCGGAAATCCCCGACGCAAGAATCCTCACTAGCTCCATCGATGTCGAGCGACCCGCACTCCAGCACAACACTCCTGCCACGGGTGGGTGAAGGCGGGCATAGGTGGTCGAAGCAACGAGGAAAAAACCGCCGGAAGGGGAAAGACCAAAACTCCCGAGAGCGCCATGGCCTCGCCTTCCGCTCGCTTCCACCCCCATCCTCTCCCACGCTGCCACGGTCGGCCAAGAGGAACAGGGGAAATCAGCGGGCATCCAAGCTGGACCGATCACCAAACTCGCTCTTATGACAAGGATTCACTTGGAGTAGTACCACTGGCGTCTTCATCCTCTAAAGCTCGCTAGGAACCACCCACCACGGCCTCCTGCCACCGCATAGATGCGCCAGGAGACAGGATCCTTCGCCTCCTCCACCCGCAGTTGCATCCCCGCTCGATCCCCTCCTCCGCTCGCCGCCACGACCGGCCGGAAGAGGGAGAGCGAGAAAGTCACCACCACATGGAAGAAGAGGCAGGCACGACCTAGACTCCGGCGGCCGAAGCCCCCCGTCCCTCCTCGCCACCGTGGCTGGCCGAGGAGGGGGCAAACCCCATAGAGCAAGGCTCTGCCTAAGAAGGGCCTTATTGGAGGCGTGACTGGCCCTCCTCTACCACGACACCGCCTCATAGATGGCAAGGAAGAGGATCACCCACCATCGATGGTTCTGGCCCGAAGAGCCCATCAAGATCCTCATGCAAGAAGACACACACCGGCAAGAAGCCAAAAACTAAACCTAGAATCTACACGGGGCTCCGATGTCGCTCCTCCGCCTCTATCCACCGGCAAAGCCGGTGACATCGGCGTCAGATCGACCCGGAGCGAGCGGCAGCACCTTTGGTAACTATAGCAGGGGACGGGGAAGATATAAGGCTCGGGTTGTGTTATTTCTCTTTAGCACCCTTCATTCAACCTACTACATGTAATGCGATACTTACAATTTTGTGCTCCACATGTTTTTCTTGCTTGGTCCTCCACCATCTGCACTAGCTGATAATTTTTGCATCTTTGCCTTACATGAACTTAAAAAAGGATGCTTGTGTGCATTCCTTTGGTGTACAGTCCAGGGGGTTTGAACCTCTTTTCCGAGGAAAAAACCGCTTACACAATTGTGGTTTCCTCAGGAAAAAGCTAGTCGAGGGCTAAATTAAGACAACAGAGTTGAAAAAATAGAGGCTTGTCTCGCTTGTCCCCCGCGGGTGACGGGGCGAGCCCAGCGGCGCTGACCTCCCTCGGTCCTCCCCTCACCTCCCTACCCCTCGCCGCCGTCGGCGTGTGCCATCGGGCTAAGCCCGTGCGATGCCGGCGGCGGCGGGCTCTCTTTCCTTGGCGGCGATGGTGGAGGCACGGGACTGCGGCCGGCAGCGGTGGGCCTTGTGGTACGACGGGGGGCAGCAGGTCGTCACGATGGCGGGTAGGGTGTCGCCGATGCTGCGTGGAGGCGGGCCTCTCTACATGGAGGGAGATGGAGGAGCTACAGGTGCTCCCGGCGGTGGCCCTTGCATGGCCCGATCTGGGCTAGGTTCGGACCGATCTGGGCCAGGCGGACCCCAACCTCGGTCACCTACAGGTGGCAGGCTCCTCTTCCAGGCTGCGAGTCAGCCAGGATACCGGATCTAGACCGGGCGGGCCTGGATCTAGTGGTCACCCAACATCCATTCTCGGGGGTCTCATGGGCAGCACAGAGATGCTGTGTTTGCCATATTCGTCCCTACGCACCCTTGAAGACCCAGGCGGTCCTTCTCAAACCGATGTGTTGGGGATCGGTGCGGAAAACAAAAAAATCCTACGTGGGAACCCCAAAAACTGCCTAGGATCTATCTATGTAGTAATGCGGTAACGACCGATGCGTAGAGAATACATACCTTTGTAGACCGTACGCGGTTAACGTTCCACGGAGAACGTGGTTGAAGTAGTCCTACTCGTAGCCGACCTCAAGGTCGCAAAGCTCCTCGCAGGTCACCCCTTGCTCCTTCTTGATCTTCATCGTGCAACAGCTCCGGCTCACGACATTTATGCGCCCCAAGTGTTGCACCTCGTGTATTCGTACACATCCGGTGCACGATGAGACCTATGGCTCCCCGATCCCGCCGGGAGTGCGGAAGTTGATATCCAGCTAGGAAACCCTGCGGCGCAACGGCATACTATAGGTGTGCCTCAATCGCACAGCCCAGACTTGGGGCCATGGTCACAAGGTATAGAGATAGGGAGGGAGAAAGTCAACCAAAGGACTTCTCAAATTGTGTGTTCAATCCCACCCATGGGCACCCCTTTATATAGGGGGAGGGGGTGTGCCCTCCCCTTTGGGTTTCCCATGTGGGACTATTCAAGGGAGAGGGGGAGGCGCATGGGCCCTAAGGGCTTCATGGGCCAGCCGGCCAGGGGTGGGCCCCACCCCGCATGCAGCCCTAGGCTGGACAGGTGGGCCCCCTTGTGGCGGCTGGGCCTTGGCCCTTGGCCCTTCCCTCCTCCGGTTTTCCCTCATGGGCCTTTATTCACTAGGAAGTTTGGCCCATTAGTAGAATAACCCTTCAAATTAGATTTTAATATTATATTTAATATTAATTACATTAATTAATATGTAAATACATATTAAAAAATCCGTCTTGACCCGAAACACCTTTCGGTTCCCTTTCGATTTCCTCCGAACGACTTCGGATCTTTCCCGGAATGATTCCGGTCCTTTATTCTTTCTCCGAACAACTTCGGATCTCTCCGCAGAATGATTCCGGCTTTCTCTTTCTCTTACTGTGATTCCATCTTGCGAATGATCGCTCTCATCGTACCCTTAAGTGTATCCTCTCACGGCTCGAGAATGCTCTAGACATGATATGTATCAATGATCAACAGAGGGACCAGGGATGTCCATGTGACCCCTATGCATTCCTGATGACAATGTCGTTTGAACCGCTAAATGTAGCATCCTCTTCCTTTTGTTTCTCAATACAACTTGTCCATGATCCGATCATTGGTATCCCATACCTTGTTCAATCTCGTTCACAGCAAGTTCTGTTTTCTTGTTACCGTGATATTACATCCCCGTGACCTAGTCACATGTTGCAACATTTATGAATGTAATCTCACCAAGCCGGCCGTATGTATCTTTACCCGTCATGTGGGTGAACAAATACCGCTCTTGACATACATTGCCTCTACAGTTCCTCCGAGTACTTGAACACACCTTTATAACCACTGTATTACCAAGTGGCGCTTGATGCTATCTAAGCACTCTCGGGAGACTGTGATTGATATCATCTCACGGTCTAAGGGGAAGGAGTCTAGGTATAGCTGTTGCAACAATGAACTATATGACTTGATCGTGTTGCAATCCTTCGAGGAATGTCCAATCACATCATTCTCCAATGATATGATCCCGTTGTCAGTCAGCATAAATGCCCATGATCTCGAAACCCAGATCATCTTCGTGACCAACGAACTAGTATGAATAGAGGCTACTAGGGACTTTGTTGTTTCATACCACACCTGTACCAATGTTTCTACTTGGCACAGTTATAGCACAATATGAAACTATTATAAACTAATTGAGATATGACAATAAAAACCTATTTATTATTTGCCTCTAGGGCATATCTCCTTCACGATGGTGGTCTGATAGTCCCGGGTGAGCGCGCTGGTGATGATGCTGCTACTTGGCGGCAGGGATCAACGGTGGCAGTTGATCCCCTAGTGGACGATTCAGTAGGGGCTAGTGTGGGGTTGGCGCGGACGACGGTTCCCTTGCTGCAGTGCGGTGGAGGGGTTTCACGGGCCCTGGGGGCTCGGCTGGGCCAGGAGGGCCTGGTTTGCCCTGCTGCTGTATCCGGTCGACTATCGCCTTCTGGTGGTGGAGGTAGTTTCCTTCCCACACATTGTTGTCCCAACAACCCCCGAAGCTTCCTCTTTTCTGTCCTACCAGCCTTGCTTCGTGGCTCGCGATGCGATGGCGGGGACGGCTACAAGACCGGGGTTGCGTGCGTTGGCGGGCAATGAGCATAGTGGAGCACTGAGAAGCGTCCGGGAGGGTGGTTTTTTCGAGGGGTCAGGAGAAATCCTTGTCATCTTGACATTGCCGCGGTGACGCCTGCGGGTGCCACCGTCCTTCCTGAAGGGCATCATGTGTACCTCTTTCCCACCTCCCAGAGCATATCGAGGGAAACCCTAGGACCTGTATGGGCAGCAGCATCATCATCATCGCTTTGCCTCTTGGAGATGTTGCTTGGTGCGTGACGCTTCGAAGTGCTAGGTGAGTGGTGGAACTTAGATGGAGGACGCAACGGTTGAGGGTCATCTTCGTTTTCATCAAGCTAGTGTTATCGACTTTGCTTTCTTTCCTTTTCCTTTCTTTTTTGTTTTCTTTGTTGTTTCTTTTGGACGATGTGTTGTCTGGCTCAACAGCGATCTTAACTGGTTGCTATATTTATATAGCTGGGCACATGCCTGATTCGAGGAGTGAGGTTTCCTAATGCATCATTTGTAAAGTTTGAAGTGCTAGACATTCGGCTGCAATTTCTCAATCTAGAAGTGACCTTACTATTTTTTATCCTTCCTTACAATTTTTATCTTTCAGTGGCCATCGGCGTAGAGGTGACCATTTGGTCATATGACCTGCCACGTGCGCAGACTATGTCGACGGCTCTGCCGTCAGTGTAGGTTCAACGCTAGGCCGACGGCTATACCGTCGAAGCCCCGTGACCTACCACGTTTATAGGCTATGGCGACAGCTAAGCTGTCGGCGTAGGTTCCAAAGCTAGGACGACAACTTAGCCATCGGAGTATCTACTGCCAATGCCAAATGTCTGTTAGCCGTCTAAGTGGAGTCCATCTGGCCTAAGCCAACGGATCGGTTTGGCCGTCGGCCTACGATCTAGGCCGACGAATTTCTCTATACCGACGGTCCTAGAGCCAGATCCCGACGCCTTGTTACGCAGACGACAAATAGGGCTATGCTGACGGCTTATGGCAGTCCGTGTCTCATCTAATTCCTGTAGTACGGGGGTTTCAACGTCCTTTTCGAGAAAAAAACCTGCCTATAGAACTGTGGTTTCGTCATGCATCGTTTGTAAAGTGTGAAGTGCCAAACATTCGGCTCCAATTTCTTAGACTAGAAGAAACCTTACTGTTTTTATCCTTCCTTACAATTTTTATCTCTCGGTGGCCAACGACAAATGAAAATGTATTTTCTTTTGTATAATCTCTTAGTTTACTCTTCTACCCTCAAATGAAGGTGTACATTTTTTGCGAAATGGAGCTTGAAACCCTCGGCCTTTGCATCAAAAAGATTCATACAACATTTTTATTAGATTATTCAACAAAAACCTTACAAGATGGATAGAAAGATATCTCGAAGCCACCATTCCAACAATAGCTCACTACACCTATAAGATTGATGAAGGTAGTAACAATGAACATGATCATGTGCCTGACATCACACATATGCACATCATCTAAAAACTGAAGGCCTCACCAAGTCGCCCATCGGCGAACAAGGAGCACAACTGGTCAAGCAGTCCTTGTGCACACAAACACACACTCCCCAGAAGTCGTTGTACTGTCTTACACGAACCCATATCCAAGATGGATCAATGCATTGATCTTCCCAGTCCTTCCATCGATGCCACCATGATTCCAAACAACGCCACTGCCCTACATGCTTCCACCCTCCTATGTCCACCACCGAGATCCCGCTGCACCATGCGGTTGAGACTCACTGTCCTAGAATGGTAGATGTCATGTCGCTCCACCTTGGTCACCACATGATAGGCACACAAAGACCAGAGCCCATCCACTGAAGCCATCGACACGTCCATCTGGCCAATGTATGTCACCAAATATGATGTCCACGGGGGTGACGATGCATATGTCACCATCATTCGATCTAGAGAGCACAAACCTGAGGTTTCCTAGATTCCATGGAGCAAGAGATGTCCGACAACGAGGAATATAACACCCATAGGCGCCACCATCAATGGTGGCATCCTCACCTGCTTCACTAGCTGGACCACCACTGTCTCCTACTCACCATGGACCGCCGCATCCCACGGACATGCAATCCACTAACGGGAAGTGCCTCCACCCTAAGGACGGCGCCAACACTGTTTGGCTCCTGTCACGCTGCCAAGGCGGTAGACAGTCACTAGTGAAGGAGGCCACCTCACTATGCAATCGACACCATAGGCACACACGCACCGACACCTGCTTGAGATCCTCTGTTGCAACCGTGCCTCCAAACTGCGGCTGAGGGCCGCCCTGCCGCTGATGCCCTACACGGGATTTCCCTGGCTAGGATCTTGTGGTGGCGGGAGGGGGTGGAGACGGCCTAACCCTTGATCGCCTGGGGGATGGGGGAAACTCCAAGGGCGATCTGGTACCTGGTATTCCCTAAATGAAGGTGTACTAGCGAGAGAAATTTCCCAATCCCATTACATTGTACATTGTCTTGGTATCTAATTTGCCTTAATCCTATGACATGTGTTCTCTCCTTCAATGGAATACATGGTTCATGGATTTAGTGAAAAGCCAATGCTTTATATATTTAACCAAGCACATATACAAATACAACATATGAAGATATACATTATTAAATCAATACTCCCTCTTTTTTGTAGATAAGGAGGACCATATCACATGAGCCAAGAATCTTTTAATTGGCTGTGTGATATATAGTATCTCGGATCCATAGTAAGATATTTATTTTAGGATTTTTCTTCGGTGTCCCCCTCTCCTGTAAACTTATGAATCTGAACACAGGAGGACGACTAGGATTGGTCGATACCCCTTGAGTTCGGAATGCATGAAGGGGTATCGGCCGAGCGATGCAAGCAACAAAGGACAAGACAAGCCAATGGGACGAAGCCCTTATCAGGTCAATCTTTGATGAGAGAGCAGTAAAGAAAAGAGGTTCTTGGGCTGTTTCACATAGCCTAGCTTTTGGTCGGGTAAGAAAAGGAACTAGTAGTCTATCAAGCCGTTTAATTCGTCTTCTCTAAGGTCAGGCAATGAGGCATTAAGAGTAGCAGCGGCTTTGTCAAGCGAATAGAAAGGGCTTCTCGTGAAGCAAGGGATGGTCGGTCAAAGGGATTGCTTTGGGCAAAATCTCGAGGAGTCTATCGAACCGTCTTTAGCATCTTCCTAGTCAGGAAGGCGAGAGAAGGAGTAAGGAGGCTTTCTCGAGAACTTTGTAAGGACTTGAATTTTGACTGTCTTCGTGAGTTTCAGTTTTATAAGTTTAGAGGAAAGGGGGGACACCTAAGCACACCTATTTTTTATAGTATATTTATTCAATTATGTATGTATTGCTATTCTCTTTATATATTTGGTCAAATTTAGTAAGCTGGACTTTTAGAAAAAAATCACACAACTTGTATTGGTGAACTGTCAGTCTATATTCATCATACTTAGTAAAAAGCTATTGAAAAAATGAAGTAGTTATTATCTATTTTTATTATGGCCTAACTCAAGATAAATACTATAAAGCTCTCTATTTTTGTTGTTGTTTTTCATTAAGCCTAACTAGTGAAAACAAGAAACAAAAAGACAAAATTGTAGAATCTAAAGAAAATAACTTCGAGAACTCACACACCAGCTATAGTACTAGAAGATAGATTAGTAGCCAGAGGATGTGAGTATCTTTTACCTTACCTGCCCGACAACGGTGCCAGAAAATAGCTTGATGTCTACGCACTTCTATTCTTGTAGACAGTTGTTGCGCCTCCAAGTGAAGAGATTTGTAGAACAATAGCAAGTTTCCCTTAAGTGGATTACCCAAGGTTTATCGAACTCAGGGAGGAAGTAGTCAAAGGTATCCCCTCTGAAGCAATCCTGTAATCAAGATACAAGAAGTCTCTTGTGTCCCCAACACACCCAATACACTTGGCAGGTGTATAGGTGCACTAGTTCGGCAAAGAGATAGTGAAATACAAGTGCTATGGATAATTATAAGTGGTAACGGTGCCAGAAAATAGCTTTGATGGCGCGTGGTTGATGGGTAGGAAGAGACTAAAGGCAATCTGAAATAAAGATGGAAGCAAGCAAACATGTAACAGATCTAGTTGCAAACAGTGTTTCAATGCTTAGAAACAAGGCCTAGGTATCATACTTTCACTAGTGAACACTCTCATATAAATATCTTCTCTTTATGATACTACTCTGAACTACTCTCCGGTTAGACACTCTAATCCATGGTAGGGCTATAACAGCACGCCTCAAAGTTCGCTTTCCCCATCTAGATAACCCCACACTGTCACCTTGAGCGCTAGATGGTTCCAACAAACACCACAATTTCATAGAGACATCCAACTCCAAATATAACTCATAACAAGTATTTGTAATCTCTATCCTAAGTGCCACCATGGTGTGCACGCTGTCACTTTCACACACATGGGGAGAGAGAGATCTATTAAAGCACTTGAGTAGCAAGGTAGATCTACTTGATTACAAAGCTCATGATCACAATATGATCATGCATAGAGAGAAAGAAGAACACATAGCTACCGGTAGAACCCTTAGCCTCGAGAGAGAACTACTCCCTCCTCATCATGGGAGTCAGCAACAACGATGGACATGGTGGTGGAGATCGATGGAGATGGCTCCGGGGGAACTTCCCCGTCTCGGCAGGGTGCCGAAACAGAGACTTTCTGTCCCCCAAATCTCCCCTTCGGTGGCAGCGGCCCTGCGTAACTTTTCGTGGCTGGAGGCTGCTCGATTTAGGGTTTTCATCCCGGGGGGATTTTATAGGCGAAGGGGCAAGGTCGGTGGCCGGTCAGGGGGCCTACACCATGCCCTGGCGCGGCCTAGGGCTGCCCATGCCAAGGGGTGGTGTGGCTGCCCTGTGGCCCCCTTCGTCTCTCCTTCGGACTCCATGTGTCTTCTGGTAAAATATCGACTTTGGCTTTTGTCCCGTGCAATTCCGAGAATATTCATTTTCTGACTTTTCTGGAACAAAAAGTAGCAGAAAATAGGCAACTGTCATTGTGGCATCTTGTAATAGGTTAGTCCTAGAAAGTGAAAAAAAGTACTCCAAAGTGTGGACAAAACATAAGAAAGTAGATATAAAACAAGCATGGAACATCAAAAATTATAGATACGTTTACAACGTATCAACATCCCCAAGCTTAACTCCTGCTCGTCCTTGAGTAGGTAAGTGATAAAAAGAATAATTTTTGAGGTGACATGCACCATCACAATCAAGATCAACCCATTTGCAAGCATTGAAAGCTGGGATCAAAGTACTCTAAACCTGAGCATGAAAGATGAAGTTCTAAAAATAGGACATAGTAACTATGCATGCAACATGAAAGGATACAAACAAAGATCATGAATAACAATGCATTGAGAGACGTTTGTTTGTTTCACATATACAAAACATAGCATAGTGGCATTCAGCTTGTCGCTCATGGAGTAGCAAAACATAAATGTATAGGACACCTTCAAAGTTCATAAGGGTGACTAGACACAAATACTTCAAGAACAAGCAATATCAACATTATGAATCAATCAATAAGTTTTGGGACAATGCACATAGAACTAAGAATGACAACTATGCTCTCTTAATTGGTGCATAAAGATAGAAGGTGGAGAATCAGTATAAAAGTGGAAGAAAGGCCCTTCATAAAGGGAAGCAGGGATTTCAAGTCTCATAAAGAGCTTCCAAAAATTATGGTACTTGTTAGCTTTCATCTCTCATTGCCCCTATCATAAGCATCTTGAAGTGTTTAAGGTTAAAGTGAAAAATATATGGAGTATATGCTTGACAAAGTGTAAGTTGGCAATCTCATGTCCCTTGAATACGAGGGTCGCTCCTCATGCTACTCAATTTTAGTTACCGGTAAGTTCTTGTCATAGTAAGTACATGTGTATCATAGAGAACCGCCAACGGGGTACCCCTTGCCCGATGATACGGAAGAATCCCCATATCAAAATGACAAGGCAAGCATACAATAAGCATCTTAGCATCCTCTTATTTACCATGGGAAAATGGTGCTTTTTTCTCTCTTTCCTCTTTTCTCATCCTTTTTTTTTTCTCAATCTCTATCTCTTTTTTATAAGAAGAATGCTTCATAGATTGCTCATTATAGTTACGCTGTAGGTTTCCACCATGATTAGGCATGGATTAGACCAGCCGCCCAGGCGTTTCTCTAACACACATACATAACTCCATGGACTTACAAGCTCCCCTTTCATTTCACACCGACGACATCCATAAACAAAAGAGCATGATATCAAATGGGTACAATGTACAAGTGCAATGTTGAAAGTGTTCCCCATGACAGCATGGTTCTGCTAATCCCCAACGTATAAGTGCAAGCATATACAACATAGATGACACAATGGTTCAAGTTTATTAGGGGCAAGAAAAGTAAAGTGTGCCATCAAGTTCATGAGAGCTTTAATCACTAATTTTCACATAACAAGTTTAATTTGGAAGGTAGATAAAATCATGAATATACTTGGAATAGAAAATGCTAATAGGTAGGTATGGTGGACTCTTTGGAATAACTTGGTTTTATTTGGAGTTGGATGCATGAGTGGAACTCGTACTTGTTTATGGAAGCTAGCAAAAGACTGGGAGCGACCAACTAAGAGAGTAATAATGGCAATAATCATGCAAAGCGACAAAACATCATTAATTAAAGCAATAAGTGATATTACAAGTTGAAAACTAAATGATCATAGAGGTTATGGTGACTTGGGATAGTCTTAACATGGTGTGAGCATGCGCCAAGTCAACCTAAATAAAGCATCAAAGGAGAATACCACAATACTATGCTTTAATATGCTAAAACAACGCATGATTCTTTCAAGGCACATTAAGCAATGTCAATTGTTTATAACATGTCATGCTACAGCAAAAATCACTAAGCATAAAGCCAAAACAATATCAAGCATGACATGACAAAGCATAACGACCACTGGTATGGTTGGGGTGCGCCCGTACCGTCCGCTCGTACTACCTGCCGCCGGCTCCATTATATCAACAGAAGCAACTTTCGTGAAAAGGAGAAGACGAAAAGCAGAACACAACCGCCACAAACTCATGCAGAAGAGGAGAGATCAGATATGTAGAAGGAGAAGAACACCGTCTCATTCTTAGATGATCTCTATCCTCTAAACTATTCACTCCATCATCATCCCCAATGGTACTTAGAGAGAGAGAGATTGGCACTTGTAAAATTAGGGTTTGATACTTTCATCTACCTTGGTTTTCTTTTGATTTTATCTTCAACCGGTATTGTGGCTTGCTTCAATAACTTTGAGATGATTTCTATTTTCGATACTGTTATGCCTTTGATTTATCTTCCTCTCATGTCTGAGTAAATCCCCATAGGCGTGTGATATGTAGGAGATTGGTGAGATGTGTTGCGCCTTCCTTAATTCCATCCATTTGTTATTGTTGTAATGTTTATTAAATTATGAGAATGAATATATATGTTCACCTAATGCTTGTTATCTAATTTAAGGGCTCAGGTAACATGATACAGAGATCTTATAGGTATGAACTTGTATGCTAGCAAATCAGCGACCCCCCGAGTGACATGGCCGATATCAATGAGGAGCTAGTACTACTCGAGCACAACAAGGAACCATCATCCGGTCGTAAGACCTTAATTAATGTGCTGCATTGCCGGGGTAACAGGCAGACGGATCATTGGGACTAGGAAGAATTGGCCACGAGGACTCCCAGTCAGTATGTGGATTTCTTGCCAACTTACTTATAAATAAGAAATATCACAATCACTTATTCCATCTTATTTATCTGGCACTTTCACTATTACCATGAACCGTTTCTCTCTGTGCCTAACTTCTCATCTATAGGAACCTCGAACACCTTTCTCGTCTTTACTTTTATGCTATTTAATTCTTGTTTTTTTCCTTTATGCAAGTTTCCTCTATTTTCACTCACCCGCCTTCCACCTTCAACAATTGCAGTCAATTCACTCAAGACTAGTGACACCTTGAGTGCGATAGAAATACTGCATAAAAACACTTACCTAGGCTCCTTATTGGGATCAATATAAAAACTGGAATTAATACTTCCGCGAAAACATGCTCTGACAAACCTGTGCACTTGCAGGGCATCAAGATATTTTCTAGCACTATTGCCGGGGAGCTAAGCACTAAGTGTTGTTTCTTGACATAAGTGATTGTTGACACCATCCATGACCTCTGTTGAAGACAAAGGTACCACTCGATCTGGAAAATCTTACTTGCCTCTGTATATTAACCGTATTCCAACTAAAAGACGCCTAAAATTTATTGAAAGATTTTCTAACTCACGTACTGTAGACATGAACAATTTGATTCCTTTGATGGCATACTTAACCATCACCCAGGGGGTCGAAGAGCCTGAGCTACCATTGGGATAATATGGGAATCCATCTAGGCACTTAAGAAAAATGCCTATTCTTTGTCCTAAACGTGAAGGCCAGGAATTTGAGATATATCCTGAGCTAATTTATATGATGAAAGAAATTGCTTTCGCAGGAAAAGAAGAGGGAAGATTCTAGTGATCACTTTACGAAGATCTATGACCTTTGTGCTACTCTTAAACCAGCAAGTTTACCAATAGAGTTTGTGCTCCTTCAACTTTTTCGCTGGTCCTTGAGAGATAATGCTTTTACTTGGGTACAATCATTACCCAATCATACTATAAAAAGCTGGGAAGATTGCATCCGAGAGTTTATGCATAAATATTGCTCATTTACTAAAATCATGCATATTAAGTGTAGCAGTATAAACTTTCTTCAAATAGTTGGGGAAAACTTTTATCAAGCATGGAATAGATTTTATGCAATGATTATGAAAGTCTCGAATCATGCTTTCCATGAGCATTTAATTATCCAATATTTTTATAATGGGCTTAATGATGGTACAAAGGAAATGATTGACTTATCTGTTGGAGGAGCTATTTGTAACATAACGTTGCCAGAATATGTAAATATTTTCGAGGTAAGATCCTTCAATGATGAACAATACAATCATGTTGAGGATGTTAAACCACGAAAAGGTATGTTTCACATACCCAAGATCTTATGCATGAAGTTAAAAAGTTCATGGAGGAAAAAGGAATAGCTTCGGAACTTACTGAAGGAAATAAAGTTGACATTCTTCAAGCTTATCTAATGGAAGATGAAATAAATCTTGTAATGCAAAAGTATAGATATCAACAAAAACATTTCTGTGAGAAATATTATAAACGTCTAATGATTCAAGAAAATAATATAAAAGAGTTAACTGAAGCCTTTGATGACTTAGGCCATGCCACGAAGCATTTGGATAAATACTTGAGTACGGTTAAAACACAATGTGATCAAAATAATTGAAACTCAAACTCTAATTTTGAACCAAGGTAATTTTAATACTATTTCTACTAACATTGTCACTAGATGTGGTATAGAAACACAGGAACCCCAAGGGCCACCTTGGTATCAAGAAGAACAAGCCCGCAAGGCAAGAGAGACTTAATATATGAGTAAAGAAAAATAAGACCTAGTAGACCCTCAAGATGATATTGATTATGAAGCTCATAAAAGAGAACTTGAGACTTCTAAAGATAGAGAAGAAGAAGAAGAAGAAGCAGGAGATAGACATAAACGATATGCTTCAGATGCTGAGACAATCGACTCAAGAGAAGAGGCCAATTTAGAACGGAACAAGAAGAGCAGGTTATCACCTCACATGAAGAACATGCCGATAACCAAAAACCATCAACAAAGAAGAAAACTAAAAAGGATGCTGAACCAGTAGAAAAGGTAAAGGAGAAGGTAATACCCACTAAAAAGAAAATTCCTTATCCTAATCGAGTTCAATATGAACCGTATAAAGCCATTTATGATTCTTTTGCTGAAGCACTGGGAAGCCTTCATTTAGAACTTCCTTTAACTGATGCTGTTCAAGTTCCATCTTATAAAAAGTTTATGCGAGATATTCTTAATAGAAAAAGTAACTAAGACTGTAGTAGTAATGACAAGCTTTGGTGATAAGTTGCCTGCTAAGCTTGGGGACCCAGGTATACCAACTATCTCTTGCGCAATTCGAAAAACTAATATCGTTAATGCTCTTTGTGATTTAGGGGAAGGTGTTAGTGTCATGCCTTATTCCTTGTTTAAGAAATTGAACCTTGGAGAGTATTCTCTCACTTCAATCACTTTGCAAATGGCTGATAAGACAACTAAAAAACCTGTCGATATGATCAAATATTTTTTACTTAGAATTGACCAACATGTTATACCCATTGATTTTATCGTACTAGATGTTATAGAAGATGACAAACTTTCAATCATCCTTGGAAGACCTTTTCTTAGGACTGCTGGAGCTAATGTATATTGTTCTAGCGGTCAGATTGTTTTCAATATGATCATATTGTTCGTTATTTTCCAAAGAAACAGGATCATAGTGGCAAATATGTTCCACCACCTAAACGTATCCAAGCGGTGAAAACCATCAATGAAGGGAAGCTTGAGGTAAACGCTAATGACATGGAGGTTGGTTGATAAGCTAACTCTCCTTAATAAAATGATTAATGAGAGTCAACCCATTCTTAATAATTAAAGTTTTTTTTTTTTGTTTTATTTGTATGTGTCTTAATAAATTTGTTCAACCTTATAGACTTGTAGAGAATTTATACCTTAGTGAAGTTTAAAGAAAAGCGAAAGAAAGGCGAAATGAAGAATTAAACAGGGTTCAAAATGCATAACAAGCAGTGGTATGACCGGAGGTACCCATACCATGCGCTAGTACCGTCGAAGAAAATTCAGTCGGAAAAGGTTATTTTATTAAGTACTCATAACAAGCACCAGTACGGTCAGAGGTACCCGCACTGCCCGCCCGTACTGAACTTTGATGATTTTCTTCAAAACTCACCACTGCAATTACGAGAACTAATACAGCCAGGACGCGTCCGTATCTTCCGCCCGTACCAGACCTGCATGTTTGATCTCGGAACCCTAATCTTGATCCAACTGTAACGTCCACCAGTATGGGCGGGGTGCGCCCGTACCGTCTACATCACCAGGTAAAGGCCGACGACGGCCTGCTCATAGTCAGCCCCTTTCTTCTTCCTCCTCGGTATTTCTTTCTCTTTCTCTCTCCACCTTAAACCCTAATCCCCTAGAACTTTTGATTCTTCATTGATTTTGTGTTTTTGAGCGGGGGAATCTTCACATCGGTAAGTTTCTCATCCAATCCATGCTTTATTTTCTAAAATCCATGGTTGAATTCCTCTTATTGACTATTTAGATGATTTCATCATATTTTGAGATTATTTTTGATTGCTCATGTTAGGATTTATATTTTCTACCTATAATCATTTGTTTGTATGAAAGAAACCAGATGCCTATAGTTTTCTTTGAAAATTTCGGAGCACAATGCATAACATTGGAAGGATTTTCTGCTCGGGCAAGGGCTTGAGAACAGCAGGGGTCTCAGGCTCCACTAGGCCGCCGGTTTCGAAGAAGAGGCGTTCGTAGGTAGACAACTTGAGAGCTGCCGTGAATAAGGACTACATGAGGGTGAACCAACACAAGGTTTTACCCACTAAGTGGGTAAGGCGTGAGTTCCTCTCCCACTAAGGTCTGTTGGAGAACTTTGAATAGATGATCGTGCAAGTTGGCATGGTCCCTTTATCCTACTTCTCCACCGACACCTCCAGCTCGACACGTATGAGTTCATGTCATCGTTCCACAATGACCTTGAGGCCTAGGAGCGTAATTACACTTTAAGTTTTGTGGGCAACCCCATAGCCTTTCTTTTCATCAATTTTGTGATTGTTTCGGATTCTCCTATGAGGGGGAGCTCGATATTAATGATAATGTCCATATAGAGGCAATGCATTCTTTGGAGAAAATTTCTGTCCACAAGAACACCAATTATATGCACAAAAGAGCGCCACCATCCAGAATTCCACTATCCATTACTTCGCCACCTTCTTGGTAAATTCTTTTGGGAAGGGAGACGTAGGGGCAATGGAAGTCCCCAAGATGAGTGTAATTCATATGGCTTTGCATCCTGAGATGGAGCATAAGGTAAACTTGGGTGCTTCGCTCATCCGGCACTTCTGCCGCCAAAGGTCGGCTTTCTCAGGTGACATCCGCTATGGTGGCTTGATCACACAGATCGCATACACAAGCAAGTTTGTCATGCCCCAGGAAAGAGCTATGGCTGGTAGTAAGATTCCGGATGACATTCACAGGGTTAGCACCAAATTCATGGGGTCTATAGACCCCAACACTCCCTCCATGCTTATCAATTTTAGTTTGAGCCTAATGGTGATCTCCACCAAGTTTTGCTTCCTTTTGTCCAAGCTTTTGGTTTGCTAGGTAAACAAAATTGGGTCCTCAATGAGGAACTAGCAGGCATTGATCACCTCAGGGAGGATTGCACCGCCGGAATGTCATCCCAACTGGGAGGACGCAGCTGCTGGCCAATAGCAGCAGGAGCAAGGTGGAGAGGACTGGAACACATAAGGCTGGTATGACTATGGTCAATAACATCATCACCAACAACCTCTCCCTCAGCACCATCAAAAAGGTATGCCTCCACCTCAGCCGAGATTCAACTTTGTCCCGAGTAGTGATTTTGACCAGTTGGTGCATCGCATCGACAACATAGAGAATACGTCGCATGATGTGAATGCTAACATAGTCAACCTCACCCAAGACTTCACCTCCTTTATGACCGACTTTCCAAGAAGCTATCCAAACTTCCCATACCAGCAGCTGTCGCCCGGTGATGGCGACAACTTTTGATTCTAGATAGGTCAAGAGCCTAAGCTTGGGGAGGTTGAACTCCTCCCACCTTTTGCATTCATATTCTTCGTTCTTCTTTTGATTTATTTTGTTTTCATTCTAGTGCATGTTTACTTTAAGTTTGCATTGATAAAAGAAAACCCAAAAATATTAGACTGGATTTTATCTTGATTTGTGCAAAGTTCTCTTGTCTCTCGTTGATTTTTCTGCAGGTTATTCACTTATAGTGATTTATCTATGGAGACAAACGCAAGAAGTTGACCCAAGTGGGAGATGAGCAAGCAAGAGGAGGTACCTGATACATTGCAAATATATCTATATTTTTTGGTGTATCATGCTTGGTTTTATCTACTTTCTTGTGTTTTGTCCACACTTTGGAGTACTTTCATATGATTTCTTGGACTAACCTATTAACAAGAGCCATAGTGTCAGCTGCCTGTTTTCTGTTGTTTTTGGTTCTAGGAAGTCAGAAAATGAATATTCTCGGAATTGGACGGGACAAAAGCCAAAGTCACTATTTTACCGGGAGACACTTGGAGTCAGAATTCGAGACAGAGAGGGGCTGGGGCCTGGCCACACCACCTGGCCGCGCGTCCAGGCCTAGCCCGTGCCAGGGGGTGGTTTGGCCGCCCCAGGCACCCTCTCGGCCTCTCCTTCCGCCTATATATTGCCTCTGATACGGAAACCCTAAGTACCCGATCAAAATTCCATGAAAGGGTCTGTAGCCGCCGTCATCTCTATCCCTAGATCGGGAGGGATCTGAAGCTCTTCCCCGTACCCTGTCGGAGAGGGGAATTCACCCTAGAGGCCTTCTTCATCATCATGCAAACCTCCGGTGTGATGCGTGAGTAGTTCATCTCTGGACTACGGGTCCATGTAGTAGCTAGATGGCTGGTTCTCCTCCTTTGTGCTTTCATGTCTAGATCTTGTGAGCTCCGTTCATGATCAAGATCATCTACTTGTAATTCTACATGTTGTGTTTGCGGGGATCCGATGGATATTGAGATGCTATTTCAGATTGATTATTGATTCTATCATGTCTTTGTTATTTGTGATCTTGCATGCTTTCCGTTGTTAGTAGCTATCTTGGCCAAGTAGATGCTAGCAACTCCAAGAGTTAGTATTTATGCTCGTTAGTGGGTTCATGCCTCTGCTAATCTGGGGAAGTGACAGAAATCTCTAAGGTACTAGATGTGTTGTTGCTACTAGGGAGAAAACAACAATCCTTTGTTCATAGAACAATCGTATTGTTTACATTACACGCAACTCGTAATGCAATTATCCGTTGCTTGCAACTTAATACTGGAGGGGGTTCGGATGATAACCTGAAGGTGGATTATTAGTCATAGATGCAGTTGGATGGAGGTCTATGTATAATGTTGTAATGCCCAATCAAGTCTCAAAGGAGTCAAGATGATTAGTATATGCTTGTATGCTTTCTCGATGTTTGTCAATTGCCCCGCTGTAATTTGTTCACCCAACATGTTATCTATCTTAAGGAGAGCCACCTCTAGTGAACTATGGACCTCGGTCCTTTCTTTTACATACAATCTACAAACTCTTTACTGTTCTATGTTTACTTTCTGCAAACTATTACTTCCTTCCATTCGATACGTTTAATCCTTTGTTTTTAGCAAAACCGATGAGATTGACAACCTCATCGCATGTTGGGGACAGAGTTCTGTGGTTGTGTTGTGCAGGTCTCCACATTGTTGTTGGCACCGGTAGTGCGACCAGCCAATGTTCAGCTAGCTACACCTTTGGGGTGTTTCCTTGCTCCTATTGGATTGATAACCTTGGTTTGATAACTGAGGGAAACTTACCGATGTGCTCATCATACCTTCCTCTTGGGGTTCCCCAACGATCTCGTTAATACATGAGTCAGCAAGTACTTTTATGGTGCCGTTGCTGGGGAGTCAAGGACATCTTCACAAGGGGAGTCCCTCATAACCAATCTCTTTACTTTGTTATTTTTATTTTGCTTAGTTTACTTTTGTTTTGTTTGCTTGTTTCTTTATCAAAAACACAAAAAAATTAGATTTATTAGTTTGCTTTCTTTATTCAAAAACACACACAAAAAATTAAGTCTCTATAGTGGTTACCTTCCCCTGAGCACACCATGTTGATCCCTAAATTCACCCTGAAAGACCTTTCAATAGTCAGTGGTTCTATAATTGGAAGAGATAATATTGAAGAATTCTTTAATCATGTTAGTAAACATGAGGATATTGAGGATAGATCCCTTGCAGAACTTGCTCCAAATTATGAAATTGCTGCAGCTTCTTTAGTTCACATGTTGGAAGCTAGGTTTATTAACCTTAACCCCTTAATGCAAGTGATGTTTCTTAAACTTAAAGAAATTGATGACCCTGAAAAGAGGGATTTTATTCTGGAAACTTTGCTTAAGGAATTCTATGATATTGCTAAGGAAGCTAGAAAAGTGTTTGATCGTTTTAATATGCTAGGCTCATGTGTAGATGTTATTGGTACACGAGAAAAGATGGACAAAACCGAACCTAATGGGGAAGAAACTAAGATACCAATACCCTTTAAACTGGTAGCAATGCATGAAGCCATAGAAAAAAATCTTGATTGGATTGTTCCTGAAAAACTTTTTGATGAAAATAGTGAACCTAAGAGCATTGAGAGAGGATCCTCTAGAATTTATTTGGATGAGATACCTTGCCTTGTTGAAGATATTTCTGGAATTAATCTTAATGCTTCTTCATTTGAGAACACTTGATCCTTTTTCTTGCTTCTTATGCCTAACTTAAAGGCGTTAACGAAAAGTACTTATTGGGAGATAACCCAAAAGTTTTAGATGAGTCTTGGAAGTTATTACCTCAGTAATAACCGCTCCTTATCCTTTTTCTTTGCTTTTTGTGCCAACAGTAACCTCTAATGAGAGAGAAGTAATGATTGGGAAAGTTGTTGTCTCGAAACAGATTTATGTGCTTCACTGTAAACATTCGTGTAAAATCTCTATACGTCCTTTTGAGGCGTGCATTTTTGTGCTTCTGCCCCAGGTTGTTATCTAACATTCGTTAGTTCAAAACTTTTTTATTTGAGCAACAGAAGGTCTTAGAAAAAATTCGTCTTTACCTGCTGGTCTGTCTTGACAGATTTCTGCCATTTTCTGCATTTGCTTCTTGTTGGTTCCTTTTTGAGTTCTTTTGGGGAATTGAGCTTTTTGAGGGAAGTGCTACAGTATCTTGTGTTTTAATGGAAGTATTATTGGTGTTAGAACTGAACGTAAAGAGTTATTATCTTGAGTGCAGTAATGTTGCTAATAAAGATTGTGTGAAGTTTTGTATGAAGGAAAAAATTTCAGGTGTATGGAAGGAATGAGTAATGAGATGAAGAATGGACTAAAGATCAAGCTTGTGGATGCCCCGCGTGTCACCCCAAGAAATATCCAAGAAGTACAAGCGTCAAAGCTTGGGGATGCCCAAGGCATCCCCCTCTTCATCAATAAAAATCTCAGGTTTCTTCCAAACGCTTCATTTTTATTGTTTCATGCACAGTTGTGTTGTTCTTGGAGCGTCTTCTTTTTCATTTTAGTTTGCTTTGTTTGCTTAGTTTTCTGAATAAATTGGTTGGACCCCCTCTTTCATACATTGGTTTTCAAATAGTTTGGTTTGGTTTGGTTTGGAAAAGAGTAGGAAAGCTCATGCTTAAGTGGTAAAGAGAGCTTGTTTTTGACTGTGGTCTATGCTTTGTCATGCCATGCTTGATATTGTTTTGGCTTTATGCTTAGTATTCTTTGATGTAGCATGACTTGTTATAAACAATTGAGATTGCTTAATGTGCCTTGGATGAATCATGCGTTGTTTTAGCATATTAACGCATAGTATTGTGGTATTCTCCTTTGATGCTTTATTTGGATTGACTTGGCACATGCTCACACCATGTTATGACTATCCAAAGTCACCATAGCCTTTATGATCCTTTAGTTTTCAAACTTGTAGTATCACTTTATGCTTTGATCAATGATGTTTTGTCGCTCTGCATGATTATGGCCATTATTGCTCTCTTAGTTTGTCGCTCCCAGTCTTTTACTAGCCTCCGCAACCAAGTATGAGTTCCACTCATGCATCCAAATCCCTAAACCAAGTTATTCCAAAGAGTCCACCATACCTACCTATTAGCATATGCTATTCCAAGTATATTCATGTTGGGTCCGCAGCACAGAAAACAAAAAATTTCCTACGATGAGAAATACACGCCAAGATCTATCTACTAGGTACGAAGCAACGGGTGGACATACATCCAACATGAACTTACCGTCGAAGACAACGAGTTTTGTTAACGAGTAGGAACTCGTGGTTGATGTAGTCGTACACTTGCCAATCTCAAGATCGTGAGGAAGTCCTAGCGCCGCAACTCAGCAGCGCATCCATACTCGCACACATGTTCAAACCATCGGACAACCTCCACCTCCTCGCTCCAGCGATCCAGCGAAAGCAGCAACTCCTTCTAGAAGAAATGCCACCGGGAACATGTATCTAGCTAATCCGAGACCATGGGGAAATAATTCTAGAGGGGGAGAGAGATCCTTCACAAGGAGGTGTGAGGAAGAAGGAGGAGGAGGGGGGGCTTTTATAGGAGGAGGGGGTGCCCCTCCTCTCCATGGCTGACGCATGGGGGGGGTGACCCCTCACCTCCCCATTCATGTGGTGGTAACCCCTCCACATTAAAATGCCTCTTCACATTCCCTTTTAAAGTCCCCACTTTAAATGCATTAAAATTCTCCAAGTTTAATGCTCTCTCATTTAATAAAACTCTTTTATTAAATTTATTCAGAATCTTGTTAATTACTTTAATTAACAAACATTCACATATAACCCCTTGCAATATTTCAATATCACATGCAGAACCACTTTCTGCAATTTCACCCGAAACAATTTCCGGTTTCTATCGAAACAATTCCTGCAATTTGCAATTCTTTCGTCTGAAACATATGTGCTCCAAAATGGTGTCCGGTAAATCTTAAGTGTGTCACCCTACGGTTCGCGAATAATGCATACATGATTGAGACTCCTCACAGATCAATAGTCAGAAGCGGGACCTGGAGATCCATACTGACTCCTGCATATTCAACGATGACTTATGTGATCGTGAGAACCTTTAACGCTTGTAATTTAATCCCTTTGTCTCATGATATAATACATGTCCGAGATTCAATCATCGGTATCCAAATACCTAGTTTGATCTCGTTACTGACATGCACTTTTTTCTCGTTCCCGTGATATAACATCCTAGTGATCACATCACTTGCTTGCAAGCTATCTCAATGTGATATCACCGAGAGGGCCAAGAGTATATCTATCCGTCATCGGGATTGAGAAATCCCACTCTTGATCCATGAGCCTCAACATAACACCTTGGTAGCACTGAACCCATCTTTATAGTCACCCTGTTACGGTGTGACGTTTGATGTTATCAAGATACTCTTCAGGTGTTCGCAATTAACATGATCTCATGGTCTAAAGATAAAGATACTTCGTATGATGTAATAGCAATATAAACATAATGACTTGATCGTAATGCTATACTTCAGATGAATGTTCATCACATCATTTCACAAATGTTGTGACCTTGTTATTAACAACATCCAATGTCTATGATCAGGAAACCTTGATCATCTTGTTAATCAACAAGCTAGTCTATAAGAGAGGCATAACTAGGAACCCTTTTTGTTTATTAAACACACATGTATTGATGTTTCCGATCAATACAATTCTAGTATGCAAAATAAACATCTATCATATATAAGGAATACATAATAACAACTTTATTATTGCCTCCGAGGGCATATTTCCTTCAGTCTCCCACTTGCAGTAGAGACAATAATCTAGTTCACATAGTGATAAATCTAAAACCCATGGAGTTCTGGTGGTGATCATGTTTTTCCCTAGGGAGAGCTTTAGTCAACGGATTTGCTACATTTAGGTCCATGTGTACTTTACAAATCTTTATATCTCCATCCTTGACATGCTCGCGGATGGAGTGAAACCGGCGCTTAATATGCTTGGAATTCTTGTGAGACCTCGGTTCCTTTGCGTTGGCTATGGCTCCATTGTTGTCACAATAGATCACCATTGGGTCCAATGCACTAGGAACCACACCTAGTTCCGTAATGAACTCTTTCATCCAAACCGCTTCCTATGCCGCTTCTGAAGCAGCAACATATTCCGCCTCCGTCGTTGATCTAGCCACCATAGGTTGTTTGGAACTCCTCCAACTAACTACTGCTCTGTTCAATAGAAATACGTATCCGGATTGAGACTTAGAGTCATACGGATCGGTGTCAAAGCTAGCATCAACATAACACTTAGCGACTAGCTCTTCTTTCACCTCCGTATATAAGAAACATATCCCTAGTTCTTCTCAAGTACTTGAGGATGTTCTCGACCGCTATCTAGTGTTCCGAACCTGGATCAGATTGGTACCTACTAGTCAAACTAATATCATGTGCCACATCCTTGTACATAACATGGCATACATAATAGAGCTTATGGCCGAGGCATAGGGGATCTTATCCATCATCTCTCTTTCTTCCGCCATAGCCGGACTTTGAGTCTTACTCAATGTCTTGCCTTGCAACATAGGTAAGAACCCCTTCTTACTTCCGTCCATATTAAACTTCTTTAATATCTTATCAAGGTATGTACTCTGCGATAGCCTAATTAGGCGCCTTGATCTATCTCTATAGATTTTAATGCCTAATATATATGACGCTTCACCAAGGTGTTTCATCGAAAATTTGATGTTTAGATAACTTTTAACACCGTTTAAAAGATCTATATCATTTCCAATCAATAATATGTCATCTACATATAATATCAGAAATGCCACATTGCTCCCACTCACTTTCTTGTAAATACAAGCCTCTCTATAAGTTTGGACAAATCCAAACTCTTTGATCACCTCATCAAAGCGGAGATTGCAACTCCGGGATGCTTGCTTTAGTTCATAGATGGATCGCTGAAGTTTGCATACCTTATTAGCATCCTTAGGATCGACAAAACCCTTAGGTTGTATCATATACAACTCTTCTTCAATATTACCATTGAGGAATGCAGTTTTGACATCCATCTGCCATATTTCATAATTGAAATATGCAGCAATTGCTAACACAATCATAACCGACTTAAGCATCGCTACTGGAGAGAACGTATCATCGTAGTCAACTCCTTGAATTTGTTGAAACCCCTTTGCGACAAGTCGAGCCTTATAGATGGTCACATTACCATCACCATTAGTTTTTCTTTTGAAAATTCATTTATTCTCAACGGCCTTTCGATCGTGAGGTAAGTCCACCAAGGTCCAAACTTGGTTCTCGTACATGGATTCCATTTCGGATTTCATGTCTTCTAGCCATTTGTTGGAATCCTGGCTCATCATCGCTTATTTATACGTCGCAGGGTCATCCATTTCATCAACCATGAAATTCACAATAGGATTGCCGTACAGTTCAGGAGCTGCACGTGTCCTGCTTGACCTGTGAGGTTCGGTAGTGTCCTCTTTCGGAGTTTCATGATCAATATCATTAGCTCTCTCTTCATTAGGTGAAGTCAACTCCGAAACAACTTTTGGTGCTGCACTACTCGCCATTTCATGAAGAGAAGGTTCAATAACCTCTTCAAGTTCTACCTTCCGACTACTCACACCTTTCGCGAGAAACTCCTTCTCAAGAAAGGATCCATTCTTGGCAACAAAAACCTTGCCCTCGGATCTGTGATAGAAGGTATACCCAATCGTTTCCTTAGGGTATCCTTTGAAGACGCATTTTTCCGCTTTGGGTTCGAGTTTATCCGGCTGAAGTTTCTTCACATAAACATCGCATCCCCAAACTTTAAGAAATGACAACTTAGGTTTGTTTCCAAACCATAATTCATACGGTGTCGTTTCAACGGATTTAGATGGTGCCCGATTTAAAGTGAATGCAGCTGTTTCCAGTGCATAACCCCAAAATGACAGTGGCAAGTCAGTCAGAGACATCATAGATCGAACCATATCCAATAAGGTACGATTACGACGTTCTGACACACCATTACGTTGTGGTGTTCCAGCAGGCGTGCGTTATGAAAGTATTCCACACTCTTTCATGTGTGTGCTAAACTCGTAACTTAGATACTCTCCTCCACGGTCAGACTGTAGAAATTTGATCTTTCTATTATGATGATTTTCCACTTCATTCTGAAATTCCTTGAACTTTTCAAAAGTTTCAGATTTGTGTTTCATCAAATAGATATACCCGTATGTACTCAAATCATCCGTGAAAGTAACAAAATAACGATATCCACCTCGCACCGACACACTCATTGGTCCACACATATCAGTATGTATGATTTCCAATAAATCTGTCGCCCGTTCCATTGAACCGGAAAATGGCGTTCTAGTCATCTTGCCCATAAGGCATGGCTCACATGTATCAAATGATTCAAAATCAAGTGATTCCAAAATTCCATCAGAATGGAGTTTCTTCATGCGTTTAACGCCAATATGACCTAGACGGCAGTGCCACATATATGCAGATATATCATCATCCAGTTTAATCTTTTTAGCATTAACATTATGAATGTGCGTAATATTACTATCGAGATCCATCAGAAATAAACCATTCAACACAGGTGCATGACCATAAAAGATATTATCCATATAAATCGAACAACCATTGTTTTCAGATTTAAACGAATAACCACTTTGCATCAAACACGATCCGGATACAATGTTCATGCTAAGTGCAGGCACCAAATAACAGTTATTCAGGTTTATAACTAATCCCGATGGCATATGGAGAGGCAGCGTTCCGACGGCGATCACATCACCTCTTGATCCATTGCGAACCCGCATCGTGACCTCATCCCTTGCTAGTTGTCGCTTGTTCCGCTGCTCCTGAATCGAGTTACATATATTAGCAACCGATCCCGTATCAAATACCCAGGTGCTACTGCGAGTACTAGTCAAGTACACATCAATAACATGTATATCATATATACCTTTGTTTTCCTTGCCAGACTTCTTGTCCGCCAAATACTTGGGGCAGTTGCGCTTCCAATGGCCAGTCCCCTTGCAATAGTAGCACTCGATATCGGACTTAGGGCCATCTCGGGGTTTCTTTTCAGGCACGGCAACAGATTTGCCACCCTTCTTTCCCTTGTGCTTGCCTTTCTTGTCCTTCTTGAAACCGGTGGTCCTATTGATCATCAACACTTGATGTTCTTTCCTAATCTCCACTTCTATAGTCTTAAGCATTGACAGAAGCTCGGGAAGAGTCTTCTTCATGCCCTGCATATTATAGTTCACTACGAAGCTCTTGTAGCTAGGTGGCAGAGATTGGAGAACACGATGTATGCCTAAGTCAATGGGAATCGTTATTCCCAAGGACACAACCTTATCAGCGTACCCAGACATTTTGAGTACATGCTCACTAACGGAGTTGTTCTCCTCTATCATGCAGCTAAAGAACTTTTCAGTAGCATTATAACTCTCTACGGCAGCATGGGTATCGAAAATCATTTTCAATTATCCCATGGTATCAAAGGCATTGCCATTTTCGAAACGCTTTCAAAGTTCTGGCTCTAGCCCATATAGTATGCTGCAATGAACTAAGTTGTGGTCCTCTTGACGAGTCACATAGACATTCTTTTCCTCGTCAGGGGCATCAGGAGCTGGTGGGGGGCCTAGCGGCGCGTCTAGCACATATTGCTTTTGTGCAGCAGTGAGGAGAATCCTCAAATTCATAGCCCAGTTGGTGAAGTTTCTACCATTCGCAGCAAGTTTCTCTTTCTCCATAAATACATTGAAATTAAAAGCAGGTGGTGCCATCTACAACAGAATTTGTAAAGTTTATTTAGACTAAGTTTATGATAGATTGAGTTCAACTAATCCAAATTACTAATGAACTCCCAGTCAAAAACGACATCCCTCGTGTCCTTTTGGTGATTACATGAACCAAATCCACTACACTAAGTCCGATCATCCTTTGAGTCGGTGTAGCTTCAAAGGCGAGCATCTATATGGGCATCATATCAACTATATGACTCATGCTTAACCTTTCGGTCCGTGTTCCGAGGCCATGTCTGTACATGCTAGGCTCGCCAAGTAAGAACCTTAGTACTCACGTGTGTAAAACTATCTTACACCCGTTGTATGAAAGCGTAGATTCGAGTACACCCGATCATCATGTGATGTCTCAAAACACGATCCATAGAGCGGTGCATACTCAAGGAAGAACACATTTTATCTTGATATCTAAATGAGGGATCATCTTATAATGCTACCAAAAGCGCCAAACTAGCAGTATAAGATGCTAACATCTAATGTGTAAAGTGAGATGATATGGTCCAAGCATTTGATATCTATCATTTGCATCGTGGTATGATCTCTATCATTCCATTGTGTGTAAGGACAAGGTCTATGGAACTTACAAGTTGAATGTGTTGTAAGAGTATCTATCATACATCTACTTACAATAATACCATATCAATACACTAGCCCAGCAATGATCTAAACTAGATGCCTCTAATTTATCAATTGCAAGTTTTACGTGGCTTAGGGCTTTCGGAGATAGAACCGTTCTCACCTACGAACATGAACCACAACGAGGATAACCAAGTTATTAGCAACTCGTTGTAAATTAGATATTGACTATAGTAGGAGAGGCAGACACCCGCTAGCCACTTATGCAAAACAAGTTGCATGTCAGTCGTGGAACCGGTCTCATGTACGATGACATGTAAAGTTGGTACGGGCCGCTTCATCCCACTATGCCACCAATATCCAAAGTACATAGAAGATGCAATAACATGATCATCATCACCCACATATAAACATATGTGTACTACTCGTGCAAAGCACCTACGCATAGATCAGGCTCTAATACCATTGTTGGGTCCGTAGCATAGAAAACAAAAAATTTCCTATGATGAGAACTACACGCCAAGATCTATCTACTAGGTATAAAGCAACGGGTGGACATACATCCAACGAAAACTTACCCTCGAAGATAACGAGTTTTGTTAACGAGTAGGAACTCGTGGTTGATGTAGTCGTACACTTGCCGATCTCAAGATCATGAGGAAGTCCGAGCGCCGGAACTCAGCAACGCATCCATACTCGCACACACGTTCAAGCCACCGGACACCCTCCACCTCCTCGCTCCAGCGATCCAGCGGAAGCACCAACTCCTTCTAGACGAAATGCCACCGGAACATGTATCTCGCTAATCCGAGACCATGGGGAATAATTCTAGAGAGGGAGAGAGATCCTTCACAAGGAGGTGTGAGGATGAAGCAGGGAATGGGTGGCCTTTTATAGGAGGAGGGGGTGCCCCTCCTCTCCATGGCCGGCGCATGGGGGTGACCCCTCACCTCCCCCATTCATGTGGTGGTAACCCCTCCACATTAAAATGCCTCTTCACATTCCCTTTTAAAGTCCCCACTTTAAATGTATTAAAATTCTCCAAGTTTAATGCTCTCTCATTTAATAAAAATCTTTTATTAAATTTATTCAGAATTTTGTTAATTAATTTAATTAACAAACATTCACATATAACCCCTTGCAATATTTCAATATCACATGTATAACCACTTTCTGCAATTTCACCCGAAACAATTTCTGGTTTCTATCGAAACAATTCCTGCGCTTTGCAATTCTTTCGTTTGAAACATACGTGCTCCAAAATGGTGTCCGGTAACTCTTAAGTGTGTCATCCTACGGTTCGCGAATAATGCAGACATGATTGAGACTCCTCTCAGATCAATAGTCAGAAGCAGAACCTAGAGATCCATACTGACTCCTGCATATTCAATGATGACTTATGTGATCGTGAGAACCTTTAACGCTTGTAATTTATTCCCTTTGTCTCATGATATAATACATGTCCGAGATTCGATCATCGGTATCCAAATACCTAGTTTGATCTCGTTACCGACATGCACTCTTTTCTCGTTCCCATGATATAACATCCTTGTGATCACATCACTTGCTTGCAAGCTATCTCAATGTGATATCACCGAGAGGGCCCAGAGTATATCTATCTGTCATCGAGATTAAGAAATTCCACTCTTGATCCGTGAGCCTCAACATAACACCTTTGTAGCACTGAACCCATCTTTATAGTCACCCTGTTACGGTCTGACGTTTGATGTTATCAAGATACTCTTCAGGTGTTAGTAATTAACATGATCTCATGGTCTAAGGATAAAGATTACTTCGTATGATGTTATAGCAATATAAACATAATGACTTGATCGTAATGCTATACTTCGGATGAATGTTCATCACATCATTTCACAAATGTTGTGACCTTGTTATTAACAACATCCAATGTCTATGATCAAGAAACCTTGATCATCTTGTTAATCAACAAGCTAGTCTATAAGAGAGGCATAACTAGGAACCCTTTTTGTTTATTAAACACACATGTATTGATGTTTCCGATCAATACAATTCTAGCATGCAAAATAAACATCATCATATATAAGGAATACATAATAACAACTTTACTATTGCCTCTCAGGGCATATTTCCTTCAATTCATGCTTTTGTTTACCTTCCAAATTAAACTTGTTATGAGGAAACTAGTGATTAAAGCTCTCATGGACTTGATGGCACACTTTACTTTTCTTGCCCTTAATAAACTTGAACCATTGTGTCGTCTATGTCGTATATGCTTGCACTTATTTGTTGGGGATTAGCAGAACCATGCTGTCATGGGGAATGCTTTCAACATTGCGCTGGTACTTTGTACCTAGTTGATATCATGCTCTTTTTTCTATGGATGTCGTTGGTGTGAAATTGAAGAGGAGCTTGTAAGTCCATGGAGTTATGTATATGTGTTAGATAAACACCTGGGCCGCTGGTCTAATCCATGTTGACATGGTGGAAACCTACAGTGTAACCATAATGAGCTGTCTATGAAGCATTCTTCTATAAAAAAAGAGTCCCATATTGAGAAAAAATAGAAAAAAGAAAAAAAGAAAAAAGAGATTACGAAAAGAGGAAAGAGAGAAAAAAAGCACCATATTCCCATGGTAAATAAGAAGATTGCTGAGATGCTCGTTGTGTTCTTGCCTTGTCATTTTGATATGAGGATTCTTCTGTATCATCGGGCAAGGGGTACCCCGTTGGCGGTTCTCTATGATACACATGTACTTACGATGACAAGAAGTTACCGGTGACTAAACTTGAGTAGCATGAGGAGTGGCCCTCGTATTCAAGGGACATGAGATTTCTAACTTATACTTCGTCAAGCATGTACACCATAGTTTGTTCACTTTAACCTTAATCACTTCAAGATGCTTATGATAGGGGTAATGAGAGCTGAAAGCTATTAAGTACCATAATTTTTGGAAGCTCTTTATGAAACTTGAATCCCTACTTCCTTATATGAAGGCCTTTCTTCCACCATTGTATTGAGTCTCCACCTTATATCATTATGCACTTACTTTGAGAGCATAGTGGCCATTCTTAGTTCTATGTGCATTGTCCCAAGACTAGTTGATTGATGCATACCTTGATATTGCTTGTTTTAAACTATCTGTATCTAGTCACTCTTATGATCTTTGAAGGTGTCCTATGCATTTATGTTTGCTACTCTATGAGGGACAAGCTGAATACTATTATGCTATGTTTTCTTTATGTGAAACAAACGAACGTCTTGCAAAGCATTGTTATTCATGAATCTTTTGTTTGTGCCTTTTGATGTTGCAACATAGTTTCTTTGTCTTATTGCTAGAACTTTGTCTTTCATGTTATGATTGAAGTACTAAGATCCCAGCTTTGAATGTTTTACAAATACTTTGATCAAGTTTATGATGGTGCATGTCACCTCAAAAATTATTCTTTATTTTTTATCACTTACTTACTCGAGGACGAGCAGGAGTTAAACTTGGGGATGTTGTTACATTGCAAATGTATCTATAATTTTTGGTGTTCCATGCTTTGTTTTATCTACTTTCTTGTGTTTTGTTCACACTTTGGAGTACTTTTCATATGATTTCTTGGACTAACCTATTAACAAGAGCCACAGTGCCAGCTGCCTGTTTTCTGTTGTTTTTGGTTCCAGGAAGTAAGAAAATGAATATTCTCGGAATTGGACGGGACAAAAGCCAAAATCACTATTTTACGGGGAGACACTTGGAGCCAGAATACGAGACGGAGAGGGGCTGGGGCCACCTGGCCATGCGGCCAGGCCTAGCCCGCGCCAGGGGGTGGTCAGGCCGCCCCAGGCACCCCCTCGGCCTCTTATTCCACCTATATATTGCCTATGATAGGGAAACCCTAAGTACCCGATCAAAATTCCACGAAAGAGTCTATAGCCGCCGTCATCTCCATCCCTAGATCGGGAGGGATCTGAAGCTCTTCCCAGCACCCTGCCGGAGAGGGGAATTCACCCTGGAGGCCTTCTTCATCATCATGCAAGCCTCCGGTGTGATGCGTGAGTAGTTCATCTCTGGACTACGGGTCCATGTAGTAGCTAGATGGCTGGTTCTTCTCCTTTGTGCTTTCATGTCTAGATCTTGTGAGCTCCGTTCATGAGCAAGATCATCTATTTGTAATTCTGCATGCTGTGTTTGCGGGGATCCGATGGATATTGAGATGCTATTTCAGATTGATTATAGATTCTATCATGTCTTTGTTATTTGTGATCTTGCATGCTTTCTGTTGTTAGTAGCTATCTTGGCCAAGTAGATGCTAGCAACTCCAAGAGTTAGTATTTATGCTCGATAGTGGGTTCATGCCTCTGCTAATCTGGGGAAGTGACAGAAATCTCTAAGGTACTATATGTGTTGTTGCTACTAGGGAGAAAACAACAATCCTTTGTTCATAGAACAATCGTATTGTTTATATTACACGTAATTCGTAATGCAATTATCCGTTGCTTGCAACTTAATACTGGAGGGGGTTCGTATGATAACCTGAAGATGGATTATTAGTCATATATGTAGTTGGATGGCGGTCTATGTATAATGTTGTAATGCCCAATCAAGTCTCAAAGGAGTCAAGATGATTAGTATATGCTTGTATGCTTTCTCGATGTTTGTCAATTGCCCCGCTGTAATTTGTTCACCCAGCATGTTATCTATCTTAAGGAGAGCCACCTCTAGTGAACTATGAACCCCGGTCCTTTCTTTTACAGTCTACAAACTATTTACTACTTTGTGTTTACTTTCTGCAAACTATTACTTCCTTCCATTCGATACATTTAATCCTTTGTTTTCAGCAAAAATGGTGAGATTGACAACCTCATCGCAAGTTGGGGACAGAGTTCTGTGGTTGTGTTGTGCAGGTCTCCACGTTGCTGCTAGCACCGGTAGTGTGCCCTGCCAACGTTCAGCTAGCTACACCTTTGGGGTGTTTCCTTGCTCCTACTGGATTGATAACCTTGATTTATAACTGAGGGAAACTTACTGCTGTGCTCATCATACCTTCCTCTTGGGGTTCCCAAACGAGCTCGTTAATACACGAGTCAGCAGTACCACATCCCTATTTTCCCTATTCTTGTAAGTTTATTCATGAACATTTTGTGTATGTTCGGTTGCACTTGAGTTCTACTCCAAGCTTATCTCGTTATCTTTTAGGACTTGAGCTCAAAGGTTATGGTCACGACTTTGGTTGAGACTTATGACAATTACTATCGGTTATAAAAACAACCCTTTGGATTAAAGGAGATGTCGAGGCAATGCCAGGTGCCGAGATGAGTGTAATTCATTTGGCTTTGCATCCTGAGATGGAGCACAAGGTAAACTTCGATGCTTTGCTAATCCAACACTTGCATCGCCAAAGGTCGGCTACCTCTGGTGACATCCGCTATGGTGGCTTGATCACAGAGATCGCCAACGCAAGCGAGTTTGTCATGCCCCAAGAAAGAGTTTTGGCTGGCAGTAAGATTCTGGATGACATTCACATGGCTAGCACCAAATTCATGGTGGTCTATAGACCCCCAACGCTCCCTCCATGCTTATCAATTTTATTTTGAGCCTAATGGTGATCTCCAACAAGTGTTGCTTCATTTTGTCCAAGCTTTTGGTTTGCCAGGTAAACAGAGTTGGGTCCTCAATGAGGAATAATTCCAGCAGGCCTTGATCATCACCTCAGAGAGGATTGCACGGCAGGAAGGTCATCCCCATTGGGAGCATGCAGCCGTTGGCCAATAGTAGTAGGAGCAAGGTGGAGAGGAATGGAATGCAGCAGGCTGGGATGACTACGGTTAGCAGCATCATTACCAACAACCTTTCCCTCAACACCGTCAGCAAAGTGTGTCTCCACCTCAGCCGAGATTCAACTATGTCCCAAGGAGTGATTTTGACCAGGTGGTTCACCGCATCGAGAACACAGAGAATACGTTACGTGATGTGAATGCCAACATAGTCAACCTCACCCAAGACTTCACCTCCTTTATGACTCACTTTCCAAGCCGCTAATCGAACTTCCCATACCAGCAGCCATCGCCCGGTGATGGTGACAACTTTTGATTCTAGATAGTCCAAGAGCCTAAGCTTGGGGAGGTTGAACTCCTCCCACCTTTTGCATTCATATTATTCGTTCTTCTGTTGAATTACTTTGTTTTATTCTAGTGCATGTTTACTTTCAGTTTGCATTGATAAAAGAAAACCCAAAAATATTAGACTAGCTTTTATCTTGATTTGTGCTAAGTTCTATTGCCTCTCGTTGATTTTTCTGCAGGTTATTCACTTCTAGTGATTTAGCTATGGAGACAAACACGAGGAGTTGACCCAAGTGGGAGATGAGAAAGCAAGAGGAGGTACCACATCCCTATTTTCCCTCTTCCTGTAAGTTTATTCATGAACATTTTGTGTCTGTTCGGTTGCACTTGAGTTCTACTCCACGTTTAGCTCGTTATCTTTTAGAACTTGAGCTCAAAGGTTATTGTCACTACTTTGCTTGAGACTTATGGCAATTATTATTGGTTAGAAAAACAACCCTTTGGATTAAGGGAGATGTCGGGGCAATGGCAGGCCCCAAGATGAGTGTAATTCATATAGATTTGCATCCTGAGATGGAGCACATGTTCAGATATACCTTGGAATCAAACTTAAGTGCAATTGTTTAGATATATTATGCTCATGTTCAAGGTTGCAGGATTTGAGACAATGGAATATGATACAATCTCAAACTTGTGAGTCTTTCCTCTTGATTCAATTTCTCTCTATTACTCATTATAGCTTTGCCACTCGAGGGTGAGTAACAACTAAGCTTGGGGAAGTTGATAGCTCCAAATTTCTATACTTTTTATCATTGTTTTTCCGTATGGTGTCTGGACACCATGGTGTCCCTGTTATTTTACCTATATATATATTGTAATGTGATGCAGGCCAAACCCGAGCTAGCTTACCTGTTTTGATTCGAATAGAACTGTGCTTGCATACATGCCAAGTTGAGGCTTCGCCGAGGAGAATAAGAAACACTCCTTCTTTTATTGTTAGGCATAGATTAGCCTTTGCATAGGTATGTGCGGACATGAGCGATTAGCAATTGGATCGAATATAGGAAGGAATCACCTGATGGACAAGAACGAGACGTGTATATATATACGGACAAAAGCACATCATGACAAAGGAATTAGAAATGTTCCTTGTTTTATTATTAGGTATAGATCAGTCTTTGTATAGATATGTGCGGAGGGGAGCAATTAGCAATTGCATCACTTATAGGAAGGAATCACGTGACATATGAGAAGGAGAAGTTTACATATAAACGGACAAAAGCGCATCGTGACGAATGAAGACAGAAACACTCCTTCTTTTATTAAGGTATACTTGACTTTTGATCATCTTTGTGTTTTCGGTTTTATAAGTATGGAGGAAAGGGAGGGAGACACCAAAGCACACCTCTTTATTTTATAGTATATTTATTCAATTATGTATGTATTGATATTCCCTCTTATATATTTGGTAAAATTTAATAAGATTGACTGTTTGACAAAATTCACACACCTTATATTGGTGAGCCGACGGTATGTATTCGTCGTTCTTAGTAAAAAGCTATTGAAAAAATGTGGTAGGAATTTGGAAAAACTTTCTGAATGCAAAAGTTGCGTAATATTCACAGTTTTCCAACGGTGTATCACACGCATTAATCAGACAAACGGTTTGAAAATAAGACACAAAATACTGTACGAAATACGAAAAGTCTGCGAAAATGAAGTTTGATATATTCAAAATTAACTAAAACCCATAAAGAATTTGGAAAAACAATATAAACAAAAGAGTTGCACAATTTTCATACAGTTTCAATGATATATCACATGCATCATTTCTATGAGCGGTTTGAAAATTACGTCCAAAATATAATATAGTAACAGATAAGTTCACAAAAACCCTGTTTGATATATTTGAAATTATTTAAAAAATATACCAAATTTGGAAAAAAATTAATTACGAAAAAGATGTGAAATTTTCATACCTTTTCAACGATATATCTCATGCATCATTCCGATAAGTGGTTTAAAAACTGCGAGCAAGGTACAGTCCGCAAGAACACGAAATATCGGTGCTCCGTCAGGAAGTTAACAAGCATAGAAAGTGAGAGTTACCTTGTACACATGGGGGAGTTAAGAAGTTCGCGAAAGTTAACTTGTACAGACAGAAGTTAACATTCATTATGACTGCTACATACTGAAAGTTAACTTCGAAAGAAAACGAAGTTAACTCGTGTTGGCGTGGAAGTTAATAAGGGTTCCTGCTCTTCGCGTCAAAGGAAACAAGGGTTCCTGAATAGTTATTCGAAAACCGATTCTTGAATACCCGATTCTTGAATATATATATATTGAAACGTGATGCAGGCCAAACCCGATCTAGCTTATTATTAGCTGTTTTCATTTGAATAGGACTGTGCTTGCATATTTGCCAAGTTGAGGCTTCGCCGAGGATGTATGTGTGGTTGGCTAGCTACCCCATGTGCGGACGGGAGCGAATCGAATATAGGAAGGAATCACGTGACATACGAGAAGGATACATATACATATATATCGTGACAAGCGGATAGAGAAACGTTCCTTCTTTTATTAAGATATACTTACTTTTGACCTCTTTGTGTTTTCAGTTTTATAAGTTTGGAGGAAAGGGAAGGGGACACTGGAGTACACCTCTTTCTTTTATAGTATATTTATTCAATTATGTATGTATGGCTATTCCCTCTTATATATTTGGTCAAATTTAGTAAGCTTGACTTTTAACAAAATCCACACACCTTGTATTGATGAACTGGCGGTTTGTATTCTTCGTCCTTAGTAAAAAGATATTGAAAAAATGTGGCAGTTATTACCCATTTTTATTATAGCTTTAACTCATGCAAAACTAACTTTTATATTATATAACATCCAAAGTCACAAGTCTGTCGACATGTCAATCCATTACGGGGTGAATTGGCAACGTCCTCAAAGTACCAATTTGTGAAACAAATATTGTTGCGCATAGAATATGAAAAACATCAATTAAAAAAACACTTATTGCACACGACAAGTTGGCTATATTTTACAAAGCGCATAAATTACCGTACAGCTGGGTACATTATAAAGTTATCAGAAAATAAGAAATACGATAGTTGTAGTGTGTTATAAAAGGAAACAGGTATCCGTACGTTTCATAATTCCGTAAGTGTATCAAAAATGTAGGATCAAATTTTGTTCTTGTATCAAATATCATATATCTATATATATTGAAACGTGCCGTAGGCCAAACCCGAGCTAGCTTAGCTATTTTGATTCGAATAGGACTCTGCGTGCATACGTGCCAAGTTGAGGCTTCGCCGATGATATATGTGGAATAGGTATTTGCCTAGGCATGTGCGGACGAGAGCGATTAGCAATTGAATCACATATAAGAAGGAATCACGTGAGGACGAGAAAGAGACGTATATATATAAATGCACGAAAGTGCATCGTGACGGACGAAGAGAGAAATGATCCTTCTTTTATTATTAGGTATAGATCGGTCTTTGCGTATGTATGTGTTGACGGGAGCAATTAGCAATTGAATTGAATATAGGAATAAATCACATGACGGATGAGAAGGAGACGTATATATAGACGGACGAAAGCACAAACAAAAAGAGAAACGTTCCTTCTTTTATTATTAGGTATAGATCGGTCTTTGCGTAGGTATGTTCGGACTGGAGCGATTAACAATTGAATCGATTATTTTTTGGAAATGGGCGCTTTATTACTTCAGTAATGTTTACACCCGGCTTCTGCATAGTTAGGATGTACATAGCCGATCAACCACACAACTAGTGATCAAAGCAAAAGTACCAGCATTACAAAACATGCAATAAAAATAGAAAAGCCCTCGAGCTATGGCAGATCTATCCGCAGATCACACTACCATCCATGTCGGGAGAAAATACCCTTCATCGTGTCCTCCAATCGCATACACCCCTCCATAAACAAGTCGCGGAACTACATATGTTGGAGAGTAGTCCATGATCGGAAGATAGCCGTGGCTCGATGGATAACCTATAGGGAAGAAGACACAATGTTATTAAAAATCTTGTCATTTCAACATATTCAAAGCGACCAAATAATGGCAAGCCCACCCTAAACAAAGTCTTGTACTTATCATTTATCCCATGCAACCAATTACTAAATATATTGGCCACCGAACATGGAGGAGATAAACCAGAGGCTACTTGTATGATCGACCATATAGCATGAGCAAATTTACACTAGAAGAATAAATGGCGGATTGTCACATCATGGTGACAAAAAACTATTGTGTAATTTGATACGTTGCAAACGTAACTATAATTTTTGATGTTCCATGCTTGTTTTATATCTACTTTTTTATGTTTTGTCCACACTTTGGAGTACTTTTACACATTTTCTGAAACTAACCTATTAACAAGATGCCACAGTGCCAGTTGCCTGTTTTCGTCTATTTTTTGGTTCCAGAAAAGTCAGAAAATGAATATTCTCGGAATTGGACCGGACAAAAGCCAAAGTCGATATTTTACCGGAAGACTCACAGAGCCAGAAGACGAGACGAAGAGGGGCCAGGGGCTGGCCACACCATGTGGTGGCGCGGGTCCCCCTAGCCGCGCCACCATGTGGTGTGGTCCCCTGGTCCACCCTCTGACATCGCCCCTTCGCCTATAAGAAGCCTCCGATGTAGAAACCCTAAAGAATCCAGCCTTCAGCCACGAAAAGTTCCGCAGCGCCGCCGCCACCGAAGGGGAGATTCGAGGGACAGAAAGTCTCTGTTCCGGCACCCTGCCGGGACGGGGAAGTGCCCCCGGAGCCATCTCCATCGATCTCCACCACCATCTCAATCGCCGTTGCTGATTCTCATGATGATGAGGGAGTAGTTCTTCCTCGAGGCTAAGGGTTCTACCGGTAGCTATGTGTTCATCTCTCTCTCTGTATGATCATATTGTGATCATGAGCTTTGTAATCAAGTAGATCTACCTTGCTACTCAAGTGCTTTAATAGATCTCTGGCTCTCCCCACGTGTGTGAAAGTGATAGCGTGCACACCATGGTGGCACTTATGCTAGAGATTACAAATACTTGTTATGAGTTATATTTGGAGTTGGATGTCTCTATAAAATTTGTGGTGTTTGTTGGAACCATCTAGCGCTCAAGGTGATAGTGAGGGGTTATCTAGATGGGGAAAGCGAACTTTGAGGAGTGTTGTTATAGTCCTACCATGGATTAGTGTGTCCAACTGGAGAGTAGTTCAGAGTAGTATCATGAAGAGAATATATTTATATGAGAGTGTTCACTAGCGAAAGTATGATCCCTAGGCCTTGTTTCTAAGCATTGAAACACCGTTTGCAACTAGATCTGTTACATGTTTGCTTACTTCCATCTTTATTTCAGATTGTCTTTAGTCTCTTGATGGGTTCGTAGCATGGAAAACAAAACTTTTCTACCGCAAGAACGAACAAAACCCAGATCTAATCTAGATAAAAGCCAAGATCTAATCTATTAGACATGAGCAACGAGATAGATAGGAACTAATCCTCGTAGATCCGAAAGCGTTAACGAGATTAGATCTCATGGTTGATGTAGTCGATCACTTGCCGATCTCAAGATCGTGTGGACGATCCTTCCGGCGTCGCGTTCCGGCAGCGCTCCCGCAGTCGGTCAAGTTGACGATCCTTCCGGCGCCGCGTTTCGGCAGCGCTTCCGCAGTCGGTCACACGTGCGGAGTCGAAGCAGACCTTCCTCTCCCCGTTCCAGCGAGCAGCGGAGGTAGTAGATCTTCTCCACGGAATCCCAGCAGCACGACGGCGTGGTGGTGGTGGAGTAGAGAATTCTGCAGGGCTTCGCCTATGCCTGTGCAGAAGAAAGGTGGAGGAGAGAGGCGGCAGAGATTGGGAGTTATGGGAGAGGGCTAGGAGGGGGCGCCCCCTCCCTTCTATTTAAAGGAGGGAGGCGCGCCTGGGGAGGGGGAGTCCTAGTAGGACTCCCCTCCTATGGCCGGCGGTGGGAAGGGGCGAGGAGTCCTCCTCCCCCACGAATCCGTGTCTTGCCCCACTAGGTTTCCTTTGACCCTTTCTTGGTTTTCAAGCAAACTCCAAGAAATCCTCTAGAACCTTCCAGAACATTCCGAAACCTTCTAGAATCTCCATACAAACACTCCGGAACATTTCCTAACTTAGAAAATGATCCCCAATATATGAATCTTATTCTCCGGACCATTCCGGATCTCCTCGTGATGTCCCGAATCCAATCCGAGACTCCGAACAACATTCGGTCTCCAACGCATATTCCATATCTACTTAAAACAACTTCGAACCTTAAGTGTGTCACCCTACGGTTCGTGAATATGTAGACATGACAGAGACACATCTCCTATCAATAACCATCAACGGGACCTGGAGATCCATAATGGCTCCCACACACTCAAGGATGACTTCGTGATCGATAGAACCATTTACATACGAGACCAATTCCCTTTGTCACACGATACTTTACTTATCCGAGGTTTGATCGTCGGTATCTCTATACCTAGTTCTACCTCGTTACTGATAAGTACTCTTTACTCGTTCCGTGATATGTCATCCCTTGTGACCCAGTCACATGCTTGCAAGCTAACTAGATGACATTCCACCGAGAGGGCCCAGAGCATATCTATCCGTCATATGGATGGACAAATCCCAATCTCGGTTCATGCGCTTCAACACACACTTTCAGAATACCCAATGACACCTTTATGACCACCCAGTTACGAAGCGGCGTTTGATGTCATCAAAGTATCCATCCGGTGATGGTGATTAACATAACCTCATGGTCGAAGGATTAGGTTACTATGTATTTGAAAGCTTATAGCAATACGAACTTAACGACTTGATCTTATTCTACGCTTACTATGGGTGTGTGTCCATCACATCATTCTCCTAATGATATAACCTCGTTATTAATCACATCCTAATGTCCATGATCAGGAGACCATGATCATCAATTAATCAACAAGCTAGTTCAACAAGAGGCTTACTAGGGACTCTTATATGTTTACAAAACACACATGTATTAATGTTTCCGGTTAATACAATTATAGCATGGGATGTAAACATTTATCATAAACATAAAGATATAATAATAACCATTTTATTATTGCCTCTTCGGCATATCTCCAACATCTCTTCCTACCCGTCAAGCTCTTTTCTGGCACCGTTACCACTTATAATTATCCATATCACTTGTATTTCACTATCTCTTCGCCAAACTAGTGCACCTATACGCCTGATAAGTGTATTGGGTGTGTTGGGGACACAAGAGACTTCTTGTATCTTTATTGCAGGGTTGCTTGAGAGGGATACCTTTGATCACTTCCTCCCCGAGTTCGATAAACCTTGGGTAATCCACTTAAGGAAAACTTGCTGCTGTTCTACAAACCTCTGAATTTAGAGGCCCAACAACTGTCTACAAGAATAGAAGTGTGTAGACATCATACTTTCATGCCAATTCCTCTTAACAAGATTATCTTTTGTAAGAATTACTCCCTTACAGAGATACCAAGAGAATATCTTTATTTTAAAGGGTATTTTCATCTTCAAAATTTTACTATTATCATCGACTGGAATATCAGGTTGGATCAAAGCTCAATACATAGTCAACTGAAAAATTACCACTCTCTAGTAATTTCCATTTGAACTTGTCCACACCCTCCGACAACTATATTGTGGATATTCTTACTAAAATATTGTTCCAAGATACCAGTATAGGACCTATGAGACTTTTTCTAAAAGACATATTAGGAGGATTAGATTCTATCATTGTGGAAAGTGTATCCCCTTTGTGCCTAACAATCGAATATAGAGCTGGATATTGTTCACGAAGAGAAATTTGGCCAAGTCACTTATCTTCCCAAAACCTAATCTACGATCCATCCTTACTATTGAAAACATTAAAATGAAAGAAATGTTTTTTGGATGCCATTAGTCCAACCCAACAGTGTGAATCACTAGGTTTCCAAACCATTTGAGACACAGCTTTGTAGGCAACTTATTTCCTCCATAGAATGGTTTCAAAGCAACTTATTTCCTCCATAGAATGGTTTGCCAAACACCATCTTCTGTAAGTAGTTTGAAAAGTCATTTACCCAGAAGTGCGGTGTTTTTGACTTGCAGATCATGTATGCCCAGTCCATTGTATTCTTTTGGCGGGCCTCTGGCCAGTCGATATTTCTTTTTCTCACTATCTCCTTGCCAAAAGAATCTTCATCGGAAATAATCCATTTTATTCAAGACACCCTTTGGTAACTGGAAAAACGAGATCATATACTGTACCAAGTTGGTGAGTACTGAATTTATGAGTACAAGTCTTCTGCCAAGGGATAGGAATTTAGCTTTCCAACTATTAAGCCGTTTTTGGAGTCTGATGACCCACAAGTATAGGGGGCATATCGCAGTATTTTCGATAAGTAAGAGTGTCGAACCCAACGAGGAGCAGAAGGTGCTGGCTAGTGGTATGGATCAGGAATTTTCTGCAAATACTTAGCAAACGGATTTTTAGGGGGTTTTGACAAAGCAAGTAAACAAAGTACGAGTAAACAAAAGATAATAGGAATAAATGCAGAAAGTGGCTCAATCCTTTATGCAGTAAAGGACAAGCCGGTTGTATTACTTAAGATGACCAAACGTTCTCGAGGACACATGGGAAGACTGTCAAGTGCTTTCGCTTCATATAGTTGATTAATCTTCTTTAGCTTGCTAAGTGTTGTGTGGGTGAACCTGTGCTAATGTACCGACCTTCCTAGGAGTAATACATTCTTGTGTTTATACCCCTTGCAAACATCCGTAAGTACAAGAAAGTAATTAAGGTAGAAACCTAACCACAGCTTTAAACTCTAAGACCCTTACGTCCCTTGTGCAATGGTTTCCTAACGGGGGTTCAGGTTTTTGTCACTCCGGCAACCCCTACGAATAGTAGCCAAATACACAATGCATTCCCCTAGGCCCATATAGGTGAAGTGTCATGTAGTCGACGTTCACATGACACCACTAGAAGTAGTACACCACAACTTAAATATCAAACTATTGAATCTTTCTCAACACAATTCGACTACTAACAACATGACTTCTCCCATGTCCTCAAGAACAAAACGAACTACTCACAAGACATCATATGGATCATGATCAGAGATGGAATAATGATGTATAACAATCTGAACATAAACAATAATTCAATGGTTCACTCAATAGCATCAAGTACAAAGAGTAATCAACACCGGGAAAGTTTCCCCTAAGAACTATGCAAGATTCAACCCAATTGTTACAGCAATATGGAGATGGTGATGAGGGTGCTGATGGTGATGATGGTGGTAATGATGATGATGATCCCGATGAAGTCCAGCTTGATGGTGGTGTTGATGGTGACGATTTTCCCTCTCCAGGAAGGAATTCCCTCGGTAGGAATCTGTTTGCCGGAGAGATCTTTCTCTCTCGGTGTTTTCCGCCGCGCAGAGGCGGCGGAATCTTTCTATGGTCGCTCCCCGAGACTTAGGGATTTGGGAGGAATATATACGCTAGAGGGGGGAGCCAGGGGTGGACCAGGGCGGCCACACCACCTGGTGGCGCGGCCTAGGCTGGCCCGTGCCAGGGGGTGGTGTGGGCCCCCTGTGGCCCATCTCCAGCCCCTCTTCTGGCTTCCTTCATCTTCTGGAAAAATAGGATTTTCCTTATATTTTCCCGGATTTCCTGATCTTCGCGAATTTTTCCTCCAAACAGCACCTTTTCCATCAGAATCCTGACTACAGCGGTCCATGCTCCAAAAGTCATCAACCATGCAAAAACAGATGAAATAACATAAGTATCACCTCTCAATACGAAATATATCAATGAATAACAGTGAATTATGACATAGAATAGTGATGCAAAATGGACGTATCAACTCCCCCCAAGCTTAGACTTCGCTTGCCCCCAAGCGAAACTGATCTCAATAAACATGACCTCAGGTTTATGGAGTGAAGAGTCGATAAAAGAATACGGACACGAAGCATCACATTCATCAATACATAGATCATAATAGAAGACAACTCACTATTATATGACTTAACTTGCAATGAGTAAAAGAAACACAATAAATATACAAAAAGTGAATCATAATTGGTAATGGCAAACTTAGCTCTCGGTCGAAGAATAGTTGATAATTTGCTTGAGTTCACAAATAACTGGCTTTTCAATGATAGCTTTCGACACCAAGATAAGAGCAATGTGCAAAACAAGGAACATAAGAAACATGATTGAATAAATCATCATATGAATGAATGAAACACAACAACTCAAAATACTTGCTGAGATAGAAGGGAATAGGTTTACTGACTCAACTAAAAAATAAATTAAAGGCCCTTCGCAGAGGGAAGCAGGGATTGCAAGTCTCATAAAGAGGTCCCAAAAATTATGATACTTACTAGCTTTGGGCTCTCATTGCCCTATCATAGGCATCTTTAGGTGGTTAAGGTTAAAGTGACACAACTAAGAGGATATGCTTGACAAGTTATAAGTTTAAATCTCATGCCCCTTACTTACGAGTACCGAACCTCATGCTACTCAACTTCAGTCACAAGTAAGCTCTTGTCATTGTAAATACATGTGTATCATTAAGAACCGCCAACGGGGTACCCCTTGCACATGATACAGGAGCTATCCCATAATCAAAATGACAAGGCAAAAAGACAATGAGCATCTCAGCGATCTTTTTATTTGCTATTTGCATAGGTTTTTATTGAGGATGCTTCACCGAACGCTCACTATGGTTATGCTGCAAGTTTGCATCATGATTAGGCATGGCTTAGGCTAGCTGCCCAAGCATTTCTCTAACACACATATAAACTCCATGATCTTACAAGTTCCCCTTTTATTTCACACCGCCGGGATCCATAGGCAAAAGAATCATGATATCGACTAGGCAGAAAGTACCATGGTAGTGTTGAAAGCGTTTCCCATGATGCATGGTTCTGCTAACATCAACTCATAAAGCGCAAGCATATACGCAACAAAGAAGGACCCAATGGTTCAAGTTTATTAAGTGCAAGAAAAATAAGGTGTGCCATCAAGTTCGTGAGAGCTTTAGTCACTAATTTTCACATAACAAGTTTAATTTGGGAGGTAGATAAAACAAGAATTTACTTGGAATAGCAATAGTGCTAATAGGTAGGTATGGTGGACACAAATGGCAAAGGTTTTGGTTTTAAAGGATTGGATGCACGAGAAGAATTCCCTCTTAGTACAGGTTTTTGGCTACCAAGGTTGGGTAGCAAGTATAAGAGTTGAAGGAAACAAACAAACATACAAGTGATAAAAACAAACATGCAATCTTCCTTGGAAGCACAAAAGATCTTAACTAGAGAATACTAAACTTATGAGCAAATCAAGAAAGAAATATAATGAAATTATTTTTCTTTAGAGTACTTCTATTATTGCTACTGACCGAGCCAGGTTTTCCAAAACCAACTAAATTAACTTAATGATCCCAAAGTACTACCAATACTAACAACAAGTTCACTCATATAACCACGAATTGAAAACTAATATAAGCTATGCAAGAGAGTAAATGATAGAACTTCTCATTAATATTCAATAATGGCAACTCACACCAAGGGATACATATCTAACGAGAGAGGGGACACTTCCATAATGCAAACCATCCTACATAATAACTTCTCTATTTATGATATGACTCTACTAAAAAGGTAAAAAGCTAGAAGATAGTGATGAGATACCGCGGCACTTACCCAAGCTTGGAACAAACCAAGGGGATGCCAAACCTGATGACGAATTACTCCTTTGGTGGTGGTGGTAGTTTCTTAGTTGATGTGAGGAAATCTTCCAGCATCTTGCGAAGCCTATTATTCTCCCATTGAAGCAATTCCGCCTTCCTCCTCAAGTCTCGGAACTTATCTCAGAACTCCTTAGTGACTCGTAGGGCTTCCGTTGATGCAGGGCAAGTGACTAAAGGTACCAGCCCCTGCTTGGGGTCTTGGAGATCTTCCTCCATATGCTCCTTTCCTTTATCCTTGGCGGACACCATTGTGCTTCTAAGCTTTCAAAGATAGTTCCTGGCAGAAATAGATCGAAACAAAAACACGACGAAAACACGATATACGAACCTCGGGGGATCCGGGGGATTATATATTACGAAGTTTCATAACAAAAGGAAGGTACTGGAGAAAACGAGTCGGAGGCGGAATCCGGAGTGGCCACACCACCCGGTGGCACGACCTAGGGTGGGCCCGCGCCACAGGGTGGTGTGAGCCACCCTGGCTCCGTTTCCGTCTCTCTTTCGCTTCATAACTTTCCTTATTGGCTAAAAACTGCAAAAATATAGTTGGATAGTATTTTGCGGAACTTTTCTTACCAAAACTGTTACCTATTTGAAAACGGACTCTGCAGGTCTCTCAATTTGGTATCTAGTAGATTCTTCCGGAGTCACCACTTGAATAACATCAATATCTTCATCATCTTACACTTATTACTTGAGTCATAAAACCTTTCACTTCCTTATTACACCAATATCTCTATTACCTGGAAATTTCTTTCACACAAAACTTCACACAGTTGTCATTAGCAACATTAGTATAAGTGAAGAGATAAAACCTTTTGAGTCCAACTTCAACTGAAAACCATCAAAACATAAGCTACTGTAGCAACTCCTTCCGAAAACCCAAAAAGAATTCAAAAAGGAAATCGGATAAAGAAGCAAATGCAAGAGTGGCAAAATCTGTCAAAACAGACCAGTAGGTAAACATCAATTTTTTCGAAAATCTTATGTTGCTCAAATCAAAAAGTGCAAAACTAACGAAAGTTAAATAACAACCTGGGTCATAAGCACAAAAAATTACAGCTCAATCCGACATACAGAGATATCCCACGAATCTTTACGGTGAAGCACAAAAATCTGTTTCGGGACAGCAACTTCCCCAAATCTTACTTCTCTCTCATTAGAGGTTGATCTTGACACAGAAACCAAACAAAAAAGGATAAGGAGAGGTTATTACTGAAGTAATAACTTCCAAGACTCAAAGAAACAAAAACAAACTTAAAGCAAAAACAAATTGGGTTGTCTCCCAAAAAGCTCTTTCTTTATAGCCATTAAGATGGGCATGATAATTTTGAAGATGCTCACATAAAAATATGAATTGAGGTGAAAGAGAGCATTAAGGAGCAAAAATACACATATTTAAGTCTAACCCACTTCCTATGCAAGGGAATTTTGTAAACAAACAAGTTTTTGAAACCAGAGGCTACCTGCATAAGAAGGCAAAAGAAGTGCAACATAAAGAAAGAGCAAAAAAACAAGTTCTTGCCGGAACACTCTTAGAAATATCTTTATAAGGTTCATGATACTTATTCCACTTCTTTTTAGGTACTTCAATGTAGAAAGCAAAAGCCTTAAAGTAAGTTGCAATAGCTTGAGAGTCTAGACCATCAGCATTTTTAATATTTTGAAAGTCATCAGTTCCCATAAAAGATTCAATGCATTCATAATCATAATTTATACCTGACTTTCTACCTTTGTCATTCTCCCAAGCTTCAGCATTGTCTTAGCAGTGGTAGCAGCATTATACCTGACTTTCACCGGGATGGACAGTTCCATCCCCAACATAGTAGTTATCCATAACACGATCAATAATTCTTGTAGGTATTTTAAAAACATCATTCTCAGCAGGTGGTGGCTCATCTACTACCTTAGCAGTGGTAGCCGCATTACCAAATAAGAAACTCAGCGAATTATCCATAATGAAAATAAAGCAACTAACAGCACTAAACAATATTCACAGTAGAAGTTTCCTTTACCAGTTCCACTCTCCAATAACGCTTCACTCCCCGGCAACGGCACCAGAAATAGTCTTGATGACCCACAAGTATAGGGGGTGTATCGCAGTATTTTCGATAAGTAAGAGTGTCGAACCCAATGAGGAGCAGAAGGTGCTGGCTAGTGGTATGGATCAGGAATTCTCTGCAAATACTTAGCAAACAGATTTTTAGGGTTTTTTGATAAAGCAAGTAAACAAAGTACGAGTAAACAAAAGACAGTAGAAATAAATGCAGCAAGTGGCCCAATCCTTTATGCAGCAAAGGCAAGCCGGTTGTCTTACTTAAGATGACCAAACGTTCTCGAGGACACATGGGAAGACTGTCAAGTGCTTTCGCTTCATATAGTTGATTAATCTTCTTTAGCTTGCTAAGTGTTGTGTGGGTGAACCTGTGCTAATGTACCGACCTTCCTAGGACTAATACATAGTTGTGATTATACCTCTTGCAAACATCCGTAAGTACAAGAAAGTAATTAAGGTAGAAACCTAACCACAGCTTTAAACTCTAAGACCCTTATGTCCCTTGTGCAATGGTTTCCTAACGGGGGTTCAGGTTTCTGTCACTCCGGCAACCCCTACGATTAGTAGCCAAATACACAATGCCTTCCCCTAGGCCCATATAGGTGAAGTGTCATGTAGTCGATGTTCACATGACACCGCTAGAAGAAGTACACCACAACTTAAATATCAAACTATTGAATCTTTCTCAACACAATTCCACTACTAACAACATGACATCTCCCATGTCCTCAAGAACAAAACGAACTACTCACAAGACATCATATGGATCATGATCAGAGATGGAATAATGATGTATAACAATCTGAACATAAACAATAATTCAATGGTTCACTCAATAGCATCAAGTACAAAGAGTAATCAATACCGGGAAAGTTTCCCCTAAGAACTATGCAAGATTCACCCAATTGTTACAGCAATATGGAGATGGTGATGAGGGTGCTGATGGTGATGATGGTGGTGATGATGATGATGATCCCGATGAAGTCCAGCTTGATGGTAGTGTTGATGGTGACGATCTTCCCTCTCCGGGAAGGAATTCCCTTGGTAGAAATCTGTTTGCCGGAGAGATCTTTCTTTCTTGGTGTTTTCCGCCCCGCAGAGGCGGCGGAATCTTTCTGTGGTCGCTCCCCGAGACTTAGGGTTTCGGGAGGAATATATACGCTAGAGGGGGGAGCCAGGGGTGGACCAGGGCGGCCACACCACCTGGTGGCGCGGCCTAGGCTGGCCCGCGCCAGGGGGTGGTGTGGGCCCCCTGTGGCCCATCTCCAGCCCCTCTTCTGGCTTCCTTCATCTTCTGGAAAAATAGGATTTTCCGTATATTTTCCCGGATTTTCTGATCTTCGCGAATTTTACCTCCAAACAACACATTTTCCATCAGAATCCTGACTGTAGCGGTCCATGCTCCAAAAGTCATCAACCATGCAAAAACAGATAAAATAACATAAGTATCACCTCTCAATACGAAATATATCAATGAATAACAGTGAATTATGACATAGAATAGTGATGCAAAATGAACGTATCAGAGTCTTTCCTCAACGAGTTTCCATTCAGCAATCGTGAGACGTCGATAGTGGATCGGTATTCCTAGATAGTTGATTAGAAATTGCCCCTGGCCGTAGCCGCATAGTTCAGCGTATAGTTGGGCCTCGTTTTGAGCGTCGCCAAAACAATACAAATCACTCTTATAAAAGTTAGTTTTCAATCCAGAGAGTTGCTCAAATGCTGATAATACTAATTTCAGATTCTTAGCTTTATCCAGATCGTGTTCCATAAATAAGATTGTATTGTCGGCATATTTAAGAATGGAGAGACCACCATCAACAAGATGGGGAACTAATCCTTCAAATTTGGCATTAGGGAAAGCTCTCTCAATAAGGATAGCTAACATATCAGCCACTATGTTAAATAGTATAGGCAATAATGGATCCCCTTGTCTCAGTCCTTTTTTTGGTCTGGAGGTATTTGCCAGTGTCGTCATTAACATTTATGGCAACACTGTCACCAGACATAAAAGACTGTATAAGAGCGCACCACTTCTCCAAAAAACCTCTCATACAGAGTGTTTGCTGGAGAAAAGACCAATTAACTTTATCATAAGCCTTCTCAAAGTCAATCTTGAACAGTGCACCATTTAATTTTTTTGAGTGTATTTTATGGATTGTTTCATGTAAGATTACTGTACCATCTACGATGTTTCTTCCTTGCATGAAATCAGTTTAAGATGGACGTACAACATGGTCAGCTACTGAATTTAGTCTAATCGTAGAAAATTTTGTGAAGATTTTAAAACTAATGTTAAGAAGGAAGATTGGACGATACTATTGTATACATTCTGCATTATTAACTTTAGCAAGTAAAATTATATTGCCAAAGTTCAGTCTAAAAAGGTTCAGTTGACGAACTTGCAAAAACTCAAAGAAATGCATCAAGTCCTCTTTGATAACTTCCCAGAACTTTTGATAAAATTCCGCTGAAAAGCTATCAGGCCCTAGCGCTCTGTTATGTTCCATTTGGGAAACACCTTTCTTGACCTCCTCCTACGTATAAGGAGCGGTTAGAAAATTGTTTTCCTCAACAGAAACCTGAGAAATATCCGCTGTTTGGGACTCATCCAACGAGAAAGAGTTTTCCGGTGATGCCTGAAACAAGGATCTGTAATAACTTATAATATAAGATTTTAGTTGCTTTTGACCCTCAATCATACATTCATCCTGAATTTCCTGAATTAAAGAGTGAATAGTTTTCTTATTATGCTTGCCATTGGTAACAGCAAGGAAGTATCTTGCATTCACGTCTTCTTCAAGAATGAATTTCTCTTTAGAGCGTTGGTACCATTTTAGTTCCTCCTCGCGAAGTAGTCTGCAATTTCCGCATTCGACTAGATTTTAAGCTCAATCTCTTGTGTAGTTAAAAGCCTGACTTTCGCAGAAGCTTCTAAATCGTTAATAATAGATGAAAGGTGGAGTTTCTCTTTCTTAAGGATTCCAGGAGTATGTAGAAATTGAATCGAATATAGAAAGAAATCACAATGATGGACGAGAAGGAGACGTATATATGGATGAGAAGGAGACATATATATATATATATAGACGAAAGCGCATCATGACAGACGAAGAGAGAAACATTTTTTCTTTTATTGTGTAGGTATGCGCGGACGGGAGCGATTAGCAATTGAATCAAATATAGGAAGAAATCACGTGACACACGAGAAGGAGACGTATACATATAAATGGACGAAAGCGCATCGTGACGAACGAAGAGAGAATCGCTCCTTCTTTTATTAAGGTATACTTGACTTTTGATTATCTTTGTGTTTTCAGTTTTATAAGTTTGGAGAAAAGGGAGGAGGACACCGAAGCACACCTCCTTCTTTTATAGTATATTTATTCAATTATGATTGTATTACTATTCCCTCTTATATATTTGGTGAAATTTAGTAAGCTTGACTTTTGACAAAATTCACACACCATGTATTGGTGAATCGACGGTATGTATAAATCGTCCTTAGTAAAAAGCTATTGAAAAAATGTGGCAGTTATTGCCCATTTTTATTATGGCTCTAATTCATGCAAAGCCAACTTTTATATAACATCCAAAGTCATAAGACTTTCGACATGTCAATCCATTTTTGGGTGAATTTGGAACATCTTCAAAGACACCAATTTGTGAAACTAATATTGTTACGCACATAATATGGAGAACATCAATTAAACAAAACATTTATTGCACACAACAAGTTGTCTGTATTTTACAAAGGGCATAAATTACCATATGGCCGGGTACCTTATAAAGTTATCTAAAAATAAGAAATATGATAGTTGTAGTATGTCATAAAAGGATACATAGTACCCATACATTTCATAATTCTGTAAGTGTATCACAAATGTGCGATCAAATTTTGTTCTTATATCAAATATCATATATATATATATACATATATATATATATATATATATATATATATATATATATATATGTATGTATATATATTGAAACGTGATGCATGCCAAACCCGAGCTAGCTTATATTAGCTGTTTTGGTTCGAATAGAACTGTGCTTGCATATTGATCGGTCTTTGCCTAGGTATGTGCGTACAAAAGCGATTAGCAATTGAATCAAATATAGGAAGGTATCACGTGACGGACGAGAAGGAGACGTATGTATATAAACGGACGAAAGCACGGACGAAGAGAGAAACGTTCCTTCTTTTATCATCAGGTATAGATCGGTCTTTGCGTAGACGGAAGCGCGGCGTGACGGACGAAGAGAGAAACATTCCTTTTTTTTATGTATAGATCGTTCTTTGAGTAGGTATGTGCGGACGGGCACGATTAACAATTGGATCGAATATAGGAAGACGTCACGTAACGGACGAGAAGGAGACGTATGTATATAAACGGACGAAAGCACGGACGAAGAGAGAAACATTCCTTCTTTTATTATTAGGTATAGACCGGTCTTTGCGTAGGTATGTGCGGACCGGAGCAATTAGCAATTGAATCGGATATAGGAAGGAATCACGTGACAGACGAGATGGAGACGTATATATATATCCACAGACGCGACGAAGAGAGGAACATTCTTTTTTTATTATTAGGTATAGATCGGTCTTTGTGTAGGTATGTGCGGACGGGAGCAATTAGCAATTGAATCGAATATAGGAAGGAATCACGTGATAGTAGAGAAGGAGATGTATATATATAAACAGACGAAAGCGCATCATGACGGACGAAGAGAGAAGCATTCCTTTTATTATTATTAGGTATAGATTTATCCAATTATGTAGGTATTGCTATGCCCTCTTACATATTTGGTCAAATTTAGTAAGCTTGACCTTTGACAAAATTCACACACCTTGTATTGGTGAACCGACAGGTCTATATTCACCGTCCTTATGAGTAAAAAAGCTATTGAAAAATGATGCAGTTATTACCCATTTCATTAAGGCTCTAACTCATGCAAAAGCCAACTCTTAACATCCCAAGTCATAAGACTATCGACATGTTAGTCCATTTTTGGGTGAATTGGCAACATCGTCAAAGACACCAATTTGTGAAGCTAATGTTGTTGCACACAGAATATGAAGCACATCAATTAAACAAAACACTTATTGCACACGACAAGTTGGCTACTCCCTTCGTCCCGGTTTAAATGACACATATAACAATCTATGTACCCTAGGCTTTCTCTGATTGGCTAATTTAGCTCTCACTAATCTTTTGATTGGATCTTCCTCTGAAATTAAATGCTTATGTGCCTAGGAGGTGGATGGATTTTGAGATTTCATGATTTTCAATATGTACCCTTTTAACTGGGACGCAGGAAGTATATTTTACAAAGGGCATAAATTCCCGTACGGCCAGATGCACTATAAAGTTATCCGAAAATAAGAAATACGATAGTTGTAGTATATCATAAAAGGATACATGGTACCTGTACATTTCATAATTCCGTAAGTGTATCACAAATATACAATCAAATTTTGTTCTTATTATATCAAATATCTTCTTATCATGTCATTACGCTACGACATCTTGTTTTATTAGGAAGCGCAGCCGGTGCAGGAGTATCAAAGGACTTGTCATAGTCCTCGATGGATTTGAAGATATGATTGGCGTTTCCCTTGGCAAAACCACCGTAGCCCCTCTGGTATTCCTTATGGTTTTCCACGTACTCTATCCTTTGGATAAACTCCAAAAGCAAAGTTGGCCTGCATGGAATAATGTTTGCTCTCTTCAGATTTTGTAATGCTAGAGACATCTTTTGTATGGCTTTTAGTTAGTATAGGTATAGGTACTAGTAATTTTTGGAGAAATAGAATAAATGAGTTAGTCGAAGATTTAAGTCATCACCATGCAAAAGGTGGTTTATTACCTATCTACCGCCACTTTGGTGAAGACTTGGAGCACAACTCCTCCGTGGTCATCCATGTCCACCAACACTCCCAGTTCCTGGCACTCCTTAATCTGTTGTTTTGAGAGGGTGTCGTCGGCGAGACGCCTTACACCGTCTTATTGTAGATTGTCTTGCTCTTTCATTTGCCTTGCTCATATGACATGTGCTCCCTCCTTCCATGAAATTAAATACATGGTGCATGGATTTAGTGAAAAGCCAATGCTTTGTATGTTTAACTAAGCACATATACAAATACAACATATGAAGATGTAAAATACTAAAGCAGTACTCCCTCTGTTTTTTTGTAGATCCAGAGGACCATCTCACAGGGGCCAAGACATGTTTTAATTGATTGTGCGATTTATAGTATCTCGATCCACAATAAGATATATATTTTATAGTATATTTATTCAATTATGTAGGTATTGGTATTCCCTCTTATATATTTGGTCAAATTTAGTAAGCTTGACTTTTGACAAAATTCACATACCTTGTATTGGTAAAATGACGGTCACCGTCCTTCGTAAAAAAAGCTATTAAAAATGTGGCAGTTATTACCCATTTTCATTATGGCTCTAACTCATGCAAAAGCTAACTTTTAACATCCAAAGTCATAAGACTGTCGACATGTCAATCCATTTTTGGGTGAATTGGCAACATCTTCGAAGACACCAATTTGTGAAACTAATACTGTTGCGCATAGAGAATATGAAGAACATCAATTAAACAAAACACTTATTGCACACGACAAGTTGGCTATATTTTACAAAGGGCATAAATTACCGTATGGCCGAGTACATTATAAAGTTATCTGAAAATAACAAATACACTAGTTGTAGTATACCATAAAAGGATACATGGTATCCGTACATTTCATAATTCCGTAAGTGTATCAAAATGTACAATCAAATTTTGTTCTTGTATCAAATATCTTCTTATTATGTCATTACGCTAGGTGATCTTGTTTAATATAGGAAGCAGCCGGTGCAGGAGTATCAAAGGACTTGTCATAGTCCTCGATGGATTTGAAGATATGATTGACGTTGCCCTTGGCAAAACCACCGTAGCCGCCCCTCTGGTATTCCTTCTGGTTTTCCACGCACTCTATCCTTTGGATAAACTCCAAAAGCAAAGTTGGCCTGCATGGAATGTTTGCTCTCGTCAGATTTTGTAATGCTAGAGACATCTTTTGTATGGCTTTTAATTAGTATAGGTAGTAATTTTGGAGAAATAGAAAAAATGAGTTAGTCGAAGATTTAAGTCACCATGCAAAAGGTGGGTGATTACCTATCTACCGCCGCTTTGGTGAAGACCTGGAGCACAACTCCTCCATGGTCATCCCTGTCCACCAACACTCCCAGCTCCTGGCACTCCTTAATCTGTTGTTCTGAGAGGGCGTCGCCGGCGAGACGCCTTACATCGTCATAGTAGCTGGGAGGCGGCGGTGGCAGGAGCTCAAAGCCGCCCACGGAAGACCGGGCACGGATCTCCCTCAACGTGCCGATCAGGTCGTTGCTGGCCATCGCCAGGTGCTGCACGCCAGGGCCGCCGTGGTGGTCAAGGAACGTCTGTACCTGGCTCCGGCGCTTGGTGCCGTGCACCGGCTCGAGGATCGTGAGTAGCACGGTGTCCGTGTTGTTGGAAAGCACCATGCCGTTCAGCGCGCTCTCTGCCGTGCCCACTTTGTCGCCGGTGAAGTTGGAGAATTCGTGGAACCCTGTGAACCCGGCGACGTAAGAGGCGACGGAAGCCAGGTCAGGGACGCCGCCGGCGATGTGGTCGAACCGGGTGAGTCCGAAGTCCGGAGACCCAGAGCTGGCGGCGGCGTCCTCGAAGCCGGGCATGAAGTTTACGTCCGTGCCGTCTGGGTAGCTCACGAAACGGAGGACGACGTCTCCAAAGAGCTCGACCTCCGCCATGACGAATCCGTGGCCAAGTTCCGCAGGAGGGAAGGCCGGGCGCGCTCCAGCGTCCACGCTGGCGGAGAATGCCTCGGCGGCGTCGGCCACACGTACAGCGAGGGCCCGCACCGCAAGGCCGTAATCGGCCGTGAAGCGGCGCGCGGTGTCGGCAGAGAAGGAGGGCACGGTCGCGGCGGCCGCCGCGTCAGCGCAGTGTCGCGCGTACGGGGCGCTGAAGAGAAAGGCTAGAGAGCCCGTGCGCGAGCGGAGCACATAGGAGGCGTGCGCTGTGTTCCCCGTGGTGAGGACGGATTGCGCGGCGAATGGTAAGCCCAGGCCGAAGGAGAATCGTCCGGCGGCGGAGGCGGCATCGGCGCACCAAAATTCGACGTGGTGGATGTCTAGCACGTCGAAGCGGTCGGTGCTGGGGAAGCCTGCCCCCTCCGATCCAGCAATGGCGGCAGCGGTGGGCGTGGGGTACATTGTGTTCATCTTTTTGAGAGTCGGGAATTGTTGATGTACCCCCTTTGCATGGTGTGGGCGCATGGTGCATCGTGATCGCATGGTGAAGAGTTTAGAGTTGGGCCGATGGGCATGGAAAAAAGCCGAGAAGGCTTGTTGGGCGTGGGCATTCTTCATGGTTACTGTAGTTGTTGTATTTGAGTTTCAGTTGAGCTGCATACAGTCTTGTTTATAAAGGCCAAGAAGTAAGCCTAATTCATCATATAGTAGTACTACATTAGCTTTAATGACGAAAGGTAGGCTAGTCTGTTTGTTGGCAGTTGGAGATATTTAACCAGGTGACATCTTTTGCCAACAAACATGTTTTTAGTGGTAATGTTTCTTTATATAATAATAATAACATAATTCTCTCATATGCACGCACATGCTGAATTATCTACCACCGAGACTCTCTTCCCAGTTGAACCTGTCTCTTTCATTAAAATAGTTCTGCTAATAGATTATGGATCTCATCTTGATTGCAAGACTTTAAAAACTCATAAAACTATTGAGAGAAATCTTGCGTGTCTCATCATCTTCCATGCCCCAAGATATCTTTGTGTTTATTTTTGACAACTACAATGATCTATATTGTGTGATCTCATTTAGGTATAGGTTATAAAGAATTATCAGATACGGTCTACTAATAAAGAGGGTACACATGATAAGTGTTTCAATGTTTTGTTTAAGTGATAATTCAGCGTATATGTATTTTTCTTCGCATTATGATATGATTTGATATGATAGGGTTTGATTTGATACGATATGATCTGATATGATACGATCTGATATTATACGCTATGATTTGATATGATATGATATGATATGATCTGATATGATACGATCTGATATTATACGCTATGATTTGATATGATATGATATGATATAGACTAATCTTCTATATCTAAATAGGAACCCCGAGTGCGTCGATATGGAGCCCGAGCTCTCCGGAGCTGTTTTTTTCTTTAAGTTCAAAATTAAAGTTCCAGAAAATTTCGAAAAAATATAGGAACATAGATAATGATTTATAATACATGTGTACAAAAAATCATGTGGGAATATTTTGTATTCTATCCTCAGTACAAAATGTGAAAACTTCAGATTTGAACGTAAACCGTGTAATTTTTAATGGCCCTCTGTTTTCTCAAAATTTGTCATGTTTATCTTTTTTCTGTGTCAAAAATATAAGGTATTTTACATTAAAAAATTACACACATGTATTCTATATTGTCGGCTACGCCTATATATTTATTTTAAAAATATTTGATGATTTTTGAGAAAATCAAAAACGGGCTCTAAGATGCTGTGCTCTAAAGTGATTTTCCGTAGGAAACCCTCGCTACCTGATTTTCCTGGCTTCTCATGCAGCCACGTCATTGTTTTTGTTTTGGCCATACTCGAGCAGCGGTTGCCCATCGCGTCTGCTCACTCCCTTCCTGTCTTGTCCCGTACTATCTCCACTTTTAAGCGACACATTCGTCTCATCTTCCCCACATAGCACTTCCATTCTTCTCATTTGAAAATAGTTTCCTCTCTCACTCCCCAATTACTACTCAAGTATTAGTATTGATTCCCCTTTGCCTCTTCATCTGCACCGACACAGCATATTCCACTCCTGCCCACTACTAGTTTGCAACAGAAACTGGCGTAGCCAGCCGCCGCCTAAGAAACCACCTGATGTCTCTGCCCCTCCGCCTCCTCTATAGATCTATTCCCCCTCCTCTGGCCGATGTTGCCGGTGTTGGGAGGGGTAGAGAACCTAACCTATGAGTGGAGTTTTCAATAAAAGTAGTGATTTCGATAGATTAAGTTAGGATTTTGCTAGCCGTCTTCCTCTTGGCTTCTGCGTTAATGGAGATGTCATCGTCTATAATAAGTGATCTCTAGACATTTGTTCGACGACAAGATCTATTTCTCGGCGTCAATGGTGGTGTTGAAAGATTACAATTCTTTAGGTCTGGTCCTTCGGATCTTACTTCACCAGTTCGATCTTGGTTTTTTTCTCATGGTTACCGCGATGAGGTTTGTCCTCGCAATATTTGTTTCGGCTGCTACGTACTATATAATAGTGAATCCTACTCTCAGTTCACCAACGACATTGACCAAGTTGTTCGGTTACTTTTGACTGGAATTAATATTGGTGTTGGCACTCTTGCCTATATTGCTTGATTACCCTAATGGATGCGTGTGTGCACATAGCCTTGGCACTGCGGCTCAAACTAAAATTATGGGAGAATTGTCATTGGTATTACAGGTTGTGGTTTGATATCAATCAGTTTTCGGCTGCCTTTAGAAAAATACAATGGTGTCTTGGAAGAAGAAAGAGTTTGAATACCTTAGAGATTTTCTAGTTTCTTTTACACTTTATTTGTAATCGCTGGAGACGGCTTTTCTATCTCTACCATGTACTATTTTCTACTATAAATATATGTGGTATTGGTTGTCAATTTATTTTGCAAAAGAAACCGTACAAGTACAACTACAGGAGGAAAGGAGAGTTTCCAAGATATAATTAAAAAACACCAAGTAAAGCAAGAAGGCACACAAAGGTGTGATACAGCAAAAGGTTGTTCAAATTATATCAAATAACCAAATCAACTCATGAAAGATCACATGTTTAACAAGTGAACTAGGCAAACAGCAAAGAGCAAGAGATAAACAAATACACAAATGCTCAAGGATTTAGCTCATTCTAAAAGATCAAAATGATTAATAAGGAATGGGACAAAGCCAACTCCCCAAAACAGTAAGGTTCCAAAAACCAAATCAAACTCTCCACAATTTTCATGATGGCACAAAGTACCAAAACAAAAAGGTTTATCTTCCAAAGTCATAAAACACGATATTATTCAAAACATGTTATAAAGAAGCATAAAGGAGTGTTCTAAATAATATAGGAGAACTCCCCCATGATTAGTGCATTATTTAATATTTTGCATTTGAATACAAAATGCACACACGAGATCATCATCTCTACCTACATCAAATAGAGCACTAAACGCTTTCAAATGAAAGAAATATCCATAAGAGGCAATTAAGATACAACTAGAAAACATTAATGGACATTCTAGAATTTGAATATATCATGAGTATGACATACCACATAGAGACTAGATAATCTTGCAATATCAATACTAAGTGGTATTACTCATGTACACACATTTTTAGGATTTTGGAATTTTTAGAGAATAACACACCCCCAAAATGGGATAGTCCATTAATTTCTCAGAAGAGCCAAATAGGATAACAAATAGATTCAATAATGACTAAACACAACAAAACAAGTGCATGGTGTGCGAGCCAACATACACAAATAAACTTGATAACTTAAGATAAGTAAGTGGTCATGCACAACATATACAAACACATGCAAGGTATAAAACAAACACATGCACAAGGGGCGAGTAACTTTTAATGTAAATGAGTTGAGAACATGTTATCGCAAGGATGAGCAATGGATATATGATAATCCAAATGACTTGGCATGGGATAATATAATTGATGAGGTTCCCTTAATTTTTCATGATGTAGCCAAGTCTCCAATGCCCTCCAACAACACCTATTGATCATGTTTTAGCTTGTTGGTCCCCAACCAAGTTGGGTGCTAAGAAGTTAGTCACAATAGGCTTGAAAATTCAAATGGTACTTTTCTTGACACCGCATTTGTTGGATATATGCCCAAGAGGCAATAATAAAATGGTTATTATTATATCTTTCTATTTATGATGAATGTTTACATCCCATGCTATAATTGTTTTATTAGGAAACACTAATACTTGTGTGTTTTGTAAACATAAAAGGGTCCCTAGTAAGCCTCTTGTTAAGACTAGCTTGTTGATTAATAGATAATCATGGTTTCCTGATCATGGATGTTATTAATAACAAGATCATATCATTAGGAGAATGATGTGATGGACATACACCCATAGTAAGCATAGCATAAGATCAAGTCATTAAGTTCGTTTTGCTACAAGCTTTCAAATGCATAGTAAACTAATCCTTCGACCATGAGATCGTGTTAATCACCATCACCGGATGAGTGCTTTGATGACATCAAACACCGCTTCGTAACTGGGTGGTTATAAAGGTGGCATTAGGTATTCTGAAAGTATGTGGTGAAGCGCATGGATCGAGACTGGGATTTGTCCATCCATATGACAGATAGATACGCTCTGGGCCCTCTTGGTGGAATGTCATCCAATTAGCTTGCAAGCATGTGACTAGGTCACAAGGGATGTCATATCACAGAACGAGTAAAGAGTACTTATCGGTAACGAGGATGAACTAGATATGGAGATACTGCGGATAAGTAGAGTATTGCGTGACAAAGGGAATCGGTGTCGTATGTTAATGGTTCTATCAATCACGAAGTCATCGTTGAATATGTGAGAGCCATTATGGATACCCAGGCCCCGCTGGTGGTTATTGATCGGAGAGGTGTCTCGATCATGTCTGCATAGTTCGCGAACCGAAGGGTGACACACTTAAGGTTCAATGTAGTTTTAAGTAGATATGGAATATGCGTTCGAGACTGAGTGTTGTTCGGAGTCTTAGATTGGATCCGGGACATCACGAGAAGATCTAGAATTGTCCAGATAATAAGATTCATATAATGGAGATCAATTTCTAGGTTTCGGAAATGTTCCGGAGTATTCTATGGAGCTTCTAGAAGGTTTCAGAAGGTTCTGGAAGGATCCACAAAGTTTCCTTGAAAACCAAGAAAGAAAAAGGGGAAACTTGGGGGGGGGGGGGGCGGAAGAAATCTCCCCCTCCCTTGGCGCGCTGGCCCTAGAGGGCCAAGGGGGCTAGCCCTAGGCCGCACCCCCTTTATATAAAGAGGGGTGGGGGCGCCTCCTCCTTGCTCCCTTCCGCCAAAACCCTGGCCGCCACTCTCCTCCTCCTTCTTCCTGCTCCGGCTTAGGAAAAGCCTTGCAGGATTTCTTCTCCACCACCACCACCACGTCGTCGTGCTGCTAGGATTCCGTGGGGATCTACCACATCCACTGCCTGCTGGAACAGGGAGAGGAAGGTCTACATCGACCCGTACGTGTGACCGAGTGCGGAAGCGCTGCCGGAACACAGAGCCGAAAGGATCGTCTACTAGATCTTGATATCAACAAGTGATCGTCTACATCAACCACGAGATCCGACCTCGAACAAGGCTTGCGATCTACAAGGGTTAGTACAGATCTATCGCGTTGCAATTATCTCATAGATTGGATCTTGGTTTTTCCATAGATTAGATCTTGGTTTTGTTCATTCTTGTGGTAGAATTTTTTTGTTTTCCCTGCTATGAACCCATCAGTGGTATCAGAGCCGTGTCTATGGGTAGATCTGTTGCACGAGTAGAACACAATGGTTTTGTGGGCGTTGATGCTTTTGTTGTAGTTGTCTTCACATGTACTTTGCATCTTGTGGGATGGTGGGATGAAGCGGCTCGGGCTAACCTTACATGTCATCGCACATGAGACTTTCTCCACGCTTGACGTGCAACTTGCATTGCACAAGTGGCTTTGTGGGTGTTTGTCTCTCTGACAATAGTCAAGATTCAATTTACAATTAGCATCTCACAATACTTGTATCAGCGTTGTGGTTCTTGTTCGTAGGTAAGATCTGTTCTTATACAAAAGCCCCAAGCCATGTAAAACATGCAAAGAAAATTAGAGGCGTCTGACTTGTTTTTGCAGGGGCATGTGATATGATATGGCCACAATGTGATTATGAATATATTTGATGTATGCAATGATCATTATTGTAACATGGCAACCGGCAGGAGCCTAATGGTTGTCTTTAATTTTGTTAAGACCTACGTGTCTATTGATCATGTAATAGCTTTATTCCAAGTAGTTGTAGTAGTTGCTGTTAAGTGATGGACAACCATGAAGCGGCGCCACTGACCTTGATGCCACACTGGTGATGATGGAGATCATGTCCGTGCTTTGGAGATGGAGATCAAAGGCATACGAAGAAAGGACATATCATGTCACATATTATGAATTGCCTGTGATGTTAATCCTTTATGCATCTTATATTGCTTAGATCGTGACTGTAGCATTATTGAAGGAAATATGCCTGAGAGGCAATAATAAAGTTGTTATTATGTATTCCTTATATATGATAGATGTTTATTTTGCATGCTAGAATTGTATTGATCGGAAACATCAATACATGTGTGTTTAATAAACAAAAAGGGTTCCTAGTTATGCCTCTCTTATAGACTAGCTTGTTGATTAACAAGATGATCAAGGTTTCCTGATCATGGACATTGGATGTTGTTAATAACAAGGTCACAACATTGGTGGAATGATGTGATGAACATTCATCCAAAGTATAGCATTACGATCAAGTCATTATGTTTATATTGCTATAACATCATACAAAGTAATCTTTATCCTTAGACCATGAGATCATGTTAATTGCTAACACCGGAAGAGTATCTTGATAACATCAAACATCACACCGTAACAGGGTGACTATAAAGATGGGTTTAGTGCTACGAAGGTGTTATGTTGAGGCCCATAGATCAAGAGTGGAATTTGTCAATCTCGATGATGGATAGATATACTCTAGGCCCTCTCGGTGATATCACATTGAGATAGCTTGCAAGCAAGTGATGTGATCACTAGAATGTTATATCACGGGAATAAGAAAAGAGTGCATGTCGGTAACGAGATCAAACTAGGTATTCAGATACCGATGATTGAATCTCGGACATGTATTATATCATGAGACAAAGGGATTAAATTACAAGCGTTAAAGGTTCTCACGATCACAGAAGTCATCGTTGAATATGCAGGAGTCAGTATGGATCTCCAGGTCCCGCTTCTGACTATTGATCAGAGAGGAGTCTCAATCATGTCTGCATTATTCGCGAACCGTAGGGTGACACACTTAAGAGTTATCGGACACTATTTCGGAGCACATATGTTTCAGACGAAAGAATTGCAAAGCGCAGGAATTGTTTCGATAGAAACCGGAAATTGTTTCGGGTGAAATTGCAGAAAGTGGTTCTGCATGTGATATTGAAATATTTGCAAGGGGTTATATGTGAATGTTTTTTAATTAAAGTAATTAACAAAATTCTGAATAAATTTAATAAAAGAGTTTTATTAAATGAGAGAGCATTAAACTTGGAGAATTTTAATGTATTTATAGTAGGGACTTTAAAAGGGAATGTGAAGAGGCATTTTAATGTGGAGGGATTACCACCACATGAATGGGGGAGGTGAGGAGTCACTCCCCATGCGCCGGCCATGGAGAGGAGGGGCACCCCCTCCTCCTATAAAAGGCCACCCTCTCCCTCCTTCTTCCTCACACCTCCTTGTGAAGGATCTCTCTCCCCCTCTAGAATTATTCCCCCATGGTCTCGGATTAGCGAGATAAATGTTCCTGGTGGCATTTCGTCTGGAAGGAGTTGCTGTTTCCGCTGGATCGCTGGAGCGAGGAGGTGGAGGTTGTCCGGTGGCTTGAACGTGTGTGCGAGTACTGATGCGCTGCTGAGTTGCGGCGCTCGGACTTCCTCACGATCTTGAGATTGGCAAGTGTACGACTACATCAACCACGAGTTCCTACTCGTTAACTAAACTCGTTGTCTTCGAGGGTAAGTTCTCATTGGATGTATGTCCACCCGTTTCTTTGTACCTAGTAGATAGATCTTGGCGTGTAGTTCTCATCGTAGGAATTTTTTGTTTTCTATGCTGCAGACCCAACCGTGGTATCAGAGCCTGATCTATGCGTAGGTGCTTTGCACGGATAGTACACATATGTTTATATGTGGGCGATGATGATCATGTCATTGCATCTTCTATGTATTTTGGATATTGGTGGCATAGTGGGATGAAGCGGCCCGGACCAACCTTACATGTCATCGTACATGAGACCGGTTCCACGACTGACATGCAACTTGTTTTGCATAAGTGGCTAGCGGCTGTCTGTCTCTCCTACTATAGTCAATATCTAATTTACAACGAGTTGCTAATAACTTGGTTATCCTCGTTGTGGTTCATGTTCGTAGGTGAGAACGGTTCTATCTCCGAAAGCCCTAAGCCACGTAAAACTTGCAATTGATAAATTAGAGGCGTCTAGTTTGGATCGTTGCTGGGCTAGTGTATTGATATGGTATTGTTGTAAGTAGATGTATGATAGATACTCTTACAACACATTCAACGTGTAAGTTCCATAGACCTTGGCCTTACACACAAAGGAATGATAGAGATCATACCACGATGCAAATGATAGAGATCAAATGCATGGACCATATCATCTCACTTTACACATTAGATGTTAGCATCTTATACTGCTAGTTTGGCGCTTTTGGTAGCATTGTAAGATGATCCCTCATTTAGATATCAAGATAAAATGTGTTCTTCCTTGAGTATGCACCGTTCTATGGATCATGTTTCGAGACATCACGTGATGATCGGGTGTACTCGACTCTACGCTTTCATACAACAGGTGTAAGCCAGTTTTACACACGCCAGTACTAAGGTTCTTACTTGGCGAGCCTAGCATGTACAGACATGGCCTCGGAACACGGACCGAAAGGTTAAGCATGAGTCATATAGTTGATATGATGCCCATATAGATGCTCGCCTTTGAAGGTACACCGGCTCACGTGATGATTGGAATTGGTGTAGTGGATTTGGTTCATGTAATCACCAAAAAGGCACGAGGGATGTCGTTTTTGAGTGGGAGTTCATTAGTAATTTGGATTAGTTGAACTCACTCTATCATATACTTAGTATAAATAAACTTTACAAATTCTGTTGTAGATGGCACCACCTGCTTTTAATTTCAATGTGTTCATGGAGAAAGAGAAACTTGCTGCGAATGGTAGCAACTTCACCAACTAGGCTATGAATTTGAGAATTCTCCTCACTACTGCACAAAAGCAATATGTGCTAGATGCGCTTCTAGGGCCCCCACCAGCTCCTGATGCCCCTGACAAGGAAAAGAATGTCTATGTGACTCGTTAGGAGGACCATAACTTAGTTCATTGCGGCATACTGTATGGGCTAGAGCCAGAACTTCGAAAGCGTTTTGAAAATGGCAGTGCCTTTGATACCATGGGAGAATTGAAAATGATTTTTGATACCCATGCTGCCGTAGAGAGTTATAATGCTTCTGAAAAGTTCTTCAGCTGCAAAATGGAGGAAAACAGCTCCGTTAGTGAGCACGTACTCAAAATGTCTGGGTACGCCGATAAGCTTGTGTCCTTGGGAATAACGATTCCCATTGACTTAGGCATACATCGTGTTCTCCAATCTCTGCCACCTAGCTACAAGAGCGTCATGATGAACTATAATATGCAGGGCATAAAGAAGACTCTTCCCGAGCTTCTGTGAATGTTTAAGACTGCAGAAGTGGAGATTAGGAAAGAACATCAAGTGTTGATGATCAATAGGACCACCGGTTTCAAGAAGGACAAGAAAGGAAAGCACAAGGGAAAGAAGGGAGGCAAATCTGTTGCCGCGCCTGAAAAGAAACCCCGAGCTGGCCCTAAGTCCGATACCGAGTGCTACTATTGCAAGGGGACTGGCCATTGGAAGCGCAACTGCCCCAAGTATTTGGCGGACAAGAAGTCCGGCAAGGGAAACAAAGGTATATATGATATACATGTTATTGATGTGTACTTGACTAGTACTCGCAGTAGCACCTGGGTATTTGATACGGGATCAGTTGCTAATATATGTAACTCGATTCAGGGGCTGCGGAACAAGCGACAACTAGCAAGGGATGAGGTCACAATGCGGGTCGGCAATGGATCAAGAGTTGATGTGATCGCCGTCAGAACGCTGCCTCTCCATATGCCACCGGGATTAGTTATAAACCTGAATAACTGTTATTTGGTGCCTGCACTTAGCATGAACATTGTATCCGGATCATGTTTGATGCAAAGTGGTTATTCGTTTAAATCTGAAAACAATGGTTGTTCGATTTATATGGATAATATCTTTTATGGTCATGCACCTGTGTTGAATGGTTTATTTCCGATGGATCTCGATAGTAATATTACGCACATTCATAATGTTAATGCTAAAAGGATTAAACTTGATGATGATATATCTGCATATATGTGGCACTGCCGTCTAGGTCATATTGGCGTTAAACGCATGAAGAAACTCCATTCTGATGGACTTTTGGAATCACTTGATTTTGAATCATTTGATACATGTGAGCCATGCCTTATGGCAAGATGACTAGAACGCCGTTTTCCGGTTCAATGGAACGGGCAACAGATTTATTGGAAATCATACATACTGATGTATGTGGACCAATGAGTGTGTCGGCGCGAGGTGGATATCGTTATTTTGTTACTTTCACGGATGATTTGAGTAGATACGGGTATATCTATTTGATGAAACACAAATTTGAAACTTTTGAAAAGTTCAAGAAATTTCAGAATGAAGTGGAAAATCATCGTAATAGAAATATCAAATTTCTACGGTCTAACCATGGAGGAGAGTATCTAAGTTACGAGTTTAGCACACACATGAAAGATTGTGGAATAGTTTCACAACTCACGCCTGCCGGAACACCACAACGTAATGGTGTGTCGGAACGTCGTAATCGTACCTTATTGGATATGGTTCGATCTATGATGTCTCTGACTGACTTGCCACTGTCATTTTGGGGTTATGCACTAGAAACGGCTGCATTCACTTTAAATCGGGCACCATCTAAATCCGTTGAAATGACACCGTATGAATTATGGTTTGGAAACAAACCTAAGCTGTCATTTATTAAAGTTTGGGGATGCGATGTTTATGTGAAGAAACTTCAGCCGGATAAACTCGAACCCAAAGCGGAAAAATGCGTCTTCATAGGATACCCTAAGGAAACGATTGGGTATACCTTCTATCACAGGTCCGAGGGCAAGGTTTTTGTTGCCAAGAATGGATCCTTTCTTGAGAAGGAGTTTCTCATGAAAGGTGTGAGTAGTCGGAAGGTAGAACTCGAAGAGGTTATTGAACCTTCTCTTCATGAAATGGCGAGTAGCGCAGCACCGAAAGTTGTTTCGGAGTTGACTCCACGTAATGAAGAGAGAGCTAATGATATTGATCATGAAACTACGAAAGAGGACACTACCGAACCTCGTAGGTCAAGCAGGACACGTGCAGCTCCTGAACTGTACGACAATCCTATTATGAATTTCATGGTTGATGAAATGGATGACCCTACGATGTATGAAGAAGCGATGATGAGCCCGGATTCCAACAAATGGCTAGAAGCCATGAAATCCGAGATGGAATCCATGTACGAGAACCAAGTTTGGACCTTGGTGGACTTACCTCACGATCGAAAGGCCATTGAGAATAAATGGATTTTCAAAAGAAAAACTGATGTTGATGGTAATGTGACCATCTATAAGGCTCGACTTGTCGCAAAGGGGTTTCGACAAATTCAAGGAGTTGACTACGATGAGACATTCTCTCCCGTAGCGATGCTTAAGTCAGTTAGGATTATGTTAGCAATTGCTGTGTATTTCGATTATGAAATATGGCAGATGGATGTCAAAACTGCGTTCCTCAATGGTAATATTGAAGAAGAGTTGTATATGATACAACCTAAGGGTTTTGTCGATCCTAAGGATGCTAATAAGGTATGCAAACTTCAGCGATCCATCTATGGACTGAAGCAAGCATCCCGGAGTTGGAATCTCCGCTTTGATGAGGTGATCAAAGAGTTTGGATTTGTCCAAACTTATGGAGAGGCTTGTATTTACAAGAAAGTGAGTAGGAGCAGTGTGGCATTTCTGATATTATATGTGGATGACATATTATTGATTGGAAATGATATAGATCTTTTCAAAAGTGATAAAAGTTATCTAAATAGCAAATTTTCGATGAAAGACCTTGGTGAAGCGTCATATATATTAGGCATTAAAATCTATAGAGATATATCAAAGGCGCCTAATTGGGCTATGATACATTGCAAATGTATCTATAATTTTTGATGTTCGATGCTTGGTTTTATCCACTTTCTTGTGTTTTGTTCCAACTTTGGAGTACTTTTCATATGATTTCTTGGACTAACCTATTAACAAGAGCCACAGTGACAGCTGCCTGTTTTCTGCTGTTTTTGGTTCCAGGAAAGTTAGAAAATGAATATTCTCGGAATTGGACGGGACAAAAGCCAAAGTGCCTATTTTTCCGGAAGTGATCAAGTGCCAGAATACGAGACAGAGAAGGGCCAGGAAGCCACCACACCACCTGGCCGCGCGGCCAGGCCTGGCCCGCGCCAGGGGGTGGTGTGGCCGCTCCCGGCACCCCCTCGGCCTCTCCTTCCGACTATAAGATGCCCTCGGGACGTAAACCCTAAGTACCCGATTAAAAATCCACGAAAGAGTCTGTAGCCGCCGTCATCTCCATCCCTAGATCGGGAGGGATCTGAAGCTCTTCCCGGCACCCTGCCAGAGAGGGGAATTCACCCTGGAGGCCTTCTTCATCACCATGCAAGCCTCCGGTGTGATGCGTGAGTAGTTCATCCTTGGACTACGGATCCATATAGTAGCTAGATGGCTGGTTCTCCTCCTTTGTGCTTTCATGTTTAGATCTTGTGAGCTCCGTTCATGATCAAGATCATCTATTTGTAATTCATACATGTTGTGTTTGCGGGGATCCGATGGATATTGAGATGCTATTTCAGATTGATTATTGATTCTATCATATCTTTGTTATTGGAGATCTTGCATGCTTTCCGTTGTTAGTAGCTATCTTGGCCAAGTAGATGCTAGCAACTCCAAGAGTTAGTATTTATGCTCGATAGTGGGTTCATGCCTCTGGTAATCTGGGGAAGTGACAGAAATCTCTAAGGTACTAGATGTGCTGTTGCTACTAGGGAGAAAACAACAATCCTTTGTTCATAGAACAATCATATTGTTTACTTTACACGCAGTTTGTAAAGAAATAATATGTTGCTTGCAACTTAATACTAGAGGGGGTTCAGATGATAACCTGAAGGTGGATTATTAGTCATAGATGCAGTTGGATGGCGGTCTATGTATTATGTTGTAATGCCCAATCAAGTCTCAGAGGAGTCAAGATGATTAGTAGATGCATGTATTGCTTTCTCGGTGTTTGTCAATTGCCCCACCGTAATTTGTTCACCTAGCATGTTATCTATCTTAAGGAGAGCCACCTCTAGTGAACTATGGATCCTGGTACTTTTCTTTACATACAATCTATAAATTGTTTACTGCTTTGTGTTTACTTTCTGCAAACTTTTACTTCTTTCCATTCGATACGTTTAATCCTTTGTTTTCCGCAAAACACGGTGAGATTGACAACCTCATCGCAAGTTGGGGACAAAGTTCTGTGGTTGTGTTGTGCAGGTCTCCACGTTGCTACTAGCACCGGTAGTGCGCCCTGCCAAAGCTCAGCTAGTAACACCTTTGGGGTGTTTCCTTGCTCCTACTGGTACCTTGGTTTCATAACTGAGGGAAAACTTAATGATGTGCTCATCATACCTTCCTCTTGGGGTTCCCAACGAGCTCTACGTCGAAAGTCGAGCGCATCAGGCTATCGCATAGTACATACCTTGATAAGATATTGAATAAGTTTAATATGGACGGAAGTAAGAAGGGGTTCTTACCTATGTTGCAAGGCAAGACATTGAGTAAGACTCAAAGTCCGGCTACGGCCGAAGAAAGAGAGATGATGGATAAGATCCCCTATGCCTCGGCCATAGGCTCTATTATGTATGCCATGCTATGTACAAGACCGTATGTGGCACATGCTATTAGTTTGAATAGTAGGTACCAATCTGATCCAGGTTCGGAACACTGGATAGCGGTCAAGAACACCCCCAAGTACTTGAGAAGAACTAGGGATATGTTTCTTATATACGGAGGTGAAGAAGAGCTAGTCGCTAAGTGTTATGTCGATGCTAGTTTTGACACCGATCCAGATGACTCTAAGTCTCAATCCGGATACGTATTTCTCTTGAATGGAGCAACTGTTAGTTGGAGGAGTTCCAAACAACCTATGGTGGCTGGATCAACGACTGAGGAGGAATATGTTGCTGCTTCAGAAGCGGCATAGGAAGCGGTTTGGATGAAAGAGTTCATTACGGAACTAGGTGTGGTTCCTAGTGCATTGGACCGGATGGTGATCTATTGTGACAACAATGGAGCCATAGCCAACGCAAAGGAACCAAGGTCTCACAAGAATTCCAAGCATATTAAGCGCCGGTTTCACTCCATCCGCGAGCATGTCAAGGATGGAGATATAAAGATTTGTAAAGTACACACGGACCTAAATGTAGCAGATCCGTTGACTAAAGCTCTCCATAGGGCAAAACATGATCAACACCAGAACTCCATGGGTGTTAGATTTATCACTATGTGAACTAGATTATTGTCTCTAGTGTAAGTGGAAGACTAAAGGAAATATGCCCTGAGAGGCAATAATAAAGTTGTTATTATGTATTCCTTATATATGATAGATGTTTATTTTGCATGCTAGAATTGTATTGATCGAAACATCAATACATGTGTGTTTAATAAACAAAAAGGGTTCCTAGTTATGCCTCTCTTATAGACTAGCTTGTTGATTAACAAGATGATCAAGGTTTCCTGATCATGGACATTGGATGTTGTTAATAACAAGGTCACAACATTGGTGGAATGATGTGATGAACATTCATCCGAAGTATAGATCAAGTCATTATGTTTATATTGCTATAACATCATACGAAGTAATCTTTATCCTTAGACCATGAGATCATGTTAATTTCTAACCACGGAAGAGTATCTTGATAACATCAAACGTCACACCGTAACAGGGTGACTATAAAGATGGGTTCAGTGCTACGAAGGTGTTATGTTGAGGCTCATGGATCAAGTGTGGAATTTGTCAATCCCGATGATGGATAGATATACTCTGGGCCCTCTCGGTGATATCACATTGAGATAGCTTGCAAGCAAGTGATGTGATCACTAGAATGTTATATCACGGGAACGAGAAAAGAGTGCATGTCGGTAACGAGATCAAACTAGGTATTCAGATACCGATGATCGAAATCTCGGACATGTATTATATCATGAGACCAAGGGATTAAATTACAAGCGTTAAAGGTTCTCACGATCACAGAAGTCATCGTTGAATATGCAGGAGTCAGTATGGATCTCCAGGTCCCGCTTCTGACTATTGATTTGAGAGGAGTCTCAATCATGTCTGCATTATTCGCGAACCGTAGGGTGACACACTTAAGAGTTACCGGACACCATTTTGGAGCACATATGTTTCAGATGAAAGAATTGCAAAGCGCAGGAATTGTTTTGATAGAAACCGGAAATTGGTTCGGGTGAAATTGCAGAAAGTGGTTCTGCATGTGATATTGAAATATTGCAAGGGGTTATATGTCAGTGTTTTTTAATTAAAGTAATTAACAAAATTCTGAATAAATTTAATAAAATAGTTTTATTAATTGAGAGAGCATTAAACTTGGAGAATTTTAATGCATTTAAAGTGGGGACTTTAAAAGGGAATGTGAAGAGGCATTTTAATGTGGAGGGGTTACCACCACATGAATGGGGGAGGTGAGGAGTCACCCCCCATGCGCCGGCCATGGAGAGGAGGGGCACCCCCTCCTCCTATAAAAGGCCACCCTCTCCCTCCTTCTTTCTCACACCTCCTTGTGAAGGATCTCTCTCCCCCTCTATAATTATTCCCCCATTGTCTTGGATTAGCGAGATACATGTTCCCGGTGGCATTTCGTCTGGAAGGAGTTGCTGCTTCTGCTGGATTGCTGGAGCGAGGAGGTGGAGGTTGTCCGGTGCCTTGAACGTGTGTGCGAGTATGGATGCGCTGCTGAGTTGCGGCGCTCGGACTTCCTCACGATCTTGAGATCGGCAATTGTACGACTACATCAACCACGAGTTCCTCGTTAACAAAAGTCGTTGTCTTCAAGGGTAAGTTCTCGTTGGATTTATGTCTACCCGTTGCTTTGTACCTAGTAGATAGATCTTGGCGTGTAGTTCTCATCGTAGGAAATTTTTTGTTTTCTATGTTGCGGACCCAACAATTATAAGATGACCCCTCTCACAAAATATCAAGTAATAAAGTGTTCGTCCTTAGTAGGCACCATTGCTAAGACTCGTCATTTCGAAGCATCTCATGATGATCGGGTGTGATAGATTCTACGTGTGCATACAATGGGTGCAAGCTAGATTTGCACATGCGGATACTAAGGTTAATCTTGACGAGCCTGGCATGTAAAGACATGGTCTCAAAACACGGAATACCGAAAGGTAAAGCATGAGTCATATGAATGATATGATAAACATGTTGGTTGTTCTTCTTTGAAGCTACATCTTCTCTCGTGAAGATTGGACTTGGTGTAGTGGATTTGGTTCGTGTAATCATTAAGGCAATGTGAGGGATGTTGTTTTGAGTGGGAGTTCACCTAGTTAATTTAAGAATTAAATTTGAACTCAATTTGTCATAAACTTAGTCAAAACTCTTTGCAAATATGTTGTAGATCATGGCGACCCCCTCCATCAACTTTAATGCGTTCCTAGAGAAAGAAAATCTGAAAAACAATGGAAGCTACTTCACGGACTGGTTCTATGGATTGAGGATTGTCCTCAGCGCTTGCAAGTTGACCTATGTGCTCGATGCACCCCTAGGTGACCCACCTGCAGAGGATTCTCTCGATGATGTTAAGAATTTTTTCATCACTCGGAAGAATCACTACTCCACAGTTCAGTGTGCCATTCTGTATGGTTTAGAATCGGAGCTCCAGAAGCGTTTTGAGCACCACGACCCCTTTGAGATTGTCAATGAGCTCAAGCTGATTTTTGAGACTCATGCTGCCGTCGAGAGCTATGAGTCCTCCGAGAAGTTCTTTAACTGTAAAATGGAAGAGCGCAGCTCCGTTAGCGAGCACGTGCTCAAAATGTCTGGGCACGCGAATAGGCTCCAAGAATTGGGAATAACGATTCCTAATGCGTTGGGGCTTCATCGTGTCCTCCAATAACTGATACCTAGTTATAAGAACTTCGTGATGAACTATAATATGCATTGCATGAACAAGACATTGCCTAAACTCTTCTCCATGCTGAAAGCTGCTGAAGTGGAGATTAAGAAGGAGCACCAAGTGTTGATGGTCAATAAGACCACCAATTTCAAGAAACAGAGCAAACCTATGAAAAAGGTAAACTTCAAGAAGGACGGAAAGAAAGCTGCCGCACCTGCTAAGAAGCCCAAGGCTGGTCCTAAGCCTAATACCGAGTGCTACTATTGCAAGGGTGAAGGTCACTTGAAGCACATCTGCCCCAAGTACCTGGTAATCTGAAGAAGGGCAAATCAAAAAGAAAGGTATATTTGATATACATGTTATTGATGTGTATCTTACTAGTAATCGTAGTAGTGCCTGGGTATTTGATACTGGTTCAGTTGCTCATATTTGTAACTCGAAACAGGAGCTACGGAATGAACGAATACTGGGGAGAGACAAGGTGATGATGCGCGTTAGAAATGGCTCCAAGGTTGATGTGATCACCGTCGGCACGCTCCCTGTTCATCTACCTTCGGGATTAGTTTTGAACTTGAATAATTGTTATTTGGTGCCTGTGTTAAGCATGAACATTCTGGATCTTGTTTATTGCGAGACGGTTACTCGTTTAAGTCTGAGAATAATGGTTGTTCGATTTATATGAGTAATATATTTTATGGTAATGCACCTGAGATGAATGGTTTATTATTATTGAATCTCGATAGTAGTGATACACATGTTCACAACATAGATGCTAAACGAATAAAAATGAATAATAATTCTACATACATGTGGCACTGTCTTCTTGGTCACATTGTAGTGAAGCGCATGAAGAAACTCCATTCTGATGGACTTACTGAATCACTTGAAAGATGCGAAGCATATCTAATGGGAAAAATGACTAAGACTCCATTCTCTGGGATAATGGAGAGAGCTACGGACTTATTGGAAATAATACATATTGATGTGTGCATCCCAATGAGTGTAGCATCACGCGGTGGATATCGTTATGTTCTTACTTTCACGGATGACTTGAGTAGATAAGGGATATCTACTTTATGAAACATAAGTCCGAAACTTTCGAGAAGTTTAAGGAATTTCAAAGTGAAGTAGAAAATCATCGTAACAAGAAGATTAAGTTTCTGTGTTTTGACCGTGGAGGTGAATATCTAAGTTACGAGTTTAGCATGCATTTAAAGAAATGCGGAATACTTTCGCAGTTGACACCGCTGGGAACACCACAGGTGTGTCCGAACATCGTAATCGAACTCTCTTAGATATGGTTGAGTCTATGATGTCTCTTACACATTTACCGTTATTTTTTTGGGGTTATGCATTAGAGATAGATGCCTTCACTTTAAATAGGGCACCATCTAAATCTATTGAAATGACACCGTATGAATTGTGGTTTGGTAAGAAACCTAAGTTGTCATTCCTTAAAGTTTGGGGCTGCGAAGTGTATGTAAAGAAGTTACAACCCGACAAGCTTGAACACAAAGTGGAAAAATGCGTCTTCATAGGATACCCTAAATAAACAATTGGGTATACCTTATATCATAGATCCGAAGGCAAAGTTTTTGTTGCTAAGAATGGATCGTTTCTTGAGAGGGTTAATTATTGGTTTATCACTATAGGCCTCCACATGCTCAGTTTTGCCACTAGCGCAGAATGGTGCTCAGTTTTGCCACTATTTTGGGCGCACCTGCTATGGCGACGCCAACCGACCAGTTTAAATGAGCATAACAAATTCAAAAAAAATCAAAAAAAAATGAAAAACCTACACACATAGTCTTATCATGTCTTATACTAACGATTCAAGTTGACAAAAAAATCAAAAAAATGAAAAACCTACACACATAGTCTTCTCATGTCTTATACTAACGATTCAAGTTGACAAATAAGATCTACATACATTCAAACGGAAAATTCATGAATACGTGATAAACAAGGTCTACATACATGAATATATGAATTTTTCGTTTGAATGTATGTAGACATAAGAAGACTATGTGCGCAGGTTTGTTAGTATAAGACATAAGAAGACTATGTGCGCAGGTTTTCCATTTTTTTTTGATTTTTTTTTGAATTTGTTATGCTTATTTAAAATGGCCAGTTAGCGTCGCCATAGTAGCTGCGCCCAAAATAGTGGCAAAACGGAGCACCATTCTGCACTAGTGGCAAAACTGAGCATATGGAGGCCTATAGTGGCAAACCAATAATTAACCCTTCTTGAGAAGGAGTTTCTCTCGAAAGAAGTGACCGGAAGGAAAGTAGAACTCGACGAGGTTGTTGAACCTTCTCTCAGATTTGAGAGTAGTGCAGCACCAGGAGATGTTTCTGTGCCGTCTGCACCAATAAGAGTGGAAGATAATGATGATGATCATGAAACTTTGAATGAAGTTGTTGCTGAACCTCATAGGCCAACGAGGGTTCATGCCACTTCTGATTGGTATGACCCTGCGTTGAATGTCATGTTGGTGGACAACATAGATGACCCTGCGTCATATGAGGAAGCTATGATGGGCCTAGATTCCGACAAATGGCAAGAAGCCATGAAATCCGAAATGGGATCCATGTACGAAAACCAAGTATGGACTTTGGTGGACTTACCGGATGGCCACAAGGCTATCGAGAACAAATGGATTTTTAAAACAAAAATAGATGTTGATGGTAATGTTACTTTCTATAAAGCTTGACTTGTCGCGAAAGGGTTCCGACAAATTCAAGGAGTTGACTACGATGAGACTTTCTCACTGGTAGCGAAGCTAAAGTCTGTGAGGATTTTGTTAGCTATCGCTGCATATTTCGATTATGAGATTTGGTAGATGGATGTCAAAATGGTGTTCCTTTATGGTGACATTAAGAAAGAGTTTTATATGTACAACCCAAAGGTTTTGTCGATCCTAAAGATGCTGACAAGGTATGCAAGATTCAGCGCTCCATTTACGGACTGAAGCAAGCATCCTAGAGTTGGAATCAATGTTTTGATAAGGTGATAAAAAACTTTGGATTTATACAAACTTATGGAGAAGCTTGTATCTACAATAAAGTGAGTGAGAGCTCTGTAGCATTCCTAATACTATATGTGGATGACATATTGTTGATTGGGAATGATATAGAACTTCTTGAAAGTGTCAAAGCCTATTTGAATAATAGTTTTTCAATGAAGGATCTTGGCGAAGCGGCATACATTTTAGGCATCAAGACTTATAGAGATAGATCAAGACGCTTAATAGCGCTTTCACAAAGTACATACCTGGACAAGGTTCTAAAGAAGTTTAGAATGGAAGAAAGCAAGAAAGGGTTATTTCCCATGTTGCCAGGTAAGACCTTGAGTAAGACTCGAAGTCTAGCTATGGTAGAAGATAGAGAGAAGATGAATAAAATCCCCTATGCCTCAGCCATAGGTTCTATCATATATGCCATGTTGTGTACAAGACCGAATATAGCACATGTTGTTAGTTTGACTAGCAGATATCAAAGTGATACTGGAATGGAACACTGGACAACAGTCAAAAATATCCTAAAGTACCTGAATAGGACTAAGGATATGGTTCTTTCTTATGGAGGTGATGAATAGCTTGTTGTAAACAGTTACACCGATGCTAGTTGGAACACCAATCCGGATGACTCGAAGTCACAGTCTGGATACGTATTTATTTTGAATGGTGCTACAGTGAGCTAGAGGAGTGCCAAGCAAAGCGTTGTGGCGAAATCTTCAACTGAATCAGAATACATAGCTGCTTCGGAGGCTGCACAAGAAGCGATATGGATGAAGGATTTCATTACTAAGATGGGTGTGGTTCCTAGTGCGTTGGACCCTATGGCCATCTATAGTGACAACACGGGTGCTATAGCTAATGCACAGGAGCCAAGGTCACACAGCAAGCTGAAGCACATCAAGCTGCATTTCCATGCTATTCGTGAGTATGTCCAAGATGGCGACATAGAGATTTTCAAAGTACACACTAATCTGAATGTGGCATATCTGTTCACTAAACCTCTCCCTAGAGCAAAACATGACCAACGCCAGAACGCCATGGGTGTTAGGTATATTACTATGTAATCTAGATTATTGACTCTAGTGCAAGTGGGAGACTGTTGGAGATATTCCCAAGAGGCAATAATAAAATGGTTATTATTATATCTTTGTGTTTATAATGAATGTTTACATCCCATGCTATAATTGTATTATTAGGAAGCTATAATGCCCCAGTTTTAGTTAATCCTTAATTAGGGTTGTTTGTGCATTCATGAGCATCATCTTTTAAATTGCATGCAAATAAAATTAAAGAAAACCCTAGTTATTTTTCCCTCTCACTAAAATGAATTCAAAAGGGTTTTTGTATTTCGAAAACTACAAAAGGTGTGGAGCCAAAACGGTATAAAAGGGCTCCGCAATATTTTCTTGTTATTTACAAATCCTCTAGTATTTTCAAATAGCTCAAAAGTTAAAGAAATCTGAAATACAAAAGTGAAACAGATTTCAGGAAAAGAAAAGAGTTTTCAGTAATAAAATAGAGCCAGACCCGCGGTAGGCCGCATCCCACCTAACTCTTCTCTCTATCTGCCGCCGCAACAGCCCTGCAGCAGCCGCTCCCGCAAGCTTTTCCGTGGCCTAGTCTGGACCAAGTGCAGCCTACCCGGGCCCGTACCTGTTTGTCGCCTTCCTTCAGTCATCGTCAACCTCCCGATGGAGGGAAGCAACTGCGTGTCGTTTCGCCGCCGGTCGTTGCGCTCCAAGATCCCCGCTGCCGCCTCCCCAATGCCTACAAGACCCCCTACAGCCTCCATGGAGAGCCCTAGCCGTGCTTAGCTTCTCCCCTTCCCCTTATCCTCTTCCACCTGTGAGAGCCCGAACCCTAGCCACAAAGGTCGTCGGTATCTTGCTGTTGCCGAGCTCCTCTCATCCTTCCGAGGGCACCGCTGGAACCGCTGTGTTCTTCTTGTACTTTTGCCCCCAATCAATGCAAGATGGGGAGCTCCCAGTTGCCCCAATTAGACCCTCCGTCCCGAGCTCCGGCCGCCGCCTCCACTGTCGATTCCGACTGCCGTTCGCCTCACCGACCCCTCCAAGGTGCTCATGGTGAGCTTCTGGTCCCGCTGGACCCCTCCTTTCTATCCCTCTCGCTTTAGCCACTGGCCGCTGTTACTCTGCAAGCCTCGCCGTCGTGCGTCGCCGTAGCCCGTGCTCCGGTGACCAGTTAGTAGCGGCGCCGCCAGTATTAGGCTCCCCGCGCCGTGCTCTTTCGAACAAGACCAAGCCCACTTCCTAGTTCGCCGTCTATAACCGCCCCGCGCCGCCGTCTGGTGCGCTCTCCGGCGAGCCGATGTGGCTCCCGTGTGGAGTCCGACGTGGCGCCGCGTGTGCCTGGCGTGGGCGCTGACAAAGCACCGCTAGCATGGCATACTAACCTGGCTACAGGGCCCAGCCGTCAGTGACTGGGGCTAGACACAGCCCCAGTGAGGAAATTCCCTGATCCCATGGTGACGTCAGCCTCCACCTGTGCTGACGCAGTAAATCTTTTAAAATGGTTTAATAATTTGAGAAATTGAATAAATCTTATAAATTCAATAAGTAATTATTTATAAGTCAGAAAAATGTGTATAATATATCAAAATGTTCATAACAACAAGAGCTACACTTTAACATCAATATCATGCATCGTTCAACAACTTTCAAGACAAGTTTAATTAGAGAATTGAAAGAAACCCCGTAGGTGATTCCGGGGTCTCTCCTATTTTAGGGTTTGGATCTCTCGGATCCCGCTTAAATTGCCAAGCATGATTTAGGGTTTCATTTAAATACAATTCAACTTGTCATATCATCATCCTTGCTTGAGCATTGCATCGGTGCCATGTGTTGATTGTTGTTTCCCCTTTTCTTTCTGGTGTTTGGTTCTTTCTAGGAGAATACGATACCGACTCCGAGATCGAAGATCGAGATTAACACCATCGAAGATCGATGAACAATACTTGACCAAGTGTAACCAAGTCAAGTACAAGGCTTCCGAAGATCAATATATGGGTATCAACAAACAAGGAACGCATAGCCCCACCATTATACAATCATATGCTTTTGAAAGTATTTCATTCTTTCCATGATGCATACGATGCTACTGTGGTCTTTTATCGACGGATAGAGTATCCTATCTGTTGCATTACTCCCTTTGAGCTTATATTACCTGATCCACTACTCCTAGCATAACTAGGTTTGACTTGTGTGAATTTCTAGAGCTTATCTGTGTCTTGCCTAGCCATGCTTAGCTGTACGTGCTGGTTCATCCAGATGATGTATCAGATGCAAAGAATCTAGTATGACAGGAGAGCGATGTATACTGATGAGGTAAGATCAGTGGTAAAGGTTAAACATGCTAAGGCTTGTATGGGAGGCCATGGTGGGATGTGGTTTTTGCAGTCCCATGCTCGCCACTACTAGGACCCGAGTTCTCGCCTCTTGAACCAAGACGAGCGTACAACCACACGTGGCCTGGAAAACCTCACGAGTAACTAACTTGCCTAGTAGATTCCATGAGTCACATAGTTTGGGCGTTCCATTCGACATATGCATTCTAGTTGTTCTCGAAGGCGGTGAAGGAGGTGCATTCATACAGGTAGGTAAGCGTGGCCGGGGTTGCTTGGGGTGGATGGAGCCCTTGGTAAACCAACCTCGACACACATCTCTAGGGACCGGCTTCCAAATTTGACTCGTTACAACGGAACCATCCTTAGGGCGTGACTCATGGTCTCGGCGAAAGCAAGGTAAAGGTCTTGTCCAACAACCCTCTGCCGGCCTTCCAAGGAAGAGGGCTAATCATGTGGCATTAAGAGTCGGTTGGTACGTGTGGGTAAAGTTGTACACCCCTGCAGGGTATTAATCTTTTCGAAAAGCCGTGTCCATGGTTATGGATGACTTGGGAACAAACGTGAAGATCATAGAGAACTTGAACCTAATCGTAAAACTTGAAGGTTTCAACGTGTGCTTAAGGATGCTTCCTCATGGGTACGAGGGGGTGATCCTAGTTGTGAGATGAGGGTTACTTTGGTGGATATCAAGATGATGATCAATTATTTGGAGATGCGCTCTCTTATCCCCTTTGAAAATATTCTGATTAGACGAGATTCTTCTCTCTCTTGTTTTATAAACAAAGATGGCTTTGTGAAAAATAACCCCACTAGCCATAAGTCTTGCGGAGTACACCCTGTACTCACCCTTGCATTGTTGATACTTTCAGAGTAAGTGTTCCCTAAAGACAAGTTTGGTACTACATCGACACCAATGAGTAGCTTGGGGTTCCCGGCCGGCAACCTGGAAACTATGGACTGGGACGTCATCGTTATGCTTCAGGCCTCTTAGGCCATTTGTTAAGTTTGCTATACTTAATAGCATAATTTGCCTTTCATTGTTTGATGTTTGTGGTCAGTGACCTCTGCTTGCAATATTTTGGTTCTTCGCTCAGTTATGAGCTTGCTGTAATAATTTTTGTGTCGCAGGGTTACTGTTGTGTTACCGATTTCTCACTAAATATCCTCGAGCTCTAGGATAAGCTTATGGCAGGCTAAGGTCTGGGATTTGTTTAACTCTGATCCCTGGGGTGTCATAGTTTTTGGTATCAGAGCAGTACCGACCGTAGGAAAACCTTGCTATTGGTCGATGCTGAGTCTAGTGTTTGTGAAAACTATTTCAAAGGTGAAAAGTATTTGTGAAAACTCTAGTATGCTTCTTTTGCTCCTTATTCAGTTTCGCTCTAACTCTGGGTCATCTTATCTTGTGTTGACTTTGAAAAGTTTTGATATCTCTTCTAGTCTTTCAAAGCTTAGGTGCCTTCCAGGCATGTCGTTTCTCAACCAGTTGACCTAGTGTAGAGTTCTCTAGAGTTGCGTGTGTTGTGAATTCCTTGTGTCCCCTTTGCTCTGCTTCGTCCGAGAGATTCATTTCCATCATGATCTCTCTACCTTATGGACCCACAATATTATATTGTAGGATCCATAGTGTTCTGTTGTAGGCTTCGAGGTTTCCTTTTGCCTCGTGTGCTTCCTTTTTGTTTGTTTGGGTACTTCAGCAGTTGTTTCGTCTTTTGAAACCTACCTCGTGATAGCTACCTTGTAGTGTACGCCGTGTCACTAAAGTAGTAGTTACTTCTTTCTCGGGTTTTAACCCTTGGACTTGAACCAAAGATCTCGGATTGTGCTAGATTCTGGTGTGTTATGAATCTTGTACATGAAGCTGATCTTTAACCCAAGGTCCATTCTGTTGACCCCTGCCGTAATGTTCACCCATCACCTCAGGATGGCTAGAACTATAATTATGGTCTTCAAGCTTGTGGTCTTTGTCGCGATTGAATTGTGACAATTAAGGATTTCCCCTACCACCTGTTACAGCAGATGTTCTTTAATGGAACCAAATAGATCATGACAAGAGTACTCCTCGCGAGTCTCGCATTTGTACCCATGACTCTGCCCCACCTCTCCTTTCCAATCATTGGTTTTCGGAAGGTTGATAATCTATGCATCCACATCTCGGGATTCTATCCAGAGCATGTTCCTTTTCCCTTTGTTGTTTCCCGACCTTTGTTTACCAGTTGGTAGCCAAGTAGTACTGTGCATTGGTGTCTTATGATGCAAGATACTCTTGTGGTCTGTCATGACAAACCATTTCAGGATGTCAGGAGAAACAAACTCCAGTACCTTCTCATATCTAGGACCAGGTCAAAGTGTTGTAATCCGCAGATTAAGAGGCATGATTAGCTTCTATCTGTTCTACCTTAAAGTATCACACTCTTATATATTGAGAGGTCATGTTGAGTCCCATGACCCCTTAATGAAGTGATACTCTTACACATACTTACTCACTCTTCCTTCGACTTTTACGCTCGAGAATGATGCGTGTGCGTAATAATGTGGTCATTTAAGATTCTTAGCAATTCCTAATGCTTTGAACTCCAAGGACATTTGTGTCATTCTTAGCGTGATTGGTTAACCCTATCACTAAGCAAAGGATGATTGTGCTACCAAGTCTGCTATTCTGGTACACTCTCTTCGGTCAAAGAGTTAGGCTCATGTCGAAACTCTGAAACTATGTCTTCTTGCTTTACCAAGCAAGTTTCCTCTCGAACTAAGTGACATATCGGTGGTTCGTGATATTCTGGATGTCTTTCTAGAAGTATTGCCATGTTGTCACGTGACCATATAGTCAAGTTCTTGAGCAAGCAAGTTCTCTGAACTGCTATTTTCTCTAAGGATCTGTATTGGATACCCTAAACTAGTTGGTTGAGCTTAAACAACAACTTGGAGAGTTGTAAAGACAAAAGTTCTACCCACCTTAGTTCACCTTAAAGGGATGTCTAGTTTTGTTCGTGCTGAAGAAAGATACTATTTCCTTCGTGGATATGTTATCTTCCCACACCTTTGATTTGATTTGGGTTATCGTCAAATCAAACTCAGTTCCGAGGACTATCTTGACGATGTTGCTACTCGTGATATTTCACTTGAGTACATCCTCATGTCCGTTGGTCTGACCAATACTCTGCCTTGTTCAAGTAACATATGAGTTCATCATCTTGGAGTATCTCGATAAGTTGGTTGTTGAGCCCATCGACAATATCCTTATCTTCTCCATACTAGAACAGACTCATATGAAACATTTGGCATTAATGTTGGAAAACTTCCGAGAACCTCCTTCATGTTATCTCGAAGTATGTGTTCTAGATGTTAGAAGTAACCTTCTCCGATTCACGGGTAAAAGGTGAAAGGTGTCGCCGTGGATTCGAGTAGAGTTAACTCTGTATCTTAAGGACACATTTGTATTTCATTGGAAGTACTTGATGTATGTGCACTTGTCTTTTGACCAGTTGTTAATACATGGGTCTAGCAATGTAGCTCAGTCTATTGGAGCTCTAACACTATAGTCCATGTCTTGAGAATCTAGTAACTTTACCTTGTGGTAAATGTTGCAAACTTCCTATTCGGACATGCTGAGTCTGAAGTATCATCCCACCGAACCAGATCTGAATCTCAAGCAGATATGATGGCTGGTGTTTCTCAAGGAATTGACACAGGTTTATTTGTAAAACCGGCAAGATTGATGTAATGGTTGACACAACTAGTCGGAAGACCTATTGCCATATTCTCTTGAATCAGCAAATAACAACCACTCTTCATGAGGCTTCTTCTATGATTTATTATAGGAGTTGTGCTTATGTTTCCTTTGTATCCGAAGTCCAACCTTTACTTAACGTTTGGTGTCTCGAACATCAAAGAGAACAGTTAAAGTAGTGTTGCTAAATGTCTCTCGGTCGATCCTCCAGACCCTCTTATGTTGGTAAGCATCTTGTTGTGCCAAGTAATTGAAGTATGAGAATGAAGTTTCTTTTTCCTCGTGTCATCAGGAATTTTCTTACTTAATCATCCTAGTGGTGTAAAGTGATATCATGATCTTTGGCAAAGATTTTGGTAAACTTGGATGAATAAAGAGTTTCCTTCGTGTCTCGATCATGTTCAGGAGTGACGATGATTTCGGTAATCAGAAATTCCTCTTGCTACATGCTCCTTGTGAGTCCTATGAGTCCTCGCCACAAAACAACCTTCTGTCTTGGCCTTCTGTTGAACGAATAGTGATCCTTCTGTATCAAAAGTAGTTCAACACATGGTTATCTGCATCTCTGTATTCTTGGAAGCTTTACTTAAGCCACCCAGTAGAATTTCGTATCTCGAAGTCTGTAGTTATGTTCTTCCTGTTGTAAGCTTTCCTTTTCAGAAGCCTAAACCCTTCTGAAACTCCATGGTCTCTATCCTTATGAAGGCCAACTATCTAACACCTTGAAACCTATCTCCTCATGCTTCCTCTATTACCTTGGTGTGTTTCATGTCGTCATCTCAGAGTTGTTTATGAACACTCCTTTCATGAGTTGACCATGAGATACTCTGTGTTTTGTTTAGTGTGTTTCCCTCTTATCCTTAGAGTAACCCTGTTTCCTTCTCTCTCTTCTTACCTTTGGAATCTGAGGTCGAGATTCTCGTAAGGGGGATAGAGCTGTAACGCCCCAGTTTTAGTTAATCCTTAATTAGGGTTGTTTGTGCATTCATGAGCATCATCTTTTAAATTGCATGCAAATAAAATTAAAGAAACCCCTAGTTATTTTTCACTCTCACTAAAATGAATTCAAAGGGTTTTTGTATTTCGAAAACTACAAAAGGTGTGGAGCCCAAACAGTATAAAAGGGATCTGTAATATTTTCTTGTTATTTACAAATCCTCTGGTATTTTCAAATATCTCAAAACATAAAGAAATTTGAAATACAAAAGTGAAACAGATTTCAGGAAAAGAAATGAGTTTCAGTAGTAAAATAGAGCTAGACCCACATTAGGCCGCAGCCCACCTCCCTCTTCTCTCTATCTGCCGCCGCAGCAGCCCAGCAGCAGCCGCTCCCGCAAGCTTTTCCGTGGCCCAGTCTGGCCCAAGTGTAGCCCACCCGGGACCGTACCTGTTCGTCGCCTTCCTTTAGTCATCGTCAACCTCCCGATGGAAGGAAGCAACTACGTGTCGTCTCGCCGCCAACCGTCGCGCGCCAAGATCCCCGCTGCCGCCTCCCCGATGCCTACAAGACCCCCTGCAGCCGCCACGGAGAGCCCTAGCCGTGCTTAGCTTCTCCTCCTTCCCCTTATCCTCTTCCGCCTGTGAGAGCTCGAACCCTAGCCACAGAGGTCGTCGGTGTCTCGCTGTTGCCGAGCTCCTCTCGTCCAGCTGAGGGTGCTGCTAGAATTGCTATGTCCTTCTTGTTCTTTCGCCCCAATCAATGCAAGACGCGGAGCTCCCAGTTGCCCCAATTAAACCCTCCGTACCGAGCTCCGGCCACCGCCTCCACCGTCGATTCTGATCGTCGTTCGCCTCGCCGACCCCTCCAAGGCGCTCATGGTGATCTTCTGGTCCCGCTGGACCCCTCCTTTCTCTCCCTCTCGCTTTGTAGCCGCTGCCGCTGTTACTCTGCAAGCCCTACCATCGTGCGCCACCGTAGCCCGTGCTCCGGTGACCAGTTAGTAGCGGCGCCACCAGTATTAGGCTCCCCACGCAGTGCTCTTTCGAACAAGACCAAGCCCGCTTCCCAGTTCGCCCTCTATAACCGCCCCACGCCGCCATCTGGTGCGCTCTCTGGCGAGCTGATGACCCACAAGTATAGGGGTGTATCGTAGTATTTTCGATAAGTAAGCGTGTCGAACCCAACGAGGAGCAGAAGGTGCTGGCTAGTGGTATGGATAAGGAATTCTCTGCAAATACTTAGCAAACGGATTTTTAGGGGTTTTTGATAAAGCAAGTAAACAAAGTATGAGTAAATAAAAGACAGTAGGAATAAATGCAGCAAGTGGTCCAATCCTTTATGCAGCAAAGGACAAGCCGGTTGTATTACTTAAGATGACCAAACGTTCTCGAGGACACATGGGAAGACTGTCAAGTGCTTTCGCTTCATATAGTTGATTAATCTTCTCTAGCTTGCTAAGTGTTGTGTGGGTGAACCTGTGCTAATGTACCACCCCATCCAAGACTAATACATACTTGTGATTATACCCCTTGCAAACATCCGTAAGTACAAGAAAGTAATTAAGGTAGAAACCTAACCACAACTTTAAACTCTAAGACCCTTACGTCCCTTGTGCAATGGTTTCCTAACGGGGGTTCAGGTTTCTATCACTCCGGCAACCCCTACGATTAGTAGCCAAATACACAATGCATTCCCCTAGGTCCATATAGGTGAAGTGTCATGTAGTCGACGTTCACATGACACCACTAGAAGAAGTACACCACAACTTAAATAACAATCTATTGAATCTTTCTCAACATAACTCCACTACTAACAACAAGACTTCTCCCATGTCCTCAAGAACAAAACGAACTACTCACAAGACATCATATGGATCATGATCAGAGATGGAATAATGATGTATAACAATCTGAACATAAACAATAATTCAATGGTTCACTCAATAGCATCAACTACAAAGAGTAATCAACACCGGGAAAGTTTCCCCGATGAACTATGCAAGATTCAACATAATTGTTATAGCAATATGGAGATGATGATGATGGTGGTGATGATGATGATGATGATCCCGATGAAGTCCGGCTTGATGGTGGTTTTGATGGCGACAATCTCCCCTCTCCGGGAAGGAATTCCCCCAGCAGAAATCTGTCTGCCGGAGAGATCTTTCTCTCTCGGTGTTTTCCGCCCTGCAGAGGCGGCGGAATATTTATGTGGTCGCTCCCCGAGTCTTAGGGTTTCGGGAGGATGATATACGCTAGAGGGGAGTGGCTGGAGTGGGCCAGGGTGGCCACACCACCTCCTGGCGCGGCCTAGGGCTGCCCGCACTAGGGGTGGTGTGGGCCCCCTGTGGCCCATCTCCACTCCGTCTTCTGGCATCCTTAGTCTTCTGGAAAAATAGGATTATCCATATATTTTACCGAATTTTCTAATCTTCGCGAATTTTGCCTCTAAACAGCACCTTTTCCATCAGAATCCTGACTACATCGGTCCATGCTCCAAAAGTCATCAACCATGCAAAAACAGATGAACTAACATAAGTATCACCTCTCAATACGAAATATATCAATGAATAATAGTGAATTAAGACATAGAATAGTGATGCAAAATGGACGTATCAACTCCCCCCAAGCTTAGACTTCGCTTGTCCTCAAGCGAAACTGAGCTCAATAAACATGGCCTTAGGTTTATGGAGTGAAGAGTCGATAAAAGAATACGGACAAGAAGCATCACATTCATCAAAAGCATAGATCATAATAGAAGACAACTCACTATTATATAAATCAACTTGTAATAAGTAAAGGAAACACAATAAAGATACATAAAGTGAATCATAATTGGTAATGGCAAACTTAGCTCTTGGTCGAAGAATAGTTGATATTTTGCTGGAGTTCACAAATAGCTGGTTTTTCAATGATAGCTTTCAAAGTAGTAAACATCAAGATACGAGCAATGTGCAAAACAAGGAACATAAGACATGATTGCATAAATCATCATATGAATGAAACACATCAACTCAAAATAATTGCTGAGGTAGAAGGGAGTAGGTTTACTGACTCAACTACAAAGTAAAAGAAAGGCCCTTCAAAGGGGGAAGCAGGGATTGCAAGTCTCATAAAGAGCTCCAAAAAATTATGATACTTACTAGCTTTCAGCTCTCATTGCCCCTATCATAGGCATCTTTAGGTGATTAAGGTTAAAGTGATCAAATATGAGGATATGCATTGACAAGTTGTAAGTTGAGAATCTCATGTCCCTTGAATACGAGGCCCGCTCCTCATGCTACTCAAGTGTAGTCACCGGTAAGTTCTTATCATCGTAAGCATATGTGTATCATAGAGAACCGCCAAAGGGGTACCCCTTGCCCGATGATACAGAAGAATCCCCATATCAAAATGACAAGGCAGGAAGACAACAAGCATCTCAGCAATCTTCTTATTTACCATGGGAATATGGTGCTTTTTTCTCTCTTTCCTCTTTTCATAATATCTCTCCTTTTTTCTTTTCTCTTTTTCTCAATCTCTATCTCTTTTTTTATAAGAAGAATGCTTCATAGATACTTGTTATGGTTACGCTGCAGGTTTCCACCATGTCAGCATGGATTAGACCAGCGGCCCCGACATTTCTCTAACACACATGCATAACTCCATGGACTTACAAGCTCCCCTTTCATTTTCACACCGACGACATCCATAGACAAAAGAACATGATATCAACTAGGTACGAAGTACCAGTGCAATGTTGAAAGCATTCCCCATGATAGCATGGTTCTGCTAATCCACAATTTACAAAGCGCAAGCATATACGCAACATAGGTGAGCACAATGGTTCAAGTTTATTAAGTGCAAGGAAGTAAAGTGTGCCATCAAGTTCGTGAGAGCTTTAATCACTAATTTTCACATAACAAGTTTAATTTGGGAGGTAGATAAAACAAGAATTTACTTGGAATAGCAATAATGCTACTAGGTAGGTATGGTGGACACAAATGGCAAAGGTTTTGGTTTAAAGGAGGTGGATGCACGAGAAGATTACCCTCTCAGTACAGGTTTTTGGCTAGCAAGGATGGGTAGCAAGTATAAGAGTTGAAGGAAACAACCAAACATACAACTGATAAAAAACAAACATGCAATCTTCCTCGGAAGCACAAAAGATCTTAACTAGAGAATACTAAACTTATGAGCAAATCAAGAAAGAAAGATGATGAAATAATTTTTCTCTAGAGTACTTCTATCTTTTCTTTCAACTCTCAAAAATAGTGTGCTACTGACCGAGCCAGGTTTGCCAAAACCAACTAAATTAACTCAATGATCCCAAAGTGATACCAATACTAACAACAAGATCAATCATATAACCATGAATTGAAAACTAATATAAGCTATGCAAAAGAGTGAATGATAGAACTTCTTATTAATATTCCATAACGGCAACTCACACCAAGGGATACATATGTAACGAGAGAGGGGACACTTCCATTATGCAAACCATACTACATAATAACTCCTCTATTCATTATATGACTCTACTAAAAAGGTAAAAAGATAGAAGATAGTGATGTGATACCGCGGCACTCCCCCAAGCTTGGAACAAACCAAGGGGATGCCAAACCTGATGACAAATTACTCCTTCAGTGGTGGTGGTATCCTCTCGATGAGCTCTCTGATCAATTTCCCCAAGTCCTCAATCTCGAAAGTGAGAGTACGAATCAACTCCGAGTTGTGCTCAATACGGCTCATGATCATTTCAGTTTGTGGATCCCAGCTCTTGTGATTCTTTTTTCGTCCTTCCTTCTTGGATTCTTCTTTTCTGTGACAGGGAGCTTTCCCTCCAGTCTGCATCCATGCCGCCCTTCTAACCCTGGCAGGTTTCGTCACCACTCCAATGCTTGCAATGGTAGTGCCGGTGTGTGGACGTTGTCCTTGCTCCTCTTCACCTTCACTCTTGATCTCCTTCTCCTTCCCGGGATCTTGGAGGTCTTCCTCCATAGGATCCTTCCCTTTATCCTTGGAAGACACCATTGTGCTTATAAACCTTCAAAGAGTATGTCCTGGCAGAAACAGATCGAAACGAAAACACAACGAAAACACAATATACGAACCTCGGGGGATCCGGGGGTTATATATTACGAAGTTTCATATCAAAAAGGAAGGTATTGGGAGAAAACGAGTTGGAGGCGGAGTCCGGGGTGGCCTCACCACCTGGTGGCGCGGCCGGGGGTGGGCCCGTGCCATAGGGTGATGTGAGCCACCCTAGCTCCATTTCTGTCCCTTTTTTGCTTCGTAGCTTTCCTTATTGACTGAAAACTGCAAAAATATAGTTGGATAGTATTTTCACGGAACTTTTCTTACCAGAACTGTTACCTATTTGAAAACAGACTCTGCAGGTCTCTGAATTTGGTATCTAGTAGATTCTTCCGGAGTCACCACTTGAATAACATCAATATATTCATCTTCATACACTTATTACTGGAGTCATAAAACCCTTCTCTTCCTTATTACACCATTATCTCCACTTCCTGGAAATTTCTTTCACACAAAACTTCACACGGTTCTTATTAGCAACATTAGTATAAGTGAAGTGATAAAACATTTTGAATCCAACTTCAACTGAAAACCATCAAAACATAATCTGCTGTAGAAACTCCTTCCGAAAACCCAAAAAGAATTCAAAAAGGAAATCGAATAAAGACGCAAATGCAAGAGTGGCAAAATCTGTCAAAACAGACCAGCAGGTAAAGATCAATTTTTCCGAAAATCTTCTGTTGCTCAAATCAAAAAGTGCAAAACTAACTAAAGTTAAATAACAACCTGCGGCGGAAGCATAAAAAATTACATCTCAAACCGACATACAGAGATCTCTTACGAATTTTTACGGTGAAGCAAAAAAATCTGATTTAGGACAGCAACTTCCCCAAATCTTACTTCTCTCTCATTAGAGGTTGATCTTGACACAAAAACCAAACAAAACGGATAAGGAGTGGTTATTATCGAAGTAATAACTTCCAAGACTCAAAGAAACAAAAAAAAACTAAAAGAAAAAACAAATTGGGTTGTCTCCCAAAAAGCTCTTTCTTTATAGCCATTAAGATGGGCATGATAATTTTGAAGAAGCTCTCATAGGGATATGAATTGAAGTGAAAGAGAGCATTAAGAAGCAAAAACACACACATTTAAGTCTAACACACTTCCTATGCAAAGGAATTTTGTAAACAAACAAGTTGTTGAAACCAGAGGCAACTTGCATAAGAAGGCAAAAGATGTGCAACATAAAAAAATTCAGCATAAAACGAGGAAACTTGATATTATTGAGATACATAAGAACACTTTTCCCTCTCTCATAGTAACTTTCAGTATCATGCATAAACTTAACAATATAGCTATCATAAGGACCATCATAGCAATGATCACTTATTCTAACAGAAAACACAGGAATTCTAGCTCTCATAACACTACTTTGCGAAACCATATTAGAGGTATCCTTACAAAGGATAGTGTGTCCCTCTTTTTCATACTTAGTGACAAAGTCTTTCACACTTGCTATTATAGGTTCATCAACCATTTTTTTATCAGGTTCAACAACTTTATTTGTACTTTCATTAACCATACTAGCTATCATAGAATGTTCCAATACCTTAACTAGAAAAGGCATTTTCTCAATATAAGGTTTAGGTAAAACATGATTAGCAGTATAAACTTCAGTATTTCTTGCAGGAACACTCTTAGCAATATCTTTATAAGGTTCATGATACTTATTCCACTTCTTTCTAGGCACTTCAATGTAAGAAGCAAAAGCCTTAAAATAAGAAGCAATAGCTTGAGAATCTAGACCATAAGCATTTTTAATATTTTGAAAGTCATGCCTTCCCATAAAAGATTCAATGCATTCATAATCATAATTTATACCTGACTTTCTACCTTTTTAATTCTCCCAAGCTTCAGCTATCTTGAATACGGTCCAGAAGATCCCATTTAGCTTCTTCTTCCATGCGAGTGAATGATCCAACACAAGAAGCATCCAATAAATCCTTATCATGTAGAGGGAGCCTTGCATAAAAGTTGTTGATATTAATATTGTTGGGGAGCTCATGAATGGGACATTTGAGCATTAGTAACTTCAATCTCCCCAAGCTTGAGCTGTACTCTCTCCATCAAGAGGCCAAAAGTTGTATATTTGATTCCGATCTTTATGAATCTCATTAGGAGGATAAAACTTTGAATAGAAGAGAGGCACTATTTCCTCCCATTCCAGAGCTTGACCATTCTTCAGCAGCTTATACCATTCCTCAGCTCTTCCTTTTAGTGATAATGAGAATAACTTCTTCTTAACTTGATCTATAGTAATACCTGCACACTTGAACAACCCGCATATCGTGTATAAAGAGCAAATGATCACTGGGATGGACAGTTCCATCCCCAACATAGTAGTTATACATAACACGATCAATAATTCTTGTAGGTATTTTGAAAACATCATTCTCAGCAGGTGGTGGCTTATCTACTACCTTAGCAGTGGTAGTAGCATTACCAAATAAGAAACTCAGCGAATTATCCATAACGAAAATGAAGCAACTAGCAGAAGTAAACAATACTCACAGTAGAAGTTTCCTTTACCAGTTCCACTTTCCAATAGCGCTTCACTCCCCGACAACGGCACCAGAAAATAGTCTTGATGACCCACAAGTATAGGGGGGTGTCTCGCAGTATTTTCGATAAGTAAGAGTGTCGAACCCAACGAGGAGCAGAAGGTGCTGGCTAGTGGTATGGATTAGGAATTCTCTACAAATAGTTAGCAAATGGATTTTTAGGGGTTTTTGATAGAGCAAGTAAACAAAGTACGAGTAAATAAAAGACAGTAGGAATAAATGCAGAAATGGCCCAATCCTTTATGCAGCAAAGGACAAGCCGGTTGTATTACTTAAGATGACCGAACGTTCTCAAGGACACATGGGAAGACTGTCAAGTTCTTTCGCTTCATATAGTTAATTAATCTTCTCTAGCTTGCTAAATGTTGTGTGGGTGAACCTATGCTAATGTACCGCCCCATCCAAGACTAATACATACTTGTGATTATACCCCTTGCAAACATTCGTAAGTACAAGAAAGTAATTAAGGTAGAAACCTAACCATAGCTTTAAACTCTAAGACCCTTACGTCCCTTGTGCAATGGTTTCCTAACGGGGGTTCATGTTTTTGTCACTCCGGCAGCTCCTACGATTAGTAGCCAAATACACAATGCATTCCCCTAGGCCCATATAGATGAAGTGTCATGTAGTCGACGTTCACATGACACCACTAGAAGAAGTACACCACAACTTAAATAACAATCTATTGAATCTTTCTCAACGTAACTCCACTAATAACAACAAGACTTCTCCCATGTCCTCAAGAACAAAACGAACTACTCACAAGACATCATATGGATCATGATCAGAGAGGAATAATGATGTATAACAATCTGTAGATAAACAATAATTCAATGGTTCACTCAATAGCATCAACTACAAAGAGTAATCAACACCGGGAAAGTTTCCCCTATGAACTATGCAAGATTCAACACAATTGTTACAGCAATATGGAGATGGTGATGACGGTGCTGATGGTGATGATGGTGGTGATGATGATGATGATCCCGATGAAGTCCATCTTGATGGTGGTGTTGGTGGCAACGATCTCCCCTCTCCGGTAAGGAATTCCCCCGGTAGAAATCTGTCTGCCGGAGAGATCTTTCTCTCTCGGTGTTTTCCGCCCTGCAGAGGCGGCGGAATCTTTTTGTGGTCGCTCCCCGAGTCTTAGGGTTTCGGGAGGATGATATACGCTAGAGGGGAGTGGCTGGAGTGGGCCAGGGTGGCCACACCACCTCCTGGCGCGGCCTAGGGCTGCCCGTGCCAGGGGTGGTGTGGGCCCCCTGTGGCCCATCTCCACTCCGTCTTCTGGCATCCTTAGTCTTCTGGAAAAATAGGATTTTCTGTATATTTTCCCGGATTTTTCTATCTTCACGAATTTTGCCTCCAAACAGCACCTTTTCCATCAGAATCCTGATTGCAGCGGTCCATGCTCCAAAAGTCATCAACCATGCAAAAACAGATGAAATAACATAAGTATCACCTCTCAATACAAAATATATCAATGAATAATAGTGAATTAAGACATAGAATAGTGATGCAAAATGGATGTATCACAAGCCGACGTGGCTCCCATGATGGAGTCTGACGTGGCGCCGCGTGTGCCTGACGTGTGAGCTGACTAAGCCCCGCCAGCGTGGCATACTGACCTGGCCACAAGGTCCAGCCGTCAGTGACTGGGGCTAGACACAGCCCCAGTGAAGAAAAGTCCCTGACCCCGTGGTGACGTTAGCCTCCACCTGTGCTGACGCAGTAAATCTTTTAAAATGGTTTAATAATTTGAGAAATTGAATAAATCTTATAAATTCAATAAGTAATTATTTATAATTCAGAAAAATGTGTATAATATATCAAAATGTTCTGAAAAACAAGAGCTACACTTTAACATCAATAGCATGCATTGTTCAACAAATTTCAAGACAAGTTTAATTAGAGAATTGAAAGAAACCCCGTAGGTGATTCCGGGGTCTCTCCTATTTTAGGGTTTGGATCTCTCGGATCCCGCTTAAATTGCCAAGCATGATTTAGGGTTTCATTTAAATACAATTCAACTTGTCATATCATCATCCTTGCTTGAGCATTGCATCGGTGCCATTCCGGTGTTTGGTTCTTTCCGGTAGAATACGATACCAACTCCGAGATCGAAGATCGAGATTAACACCATCGAAGATCGATGAACAATACTTGACCAACTGTAACCAAGTCAAGTACAAGGCTTCCGAAGATCTATATCTGGGTATCATCAAACAAGGCAAGCATAGCCCCACCATTATACAATCATATGCTTTTGGAAGTATTTCATTCTTGCCATGATGCATACGATGCTACGGTCGTCTTTCATCGATAGATAGAGTATCCTATATGTTGCATTACTCCCTTTGAGCTTATATTACCCGATCCACTACTCCTAGCATAACTAGGTTTGGCTTGTGTGCATTGCTAGAGCTTATCTATGTCTTGCTTAGCCATGCTTAGCTATGAGTGCTGGTTCATCCAGATGATGTATCAAATGCAAAGAATCTAGTATGACATGAGAGCGATGTATACTGATGAGGTAAGATCAGTGGTAAAGGTTAAACATGCTAAGGCTTGTATGGGAGGCCATGGTGGGATGTGGTTTTTGCAGTCCCATGCTCGCCACTACTAGGACCCGAGTTCTAGCCTCTTGAACCAAGACGAGCGTACAACCACACGGGGCCTGGAAAAACTCACGAGTAACTAACTCGCCTAGTAGATTCCATGATTCACATAGTTTGGGCGTTCCATTCGACATATGCATTCTTGTTGTTCTCGAAGGCGGTGAAGGAGGTACATTCATACAGGTAGGTAAGCATGGCCGGGTTTGCTTGGGGTGGATGGAGCCCCTGGTAAACCAACCTCGACACACATCTCTAGGGACCGGCTTCAGAATTTGACCCGTTACGGTGGAACCATCCTTAGGGCGTGACTCATGGTCTCAGCGAAAGCAAGGTAAAGGTCGTGTCTAACCACCCTCTGTCGGCCTTCCAAGGAAGAGGGCGAATCATGTGGAATTAAGAGTCGGTTGGTACGTGTTGGTAAAGTTGTACACCCCTGTAGGGTATTAATCTTTTCGAAAATCCGTGTCCACGGTTATGGACGACTTGGGAACGTACGTGAAGATCATAGAGAAGTTTAACCTAATCGTAAAACTTGAAGGTTTCAACGTGTGCTTAAGGATGCTTCCTCATGGGTACGAGGGGGTGATCCTAGTTGTGAGATGAGGGTTACTTCGATGGATATCAAGATGATGATCAATTCTTTGGAGATGCGCTCTCTTATCCCCTTTTAAAATATTCTGATTAGACGAGCTTCTTCTCTCTCTTGTTTTATAAACAAAGATGGCTTTGTGCAAAATAACCCCACCAGCCATAAGTCTTGCGGAGTACACCCTGTACTCACCCTTGCTTTGTTGATACTTTCAGAGTAAGTATTCTCTAAAGACAAGTTTGGTACTACATCGACACCGACAAGTAGCTTGGGGTTCCCGGCCGGTAGCCTAGAATCTATGGGTTGGGACGTCATCGTTATGCTTTAGGCCTCTTAGGCCATTTGTTAAGTTTGCTATACTTAATAGCATAATTTGCCTTCCGTTGATTGATTTTTGTTGTCATTGACCTCTGCTTGTAATATTTTGGTTCTTCGCTCAGTTATGAGCTCGCTGTAATAATTTTTGTGTCGCAGGGTTACTATTGTGTTACCGATTTCTGACTGAATATCCTCGAGCTCTAGGTTAAGCTTATGTCAGGCTAAGGTCTGGGATTTGTTTAACCCTGATCCCAGGGGTGTCACAGAAACACTAATACTTATGTGTTTTGTAAACATAAAAGGGTCCCTAGTAAGCCTCTTGTTAAGACTAGCTTGTTGATTAAGAGATGATCATGGTTTCCTAATCATGGACATTGGATGTTATTAATAACAAGATCATATCATTAGGAGAATGATGTGATGGGCATACACCCATAGTAAGCATAGCATAAGATCAAGTCATTAAGTTCGTTTTACTACAAGCTTTCAAATGCATAGTAACCTAATCCTTCGACCATGAGATCGTGTTAATCACCATCACCGGATGAGTGCTTTGATGACATCAAACACCTCTTCATAACTGGGTGGTTATAAAGGTGGCATTAGGTATTCTGAAAGTATCTGTTGAAGCACATGGATCGAGACTAGGATTTGCCCATCCATATGATGGATAGATATGATCTGGGCCCGCTTGGTGAAATGTCATCCAATTAGCTTGCAAGCATGTGACTAGGTCACAAGAGATGTCATATCACGGAACGAGTAAAGAGTACTTATCGGTAACGAGGTTTAACTAGGTATGGAGATACCGATGATCGAACCTCGCATAAGTAGAGTATCGCGTGACAAAGGGAATCGATGTCGTATGTTAATAGTTCTATCGATCACGAAGTCATTGTTGAATATGTGGGAGCCATTATGGATCTCGAAGTCCCGCTGGTGGTTATTGATCGGAGAGGTATCTCTATCATGTCTGCATAGTTCATGATCCGTATGGTGACACACTTAAGGTTCGATGTAGTTTTAAGGAGATATGGAATATGAGTTGGAGACTGAATGTTGTTTGGAGTCTCAGATTGGATCCGGGACATCACGAGGAGATCCAAAATTGTCCGGAGAATAAGATTCATATAATGGAGATCAATTTCTGGGTTTCGAAAACGTTCCAGATTATTCTATGGAGCTTCTAGAAGGTTTCAGAAAGTTTCAGAAGGTTCTGGAAGGTTCAATGAAGTTTGCTTGAAAACCAAGAAAGAAAAAGGGAAAACTTGGGGGGGGGGAAGAAATCTCCGCCCTCCCTTGGCGATGGCCCTAGAGGGCCAAGGGGGCCAGCCCTAGGACGCACCCCCTCTATATAAAGAGGGGTTGGGGCACCTCCCCCTTGCTCCCTTCCACCAAAACCCTGGCCACCACTCTCCTCCTCCTTCCTCCTACTCCGGCTTAGGAGAAGCCCTGCAGGATTTCTTCTCCACCACCACCACGCCGTTGTGCTACTGGGATTCCATAGGGATCTACCACCTCTGCTGCCTGCTGGAACAATGAGAGGAAGTTCTACATCGACCCGTATGTGTAACGGAGTGCGGAAGCGCTGCCAGAACGCGGCGCCAGAAGGATCATCTACTCGATCTTGAGTTTGGCAAGTGATCATCTACATCAGCCACGAGATCTGATCTCGAACAAGGCTTTGGATCTACAAGGGTTAGTATAGATCTATCTCGTTGCAGTTATCTCATAGATTAGATCTTGGATTTTCTATAGATTAGATCTTGGTTTTGTTTGTTCTTGCGGTAGAATTTTTTGTTTTCCCTGCTACGAACCCATCAGCATTGGGCTCCAACAAATTTGGCAAACACATTGCCAACCTCATCCTTACAAAGAGAATAAGCATCATCAATCAAGATAGGGTTGGATGAGGAGTTACTAATGGTGCATGAGGAAGATAAGTGTCCATTTTCATGACATATGTAGCAAGTTCTTCTCTTGTCATATTTGTTCTTAGTTGATACCATAACATGAGGATTAACTCGATGCTTCTTTGGAAGTGGCCTATCTTGAACTTGAGATGGAACTTTGGGGCCGCTTACCTTGTTGCTTAACACAAAGAAGCTTCTTATTCGATGGGCAAGATCTAACATGGTGACCTTCAATTCTGCACCTGAAGCAAACAATCTTGGTCGAATTCTTGACTTGTTCTTGACCCTTGTTTTTGTTGCTCCTGAACTTATTCTTGTTAGTGGAATTCTTATTTACATTGGATTTGAATCTAAGCCCACTCTTGTCATTGGAGGATTTTTTCTTACTCAACATTTTCTCAATTTTGGACTTCCCTTCATGACTCTTTTTCAAGTCATTCTTCAGATAAGTGATTTGAGCCTTGAGCTCATTGATTTCCTCTACATGGTTAGTATCAACAACAATACTAGAAGAAGTAAATACTTCATTGTTAGAGCAACAAGGCAAAGAATGTAATTCATCAAAAGATCCAGAAATAGCATGAGTGGATGAATTATTAGGACTAGCACATGGCAATATGACATTTATAGTGGATATAGTCTAATGTTCACACGAGGCTCACAAGATGTTACCTTTGACATAATAGCCTCATGGGCTAATTTTAACCTATCATGGGAGACTAGGAGATCCTCATGTGATCTTGTGAGCTTAATATGTCTTTCTTCCAATTTTCCATAATTGCTAGTTAGCAAAGCAAGCTAAGCCTTTATTTCAACATACTCCTTAAAAATAGACTAGGGAATTAGGCGTGGTGGCACGCTGCGCCCGTGTGTCTATATTAGTTGCATATTTACATGAATTTGTGCCAAGTTTCTTCCGACTCCCTTGTGTGATTTGTTCACTCTCCTTGTCCTGAGATGATCGAGGTACTGAGACCTGAGAAAATATCCCTCCAGCATGATCAAACAGCCAGCAGCACAAAATAATCAATTTGAAGAATCATGTGTACATATAGTAGTTTGTTTTATTAGTCATAATTTCACTCAACTAATTAAGAAGTTGAACATGTCATGCATATATAAAATTAATTAACAAGATGCTCTATACCATCAAGATTCTGCGAAATTCTACTCCTTTAACTAGATTCTACATGAGAAAGTTTAAATTATGACTAGAAGTAATTAAGTTCATTTCAATAAATTATTAGTAGATATTGTTTATTTATTAGACATTCTAACTAATGGACAAAGTGGAAAATTCTTTTATTCTGCAAAACTCTGCATTCTATAAAATATTTTTAGCCTTTATGTTCCAATTTAATGTGTTTTTTATAAATAACATATATTAATGTCACGAAGATACTAATTACAACCAGCTTCTGCAACAATGCATTGCCGTAGCGGCATTACATATGCAAAGAGCCCAAAAGAAGAAGAATTGCAAAAAAGAAAACAACTGGCGGGCACCAAGAGACAAGAGATAAGCCCCACCTAGCAGTGTTATGTCATGAAAAAGTTCATGTATATATATACCTTCCCATTCATTTACTCGGGACGTGATATTTTTTTTGGCCCTTTGTCACCCAAGTAGCATATCATCTTTCTTGATCTTAGCATGTTATTTTGTACACTTCTATGGCCTAAACCAAGAAAACTACAAACGAACATGGTGTGGGTTATGTAGGACAGTGGAAATCTACACACCTAGAATAGAACACATGTGAAACCCGAAAGAACAATAATTAAAAACCGTGGCAAAGAAGATTTCCAAAAGCTGCGCAAAAATATCATCAAGATATAAGTAGTAGATTGTGTACCTTTGCAGTATGCTCATAGAAGACTAAGGTTTGTTCTAACAACCGATAGCCATTTTCTTTGAACCCACATGAGTTTCTCATTCAGAGAAAAATAACCAAAGAGATGCACCTTAAATAAACAAATAAATAAGGCCAGCTACATGTTGTACTGTAGTGAAGATAGTCAGAGCGATGCACCTTAAACAAATAAATGATACCATCTTGTAAGAAAACTAATTGAAGGAGCACAAAGAAAAATGAAAAATAAGCATCTAATGACACCTTTTGATCTGATATAGCAACCCGTGAGTCAAACAAATAAATAATATCAACAATACAAACAAAAGTAAGTAACCGACTACACCATGTAATCTAATATAGTGGAGTCCTATTTTCCAGAAAATATGTGACAGAAAGAACATTTGAATCCTATTTGATTGCGAGGAAAGCTGAGGCACAAATTATGAAAGCCACATAAATATACCGGTTTGTAGATCAAGTTAATGAGCAAAACATTATGTAGCAAGTCAAACCAATCAACTATCATTATTCCAAGAGCCACATACTCGTCCTAGTTCATATGGATACATGATTTGCAGGCATAGGAAAGAAGAGGCGGCTTGTCAAATACCAGAATGCAGTGGGTCTGATATGGTTTTTTGAAAAGGGGAATAAAACCCTAACCTCTGCATCGGTTGATGCACACAACCTTTTATTAAAAAGCATAATCCAAAAGTATTACAAGTTCAGCGATCACATAAGTTCAAGACAAAGATCAACCAGTGAAAAATATGGAACAAAAGGACTAAACATAATTCCTCGTTCTCTTAAAACACAGCCAACCAGACTGGCTGAAGACGTGCCCAGCGACCATCAAGAGACGGATGCACCCAGTAGCCATAATATCCTGCTGGTGTTGCGGCGATAGGAGTGTCCATAACTGCACCCAATGGGCCACCATATGTATAACCTGCAAATGCTTCAAAGTTTTTGATCTGTTAAAAATGATATCATTTCTACATCTCCGGATAGACCAACATAAGGCTGAGACACCAATGTGAACTCTAGCTTTAGATGATTTATCAAAAATATTCAAACAGTTCCCAAACATATATGTTACATTAGTCGGAGGGGTAAGTCATATGCAAAATGAATAATACGGCACAGAAGGCGAACAAAAGGACATGATATAAAAAATTATCTATGGTTTCCAGTGACCCACAGAAACAAAAATTGGTACACCCTTTCTATTTACGTTTTATCAGATTGTCCTTTGTGAGAAGAACCCCATTATTGAGGAACCACATAAAAATCATCTTCCTACATATCAGACCGACTATTGAGGACATGCAAGATCTACAGCATGGCACCAATGCCAAGGCGGAGGAAGCAAAATAATTTGTAGATATTGAAATTGAAATTTAGGCACAACAAAAGCATACATTTTCAGTAACTGCTAGTTTGAAAGTATCATGCCCAAAATTGAAATTTAGGCATTTCACACGTAACTCAAATATACTGTATATTCATAGTGTCACCTTATGTATGTGGACGGAGGAGCAACGATCCGCATCTAGAAATATACCCCAAGAACATTTAAGAGAACGTCTATTTCCACGGTGATATTAGTAGCACTCTTATTAGATCATACTGTCCAATCCACCAACTGTAGGCTGCAGCTACACTTGTGTGTGACAACTTCAACCTAGAGATGAATGATTTAGTTCCAACCAAATAGAGGAGGAGAATAACTGGAAAAATTGAACCTTGACACTCATGGGATATTCCATCAAACATGTTGAGAACTTCCACAGGGGAACTACTACCTCGTCGAAGCACCGGTTGTTGGGTCCGCAGCATAGAAAACAAAATTTTTCCTACGATGTGAACTACACGCCAAGATCTATCTACTAGGTACAAAGCAACGGGTGGACATACATCCAACGAGAACTTACCCTCGAAGACAACGAGTTTTGTTAACGAGTAGGAACTTGTGGTTGATGTAGTCGTACACTTGCCGATCTCAAGATCGTGAGGAAGTCCAGCAGGTCCGGCTCCAGCACGTCCATCAGATCTAGCTCCAGCAGCACCAAGTCCAGCACCGCAAAGCAGCGGTGCATCCGTGATCGCACACACGTCCGGTACCCTGACAACCTCCGCCCCTTGCTCCAGCAAAGCAGCAGAAGCAGCAACTCCTTTCCAGATAAAGCCACCGGGAACATGTATCTCGCTAATCCGAGACCATGGGGAAATAATACTAGAGGGGGAGATAGATCCTTCACAAGGAGGTGTGAGTGAGAAGTGAGGAGAGGGTGGCCTTTTATAGGAGGAGGGGGGTGCCCCTCCTTCATGGCCGACGCATGGAGGAGGTGCCTCTTCACCTCCTCCATTCATGTGGTGGTAACCCCTCCACATTAAAATGCCTCTTCACATTCCCTTTTAAAGTCTCCACTTTAAATGCATTAAATTTCTCCAAATTTAATGCTCTCTCATTTAATAAAACTCTTTTATTATTTTTATTCAGAATTTTGTTAATTACTTTAATTAACAAACATTCACATAAAACCCCCTGCAACATTTCAATATTACATGCAGAACCAATTTCAGCAATTTCACCCGAAACAGTTTCGGTGTCTATTGAAATAATTCCAACGCTTTGTTAAATCTTTATCTGAAACATATTTGCTCCAAATGGTGTCGGTATCCCTTAAGTGTGTCACCCTACGGTTCACGAATAATGCAGACATGATCGAGACCCCTCTTCGATCAATAATCAGCAGCGGGACCTGGAGATCCATACTGACTCCTACACATTCAACGATGACTTCTGTGATCGTGAGAACCTTTAACGCTAGTAACTAAATCCCTTTGTCTCGCGATATATTACATGTCCGAGATTCGATCATCGGTATCTCCATACCTAGTTTGATCTCGTTTCCGACATGCACTCTTTTCTCGTTCCCGTGATATAACATTCTAGTGATCACATCACTTGCTTGCAAGCTATCTTAATGTGATATCACCGAGAGGTCCCAGAGTATATCTATCCGTCATCGGGATTGACAAATTGCACTCTTGATCCATGAGCCTCAACATAACACCTTCGTGGCACTAAACCCATCTTTATAGTCACCCTGTTACGGTGTGACGTTTGATGTTATCACGATACTCTTCTGGTGTTAGCAATTAACATGATCTCATGGTCTAAGGATAAAGATTACTTCGTATGATGTTATAGCAATATAAACATAATGACTTTGATCGTAATGCTATACTTCAGATGAATGTTCATCACATCATTCCACCAATGTTGTGACCTCGTTATTAACAACATCCAATGTCCATGATCAGGAAACCTTGATCATCTTGTTAATCAACGAGCTAGTCTATAAGAGAGGCATAACTAGGAACCTTTTATTTGTTTATTAAACACACATGTATTGACGTTTCCGATCAATACAATTATAGCATGCAAAATAAACGTTTATCATAAACATGGAATAAGATAATAACCACTTTATTATTGCCTCTCGGGCATATTCCCTTCACCGGTTGCCCGCGTATGCCAGTAGGAGCCGGGAACTACTACGGTAGTGAGGGATGGCCACTAATTTAACAATTCTTGATAAATCTTGTATTATGCTTATAACTTGATCTGCAAGAAACAAACTCAAAACTTGAGTATTCAGAATGTGAATTCCCTTTTTGGTAACTATAGGGAGAACATGAGAAAGCAGTGTACATGTGCTATTCGATTGAACAATGTAGAGCTTCTAAATTCTTTTGCTAATAACTAATACCTTGGTAAATTAGCAAGAGCTAATTGGTGGAGCCTCCCTTATCAGATTGATATCCTTGGTGGATCACCCGAGGGTCCCCTGCAGCAGGTCGAAGCGGTCCCAGACGCCCATCTCGTCCTAAATGGTGCTAAAGGAGCTCCACCCCCATAGTCTGGAAGGTGCAGACCTGGTCGAGGAAGGGAAGCTTCATATTCTCCTTCTCCTTGACGTTCCAAGACCCAAAACTGGATGCGGATGTGGGGCTCCACTAAAGCTTCTCCCTAGGAGGTGCACGTGCTGGCGCCAGCACCGTCGACATCCACCCTTGGCTTCACCGAGGTAATCATGCGGGACCTATCGCCGACCTCCCTTCCCATGTATCCCCTCCCCTCGCCACCATTACCCACTTAAAACCGGTCGGGGAACACAATGAAGAGGAGAGGTTGCTGCCCCTACCTCTAGTCGCCCCACCTCCATGGCCTGCACCGCCATGGCTCTGCTCCTTCACTCTCTAGCGGTTATACTATCCCCTACGCATCGGCTTGATGATTGGGGGAAGAGGGAAGATGAGGGGCGGAGGTGATTAGGGGAGGAGAGAGGAAATGTTGGTGGAGACGTAACTGGCATAGAAAATGAAAAACAGCGTGGACATGCACGGCTGCACAGGTCGTTAGGGGAACGCGTCAATGACTGATTGGCTAGAAGAGGAAATCTACAGTACCGAGAAGGCTACAGTATAGTCGTGATCTGGGTCGCTAATGGAGCGAGAATTGGTCCGCTTTTAATATATATATGTATGCTTCACAAAAAAATAGAGTTAGTAGCATAAGCATCATTATAATTAGCAATAGAATAAGACACCTTGGCAAGATCACTATATTTTCTTGTCAGATCAATTGCCACCTCAAGAGCTTTATCACGGGTTTATTTTACTTTAGACACTTCTAGAGTAAATATCTTCTCAAGAGATTCTTTGGTTGCTTGTGCTTCCTCTTTAAGCCCTTTTACTTCGGCCCAAGCATGGTCACGTTCTTTAGTGAGTCTAGAAATTATTTCATTATGAGACTCCTCAATAGATTCGAGTTCCTCCTCAAGAGCAACCCGAGTCTCTTGCTCTTCCTCAAAGGAATTTGTTAAGGATGCAATCTCAAGAGAATCCTATCTTTCAATTCATCCTTTTTCTTCAATGATTTTCTCATGATACTCAATAAGTTTTTGGCTCTCAATAGCAATAGTCAAGATTTCATAGAAGTTATTATTAGGATTTAGCACATGAAAATAATATCTTTTCCTATACAAACCACCCTAATGCCAGGATCTATCTATTAGTAATCCAGTAATGAGAGGGGCTTTTCACGAACTTACCCTTAAAGACCGAAAATCTTTGTCAATGTTTGGGAGAACGTGGTTGATGTAGTCGTACCGACACCGACCTCAAGGTCGTTCTGAACTCGGACGGCTCCACCAGCTCTAGCTCCACCGGCTCTAATGACTCAGATGACTCAAACGACTCGAGTGCCACTAGTGCAACGCCTCGTAGGGGGTCACACACATATGGTGTTTGAGGATGACTCCTAAACCCTAATCAGCAGAGGTTGCAGAAGTAGATCTCCTGGATCCGGAATCCCCGCAGCGTGACTATGCTCCACGATGAAGAACACTCTCATTCACGCAGCCCTTATAGTGGGGCCGCGCTCACAAGAGAGAGAGAGAGAGAGAGAGAGAGAGAGAGAGAGAGAGAGAGAGAGAGAGAGAGAGAGAGAGAGAGAGGGGAGAGGAGGGCACTTGGAGGGGGAAGTGTCAAAGCTTGGAATCAATTGGTGTGTTTAAATCACTCCCTATGCCCTCCTTTATGTAGGGGAGTGGAACCCCCAAGTCCCTTTGCCTAAGACATGTGGGACTAAAGGGGAGAAGGAGGTGGGGAGGCCACCTTGGCCGCTGGCCAAGTCCCTCTTGGGCCCCAAGGGCCCATGCGGCCACTCCCTCCCTCTCCTCTTTGGGTTGCCCTCCCTCTTGGGCCTTTTCCCTTAGGGAATTGGCCCATTAGGCATGGGCTGCCCATTAAATCATATTTAATTCATTAAATAAATATAAATAAACTTATAATTCACTAATTAACATATTTTTACATATTATTTAATTCCTGTTGCACTGGAACTCCTTCTAGACAACTCCAGACACCCGCTAGACTTTCCTGGAACCCTTCCGATTTCCCCTTCTCTTTTCTTCGGTGATTCCTATGATACCAAAATGATCTCCGAGCGTTTTCAAACCCTTAAGCATGCTACCCTAATGGTTTGGGAACACTCCAGACATGGTTGAGATCCCTCTCAAACCAATGATCATCAGCGGGACCTGGATGCCCATAATAATCCCTGCGTGTTCCACGAGAATCTTTGCCGTTGAACCATTAAACATAGAATCCTATTCCCTTTGTTACTTTGATACTTTACTTGTCTGAGGCTTGATCAACGATATTGCCATGTCGTGTTCAATATCTTTACCGACAAGTACAACTTTCCTTGTTCCGAGCTATGCCATCTCAGTGACCTAGTCACACACTAGAGCTTTATGGATGTCATGTCTCCGAGTGGGCCCAGGGTATCTCTTCGTCACGTGGAAGAACAAATCCCTCTCTTGACACATACGTGTCTACATGCCCCTCAAAATACCTTAAGACACCTTTATGATCACCATTTCACCGAGTGATGTTTGATGTAGACAAGGCACTCTCGGGTGAAAGTGATTAAATATGGTCTCACGGTATAAGGAATTGGTTCCTACATTTCCCAGTCATTGTATAGGTGAACTTCATGACTTGATCATGTTACAATTCCTTTGTTGGGGTATGTACATCACTTTCATTTACCTAATGAAATGACCCCATTGTCAATTGACATAAATGTATATGATCGGGAAACATCGATCATCGACCGACCAACGAACTAGTGTCCAGAGGATCACTAGCGACTCTGGTGGTTTACATATCACACGTGTATTGACGTTCCTATCTATACAGTTATAGAATGATATAAAACCTATTATGAACTTAAATGAAATAAGTCAATAATCTATATTATTATTTGTCTCTAGGGCATATTTCCAATAGTCTCCCACTTGCACTAGAATATAAATAAACTAGCTGCATTTGGTACGAATCATTACACCATAACACTTTTGGTGTTTTGATCATGCTTACTCATGGAAGAGGTTTTGTCTATGGAATGTACTATACAAGTCCATATGTATTTGCAAATTGTTAATATCACCTAATTTGACATTTCCCTTTATCATCACATGATAACCTTGCGGTATAAATATTTATGCTTTGGTGACAGAATGTTATTTTTGTTACTTCTTCCATGAAATCCGATTAATCAATCAAAAGACGATGTTTTCATTGTCATGAGCATTAGGAACACAGTCTATGGGAAGCTAGACTTCCCCAGCCATAACATTGCATATTTTACCTTTGAAGTAATCATATACTTCTTTTTCAATGTAAATCTAATCGACAGTGTAATAAGTGCCACTTCGATGTCTAACCATGCTTGTCTTATTCTAAGGCACTCAATGTTGTGAGAATTCTAATCATCTAGGTAGGGTGGAACTTCCTAGCGTAACCCTTTTATGATCAAGTTCACCATCCTTTATAGATCAGATGTATACCTTCAATTCTCTCTAGCCACTAAAGACTATACTTAACTTCTTGTTCAGTGATTCACTCAGAAAATACTTCAGAACCTGTTCTTTCGATTAAGAACTTGGGTCATATTATGTCGAGTATACAACATGGTTTTACAAGATGGAACCTATGACTGAGGCATAGTAGATGTTACACATCTTTTCCTTCTTTTAACCATCTTCGTACCGAGACAATCTCAATGCTTCACCTAGTTAGACAAGTAAGAACTTCCTTCTTAACTTGTTCCATTCTGAACTTCTTCAGAATCCAATCTAGGAGAACATTCCGAATTAATGCTATTAAACATATCAATCCATCTTGATAGATTTCAATGTTCAATATTAGTTCAAATTCATCTACTTACTATTCTCTAATGATTACTAATATCAACTATACCATTCACAATATGTTAATCACATATGAGAATGTTTCATCAAGCTCCCACTCAAAAATGTCAGTTACATATAAGAGTATGGAACTCTCTTAGCTCCCACTTAGTTTATTGTAAATGCAGATCTTCTCAACATTCTAGGCACAATCCCAAAATCATTTGATCATTCATAAAATTGAGAATTCTAGCTATGAGATTCCATTTTTCTGACTTAAGCATTGCTACACATTGTAGTTAACCATTTGAATTTGTTCAAGACATTTCTTGACACAAATAAAGCTTTAAGTACTTTAAGTTTCATTTCTTCCTTGTGACTCATACAGTGAGACTATGTACTTGGGCATGGAGGCACGAATATTTTCGACCTTGCCCCATGATCATTTACTCTATTAGTCCCTTTGGTAAGATCAAGTAACATCTTTACTTCAATAAGATCAAGTAACATTTTACTTTACCATCTTAAATGTAACTTAATGTACTAGATTTTATGGCTCTAAGTCATTTCTCGTACTTGGATTCACCATCGCTTCTTTGTAGTTCGTAGGTATGCCATTATTCCATTAACATGATAAGTGAATCATGAATCCAATTCTGCAATGAGGCAGAAATTATTCATGAATCCTACTTTCCTTTAGTAAAAACTCCTACTAAAACATTTGATCATTATCATTAGTTTCTCCTCTATTTGTATAGTTTTGTTCTATGATCAATTCTGTTGCGCTACTCTAACATTTGGAGGCAAGGTTCTCAACCTTATTTGACCTTTCAACTTTATCCACCAACTCTTTTATTGAGAAACTCTTCTCGATAAATCACCACCTTGAGCAATACTAAATTTCCCCTTTGGTTCTAGTTGTGGAAGACGTATTCTTAGTTTCCTAGAAATACACTACAAAGTTTCATTCGTTCTGATTTTGAATTATCACATAACTGTAGAATTTCTGGAAATCACATTGTGTCATACACTTATGGTGTTGTTTCCATGAATCCTTGATGATTCTTTATACAATAAGTATTTGTTTGCTATTCTAATTTATCTTTTCTAAACAGTAATTCTAACACGATTAGAGATTACTTTATACCATATGATATCTAATATGGTATGATTACAATTCTTTATACATGTCAACACATTGACAAATTCTTAGTACTGTAATTTGTGGAACACTTTTCAGAAGTCTTATATGCCTGAATCGCAACTCAAATACTCGTCGTTTTGATCAAATCATAAAGACTCATATTCTTGCTAATTCAGTATTCTTCTTCACTTTAAAATTCTTTGTTCATAACAAATAGTTTCAGGTTTTCAGCGAATACATGTATTTTCTTAGATTCACAATGAAGTTTTACGAAATAATGATATCCACCATTTGTTGAACAATACAACATAATATCATGTAAGATATCCAATTATTCAACACACACTCTGTTTTACCAGAATGTGGAGTTTTAGTCATTTTGCCTACTAGAGGCATGGTTTGTATGTGTCAAAAGATCAAGTATCTTTAAGACCTTGGTTTCATCACTTATGAATCCTTTCATATGTACCATTATGACTTAACACAATAGTTTCATTCAAAATGATGTCATTATTAAGTTTGAATATCTTTTGGCATTTTCACAATCTTATAAACATTTAAATTTCTATCATTAATATCAAATATTAATAACCCATTCATAATAAAAACCGTGAACATAAAAGATAATTCTCATAGGAATAAAACAACTAATTTGTCTCAAATTCAAATGAATAACTTTCTTACAAATGCAAGATTCACATTAATGTAGTTCACTCTCATCGATTACAAATTTATTCAAACATTCTAATCCGAATGATACCTTCAAAAGGTGAGCGTCGTTGGCATCTTGTTTTCCATCAACACGTGTTGTCATGCCCACTCCTTCAATCACTTCTCAAGCAGCGGGTCCTGTTTTCACAAAATAGTACAAGTATCAAATACTTCTTTAAAAGCTATAAGTGTTTGAAAATTAAACATTTATAACTTTGTATATCAAATATATACCTTTCCTTTTGATGACAGCTCCTAGAGTAGGCACTACATTCCAGGTTCTCATATGATCCATGAACTCAAGGAAGGTAAACTCTTTCCCTTCCACGAGGTAGTTTAAGACGCCATCTTTGTAGTTGTGAGCGAGCGCAACACCACATCTATCACAAATTTGTCGGTCAACCAGTAGTCCATAATGTCCATAAGCGCTCATGAATCCTTTCCATGATGTCCAGGTGGTCCTCCAGGTTGGTTTCCTCCCTCATCTTGGTTGAGAGGAATTTACCCATGTACTCAAACTCCATGATTCTAACTTGAGATGGAAAGAGGGCCAGGCCAAAGGCCTCAATCTCATGGAACGGTGCTCCTAGAGCAGGCTCCATGACATGAACCATGGTGTATTTGACTTTAATGAAGGCATCACGTAGGACACAATAATTATTATCGTGGGCAATCTGGTGAATCCCACGGGAAAATCTCCTAGCGGTTCTCGCAACACATAGAACAGATCATGGAACATGAGAACGTTCCTCAGGCGTTGGTACCAGTCTATGAAGATGGACCCGTCTACTTTGAGTTTCTCACTCTTCATGAATCCCTCAAAACTAAACAGAGACTTCTATTTTGACATGATCTACAAAACTTTTGCAAAGACATTTATACTAAGTTCATAATATGAGTTCAAATTATAACCACATTATATTAGATGAGCTCTCACTAAAACAAACATCCCTAAAGAAGTTTTAGTGATTACACCATCCCCATTCACTATGTCACCCCCGATCATCACGGCCTGCAACATAGCTGCAAAGGTTGACATTCTCCAAGTCAATCATATCATTCATGTGACTCATGCTCGATCTTTTGATCATCCATGTTCCAGCCATGTATGTACATGCTAGCTTGCCAATTCAACCTTACATGTATTCGTTGTGCAACATGTCTTACACCCACTATATGCAAACGCAGATATGTCTGACACCCAATCGTCATGGTGTTCCTCATATCAGATAACTTTCTTAGTGGTGCACACTAAGGGAGAACACAATATTGGTATTATATTAAGGGATCATCCTATTAATGCTACCTTCGAGTATCTAATACTAGCACAAACAAGATGCACACAATGAAATATCAAATGTAAATAAGTGTAACATGACATGGTCATAGATCGTCATGCCATGATCTCCATCGTGCGCTCCGGTTTGTGGTGACAAGCACTTGATGCCACCATCCTATTATTACAAATTAGTAATAGGAAAGTAAACTACTTTATCTTTTTATTTGACCATATCATATCACAACCCCTGCAAAATAAAGTTAGACGCCTCTACTTCATATTTTGCATATTTTACGTGGTTGCTAGGGCTTTCGCACAAGAACCGTTTCTTACCTACGAACATGAACCGCAATGTTTAAATAATTGTCGCTATTACACCCCTTTTGGGGCCTTCCGTTGTAAATTGTTTACCAACTAGTGCAAGAGAAAACTAACACCCCAAGCCACATATATGGTGCAAGCCATATGTCAAGCATGGACTAGTCTCGCGAATGAACGCGTAATGTCGGTTGCGGGCTGCTTCGATCAAGTAGTGCTAAGGTATACACAAGTACACATGAGAGGGTAACAATTATATGGTCAACACCGACACAATCAACATGAGTTCTACCCGTACTAGCATAACTACACATAGATCGGCTCTGATACCACTGATGGGATTTAGTGCCTGGAAACAATAATTTTCCTACGCATACCACCCTAATGCCAGGATCTATCAATTAGTAATGCAGTAACAGGAGGGGCTCTTCGCTTTACCCTTGAAGACCGAAAATCTTTGTCAACATTCGGGAGAACATGGTTGATGTAGTGGTACCGACACCGACCTCAAGGTCATTCTGAACTCGGATGGCTCCACCTGCTCTATCTCCTCTAGATCCAATGACTCGGATGGCTCGAACGACTCGAGTGCCACTAGTGCAGTGCCTCGTAGGGGGTCACACATATACGGTGTTTGACGACGACTCCCAGACCCTGATCCAGCAGAGCTTGCGGAAGTAGGTCTCCTGGATCCAGAATCCCAATAGTGCGATGGTGCTCCGTGGTGAAGAACACTCTCATTTGTGTGGCCCTTACTGTGGGGCCATACCCACAAGAGAGAGGGAGAGAGGAGGATACTTGGAGGGGGGAGCCTCAAAGCTTTGTATCAATTGGTGTGTTTAAATCCCTTCCTATGCCCTCCTATTTATATAGGGGGAGGGGAGCCCCCCAAGTCCCTTTGCCTAAGCCATGTGGGACTAAAGGAGAGAAGGATGTGGGGAGGCCACCTTGTCCGTGATGGTTGTGAAATACCACCTCTTTTAGCCATATAGAATGTGCCATTTATCTCTCATATCATGTTTCTTCCAGCTATAACTATGTCTTATATGCATGACTTCTAGTTTTCAATTACTTTCATATGAGCTTTGCACATTTAGTAGTTTAGGTAGAACTTTATCACTTTCCTTGTCTATGACATGTGTGTAGGTGTTGATGATGATTATGGATAAAACAAAGGCAAAAGGAACAAAGAGAGCATAGTATGGAGGAGCTGCATGGACTAGACTTAGCCATTTGAGAGGTTGGAAAAGTGAATTTTTACAACTTCTCAAAATAAATATCCAAGAATATGGGGTTGTATCCTTAGATGATACGAACTCAACGAGCCCAAGAACACCCAAAACAGAGTTCGTATGTAGAAATGGCGACCAAAATACTAAAAGATCTAAAAGTTCTACGACCAACTATATGACCAGAACTAAAAGTTCTTGCCATATAGATTGGCCGTATAGTTGGTCAAAAGGTCACAAACAATGGGATTTCGCCCTGGAGAAGCTCCAGAACCTTCCCTAAGTCATATGACGGTATTGGGGGAACACTAGGGCACCCCTAAGGCCTATATAAAGGAGGGAGGACCCAAGAGAGAGCCATGAAACCATAGCCCTTCAGGGGCGGAGCCCTGCCACTGCTGCCACCCATTCGTTCTCCACGACGGCGAAGCTCAGCCTCAACCACACCTCCGAGGTCAAGATCTCCCTCAACAGCATCACCATCAAGGCATCCAAGCAAGAAGAAGAGGAGGAGAAGGAAGACATCACCACCAACACGCATAGATCTCCATCTCCATCATCATCTTCATCTCCCTCTCTCTCTTGTGTTTAGTAATTGTAAGATTAAACACGAATGTGACATCATTATATATTTATATATTTTTTTCTTTTCATCCATGTGTGAGTGATTGATTCAATTAGGTTAAGGTATGATCTAGTGCGCTAAGTTAGAATTTATTGTGATCTAAGATGAGTTTATGTGATCCTTTGGTCCGGAAGTGCCTTTTGCCTTGCGGTGATGCGCGAGAATCATGCATAGTGCACACAGAGTGACAACCTAGTAATCAAGTGGGGAACATTTATTTGTCTGAGGAATCTCTTATAGATCACACATATATTTGCCCATCTAGTACTGGTGAGACCGAAGCCTAGAAGCCCTCTCTCATTCCATTCAATCCTACAACTACAATCTCTTTAATTCAGTTCATATTCCTGTTTTACTTTCCATCTTAGTTTATTTTGTTCTTGTTAAAAGTTCTTTGTTATTAGATATTTTAAACCTCTCTCAATTATTGTTGTTCTAGTAACTTATGGAATATGCTATTTCCAAACCACGGTTTGGGTGCGAAACTTGGCCGCATTGACAACGTGGCTGCGAGGTCATGTTGTTTCCATTCGTCGATCTCCCATCGGGACAAACTCTTAAATATTTGTTGCTACAAGTAATTGAATAACCCTGTTGTTGCTGCAGGAATCCAGTCATCAAATTGGCGCTGTTGCCGGGGAGATAAGCATCCGATTATTACCTTCCTACTCGCACATAGTTTAATTCTGTTTGTTGCTATTTATCTTATTGCTTTTGATTATTTGAAAAGAACAAAAAAATATTTTACCTTTTGTTAGTAGTCTTTTTATTTATTTTAGTTATAGGAAATTCAAAAACATAGGAACTATGGAAAGTAAAAGTCTTGCGGAGTATGGTGCTCTGAGTGTTGATCATTTACATGCTCCTAATGTTCTGCCCGCTATTGATGTGGATGGATATGAGATTAATCCTATGTGGATAAATATGATCATGGAAATAGCTTTTGAAGGAGATCTAGACAATGATCCATATGAGCATATTGACAAATTTACTTCATTATGTTCTACGGTGAAGGTAAATGGATGGACAAATGATAAGCTGAAGTTATATCTGTTTCGGTTCTCGCTGAAAGGAAAAGCTAAAGATTGGCTAAAATCACATCCCGCGGGACACTTCAATTCATGGAAAGGTATCTCCGAAGCTTTTCTCGGTAATTATTTCTCACAAAAGCAAACTGATGAGCGTAGGCTTCATATCCTGAATTTCAAGCAAAGCAACAATGAGGATTTAATACAAGCTTATAGTAGGTTCTCAAAATTGATGCATGATTGTCCACATCATAATTTACATGATTGGTTATTGTTGAATCACTTTTATGGAGGCTTAAATCACCCTTCTAAGGATAAGCTAGATATGATGTGTGATGGTGCATTCCTTGAAAAAACTTTGAAAGAAGCTTGGAAACTCTTAAGAGATATACATAATAATTTTCATCAATGGCAATGTGAAAGTGTGCATGAAGAAAAACCTCTCCCTACTGATCTAGAGAACTTGGTCAATGAGTTTCTTAAAGATGAAAATAAAAGAGGAAAAATTCCTTTCATAGCTGATTATTTTAATCGTATTAGAACTACTTCTACTAACGATGGAGAACAGCCCTCTACTACTACTCCCATATCTTCCACTTGTTGCATCATTGAAGAAGGAAAGAAGGGTAAATCCATGAAGCCTAAAACCAGGAAAAATAAAAATAAGAAGCCTCGTGTTGAATATCCCACACATCTGACATCTACAGACGAAGTGAAACAACTTTATGAAGAGTATCAGAGAAATGAAAGACGCATCAATAAGAAAGAAGAAAAAGAAATCAAGGAACGGAATAAATTGAAAGCCGCTCTCAAACCTTATCCCCCACCTATTCCTGATCTTTATTATTCTTCTGAATTTAGTGATTATGAGGACTTAAATTATTCTATAATCCCTGATAATTGCCCCGAAGAAGTTTTTGATGATTCTAGTAGTGTTTGTTTAAATACACTTTTCAAGGAAATCAATTATGGTGAGCCAAAGACGAAACCCTATGTGCCTCCCATATCTGTTTGCTATGACTTTTGTTTTACAATTAGGTGCATGAAATTCTGGTGGCAAAGACCAAGCTACTGGATCCGAAAGGACATTATGAGTTGTACCCTCAAAATAGTAATCAAGGTAAAGATTCAAAGTTTGATAATAAATCTTTAACACCCTCTATATAGGAAGGAAAAAATATATATTTACTGCGCTTGGTGCATCCATCCTCACATGGCAACAAGAACACTTATAAGATACGATGCACCGCAAGCGGGTACGTCTTAGAGAAAACTATGATATAAATACTGCAAACACTCGTTGGAGGTAAGAAAAACTACTCCTATAGCTGCCTCCATTGCTGAATAAATGTGGAGTATAAAAGCCTGGCTACTTAGTTACAAGAAAGCGCTTCGCGGGAGGCAACCCGGAAGTCATTAGGTGTCTTTCTTAGTTTTGTGTCTTGAGTCTTGATGCATTCATGTTGCATTGGCATTTTTATTCTTTGCATGATTTGCTATTAGAGTTATATTGTTGTAGTTTTCAAAAGGTAGAATTTACTGTTACTATGTGTTGCATAACTCGGTTGTACTCAAATCCCGTTTTATACATGCTAATGTTGGTCTTAAATTAAAGTTTTTACTTTACTGTCAAAACAAGGTGTTTCACTAAGTTTCAGGATAAGAAAGAATTCTCGAAGAAATATAATTTTGTTTGATGTCTACTGGAGGTTTAGCGACCAACTATACGGCGGGAATTAAAAATTCTAGCCGTATAGTTTGGCCGTATAGATATCTTTGCCATCAACCAATTTTCTTTCTGAGGTACAGAAGGTTTAACAACCAACTATACAGCGAGAATAAAAATTCTACCCATATAGTTCTGGTCGTATAGTTATCGTTGCCTTTGTAAAATTTCTTTTCCAAGGTACAGAAAGTTTAACGACCGACTATACGGCGGGACCTTTTTGGTTCGGTCATATAGTTGCGCCCGTATAGTTGGGAAAACCCCTCAAATGCCAATTGGAAGGTAACCATTGCTCAAAATTTTATTCTTTCTTCTTCTAAAACCTCGAGACAACACATGGGAGCTTCTCTCGTTTAGAGAAGCCGAGCATATGTAAGCAATAAAATTCTACCTCGGAAACCTCCTAGACTGTAATTCTCTATAGAAGTTCATGTTTTCTTTTTAGTTTATTTTTATCGGTGGGGTAAACAAACTATGTTGGTATACCAAACCGATGCATTTTATTTGTGTGTTATTTTCGCAGGGACTTGAACCTTGTGTGACGACATGTACGGTAGTGCCAATCGTGCAAACACTCGCATGAGCCACTTAGTTGCTTCAATTCAACGCTTCGACAATCAGTGTCTGGTAAAACCTTCCAACTCGAACCTCTTTTAATAAGCACATAGGGGCTACACACTCGTGTCTCGTATCCTATTTTGCTTGCACCTCATCACAATCTAGGAGAGGCATCTTCTAGAACTAGATTGTTGACTTAAGCGTGGTGCTTAGGTTCATGAACACAAAGTGTTTTATTTTGAGCTAATCCCTAAGCCTTCAAAAACACAAAGTGTTTTATTTTATTCTTAGTTTCCAAGAAGGTTCGCAAGGAAGGTACCCACCGGGCTATATCAAGAAGTATATGTTAAAGCAAAGGTTCTTTGTCCATCAAAAGAGAGGTTACTTGTACCTCAACGGTAAAGTGTGTCACCCTTGTTTTCAACTAAGCTTGGGTAGGTAACCACTTATCACACTCTCTTTTGGAAACTGTATTTTTCTTTTCTTTTGGTGATATACTCAAGTTTGGTTCTTGCAAAGTTCTAAGCTTGGGGAGGTCTTAGCCGAGCAAGAGAAGATTTTCAGAATCAACTATTCTTTGGGATCTTTGTTATAGTAGTCTAGGGTATTTGGAAATAAAGAAACAACTTAATGAATTAGGGAATCTACCGATTCCTGGAGGACTAGAGTCAAGGCCGACTTGAACTTACTTAGTTTCAGGGTTAACCAAAACCTATAAAACATTATAAACTTGTATATAGATAGAATATAGTTTGTTTTAGTTATCCTTGTAATGTGATGCTTCATGCATCATTCTGTAACATTCTTTTATATTAATATAGTACCACGGTAGGAGCCTGTCCTACTGTGTTATGGTTAAAAAAGCTTGGGGAGGTTACTTCTGCATGTAGTCGTGTGCAATGTTCGTAATCGATGAAGGTTTAATGCAATCATGTATCCCGCTGTTTTTGAATGCTTGTTTAAGTGAGTCTAGTTCTATATTCATATGGGGATACACTTGCTCATGATAGGCACCATAGGAGTTGACTTAGAGCTTGTATGCATCTTGCCAAATTGTTTATCAAGCTTGTGACACTATTTGTGATCCTCTAGAAAACATTGCCACAATATCTACACTTGGAAAGAATGAATACTTGATCAAGATCTTTTGAAGTTTGTTGGTTGTCACTAAATAGCTTTGTCTTAAATGAATAGGTTATGCTCGACCCCATAATGTCAAAACAATAGACTTGATAGTTTGCTTACGGAAGGAGTTGCCAATTGGAAATGATATTTCGAAGTTTTGAGTTCTATGCTAAATAAGGTTGTGTTTATTTGTCTTAATAGTTTAGCCTTAAAGATACTCAACACCATACATGTGATGATCGACTTGATAGTACTCTTTGAAAGGATTTTTTTGAAGAAACTAAAATTTAGCCGTAATTGAGATGCATGCCAAATCTTGACCTATTGATTAGAGTATGATATTGCTTTATGCATGTATGCACCACTGTCGCACAACATGGGATGCTGACAACTCCGCTGGCCTTTGAACAGTCTAAAAAGAGGAAACTCTTGGAGTTTGGCTATGAGTTGCCCAACATATGTACAAGAAATGATATATTTGGGTATGCGTTGGTATTCTCATGGGCCTGCGTTCAAAGAAAAAGAGGGAATACTCCTCTGACCGTTATGAGAAATTATTATACCGAAAAGGGAAACCTTGGTAATGGTCACGAGTATACATTCTTAGCCTGCACAGTCTGATTAAACACACTAAGTTTTGGCATGATCTCATTACTGATGAACTAAAGTTTTAGAAATACAAAGAATAGAAAATGAGTGTTTGATAGCCATGATTCATTGATGTGGATGACCAAAAGAGACACTCTAATGCTATGCTTCTTTTGACATGTTCTCACATTTCCTTTTGGCATAAACCTTGTTACTAAGAGATACACTTTCTGAAACTCAATAACTGATGTTTGCACTTGAGAGCCTTAACTATATGACATGATTGGGTAGAATCAATAAACTTTATTCCTATTTATGCTTGACATCTATTTGTGACTAAGTTTTGCCTCATAAAAAATAATGATATGAAAAGTTATACAAAAGGTGCAACAAGAGGATCACAAGTTTGTCTGCAAGTTAGATTCACTGTTGACATGGAGCATATAAGTTTTGATGAATCTTTAGTGGACTTTATAACTGAGCTTGTGTTGCCTTGTATGAATACATGTTTTCTTTCTTCAAGCTTGTAGAAGAAATAAGGATGCAAGGTATTGATTTCCAATGATAAGCTATTTCACAACCATTAATTTATTATCGACCCTTCCTGCTCGAGGACGAGCAAGGTCTAGCTTAGGGAAGTTGATGGCTGTGAAATACCACCTATTTTAGCCATATAAATTTGCCATTTATCTCTCATATCATGTTTCTTCCAGCTATAACTATGTCTTATATGCATGACTTCTAGTTTTCAATTACTTTCATATGAGCTTTGCACATTTAGTAGTTTAGGTAGAACTTTATCACTTTCCTTGTCTATGACATGTGTGTAGGTGTTGATGATGATTATGGATAAAACAAAGTCAAAAGGAACAAAGAGAGCATAGTATGGAGGAGCTGCAGGGACCAGACTTAGCCATTTGAGAGGTTGGAAAAGTGAATTTTCCAACTTCTCAAAATAAATATCCAAGAATTGAGGTTGTAGCCCTCGATGATACGAACTCAACGAGCACAAGAACACCCAAAACTGAGTTCATATGAAGAAATGGCGACCAAAATACTAAAGGATCTGCAAGTTCAACGACCAACTATACGACCGGAACTAAAAGTTCCCGCCGTATAGTTTGGTCGTATAGTTGGTAAAAAGGTCGGAAATGACGGGATTTCGCCCTAGAGAAGATCCGGAACCTTCACTAAGTCATATGACAGTATTGGGTGTTGGGGGATACCCCCGGGTAGGGTAACACCGGGGTATAAGGGCCGAGTTAGCCGGGGTATGGCGCGGTCAAAGCAAAGTGCTGACCGGGTCACCTCAAGGCAGGCCGAATCACGGTGTGGCCCGGCCCATGGGGCATTTCCTTGACAATGGTCCGGCCGGCATAAGATTTATGTCGACCATGTCTATCTGTTTTGTAGGTAAAATGAGTAAGCCGGGTTAGCTATATGCTAGCCGGGTTATCATAGCTTCCAAGAGAAGGAATCCCCCACTGGTCAAAAGGTGGCTTTATTAGCGGTAGCCTGAGCAAAGTGAAGTAAAGAAGAGGACCAGCGGGTCAGGAGCGACCAAGGTGACGCAGGAAAAGCCGGATGACGCAGCCTGTGATGCCAAAAGACGAGGATTACGCCAAGGGTTACGTCCAAAGTCCGATGAGCCGTGAAAGGGAATAAAGAAGCATCTGCTTTAGGAAAGGAGCATATTCATAGAATATGCTGCCACCTGTGCCCTAGAATTGTAACCCAGGCTTCCCTATATACGGAGCACCGGGCCTCCATATAGAGGGACGGCAAATAGAGGAATCACTCTCGGTCTAAGGTAGAACTCAAGGGCTGGTTGGTAGGGAGTAAGAGACATTGTCTCCTTCTTGCCCAAAGCCTCAAGAGCACATGTAAACACCATTGTTAGAGAATATACAAGAACTTCCGTGCGTGGAATCACCACGATCTCCCTCCCTGGATTCCCCTAGCACACATTGGCCCCATCTTTAGCCTATCCATGGCATCTGCCGTGCCACCACTGAAGGAAATATGCCCTGAGAGGCAAGTTGTTATTATATATTCCTTATATGATAGATGTTTATTTTACATGCTAGAATTGTATTGATCGGAAACATCAATACATGTGTGTTTAATAAACAAAAAGGGTTCCGAGTTATGCCTCTCTTATAAACTAGCTTGTTGATTAACAAGATGATCAAGGTTTCCTGATCGTGGACATTGGATGTTGTTAATATCAAGGTCACGCCATTGGTGGAATGATGTGATGAACATTCATCCGAAGTATAGCATTACGATTAAGTCATTATGTTTATATTGCTATAACATCATACGAAGTAATCTTTATCCTTAGACCATGAGATCATGTTAATTGCTAACATCGGAAGAGTATGTTGATAACATCAAACGTCACACCGTAACTGGGTGACTATAAAGATGGGTTCAGTACTACGAAGGTGTTATGTTGAGGCTCATGCATCAAGAGTGGAATTTGTCACTCCAGATGACGGATAGATATACTCTGGGCCCTCTAGGTGATATCACATTAAGATAGCTTGCAAGCAAGTGATGTGATCACTAGAATGTTATATCACGGGAACGAGAAAAGAGTGCATGTCGGTAAGGAGATCAAACTAGGTATGGAGATACCGATGATCGAATCTCGGACATGTAATATATCGACAGACAAAGGGATTTAGTTACAAGCGTTAAAGGTTCTCATGATCACAGAAGTCATCGTTGAATGTGTAGGAGTCAGTTCGGATCTCCAGGTCCCGCTGCTGATTATTGATCCGAGAAGGGTCTCGATCATGTCTGCATTATTCGCGAACCGTAGGGTGGCACACTTAAGAGTTACTGGACACCATTTTCGAGCACATATGTTTCAGACGAAAGAATTGCAAAGCACAGGAATTGTTTCAATAGAAACCGGAAATTGTTTCGGGTGAAATTGCAGAAAGTGGTTCTGCATGTGATATTGAAATATTGCAAGGGATATATGTGAATGTTTGTTAATTAAAGTAATTAACAAAATACTGAATAAATTTAGTAAAAAGAGTTTTATTAAATGAGAGAGCATTAAATTTGGAGAAATTTAATGCATTTAAAGTGGAGACTTTAAAAGGGAATGTGAAGAGGCATTTTAATGTGGAGGGGTCACCACCACATGAATGGGGGAGGTGAGGGGTCACCCCCCCCCCCATGCGCCGGCCATGGAGAGAGGGGGCACCCCCCTCCTCCTATAAAAGGCCACCCATTCCCTCCTTCATTCTCACACCTCCTTGTGAAGGATCTCTCTCCCCCTCTAGAATTATTCCCCCATGGTCTCGGATTAGCGAGATACATGTTCTCGGTGGAATTTCGTCTGGAAGGAGTTGCTGCTTCTGCTGGATCGCTGGAGCGAGGAGGTGGAGGTTGTCCGGTGGCTTGAACGTGTGTGCGAGTGCGGAGGCGCTGCTGAGTTGCGGCACTCGGACTTCCTCACGATCTTGAGATTGGCAAGTGTACGACTACATCAACCACGAGTTCCTACTCGTTAACAAAACTCGTTGTCTTTGAGGGTAAGTTCTCGTTGGATGTATGTCCACCGGTTGCTTTGTACCTAGTAGATAGATCTTGGCGTGTAGTTCACACCGTAGGAAATTTTTTGTTTTCTATGCTACGGACCCAACAACCACCATGACAATTGGCGCCCACCATGGGGCTAGCGGTGCTAGCAGGGGTGAAAGAAACTTCTCGAGCACCGGCGAGCGTATCGTCTCAGGCTTGGTTCAGCGCTTTGGAGCACTGGACTACGTCAGTGACAACACGGGAAGCTTCGACAGGCACCCTCCACCGCGCAACGGCGTCTTCCTCAAGCTTGGCATGCACAAGATCTACGTCGGGGTTGTTGAGTCCTGCGTTCACTCGCGGCACGTCGTCGAAGGAGGTGAACCATCTCTCAACGCAGCTAGTGGAGTGTGTATCGCTCGCCCCACTAGCAGTGTTGAAGTCCTGATGACCGCGCCAGATGCGGGACCAAGCAAAGATCCGGCACGAGAGCCTGAGGTAACGCCCAAATAGACCAGGTCTAGGTTTCCTCCTCTAGAGAAGCCAGAGAATGTGCTCCAGGAAGCGATAGATAGCTTAGCAACACCAATAGCACCTATGGTAGATCCAGCTCAGGCGCAAGTTGAGTTAACAAAACTCGTTGTCTTGGAGGGTAAGTTCTCGTTGGATGTATGTCCACCCGTTGCTTTGTACCTAGTAGATAGATCTTGGCGTGTAGTTCACACCGTAGGAAATTTTTTGTTTTCTACGCTGCGGACCCAACAGTGGTATCAGAGCCTGATCTATGCGTAGGCGCTTTGCACGGGTAGTACACTTATGTTTATATGTGGGCGATGATGATCATGTTATTGCATCTTCTATGTATTTTGGATATTGGTGGCATAGTGGGATGAAGCGGCCCGGACCAACCTTACATGTCATCGTACATGAGACCGGTTCCACGACTGACATGCACCTTGTTTTGCATAAGTGGCTGGCGGGTGTCTGTCTCTCCTACTATAGTCAATATCTGATTTACAACGAGTTGCTAATAACTTAGTTATCCTCTTTGTGGTTCATGTTCGTAGGTGAGAACGGTTCTATCTCCGAAAGCCCTAAGCCACGTAAAACTTGCAATTGATAAATTAGAGGCGTCTAGTTTAGATCGTTGCTGGGCTAGTGTATTGATATGGTATTGTTGTAAGTAGATATATGATATATACTCTTACAACACACTCAACGTGTAAGTTCCATAGACCTTGGACTTACACACAAAGGAATGATAGATATCATACCACGATGCAAGTGACAGAGATCAAATGCATGGATCATATCATCTCACTTTACACATTAGATGTTAGCATCTTATAGTGCTAGTTTGGCGCTTTTGGTAGCATTATAAGATGATCCCTCATTTAGATATCAATATAAAAATGTGTTCTTCCTTAAGTATGCACCATTCTGTGGATCATGTTTCGAGACATCACGTGATGATCGGGTGTACTCGAATATACGCTTTCATAGGAACGGATGTAAGTCAGTTTTACACACGCGAATACTAAGGTTCTTACTTGGCGAGCCTAGCATGTACAGACATGACCTCGGAACACGGACCGAAAGGTTAAGCATGAGTCATATAGTTGATATGATGCCCATATAGATGCTCGCCTTTGAAGCTACATCAACTCACGTGATGATCGGACTTGGTGTAGTGGATTTGGTTCATGTAATCACCAAAAAGACACGAGGGGTGTCGTTTTTGAGTGGGAGTTCATTAGTAATTTGGATTAGTTGAACTCAATCTATCATAAACTTAGTCTAAATAAACTTTACAAATTCTGTTGTAGATGGCACCACCTGCTTTTAATTTCAATGTGTTCATGGAGAAAGAGAAACTTGCTGCGAATGGTAGCAACTTCACCAACTGGGCTATGAATTTGAGGATTCTCCTCACTGCTGCACAAAAGCAATATGTGCTAGATGCACCGCTAGGCCCCCCACCAGCTCCTGATGCCCCTGACGAGGAAAATAATGTCTATGTGACTCGTCAGGAGGACCACAACTTAGTTCATTGCGGCATACTGTATGGGCTAGAGCCAGAACTTCGAAAGCGTTTCGAAAATGGCAATGCCTTTGATACCATGGGAGAATTGAAAATGATTTTCGATACCCATGCTGCCGTAGAGAGTTATAATGCTACAGAAAAGTTCTTTAGCTGCATGATGGAGGAAAACAGCTCCGTTAGTGAGCACGTACTCAAAACGTCTAGGTACGCCGATAAGCTTATGTCATTGGGAATAACGATTCCCATAGACTTAGGCATACATCGTATTCTCCAATCTCTGCCACCTAGCTACAAGAGCTTCGTGATGAACTATAATATGCAGGGCATGAAGAAGTCTCTTCCCGAGCTTCTGTCAATGCTTAAGACTGCAGAAGTGGAGATTAGGAAAGAACATCAAGTGTTGATGATCAATAGGACCACCGGTTCCAAGAAAGACAAGAAAGGCAAGCACAAGGGAAAGAAGGGTGGCAAGTCTGTTGCCACGCCTGAAAAGAAACCCTGAGCTGGCCCTAAGTCTGACACCGAGTGCTACTATTGTAAGGGGACTGGTCATTGGAAGCGCAGCTGCCCCAAGTATTTGGCGGACAAGAAGTCCGGCAAGGCAAACAAAGGTATATGTGATATACATGTTATTGATGTGTACTTGACTAGTACTCGCAGTAGCACCTGGGTATTTGATACGGGATCGATTGCTAATATATGTAACTCGGTTCACGGGCTACGGAACAAGCGACAACTAGGAAGGGATGAGGTCAGAATGCGGGTCGGCAATGGATCAAAAGTTCATGTGATCACCGTCGGGACGCTACCTCTCCATTTGCCATCGGGATTAGTGCCTGCACTGAGCATGAACATTGTATCTGGATCATGTTTGATGCAAAGTGGTCATTCCTGTAAATCTGAAAACAATGGTTGTTCGATTTATAAGAATGATATCTTTTATGGTCATGCACCTATGTTGAATGGTTTATTTCTGTTGGATCTCGATAGTAATATTACACACATTCATAATGTTAATGCTAAAAAGATTAAACTTGATGATGATATGTCTACATATATGTGGCACTGCCGTCTAGGTCATATTGGCGTTAAACGCATGAAGAAACTCCATTCCGATGGACTTTTGGATGTTGGAGATATGCTCAAGAGGCAATAATAAAAGCGGTTATTATTATATCTTTGTGTTTATGATGAATGTTTACATTCCATGCTATAATTGTATTATTAGGAAACACTTATACTTGTGTGTTTTGTAAACATGTAAGAGTCCCTAGTAAGCCTCTTGTTGAACTAGCTTGTTGATTAATAGATGATCATGGTTTCCTGGTCATGGACATTGGATGTCATTAATGACAAGGTTGTATCATTAGGAGAATGATATGATGGACACACACCCATAGTAAGCGTAGCATAAGATCAAGTCATTAAGTTCGTATTGCTATAAGCTTTTAAATGCATAGTGACCTAATCCTTCGACCATGAGGTTGTGTTAATCACCATCACCGGATGGGTACTTTGATGGCACCAAACACCGCTTCGTAACTAGGTGGTCATAAAGGTGTCGTTGGGTATTCTGAAAGTATGAGTTGAAGCGCTTGGACCAAGATTGGGATTTGTCCATCCATACGACGGATAGATATGCTTTGGGCCCTCTCGGTGGAATGTCATCTAGTTTGCTTGCAAGCGTGTGACTAGGTCACAAGGGATGACATATCACGGAACGAGTAAAGAGTACTTGTCAGTAACGAGGTAGAACTAGGTATGGAGATACCGATGATCAAACCTCGGATAAGTAGAGTATCGCGAGACAAAGGGAATTGGTTTCGTATGTTAATGGTTCAGTCGATCACGAAGTCATCGTTGAGTATGTGGGAGCCGTTATGGATCTCCAGATCCCGCTGATGGTTATTGATCGGAGAGGTGTCTCCGTCATGTCTACATATTCACAAACCGTAGGGTGACACACTTAAGGTTCGAAGTTGTTTTAAGTAGATATGGAATGTGCGTTGGAGACCGAATGTTGTTCGGAGTCTCGGATTGGATTCGGGACATCACGAGGAGCTCCGGAATTGTCCGGAGAGTAAGATTCATATAATGGGGATCTTTTTCTGAGTTAGGAAATGTTCCAGAGTGTCTGTATGGGGATTCTAGAAGGTTTCGGAATGTTCCGGAAGGTTCTAGAAGATATTTTGGAGTTTATTTGAAAACCAAGATAAGATAAGATAAGATAAGGGAGATTTAAAGCGGAAACTTGGGGGGGAGGACTCCTCCCCCCACCTCCTTGGTGCGCCGACCCTAGGGGTGGGCCTAGGGGTGGGAACCCTAGGCCGCACCCCTCCCTCTATATATAGAGGGGTGGAGGCGCCACCCCCCTTGCCCCTCCACTCTTGCCCCAAGCTGCCTCTATCCCCCCCTCCTTCCTTCTGCTCAGGCTTAGGCGAAGCCCTGCAGAATTCTCCACTCCACCACCACCACCACGCCGTCGTGCTGCTGGGTTTCCGTGGAGAGATCTACTACCTCCGCTGCTCGCTGGAACGAGGAGAGGAAGGTCTGCTTCGACTCCGCACGTGTGACCGACTGCGGAAGCGCTGCCGGAACGCGGCGCCGGAAGGATCGTCCACACTATCTTGAGATCGGAAATGATCGACTACATCAACCACGAGATCTAATCTCGTTAATGCTTTCGGATCTACGAGGGTTAGTTCTTGTCTATCTCGTTGCACATGTCTAATAGATTAGATCTTGGCTTTTATCTAGATTAGATCTGGGTTTTGTTCGTTCTTGCGGTAGTAATTTTTTGTTTTCCATGCTATGAACCCATCAGTGGTATCAGAGCCGTGTCTATGCGTAGATCTGTTGCACGAGTAGAACACAATGGTGTTGTGGGCGTTGGTGCTCGTGCCGTCTTGTGCTTTGTGTACTTTGCATCTTGCGGCATGGTGGGATGAAGCGGCTCGGGCTAACCTTACATGTCATCGCACATGAGACTTGCTCCATGCTTGACGTGCAACTTGCTTTGCACAAGTGACTTTGCGGGTGTCTGTCTCTCCCACCATAGTATAGATCCAATTTACACTTTGCAAATTTTGATATCACTTGTATCAACGTTGTGGTTCAGTTTCGTAGGTAAGATCCATTCTTATTCGAAAGCCCCAAAACCACGTAAAACATGCAAAGAAAATTAGAGGCGTCTAACTTGTTTTTGCAGGGGTTTTGTGATGTGATATGGCCATCATGTGATTGTGATTATATTTGATGTATGCAATGATCCTTATTGTAATATGGCAACCGGCAGGAGCCTAATGGTTGTCTTTAATTCTGTTAAGACATGCATGTCTATTCATCTTGTAATAGCTCTATTCCAAGTAGTTGTAATAGTTGCTAGTGATGATGGACAACCATGAAGCGGCGCCACTAACCTTGACGCAATGCTGGTGATGATGGAGATCGTGTCCGTGCTTTGGAGATGAAGATCAAAGGCGCGAGAAGAAAGGGCCATGTCATATCACACTAATTATGAATTGCCTGTGATGTTAATCCTTTATGCATCTTGTATTACTTAGATCGCGACGGTAGCATTATAAGATGATCCCTCTCACTAAATATCAAGTAATAAAGTATTCACCCTTAGTTGACACCGTTGCTAAGACTCGTCGTTTCGAAGCATCTCGTGATGATCGGATGTGATAGATTCTACGTGTGCATACAACGGGTGCAAGCCAGATTTGCACATGCGGAAACTAAGGTTGCCTTGACGAGCCTAGCATGTACAGACATTGTCTCGGAACACAGAATACCGAAAGGTAGAGCTGAGTCATATAAATGATATGATGAACATGAAGATTGTTCGCTGATGAAACTACATCTTCTCTCGTGAAGATCGGACTTGGTGTAGTGGACTTGATTCGTGTAATCACTGAGACAGTGTGAGGGATGTTGTTTTGTGTGGGAGTTCACCTAGTTAATTTAAGAATTAAATTTGAACTCAATTTATCATAAACTTAGTCTAAACTACTTGCAAATTTGTTGTAGATTATGGCGACCCCCTCCATCAATTTCAATGCGTTCCTAGAGAAAGAAAAACTTAAGAACAATGGATGCAATTTCACGGACTGGTTCCGTGGACTGAAGATCGTCCTCAGGGCTGGTCAGTTGACCTATGTGCTCGAAGCACCGCTAGGTGACCCACCTGCAGATGATGCCACCAATGACGTAAAGAATGTTTACGCCACTCAGAAAAATCATTACTCCACAGTTCAGTGTGCCATCCTGTACGGTTTAGAAGCGGAGCTCCAAAAGCGTTTTGAGCACCACGACCCGTTCGAGATCATTAAGGAGCTCAGGCTAATTTTTGAGACTCGCGCGGCCATGGAGAGCTATGAGGCCTCCGAAAAGTTCTTTAACTGTAAGATGGAAGAGGGAAGCTCCATTAGCGAGCACGTGCTCACCATGTCTGGGTACGCAAACAAGCTCCAAGAGTTGGGGATTTCGATTCCTAATGAGTTGGGGATTCACCGTCTCCTCCAATCACTGCCACCAAGTTACAAGAACTTTGTGATGAACTACAATATGCACTGCATGAACAAGACGTTGCCTGAACTCTCGTCCATGCTGAAAACTGCTGAAGTGGAGATCAAGAAGGAGCACCAAGTGTTGATGGTCAATAAGACCACCAATTTCAAGAGACAGGGCAAGCCTAAGAACAAGGGCAACTTCAAGAAGGACGGCAAGAAAGCTGCCGCACCTGCTAAGAAGCCCAAGGCTGGTCCTAAGCCTAAAACTGAGTGCTTCTACTGCAAGGGTGCTGGTCACTGGAAGCGTAACTGCCCCAAGTACCTGGCGGATCTGAAGAACGGCAACATCAAGAAGAAAGGTATATTTGATATATGTGTTATTGATGTGTATCTTACTAGTAATCGTAGTAGTGCCTGGGTATTTGATACTGGTTCGGTTGCTCATATTTGTAACTCGAAACAGGAGCTGCGGAATAAACGAAGACTAGCAAGAGACGAGGTGACGATGCGCGTTGGTAATGGATCCAAGGTTCATGTGATCGCCGTCGGCACGCTCCCTCTACATCTACCTTCGGGATTAGTTTTAAATTTAAATAATTGTTATTTGGTGCCTGCGTTAAGCATGAACATTATATCTGGATCTTGTTTATTGCGATACGGTTACTCTTTTAAGTCTGAGAATAAAGGTTGTTCGATTTATATGAGTAATATCTTTTATGGTAATGCACCTGAGATGAATGGTTTATTCTTGTTGAATCTCGATAGTAGTGATACACACGTTCACAACATAGATGCTAAACGAATAAAATTGAATGATAATTCTACATACATGTGGCACTGTCGTTTTGGTCACATTGGAGTGAAGCGTATGAATAAACTCCATTCTGATGGACTTCTTGAATCACTTGATTTTGAATCACTTGAAAGATGCGAAGCATGTCTAATGGGAAAAATGACTAAGACTCCATTCTCTAGTAAAATGGAGCGATCTACAGACTTATTGGAAATAATACATACAGATGTGTGCGGTCCAATGAGTGTAGCATCGCGTGGTGGATATCGTTATGTTCTCACTTTCACGGATGACTTAAGTAGATATGGGTATGTCTACTTTATGAAACATAAGTCCGAAACTTTCGAGAAGTTTAAGGAATTTCAAAGTGAAGTGGAAAATCATCGTAACAAGAAGATTAAGTTTCTGCGTTCTCACCGCGGAGGTGAATATCTAAGTTACGAGTTTGGCATGCATTTAAAGAAATGTGGAATACTTTCGCAGTTGACACCGCCGGGAACACCACAACGTAATGGTGTGTCCGAACGTCGTAATCGAACTCTCTTAGATATGGTTCGGTCTATGATGTCTCTTACAGATTTACCGCTATCGTTTTGGGGCTATGCATTAGAGACAGCCGCATTCATTTTAAATAGGGCACCATCTAAATCCGTTGAAACGACACCGTACGAATTGTGGTTTGGTAAGAAACCTAAGTTGTCGTTCCTTAAAGTTTGGGGTTGCGAAGCATATGTAAAGAAGTTACAACCTGAAAAGCTTGGACCCAAAGCGGAGAAATGCGTCTTCATAGGATACCCTAAAGAAACAATTGGGTATACCTTCTATCATAGATCCAAAGGCAAAGTTTTCGTTGCCAAGAATGGATCCTTTCTTGAGAAGGAGTTTCTCTCGAAGGAAGTGACTGGAAGGAAAGTAGAACTCGATGAGGTTATTGAACCTTCTCTCGGATTTGAGAGTAGCGCAGCACCGGAAGAGGTTTTTGTGCCGCCTGCACCAATTGGAGAGGAAGCTAATGATAATGATCATGAAACTTCATTCGAAGTTGCTACTGAACCTCGCAGGTCAACGAGGGTTCGTACCACTCCTGATTGGTATGACTCCACCTTGAACGTCATGTTGGTGGACAACGCTGATGACCCTGCGACGCATGAAGAAGCTATGGTGAGCCCAGATTCCGACAAATGGCTAGAAGCCATGAAATCTGAAATGGGATCCATGTACGAAAACCAAGTGTGGACTTTGGTGGACTTACCGGATGGCCGTAAGGCTGTCGAGAACAAATGGATTTTCAAGAGAAAAACAGATGCTGATGGTAATGTTACCGTCTATAAAGCTCGACTTGTCGCGAAAGGGTTCTGACAAATTCAAGGAGTTGACTACGATGAGACATTCTCACCAGTAGCGAAGCTAAAGTCTGTGAGGATTTTGTTAGCGATTGCTGCACATTTCGATTATGAGATTTGGCAGATGGATGTCAAGACGGCGTTCCTTAATGGTGACATTGAGGAAGAGTTGTATATGGTACAACCCAAGGGTTTTGTCGATCCTAAAGATGCTGACAAGGTATGCAAACTTCAGCGCTCCATTTATGGACTGAAGCAAGCATCCCGGAGTTGGAATCAACGTTTTTATAAAGTAATCAAATAATTTGGGTTTATACAAACTTATGGAGAAGCTTGTATTTACAAGAAAGTGATTGGGAGCTCTGTAGCATTCCTAGTGATATATGTAGATGACATATTGTTGCTTGGGAATGATATAGAACTTCTTAATAGCGTCAAAACCTATTTGAATAATAGTTTTTCAATGAAGGATCTTGGCGAAGCGGCATATATTCTAGGCATCAAGATTTATAGAGATAGATCAAGACGCCTAATAGCGCTTTCACAAAGTACATACTTAGACAAAGTTCTAAAGAAGTTTAGAATGGAAGAGAGCAAGAAAGGGTTCGTGCCCATGTTGTCAGGTAAGACCTTGAGTAAGACTCAAAGTCCAGCTACGGCAGAAGATAGAGAGAGAATGAATAATATTCCCTATGCCTCGGCCATAGGTTCTATCATGTATGCCATGCTGTGTACAAGACCGGATATAGCACATGCTGTTAGTTTGACTAGTAGATATCAAAGTGATCCTGGAATGGAGCACTGGACAGCGGTCAAGAATATCCTAAAGTACCTGAATAGGACTAAGGATATGGTTCTTTCTTATGGAGGTGATGAACAGCTTGTTGTAAACGGTTACACCGATGCTAGTTGAACACCGATCCGGATGACTCAAAGTCACAGTCGGGATACGTATTTATTTTGAATGGTGCTGCAGTGAGCTGGAGGAGTGCAAAGCAAAGCGTTGTGGCGAAATCTTCAACTGAATCGGAATACATAGCTGCTTCGGAGGCTCCACAAGAAGCCATATGGATGAAGGAATTCATTACTGAACTTGGCATGGTTCCCAATGCGTTGGACCCGATGGCCATCTACTGTGACAACACAGGTGCCATAGCTAATGCACAGGAGCCAAGGTCACATAGCAAGCTAAAGCATATCAAGCTACGTTTCCACGCTATTCGCGAGTATGTCCGAGATGGTGACATAAAGATTTGCAAAGTACACACTGATCTGAATGTGGCAGATCCGTTGACTAAACCTCTCCCTAGGGCAAAGCATGACCAACACCAGAACGCCATGGGTGTTAGGTATATTACCATGTAATCTAGATTATTGACTCTAGTGCAAGTGGGAGACTGTTGGAGATATGCCCAAGAGGCAATAATAAAAGCGGTTATTATTATATCTTTGTGTTTATGATGAATGTTTACATCCCATGGTATAATTGTATTATTAGGAAACACTAATACTTGTGTGTTTCGTAAACATGTAAGAGTCCCTAGTAAGCCTCTTGTTGAACTAGCTTGTTGATTAATAGATGATCATGGTTTCCTGGTCATGGACATTGTATGTCATTAATGACAAGGTTGTATCATTAGGAGAATGATATGATGGACACACACCCATAGTAAGCGTAGCATAAGATCAAGTCATTAAGTTTGTATTGCTATAAGCTTTTAAATGCATAGTGACCTAATCCTTCGACCATGAGGTTGTGTTAATCACCATCACCGGATGGGTACTTTGATGGCATCAAACACCGCTTCGTAACTGGGTGGTCATAAAGGTGTCGTTGGGTATTCTGAAAGTATGAGTTGAAGCGCATGGACCAAGATTGGGATTTGTCCATCCATACGACGGATAGATATGCTCTGGGCCCTCTCGGTGGAATGTCATCTAGTTAGCTTGCAAGCGTGTGACTAGGTCACAAGGGATGACATATCACGGAACGAGTAAAGAGTACTTGTCAGTAACGAGGTAGAACTAGGTATGGAGATACCGATGATCAAACCTCAGATAAGTAGAGTATCGCGAGACAAAGGGAATTGGTTTCGTATGTTAATGGTTCAATCGATCATGAAGTCATCGTTGAGTATGTGGGAGCCATTATGGATCTCCAGATCCCGCTGATGGTTATTGATCGTAGAGGTGTCTCCATCATGTCTACATATTCATGAACCGTAGGGTGACACACTTAAGGTTCGAAGTTGTTTTAAGTAGATATGGAATGTGCGTTGGAGACCGAATGTTGTTCGGAGTCTCATTGGATTCGGGGCATCACGAGGAGCTCCGGAATTGTCCGGAGAGTAAGATTCATATAATGGGGATCTTTTTTGAGTTAGGAAATGTTCCGGAGTGTTTGTATGGGGATTCTAGAATGTTTTGGAATGTTCCGGAAGGTTCTAGAAGATATTTTGGAGTTTATTTGAAAACCAAGATAAGATAAGATAAGATAAGATACGATACGATAAGATAAGATAAGATAAGATAAGATAAGATAAGATAAGGGAGATTTAAAGAGGAAACTTGGGGGGGGGGACTCCTCCCCCCACCTCCTTGGTGCGCCGGCCCTAGGGGTGGGCCTAGGGGTGGGAACCCTAGGCTGCACCCCTCCCTTTATATATAGAGGGGTGGAGGCGCCACCCCCCTTGCGCCTCCACTCTTGCCCCAAGCTGCCTCCCTCCTCCTCCTCCTTCCTTCTGCTCAGGCTTAGGCGAAGCCCTGCAGAATTCTCCACTCCACTACCACCACCACGCCGTCGTGCTGCTGGGTTTCCGTGGAGAGATCTACTACCTCCGCTGCTCGCTGGAACAAGGAGAGGAAGGTCTGCGTCGACTCCGCACGTGTGACCGACTACGGAAGCGCTGCCGGAACGCGGCGCCGGAAGGATCGTCCACACGATCTTGAGATCGGCAAGTGATCGACTACATCAACCACGAGATCTAATCTCGTTAACGCTTTCGGATCTACAAGGGTTAGTTCATGTCTATCTCGTTGCACATGTCTAATAGATTAGATCTTGGCTTTTATCTAGATTAGATCCGTGTTTTGTTCGTTCTTGCGGTAGAAATTTTTTGTTTTCCATGCTATGAACCCATCATTGGAATCACTTGATTTTGAATCATTTGATACATGTGAGCCATGCCTTATGGGCAAGATGACTAGAACGTCATTTTCTGGTTCAATGGAACGGGTGACAGATCTATTGGATATCATACATACTGATGTGTGTGGACCAATGAGTGTGTTGGCGCGAGGTGGATATTGTTATTTTGTTGCTTTCACGGATGATTTGAGTAGATATGGGTATATCTATTTGATGAAACACAGGTCTAAAACTTTTGAAAAGATCAAGGAATTTCAGAATGAAGTGGAAAATCATCGTAATAGAAAGATCAGATTTCTACGGTCTGACCGTGGAGGAGAGTATCTAATTACGAGTTTAGCACACACATGAAAGAGTGTGGAATAGTTTCACAACTCATGACTGCTAGAACAGCACAACGTAATGGTGTGTCGGAATGTCGTAATCGTACCTTATTGGATATGGTTCGATATATGATGTCTCTGACTGACTTGCCACTGTCATTTTAGGGTTATGCACTAGAAACAACTACATTCACTTTAAATCGGGCACCATCTAAATACGTTGAAACGACACCGTATGAATTATGGTTTGGAAACAAACCTAAGCTGTCATTTCTTAAAGTTTGGGGATGCGATGTTTATGTGAAGAAACTTCAACCGGATAAACTCGAACCCAAAGCGGAAAAAATGCGTCTTCATAGGATACCCTAAGGAAACAATTGGGTATACCTTCTATCACAGATCCGAGGGCAAGGTTTTTGTTGCCAAGAATGGATCCTTTCTTGAGAAGGAGTTTCTCGCGAAAGGTGTGAGTAGTCAGAAGGTAGAACTCGAAGAGGTTATTGAACCTTCTCTTCATGGAATGGCGAGTGGCGCAGCACCGGAAGTTGTTTCGAAGTTGACTTCACCTGATGAAGAGAGAGCTAATGATAATGATCATGAAACTACGAAACAGGATGATACGTCCAAAACGTATCTACTTTCCTGAACACTTTTGCTATTGTTTCTGCTCTATACGTGTGTGATTTGGATGCAACTAATGTGAACTGACGCTGTTTTCAGCATAATTGCCTTGGTGTCTACTTTTTGTGCAGAAAATCAACTATCAGGTAAAATCCCGGAAAATATGCCAAAAATCCTATTTCACCCGAAGACTCCAGGAGCCAGAATACGAGACGGAGAAGAGCCCTGGGGTGGCCACACCACCTGGTGGCGCGGGCCAGGCCAGGCTACGCCAGGGGGTGGTGTGGGGCCCCCAGGCACCCCCTCGTCCTCTCTCTTCGCCTATAAGGAGCCTTCTGACCTAAAAACTTTAGGGGTTTCGACGTTTTTCCAGAAGGAGTTCCGCTCCGCTGCCACCACCAGATTCCACGACATAGCACTAGAAACTCCGTTCTGGCACCCTGCCGGGACGGGGAATTGGAGGAGATCATCGCCCTATCCATCATCATCATCACTTCTCCATCGACCATCCATGTTTCCCCCATCTATGAGTGAGTAATCCCCCGTTGTTGGCTATGGGGATGGTAGGGATTGGATGAGATCATTCATGTAATGGCATCAGATTGTTAGGGCATGGTGCCTAGTATCTTTTATTAGTGCTTTATGACTTTGTTGTGACTTGTTGTGCTTAATGCTTGTCACTAGGGCCCGAGTGCCATGATTTCAGATCTGAACTTATTATTGATTCATTATGATAGTATTGTTTCTGGTCTTATCTACAAGTTGTGTACACACGTCGTTGTCCGGAACCTATGGTCCTGAAGTGACAGAAATCAGGATAGACGGAAGGGAAAGGCTTTGATGTGAGGATCACATGTGTTCACGGAGTGTTAATGCTTTGCTCCGGTGCTCTATTAAAAGGAGCACCTTAATTGCCAGTAGTTCCCTAGAGGCCCCGCTGGAAACGGGCTGGCAGGACAAAAGATGTGCAAGTTCTCATTGCGAGCACGTATGACTATATATGGAACACATGCCTAGGATTGTCTAGTAGTTGGATGCTTTATCTTATTTATCTGCAATTTCCCTATGTTCTGATTGCTATATGAATTGTCTTGTCCATGCAACACCCGTCCATCCATCCCTATGCTTACCGCACTTGAATCCCACTGTTTACTGCTTTTGTTACTACTGCTGTTACTTTGCTATTCCTACTACAAAATTGTTGCTACTGATAAACTGCTGTGAGCAAGATTGTTTCCAGGTGCATCTGAATTGACAAGTCAGTTGTTAAGGCTGATAAATATTCTTTGGATCCCCTTGTGTCGAATCAATAAATTGGGTTTCACTTCCCTCGAAAATACTGTGATACACCCCCTATACTTGTGGGTCATCAATACTATTTTCTAGCGCCGTTGCCGGGGAGCATCACTTTCTTTATCAAGTTCACATGGATTCTCTATTGTTCGCTTCTTTCCATCCATCATGGGTAAGTCTCGTGATGACAAGGTTCCTATTTTACCATCCACTACAAGAAGAGGTACGATTATGAACACCTCTACTGCTCTTGATTCACCGTCTGTTTTGAGTAAGTTCCTTACACCACCACATACACATGCTACACACACTACTACTACTGCTGAATCTGAAACTTCTGATACTTATGATGTTGCTTCTACTTTGCTTGATAAGAGTGGTTCTTTAGGTCCTTTCCTAGATGCTATGATTGCTAGAACTATAGCTGGAAATACCAAAACTCCTAATGAATACACTACTACACCTGTTAGCTCACCTGAGTCTAGTGAGAGTTATGATGCTGAAGAAGATTATGTTGAGATGACTGATGAGTTTATTGAAGAATGCAGGAACACCCATGATAGGAGCGCTGCTAAGAGTCTCCTTGAGAGGCGTACTATTAGACCCAAATTATCTCTTGATGCTAAGTTTCCTACTTCTCCCATAAACATTATAGATGAAGATTATGATTTCTCTCTCGATCTATCTTACATAGCTATTGCCGAGAAAGAACCTTTTTGTGGGACTAAGAATGAAAGTGCGGTAGCACATATGAATGAACTTTCTACTATGAGTGGCTTGTTTTCTGATGATATTAAAATGCGTACTTACTTTGTTGCTAAGATTTTCCCTTTTTCACTGAAAGGAGAAGCTAAAATTTCGTTTGGTAATTTACCTCCTGGATCTATTGATAGCCCTGAGTGCTTGATTAATACTTTCCTGCAGAAATATTTTCCTCCTAGTGCTAGACATGCTATTTTCCAAGAACTTTTTGATTTTAAACAGGGAGAAAAGAGGTTTGCCCGAATCTTGGGCAAGGTTTTGTGCTTTGATTCATGCACAGGCTGGAAGTCCTTTACCTAACAATGAGCTTCTTGATATATTTTATAATGGACTAACCGAAGAATCTAGGACATACCTAGATAGTTGTGCTAATTGTGTTTTCAGGAATAGGACTCCCGGGGAAGTTGAGAAATTAATGGCTAAAATAAGCAAGAATTATGAAGATTGGACTCCTCCTAAACAAGTTACACCTGAAGTAATTGTACCTGAACCATCTATTCCTGTTCCTATTCCAACATCAAAGAAGAGGGGAGTTATTGAATTAAATGATGAAGTGATGAAGGAAGCTAAGAAATGTCTTAAGGAGAAGGGAATTAAAGCTGCAGGTGTCAAGAATTTACCTCCTATAGAAGAATTATGTAAGCATGTTCCCTACTCACCCACTATTGAGGTACACTCTCTCCAACAGTTTGATGAAGGTGATATCCCTTACTTGAAACCTCCTGATCAATGCTTAGAAGAATTTGGTATCTTTAATGTTAAGCAAGATAACTTTAATAAAAGGGTGCAAAATCATCCAATGGAAAACACTAGAGCTATTGTTGAGTTGAAAGATATTGTGGAAAGAACCTCTAATGATGTTTAAATGATTGTTAAACACTTTCAAATGGTTCAAACTCAAATAGATCAACTCGTTAAAGTGCAAAATGACTTGCTAGTTAATGCTGCTAAAGAAAAACATGCTTATGGAATTAGAACTAGAAGTGGTGATGCTACCCAGGATCCTCTATATCCTAAGGGGCATCCCAAAAGAATTGAGCAGGATTCTCAACAAGCTGAAAATAGTGGTTCTACTCGTAAGAAAAGGAAAAAGAAACATAAAACTGCCGTAGAACCCTCTGAACCTGCTATAGATCCTAACAATATATCTATCTCTGATGCTAAAACTGAAAGTGGTAATGAAGAAAATGAAGTTCCTAATGAAGAAAAAGTTGAATAAGAACCTGAAAACCACACTAAGAATAATAAATACACCAAAGAAGATTTTATTGCTAAGAAACTTGGTAGTGAAAGAGAACCTTGGGTCCAAAAACCTATGCCTTTCCCTGATAAGAAACACAAGTCAAAGGAAGATGAATACTATAATAAGTTCTGTGAGTGGATGAAGCCTTTATTTTTGCAAATTCCTTTGACTGATGCTATTAAATTGCCTCCTTACTCAAAATATAGGAAGGTCATTGTCTCGAATAAAAGGAAGATCCCTAATGAAGAAATCTCTACTTTGCTTGCTAATTATTCTTTCAATGGTAAGGTTCCTAATAAACTTGGAGACCCAGGGATTCCAACTATCCCTTTCTCTATTAAGAACAGGTATGTTAGAACTGCTTTGTGTGATTTGGGAGCTAGACTTAGTGTTATGCCTTTCTCCCTCTATAAGAGGCTTCAGCTTGAAAAATTGATACCAACTGATATATCTTTGCAAATGGCTGATAAGTCTACCACTATTCCTGTGGGTATATGTGAGGATGTACCCGTTCAGGTGGCTCACAATTGCTTGATATTAACTGATTTTGTTGTGCTTGAAATGCCTGAAGATGATAATATGTCTATTATTCTTGGGAGACCATTTCTTAATACTGCAGGTTCTGTTATTAATTGTAATCAAGGAAAGGTGACCTTCAATGTTAATGACAAGGAACATACTGTCTATTTCCCCAAGAAGATTGAAAGGACTTATGGTTTAAATTCAATTGAACATGTTGAAGGCATTCAAGTTGGAGAAATATATTGTCCCATACCAAAAGAAAAATTCGAAACTATTATGATTGAGACCATTGCTATCAAGGTTGAGGTAACATAATCATTAATGGAGTACAAAGTTTTGTCTCATATGCATTTGTTTTGGTAGCAAGACTTGATCAACCTTGCTAACAAAAGGATTCCATTGAACAAAACAATGTTTTCCTTATGATTATCCCCGTTTATTTCTATCCTTTGCATTTTAGTTTTTGCTTTCGTTTAGTTTTATTTTCGTTGTTAGTTGCTTGCATGCTAGAACTTCTGTAGTTCTAGCCTTGTTTTGTCCTTGCATCTTGTTTCAAAAAGAAAAAAATCTGTCTGTCAGAAAATCATTTTTCTATTTCTGAAAAGTGCCCAAAAATAAAGTGTCTCGAAAAATTCCAGAAAATTCATATTAAAGTTTTACATGAAAAAGGTGCAGAGGAGTACCTGGTAGGTACCAGGGGGGCCCACCAGGCAGGCACACCATGTGGTGGCGCGGCCAGCCCTGGGTGGCGCCATGCCCTGGTGTGGGCCACACCTGCCCCCCCACTACCTCTCTCTCCTGCCACTTTCTTCTCTCTCCCGAGTAAGCTCCAGTTCATAGCTCAAAATCGCGTTCTCTCTGTGCTTGCTCTCGATTTCTTCGATCTCCTTGCTCAGCCCATCTTTCTTGCTGAAATTTGGAGTAATTGTTTCTTGGTATGTGACTCCTCCCCTTATCCAAGTAGATTTGTATTTAGTGGATTGTATGTTGAGTATTTTGCTGCTGTAGGTGACTGGTTATGAGAGCTTGTAAGCTTGTTTGATGCTTAGAGATATAGTTTTGATGCATGTTTAGGCCTCTTGCAAGTCCCTATGAGTAGAATCCTTCATTATATTTACTTTGCAATCACTTGTTTAAGAGGTGTTTAAATTTCAGAATAAAAGATGAGCGAACACCACCTAAACCAACATGAGCTTTGGGTGCCTGATGTCATGAAGGTCCATCGGGAGGAGGAAGTTTTTCCCTCCATTTATCCATGTTCTGAGTTCATGAGAGCTGCAGGAATTCTACAAGATTTCCACACTTTGGTTTCTAATGCAGGGTTAGAGCACTTTTTGGAAGATGAACCTTGTCAATTTTTGAAGCTAACCATGTCGGTGGTGCAGGATTTCAAATTTAGTCACTATTTGCCTAACCCCTTGGTCCATTACAAAATCTACAATATAGCTGTCGACCTTTCTCTTGATGATTTTTGTGCAGCTATTAAGGTACCTCAATGGGGATCATGTAAGAAGATTAAAGAGAGACCGGAACCACTCATGGATTTATACGCAGAAATTTGTCAAGGGAGTAGCTTCTCGAAGGAGAATGGAAAAATCCGTAACATTCATCTTCCCTCCATTCTCTACTTTGCCTACTTTATTGCTAAGTGTGTTCTTGCTAGGAAAACTGCCAATAAGTTATCTTTGTTTGATCTAGCATTTATCTCTGCTGCTCTTAGACGAGATAGGTCTTACAACTTGGGTGCTTTGATAGCTTTCCGTCTTGCTGCTAACCGTGAGAAAGGGGGAATTTGTGGAGGCCTCATCACTTCTCGTTTACTAGCATTGCATGGTTTAGTGCCTCATCATCTAGACCTACAGTTTCCCGTAGAGAGGTTGGATTTCAATTCCATGATACAACATAATTTATTTCCTCGTGGGCTAGTTTGAGTGAGTTATCTTATGGAATAACCTTTCTCAAAGCTGGTTGGAGAAAGAGCAAGTCCGAGCGTGTTGTTCTTTTGCCTGCACCTGTTTTGTTTAACCTTGATAACAGGGAAGGATGGTCCCTCACTAAGGAGGAGCTTGACACATACTTGGGAGAGCTCTCCCAACAGGAGCAGGACACTAGAAGGGAGGTTAAGGATGATTCGGGCCAGTCCTCGAATGAGGGAGAGTCTTCATATCAGCAGCCTGCCTATGATTGGGGAGCCTCTTCTTCTTCTCATGGGCCCAGCTATGATCATTCTTACCAAGATCCACCCGCTTGGAACTCCTATTCATACATGGATTGATACCCACTTAGGCCAAAAGCCTAAGCTTGGGGGAGGTACGCCGACATCGCACTCATATCCATATCATGTTGCGTCGGTGCTTTGTATATTCATGTTTTCATTCTCTTTTTAGTTTTCGTTCTTCTTGGCTTTTGCTTTCTAAAAACACAAAAAGACCAAAAATATTTCTGTTGTTTCTCTTTGGTTTGCTTCTTCTTTTTGCCTTGTTTTGCTTTTCCCTTTTTGCTTTGTTTGAACTATTCGAAAAACCCAAAAAGATTTTGCTTTGCTTGTTTTTCTCTTTTGGTTCTTGTTTAAAAATCGAAAACACCAAAAATATTTGTCGTTCTTCTTTGGTTTTTGCGAGTTGGCTACAGGGTTCGGCAGTTCTCAGTGGATTATTGGTTTCATATTATTATTCAAGCCACACAAGTGAAGAGTAATAATGAGGATTAATGACAACTTGAGGCATGGTGAGAGGCTGGTAACGAACTCTATTTGTTTTCATTTTTGTACATATACTCATCACTGTGGGCATGGTTAGTCCGTTCATGTAGAGTATATATTATCTTTGGATGCTTAGTAGTTCTTGCTTTCTTATGATTAGCTCCAGCTCACTAATAGTTTGTAGCATGATTCATGAATGTTTTCTTGCATTACTTTATTCATAAAGTGGTATGACACCGTGGTATCCTCCTATGAATGTTTCATTTGATTGACTTGGCACATGCTCATGCATGCACACGACTGTGATAATCAGTTAAGCCTTGATGAATTATTTTTCCTTGAGGATCTTGAATCATTTTCATACCATGAGTAGTCTTGTTTTGTTGCAAGCATGATAATGATAGCTATTGCTCTCTCGTTTGTCACTCCCTTACTACTGCTAGCCTTCGCTTCCACTGAGTGTTTTACTCGAGTTTCCAACTCCCTAAACCAAATATTTCCAAAAGTGTCCACCATACCTACCCATTAGCATCATTTGCTACTTCCGTGCCTATTCAATATGCCTTGTTTTCTTCCGAATAAAATGTTTGCTTGTTATGGGAAGTTAGTTAGTAAAGCTCTCACAAACTTGATGGCGCACTTTATTTCCTGCACTTGATAAACCTGAACCATTGTGAACTCTCCATGAAAGTTATATGCTTGCAAATTATAGGCTGGGGATTAGCAGAACCGTGCTGTCACGGGGAACGCTTTCAACACTTGTACATATATACCCAGTTTATACCTTGCTCTTTTGTTTGCGGATGTCGTCGGTGTGAAATAAAAGGGGAGCTTGTAAGTCCATGGAGTTATGTATGTGTGTTAGAGAAACGCTTGGGCTGCTGGTCTAATCCATGATGACATGGTGGAAACCTGCAGCGTAACCATAATGATATCTATGAAGCATTCTTCTTATAAAAAAGAGTTATAGCTATTGAGAAAAAGAAAAAAAGAGTTTTATGAAAAGAGGAAAGAGAGAAAAAAGCACCATTTTCCCATGGTAAATAAGAAGATTGTTGAGATACTCATTGTCTGCTTGCCTTGTCATTTTGATATGGGGATTCTTCCGTATCATCGGGCAAGGGGTACCCCGTTGGCGGTTCTCAATGATACGCACATACTTACGATGACAAGAACTTACCGGTAACTAAAGTTGAGTAGCATGAGGAGCGGCCCTCGTACTCAAGGGACTTGGGATTCTCAGTTTATAGTCTGTGAAGCATATAAATCAGATTGGACCTCACTTTCACCTTAACCACATTAAAGATGCTTATGATAGGGGCAATGAGAGCTCAAAGCTAACGAGTACCATACTTTCAGCATTTGGAAGCCTTTCAAAATTATTCAAAACCTTTTTCTTCTACTTGTTGAGTCTCCACATATTCTTTGAGCACCATCTTGAGAGCATAGTTGTCATTCTTTGTGTTTGTTCCAATACTTGATTATTTGTGATATGACTTTGATGCTTGTATCTTTGATATCTTTACTTCTAGTCATCACTTGAACTTCAGAGGTGCCTTGGCATTCATAATCAAAGGCAAGCGAGATACCACTCTATCATACCTTTTTATGAGCATTCTAATGTTGCTTATGTTCGTGCTTCATGCTACTTATTATTCTTGAGTTGGAATCTCTTCATAGCTTGCAATGACTATTAAGTAGACTCAGTTGCATACTCTTTATTATCAATTGTCTAAGTAGTTGATCACATTGCTGAGAATATTTACATCATATGAAGCAAATGTGTTCGTGAAAGTTCTTTTATCGCACTCAGTTTTCAACTGAATTGCTTGAGGACAAGCAATAAGCTAAGCTTGGGGGGAGTTGATACGTCCAACACGTATCTACTTTCCCGAACACTTTTGCTATTGTTTCTCCTCTATACATGTGTGATTTGGATGCAACTAATGCGAACTGACGCTGTTTTCAGCAGAATTGCCTTGGTGTCTACTTTCTGTGTAGAAAATCAACTATCAGGAAAAATCCCGAAAAATATGCCAAAAATCCTATTTCACCCGAAGACTCCAGGAGCCAGAATACGAGACGGAGAAGAGCCCTGGGGTGGCCACACCACCTGGTGGCGTGGGCTAGGCCAGGCCGCGCCAGGGGGTGGTGTGGGCCCCCAGGCACCCCCTCAGCCTCTCTCTTCGCCTATAAGGAGCCTTCTGACCTAAAAACATCAGGGGGTTCGACATTTTTCCAGAAGGAGTTCCGCTCTGCCGCCACCACCAGATTCCACGAAACAGCACTAGAAACTCCGTTCTGGCACCCTGCCGGGACGGGGAATTGGAGGATATCATCGCCATCATCATCACCATCGCTTCTCCATCGACCATCCATGTTTCCCCCATCTATGAGTGAGTAATCCCCCGCTATAGGCTATGGGGATGGTAGGGATTGGATGAGATCGTTCATGTAATGGCATCAGATTGTTAGGGCATGGTGCCTAGTATCTTTTATTAGTGCTTTATGACTTTGTTGCAACTTGTTGTGCTTGATGCTTGTCACTAGGGCCCGAGTGCCATGATTTCAGATCTGAACTTATTATTGATTCATTATGATAGTATTGTTTCTAGTCTTATCTAGAAGTTGTGTACACACGTCGTTGTCCGGAACCTATGGTCCCGAAGTGACAGAAATCGGGATAGCCGGAAGGGAAAGGCTTTGATGTGAGGATCACATGTGTTCATGGAGTGTTAATGCTTTGCTCCGGTGCTCTATTAAAAGGAGCACCTTAATTTCCAGTAGTTCCCTAGAGGCCCCGCTGCAAACGGGTTGGCAGGACAAAAGATGTTGTGCAAGTTCTCATTGCGAGCACGTATGACTATATATGGAACACATGCCTAGGATTGTCTAGTACTTGGATGCTTTATCTTATTTATCTACAATTGTCCTATGTTCTGATTGCTATGTGAATTGTCTTGTCCATGCAATTCCCGTCCATCCATCCCTATGCCTACCGCACTCGAATCCCACTGTTTACTGTTTTTGTTACTACTGTCTTTGCTTTACTACTGCTGTTACTTTGCTATTCCTACTACAAAACTGTTGCTACTGATAAACTGCTGTGAGCAAGATTGTTTCCAGGTGCAGCTGAATTGACAACTCAGTTTGTTAAGGCTGATAAATATTCTTGGGCTCCCCTTGTGTCGAATCAATAAATTGGGTTTCACTTCCCTTGAAAATACTGCGATACACCCCCTATCTTGTGGGTCATCAGAGGACACTACCGAACCTCGTAGGTCAAGCAGCACAAGTGCAGCTCCTGAACTGTATGGCAATCCTGTTGTGAATTTCATGGTTGATGAAATGGATGACCCTGCGACGTATGAAGAAGCGATGATGAGCCAATGGCTAGAAGCCATGAAATCCGAGATGGAATCCATGTACGGGAACCAAGTTTGGAACTTGGTGGACTTACCTCACGACCGAAAGGCCATTGAGAATAAATGGATTTTCAAAAGAAAAACTGATGATGATGGTAATGTGACCATCTATAAGGCTCGACTGGTCGCAAAGGGGTTTCAACAAATTCAAGGAGTTGACTACGATGAGACATTCTCTCCCGTAGTGATGCTTAAGTCGGTTAGGATTATGTTAGCAATTGCTGCATATTTCGATTATGAAATATGGCAGATGGATGTCAAAACTGCGTTCCTCAATGGTAATATTGAAGAAGAGTTTTATATGATACAACCTAAGGGTTTTGTCGATCCTAAGGATGCTAATAAGGTATGCAAACTTCTGCGATCCATCTATGGACTGAAGCAAGCATGCCGGAGTTGGAATCTCCGCTTTGATGAGGTGATCAAAGAGTTTGGATTTGTCCAAACTTATGGAGAGGCTTGTATTTACAAGAAAGTGAGTGGGAGCAATGTGGCATTTCTGATATTATATGTGGATGCCATCTTATTGATTGGAAATGATATAGATCTTTTAAACAGTTCTAAAAGTTATCTAAACAACAAATATTCGATGAAAGACCTTGGTGAAGCATCATATATATTAGGCATTAAAATCTATAGAGATAGATCAAGGCGCCTAATTGGGCTATCGCAGAGTACATACCTTGATAAGATATTAAAGAAGTTTAATATGGACGAAAGTAAGAAGGCGTTCTTACCTATGTTGCAAGGCAAGACATTGAGTAAGACTCAAAGTTCGGATACGGTGAAAGAAAGAGAGATGATGGATAAGATCCCCTATGCCTCAGCCATAGGCTCTATTATGTATGCCATGCTATGTACAAGACCGGATGTGGCACATGCTATTAGTTTGACTAGTAGGTACCAATCTGATCCAGGTTCGGAACACTGGATAGCGGTAAAGAACATCCTCAAGTACTTGAGAAGAACTAAGGATATGTTTTTTATATACGGAGGTGAAGAAGAGCTAGTCTCTAAGTGTTATGTCGATGCTAGCTTTGACACCGATCCGGATGACTCTAAGTCTCAATCCGGATACGTATTTCTCTTGAACGGAGTAGCAGTTAGTTGAAGGAGTTCCAAACAACCTGTGGTGGCTGGATCAACGACGGAGGCGAAATATGTTGCTGCTTCAGAAGCGGCGCAGGAGGCGGTTTGGATGAAAGAGTTCATTACGGAACTAGGTGTGGTTCCTAGTGCGTTGGACCCAATGGTGATCTATTGTGACAATAATGGAGCCATAGCCAATGCAAAGGAACCGAGGTCTCACAAGAATTCCAAGCATATTAAGCGCCGGTTTCACTCCATCCGCGAGCATTTCAAGGATGGAGATATAAAGATTTGTAAAGTGCACACGGACCTAAATGTAGCAGATCCATTGACTAAAGTTCTCCCTAGGGTAAAACATGATCAACACCAGAACTCCATGGGTGTTAGATTTATCACTATGTGAACTAGATTATTGTCTCTAGTGCAAGTGGGAGACTGAAGGAAATATGCCCTGAGAGGCAATAATAAAGTTGTTATTATATATTCCTTATATATGATAGATGTTGGGGATATACTTTCCGGGTATCCTCACATATCCTCACTGACCAGGGTGGCCCACTTCGGGTTAGAGCTTTGGATCACGGGCGGCCTAGTTAGGGAGAGAAGACGGAGTCCAATTTGACTACAGGAAGGCCTACAAGACTTACCGACTTAGGCCCATAATGTTACTTGTACTTCAAGATGTATTCTGTAACCAACTCTTAGTCGTAGCCGGATTTATCTCTCCTGTAAACCGTAGGCCGGATATCTATATAAGCCGTCCTAGGGAGAGCCTTTAGGGCAAGAACACCAGACACCTCAATAGTCTACAATCTCAACTCGCATAGGCGAAACCCTTGTAACCCATATTCCGGCTCTGCCGTATTACTGGATTGCTAGCAGGAGTAGGGTCTGTCCAAAGCTGGCGGATTCGAACCTGGGTAAACTTGTGTGCTCACCGTCTCGGAACACCGTACGTCTCACACCCCTCTCTCCCGCATGCCTCGAGGACCCCCTCATGGCGTACTTGTCCTCAAACCGACGACTGTTGGTGCCCACCATGGGGCAAGTGAGCTTCGGATCTGCGTTCCGAGCGGAATCTGCAAGAATCAGAATCGGCGAGACCATCACCATCGGTCGCATCCTCTATGCCAGCGACGTCCCTCTCATCATTCTCGGCGAGACTTGGATTCCAGCTAGGGAGGCCGTGACTGCCTATACAATCATGTCTCTTGGCGAGATCGATGTTTACATCGGTTTTGCTAAACCTGCCCAACCCACCCCAGTGGTGATGATAGAGGCAGAAGAATCTTCTGGGTCCCCTTTGTTCACGGAGGCGGCAAAGTTCCAGATCCCAGAAAACCCTAATCCCACCCAGCCTGCACCAGTTGTGGAGATAGCGGAGAAATCCGAGCCTGAAGAAGACCTCACGGTCCAAGTCGAATCTGGAGTGGATCTCCCTGGAGAAGCCGGATCCCAGATCGACCCACCCGTGGAGGTCGAAATCCACGAGGAGCACTTTAACGACATGGATTCCGACTCTGACGATATCGGGACAAACAGGCCTTTCCTCTGGTACACACTAAGACGTATGATACTGCAAGGCGCTAGCACAGATGCAATCCTCGAAACCATTAAAAGTTTCGATATGGATGATCGCGAAAGCCGCAGGTACCTCAGGAAGCACGCATCGCAGTTCATCGGATATGTTGGATCCGGATCCGGCTCTGCCGATGCTGGAGAAAACACCGACTTGGTGCTAGAGGCAATTGGAACAAACGCCGACGTTCCCGCATCCTCGGATGAATCCATGACGTCGGCAGATTTCCAAAAGTTCTCCGCGGAATATGACGAGGAGTACAACTCCAAAGCTGCAGAATAGGGAGAAGCCATGGACGAAGGATCTAGGGAATACTCTCCCAAAGCGCAGGATGATATGGAAGTCGGAGACAATCCCGAAGTCCAGATGTCCGAAAGTACCGAACAGAGCTTGATTCCGGGAAATGGACCAAAAGCCGTCTTTGCTACCGGCGCTGCCAAGAAGGCAAAGAAGAGGAACAAGAAGAACAAGACCCCGGCAAAAGACCCTCTGACAGAGGAGGTGATCGCCGAGGAATACGAGGAAGACTCGGATGGAGCACTTATCCCAGACGAGCCGAAAAAAGAAGCATCGGTGGATGGACACGTGATCACTGAAGGTGCGCGTAAACTCATCGATGCTGCATTAACCACACCTATCCCTATAGCTTCAGAACTTACTGCGGATGAGCTGGACGAACGGGCGCAAGCCCTAGAAGCGCGTCATCAACAACTCCTCGATGAAGCCAAAAACATCGAGGTGGAGAAAAAACGCATGTCAAACAAGGAGTATATGTCCCGTCTACATCAGAAGACACAGAAACGTCACATAGATGACAACCAATTCCCACGCGTCCGCGCCGTCCTTTTTGGAGATGAGATGGGAAAGCCACAGAAGGACCGCAATGGAGATTGGGTTTACCCAACACCGGTGCAAAATACCGTGGCAGCTCGTGAAATTCTATCGGCTAATCCAGGACCAGAAGAGATACGTTTGGGTATCAAGCTACTCAATAAGGGACTGGAGCAGCAAAAGGTCGCCCTGTCTGGAAGCCAAAAGCTGGTCTCGAATTCTGACCAATGTCGCACAGATCCGGCATGGGCTGGCGTAAGATCCCATTACGTTCGAGCGCAGTATCATAACCCCGAACGACGGGAAGACAATTATTCAAGAACCGGATCATCAGGACAGCATCATAGAACTACCCGTAACTGGAGCAACGTCGCTCCAGAAGCCGAGAAAGATGCCATTGCTGCACTGAATCCGAAGAACCCTCCTCGACGAGAATCCAACGATCGAAGGGGAGAAGATAAAGAGAAATGTCGGGAGGAAGATCGTCAGAGAATGCCACCTCCTAGACATGAAAACCGTCTGGCTGAGCCTTACCATGGTCGGAACGACAGACGAAGGAACGACGGAAACCACGCTGGCACAAGCCGGCAGGGGGCTCGTCACAGTCAAGAACCTCCCCGGAACCGGAATAATGACACTCCGGACGGAGGCCGGCGATCAGCCGGAAACAACCCAGCTGCACAACCCTCTCCACAACACAGTTATCACAATGGCCCCCAAGGAGGTCAAGGAGGACGACATGGCGGAGGAGGTGGTGGCAGAAGCCGAAGTCCGGCTCCAAGGCACCACAGCCACAGCCGATATTCGGGACGATCCCTATCCCCGAACGACGCTAGGCACAGGATCAACTCCAACATAGAGGCTCGGCGCTACGAAAACGATGACGTGTACGTGGGCCCAAAGTGCTTCGGACCACGCATCAGAGCTACAAAATTCCCAGAAGGATTTGCAATCTCAAGACATATTCAAGCCTACGACGGCATTGCTCGGCCAGACACCTGGTTATAGGATTTCTTCCAAGCTTGCTGCATCGCCAAAGGCGGAAACAGCTTGGTCGCAACCCGATATCTCCCACTTATGTTGCGGAAGACGGCACGATCATGGCTCAATGAACTTCCGGTGAAAGAGCCGCACCATTATACAAACTCCTGAAGAAAACCAAGGATTTTGTCTGGACTGACGAAGCTGAAGCTGCCCTACAAGACCTGAAGAAAGTACTCTCATCTGCTCCTATCCTTGCAGCGCCGGAACCTCAGGAACCGATGTTGCTTTACATTGCTGCGACAAATAGGGTTGTCAGTATAGTTATGGTGGTGGAGAGACTAGAAGAAAATCAGGAACACCTGGTGCAGCGCCCGACGTACTTTGTCAGGGAGGTCCTGACAGAATCAAAACAGCGGTATCCGCACTATCAAAAGCTGGCTTACGGTGTTTTTCTAGCATCTCGTAAGTTACAACACTATTTTCAGGAGCACCCAATTACCGTGGTGAGCAAAGCTGCCATGAGAGATATAATCAACAATAGCGATGCCACAGGACGCGTCGCCAAATGGGGCATAGAGCTTGCAGCTTTCGATATTGAGTACAAACCCTGGACAACAATCAAATCCCAGATCCTTGCCGACTTTGTCGCTGATTGGACAAAGACCAAGGAGAATATGGTCCTACCTGAGTCGGAATATTGGACCCTCTTTTTCGACGGGTCCAAGGCTCGGGGGGGCTCGGGGGCTGGTGTGGTGCTCAAATCACCCCAAGGAGATAAACTTTTATACGTGTTGCAGATCCACTTCACAGCGACAAACAACATTGCCGAGTATGAAGCACTCCTGCATGGAATCCGGATTGCTAAGGATATTGGCATCCGACGTTTGATGTGTTAAGGAGATTCGGATCTTGTTGCCCAGCAAGTCTCGGATATTTGTAATGCAAATAAGCACATGGCAGCATATAAAGCTGTCATGGATGATCTATCTAAATCGTTCGAGGGGTTTGAAGTTCAACACATCCCTCGAGCAGAAAACGAGGAAGCAAATGCACTATCTCGAATAGGCTCTGCGCGGAAAGAGGTTCCGGATGGCGCATTTTTAGAGCACCTCAAAGTTCCCTCGATAAAGGGAGTAGATGAGAATTATCCGACCAAATCCGACTCACCTTTAATAGCAGTTCTGGCTGTAATTCCCAGCTGGACTCGACCCTACCTTGATTACTTGGTAGATGGCAAATTACCCGAAGACGAGGTGCTGAGCCGGCAGATTATCTGACGAGCAAAAGCCTATACTATTGTTAAAGGTGAGCTCCATAAACGGAGTCTTTCTGGGGTTTTTCAGCGCTGTGTATCTCCGGAAGAAGGAGTGGAAATCTTAAGAGAAATGCACGAAGGCGAGTGCGGTCACCACGCTGCAGCCAAATCTTTAGTGGCAAAAGCTTTTCGACATGGTTTTTTCTGGCTTACAGCTCGGGCATATGCCGAACGATTAGTCAAGACATGCAAAGCCTGCCAAAAGTACGCCAAGCAAGCTCATGTTCTGGCTGATCAGCTGCGAACAATACCTATAACATGGCCTTTTGCGGTATGGGGGCTTGATATGGTAGGACCTTTTAAACGAGCTCCAAGTGGATTTACTCACCTCTTAGTGATGGTGGATAAATTCACGAAATGGATCGAGGCTAAACCTGTCACTAGTTGTGATGGAGCAACAGCCAAAAGATTTGCCGAGAATGTTATAATCCGGTATGGCTATCCGCATAGCATTATCACGGACAATGGGAGTAACTTTTCCATGGGAGAGTTGGCTGAATTTTGTGACGAGAAAAGTATCCGGCTTGACATTGCGTCAGTCGCACATCCACAGGCTAACGGACAAGTCGAAAGAGCAAATGGTTTAATTCTACAAGGCTTGAAACCAAGACTCGAAGCACCACTGAGACGTGCTGCGGGGGCTTGGGCAGAGGAACTACCCTCTGTAATTTGGAGTTTGCGAACAACTCCGAACAGGTCAACAGGATATACACCTTTCTTCTTGGTCTATGGCGCAGAAGCTGTTCTTGCTAGTGATTTGATTCATACTTCTCCTAGAGTGGCCACGTATATCGAAGAGGATGCCGAGATTTCTCGACAAAATGATCTCGACTTAGTCGAAGAAGTTCGCGTCGTTGCTGAAATGAGATCTACAGCCTATCAGCAGAAGTTACGCAAGTATCATAGCCAGAGAGTCCGAACTAGATCCTTCAATAAAGGTGATTTGGTTCTCCGGCTTGTGCAACAGAGAAAGGACAAACTTTCCCCAATATGGGAAGGGCCCTTTTTAGTTAATCGAGCATTGCACAATGGGTCGTACTACTTAACTAACATGAGGCCAGTCAAAGTAAGACCTGCTACTAAGAAGAGAAAGAGAGCTGGAGGCAGTACAAATCCGGATGAGTTAGACAGACCGTGGAATATTGCTCAGCTACGTCCCTTTTATTCTTAGTTTATCTTTCTTTGTAATCATACATATGTACATGCTCTGTGAGAAATAAAAGTTTTGGTCACCTCAAAGTTTTCCTGAGAAGTTTTTACCATCTTATTTCCTAATGATCATGTGATAGTCGAAAATCCCAGAATGCTTGAAAGTACTTTATGCTCATGTTCGTTCTGGTTTAGATTTCCGATTCTAAAACTGCTACCTTAGGGTATAACTCTAAAAAAATTCTATTCTTTACTTGGGTTATTTGTCTGATTGCTGGATGCGGGTATCTTCCGAGTAGTGAATTGTTGGTACTGGAAGCCGGCTTTGTTTCCGAGTTTAAACTGGTTTAGCAATTGAGCTCCGTTGCTCGGCAAAGTTTCCGGCTGAAGGTTTAGCCGGCTCACGAAAGGGACGAGACGGAAAGCCAGATAAACGATAAGTAGAGATGGAAAATTCTAAGTGCTTATGAAAACATTTCAGGCACGCAAATAGTCTAAGACAAAAAAGTGCTGAAAAGATAAAAAACTTAGCACTAGCAAAATTCATAGTACTTAATATTTACAAAACGCATCATGTCTTTCCAGAATAATACATAGTTTTCTGATCTATGATGCAGGAGGAGATGAAGGAACCACCGGATCGCTGGTTACTTCGCCTTGATATCATACTAAGATGTCCGGATCCGAGGTGGTCCGTTCATCGTCAGAAACTTCTTCGGCGTCTTCTGGAGGAGGTGGCAGAGTATCCACGCGGATGAAGAAGGGCGTCTCGTAGCTGGTCAGATCAACTACGTGGCACCCATATCCGGCACAAGAGTGCATGATGGCTTCAAGGTCTTGCTCCTGGCCGTCTTCATCTACTTCGCAGTAACCTCTGGTCACTTGCCATATCTCCATGTTCCCATGGTGGCTCATGACCATGGTGAGAGCGTTCTGCGTAGCAGTCCGCACGTAGGACATGGTCCAGTCCCGAACGAGCTGCGGCATCTCCTTGGCCTTCTCCCGCACCTAGAAGTCCGACATGCTTGGCATGTACGGAATCCTGAGAGACTCGCCAATGTCCTCAAGAGACTGGCGGTAATCATGAAGAAGATCACCGACTTGGGTAAGCCGGTGAGTGCGGGGTTCGGACGAGGAGGAGTCCGTCAAATTCATAGGACCTATACACAAAACAAGGATATGAAAAAACCGACATTGATGAAAGTCGAAGAAATGATAAGTCAGATAAATGGAACATACCAAGAATGACGTCATCAATCTTGGCTTTCTCCTCCCGGAGACTCTGGAGTTCAGCCCGGAGCGCCTGGGAGATATCATTTTCTCTGCCAACCTCATTCTTGAGGTCCGAGATAACCTTATCTTGAGCGGCAATCTTGAGATCATGCTCTTCAGTGGCCATGGAGGAGGACTCTAGGACTTGAGCTATGCTCCTTTCACGATCCGCCTTGAGCTTATCCAGCTCTTGGCGAAGTCCCTTGTTCTCCACCACCAAGGGCTTGAGGTTCTCGGCCTCTTCAATCATAGCGATGGATTGTTTCACCAACGCTGTAAGACAAAAAGAACAAAAGTTCAGAAAAATTCGACATTGAAAAAAGTAAAAGACAAGGTTTGAATCTTGAAATGTTTACCTTCGGCTTCATCCTTGGCTAACTTGAGCTCAGCATTTTTAAGCCGGAGAGCTTTGATTTCTCTCCGCTTATCACAGATATTTTTTAACAATTCCTGGTTATAGGAATACACTTTATGTAAGTCAGAATACCCAAAGTTAGAAAGCTACTTAAGACTCGGGCTAATATTTTTTTCTAAATATCATATCTTTGGCATCCTAATGAAAGCATAAACCCGGATTTCAATATCCTACTTCATGCTTGGGGGCTAGAGGATATGATATAACATAAGGTAAAAAACAAAAGTTGGAATTCCGAGTTACATATTGTTCGTGGGTGAGTTTGTCTAATCCCGCGTTCACCTCAGCTGCCACCTTCTCGGCGAGAGTAAGAGGAATTACTGGGGCTGTTGGAAGCTCGCCAGTCCTGATCCTCTCGTCGCGAAGGCGGACTTGGGCGAGAAGGTCAGAGAACTTGACGTCCTCTGCTTCTTGCGCTTCCTCTTCGGGGGATAGATGGCTTTTGTCCAGGACTTGCCTGGCCAGCCGCGGGATCTCCTCTGCGGACTTCCGGGATAAGCCAAACTTGGCAAGTCCGGGATTACTGAGGAGGTTGTCGGCGAAGACTTCAGCCGAGGGATCATTACCCGGAGAGGGTTCACCCTTATCTTGAGCTGACGCACCCATGGTGACGTCAGTGTGCGATCCAAGGATCACAAGCGCCGTTGGAGGAGCCGGATCTTCTGCAACAACCGGAGAAGGAAGTAATCACCGGTGTTGCAGAAGGTTGAGGGGCAGGAGTCAAAGGAGCCGTGGCAGGGCAAGCTTTGGTAAGCTTCGTCTGTCGCAGGGGCTTTGCAGGAATCCCCTTCCCCTTACCCTTGATGAGAGGCTTTGCTCTGAGAATGTAGTAAAGTCGGAAATATTACATCTCAGAAAGAAATTCGAGAAAGGTACAAAGGCGGAAATTGTGAATGAAAGTTACCTCTTCACAACAGGCGCTTCCTTTGTGCCAACAACCACTGTCGGAGCTTTGCGCTTCTTGAGCGCAAGGTCCGGCAATGGGACCACTTCAGTCTCCTGAGAAAACTCAGGAGGATATCCTTCAAGTGGAGCAAGCTCCGACTCGGGGAGATCAGCAAGCTGAAAACAAGAAAACATATCAGTATTGCAGTATATGACTTAAAAGATTGAAACACGTAAAAGGTGTACTGATGGAAGCTTACCGCTACCACGGGGTTTTCCGCCGTGTGCATGTCCAGAGAAATCTCCGGAATTTTCCTCTCGATCCGCTCCTTGATCAGCCATTTGATCTGGCTTATGTAACCTTGGATGGTGTAGGCTTTGGGGCTGATGCGGAGAGAGTCTTTTTTGGAAGACGTGATGGAGTGCATCAGTCTATCCCCATGGTACTGAAGTGGCTGGATCCGACGTGTGACCCAGCACTGGACTAAGTCGGATCCTCTCAGACCCTTGTGCTTGATAAGATATTCGATGTGCCTCTTAGTGAGGATCAGATCGTCGGTGAGAGCCGGAGAGGCCTCATCCCAGGAAGGCTGGGCTGTGGCGGCTCCGTCGATAAAAGCCGGCAAAGCAGTGGCTTTGCCGGGAGCCGGAATATCCCTATGATAGAAAAAGTGGCTGGCCACTATTTGACCGAGTCACTGGCAGAAATTTTGGGATATGCCCCGTCTCGTCTAACAGAAAAACTAATGGTACCGGTGATATAAGGAACACCGGCAGTAATGGAATTTCTCCGGACATGGAAATAGTACCGGAAGAGAAGCAAACTCGGCCTAATGCCGAGAAAGCCCTCGCAAAGCGCAGCATATGCGCTCATCTCTAGAAGAGAATTGGGAGGAAGATTATGGAGTTGAACTCCATAGTGGTCAATCACCTCGGAGAAGAACTCTGAGGGAGGAAAGGACAAACCTCGGTCCAGATGGGTGCCGAAGTGGACGCGCTCGCCTTCGCATGGATTGGGGACGGTTTCGCCGAAACCACTCCGCCAGTCGCCGGCGGCGAGAAGCCCCTCCTTCTCCAAGTTTTTGAGGCCGTCGTCGTCGAGGGCGCAGGGGATCCAGATTCCCCGGAAGCTCTCTTTCTCCGTAGCTGCTTCCGCCGCCGCCGCTAGAGAGGAAGAGGAAGATGAAGCCATTTTCTCTTTGGTGGAAAAGGGTGACCTTAAAGTGGCGGTGCTAGGAGCTCTGTGAGAAGAGGACGCAAAGGCTCTGGGCGCGCTGGAGGATTGGGAAGAAAGGAACAGCGAAGGACTGGTGGAGAGGAGAAGAAGAAATCTAAACCCCTTATATCCACCTACCTGCACCAAGATTCGTGCAAACACTACAGTTTAATTGCCACGCGTCATGGAAAGAACTGGGAAGGGCCCGCACGTTGATTGCGTCGCCTCGATCTCCACGCACGCATTGAAACGGCGCCTCGGTTCCGCGAACCACGGACCCACCAACGGTCGTGCTAACGGAACGTCTGTCAGATGACGTGACTGGACCATGCTTGTGTCAGGTGGCGTTAGAGAACAAGTTCCGTCTTAGTTTAAAAGCGAGCTGGAAAAACCAAGTAACTAATTGAAAGGTCCGACTTACTTTTAAGACCCGGATCGTATTTTTTGTTGTGAAGTTTCAGGAACCCTTCAAGATTCTACAAGCCGAAGATCAGGCTAGACGATGATAAAATCCGTCTTTGGATCTTGGAGGCCTCCGGGGGCTACTATTGGGGATATACTTTCCGGGTATCCTCACAGATCCTCACTGACCAGGGTGGCCCACTTCAGGTTAGAGCTTTGGATCACGGGCGGCCCAGTTAGGGAGAGAAGACGGAGTCCAATTCGACTACGGGAAGGCCCAGAAGACTTACCGACTTAGGCCCATAATGTTACTTGTAGTTCAAGATGTATTCTGTAACCAACTCTTAGTCGTAGCCGGATTGATCTCTCCTGTAAACCCTAGGCCGGATATCTATATAAGCCATCCTAGGGAGAGCCTTTAGGGCAAGAACACCAGACACCTCAATAGTCTACAATCTCAACTCGCACAGGCGAAACCCTTGTAACCCATATTCCGGCTCTACCGTATTACTGGATTGCTAGCAGGAGTAGGATCCGTCCAAAGCCGGTGGATTCGAACCTGGGTAAACTTGTGTGCTCACCGTCCCGGAACACCGTACGTCTCACACCCCTCTCTCCCGCACGCCTCGAGGACCCCCTCATGGCGTACTTGTCCTCAAACTGACAACAATAGATGTTTATTTTACATGCTAGAATTGTATTGATCAGAAACATCAATACATGTGTGTTTAATAAATAAAAAGGGTTCCTAGTTATGCCTCTCTTATAGACTAGCTTGTTGATTAACAAGATGATCAAGGTTTCCTGATCATGGACATTGGATGTTGTTAATAACAAGGTCACACCATTGGTGGAATGATGTGATGAACATTCATCCGAAGTATAGCATTACGATCAAGTCATTATGTTTATATTGCTATAACATCATATGAAGTAATCTTTATCCTTAGACCATGAGATCATGTTAATTGCTAACACCGGAAGAGTATCTTGATAACATCAAATGTCACACCGTAACAGGGTGACTATAAAGATGGGTTCAGTACTACGAAGGTGTTATGTTGAGGCTCATGGATCAAGAGTGGAATTTGTCAATCCATATGACGGATAGATATACTCTGAGCCCTCTCAGTGATATCACATTAAGATAGCTTGCAAGCAAGTGATGTGATCACTAGAATGTTATATCACGGGAACGAGAAAAGAGTGCATGTCGGTAACGAGATCAAACTAGGTATGGAGATACCGATGATCGAATCTCGGACATGTAATATATCAAGAGACAAAGGGATTTGGTTACAAGCGTTAAAGGTTCTCACGATCACAGAAGTCATCGCTGAATGTGTAGGAGTCAGTACGGATCTCCAGGTCCCGCTGCTGATTATTGATCGGAGAAGGGTCTCGATCATGTCTGCATTATTCGCGAACCATAGGGTGGCACACTTAAGAGTTACCGGACACCATTTTGGAGCACATATGTTTCAGACGAAAGAATTGCAAACCGCGGGAATTGTTTCAATAGAAACCGGAAATTGTTTCGAGTGAAATTGCAGAAAGTGGTTCTGCATGTGATATTGAAATATTGCAAGGGGCTATATGTGAATGTTTGTTAATTAAAGTAATTAACAAAATTCTGAATAAATTTAAGAAAAATTTAATGCATTAAATTTGGAGAAATTAAATGAGAGAGCATTAAATTTGGAGAAATTTAATGCATTTAAAGTGGAGACTTTAAAAGGGAATGTGAAGAGGGATTTTAATGTGGAGGGGTTACCACCACATGAATGGGGGAGGTGAGGGGTCACCCCCCATGCGCCGGCCATGGAGAGAGGGAGCACCCCCCTCCTCCTATAAAAGGCCACACATTCCCTCCTTCATCCTCACACCTCCTTGTGAAGGATCTCTCTCCCCCTCTAGAATTATTCCCCCATGGTCTCGGATTAGCGAGATACATGTTCCCGGTGGCATTTCGTCTGGAAGGAGTTGCTGCTTCCGCTGGATCGCTGGAGCAAGGAGGTGGAGTTTGTCCGGTGGCTTGAACGTGTGTGCAATTGCGGATGCGCTGCTGAGTTGCGGCGCTCGGATTTCCTCACGATCTTGAGATCTTCAAGTGTACGACTACATCAACCACGAGTTCCTACTCGTTAACAAAACTCGTTGTCTTCGAGGGTAAGTTCTCGTTGGATGTATGTCCACCCGTTGCTTTGTACCTAGTAGATAGATCTTGGCGTGTAGTTCACAACATAGGAAAATTTTGTTTTCTATGCTGCGGACCCAACAACCACCACGATAGTTGGCGCCCACCGTGGGGCTAGCGGTGCTAGCAGGGGTGAATATCCAGGCGGGAAACTTCTCGAGCACCGGCGAGCGTATCGTCTTAGGCTTGGTTCAGCGCTTTGGAGCGCTGGACTACGTCAGTGACAACGCGGGAAGCTTCGACAGGCACCCTCCACCGCACAACGGCGTCTTCCTCAAGCTTGGCACGCACAAGATCTACGTCGGGGTTGTAGAGTCCTGCGTTCACCCGCGGCACGTCGTCGAAGGAGGTGAACCATCTCTCAGCGCCGCTCGTGGAGTGCGTATCACTCGCCCCACTAGTAGTGTTGAAGTCCTGATGACCGCGCCAGATGCGGGACCAAGCAAAGATCCGGCACCAGAGCCAAAGGTAACGCCCAAACAGACCAGGTCTAGGTTTTCTCCGCTAGAGAAGCCAGAGAATGTGCTCCAGGAAGCGATAGATAGCTTAGCAACACCAATAGCACCTATGGTAGATCCGGCTCAGGCGCAAGTTGAGTTAGAGGAAACTAGGCGGAAAATGTTAGCTGAAGCAAAGAAGGCAGCAGAGCTGCATCAATCGCTGAACATTACCTTGAGAGAGTATGCCAAGGCAAATCGTATCGATGGAGTGAAAATCCGGGGCAGGAACCTGATCACCGAGATTGACAAGGAGTACGAGCCTAGGCCGGGTCAGACAACTACGATAGTGACAGGAGGGTTGTATCGATATAGTACCCCGACAAAGAACTTCAGAGCAGCAAATGCGGGCGCATCCGAGTTAGAAGGTTTAACTGGAGAGGCCCGGCAGAGGCAGCAAGAGAGTGTAAATCACCTGTTAAGAGTTGCATGCCAACAAAATGAAGAAATAAACAAGGCTAACCCAACACCACCAGGGGCCTCACAGGTGGTACATTCGGCCAGGAATAACCTGGCAAGATCCAGAGGAGCCGCGTCGTCGCCGGGTCACGATCCCAGGATAGAAGAGGTAGTGGATTCAGGGACAAGAAATAAGCAAATGGTGCCTTATGACCCGGTAAGGGATGGAAAAGGAAAAGCAGTGCAAGTTGATGAGGATCGCCACAGTACCAGCCGGGGTGTGGCTGCCCGAGGTAACCATGACCAAGGCAATGCTGGTCAAAGGAATGCTGCCAACGGCAATGCCAGACAACATAATCCGGGGAAGCACCTCAACAAACCCGGGGACTGCTTCAGCAAACCCAAGGACTATGCAGCTTGATCTGGCGGGAGTTATGTTGGTGGATGTAGTGGAAGTGGATGAGGAACCATTTCCCGTCCGACCTATACCATCTTGGGCCAAGCCAATTTTTGATTTCCTGAAAGAGGGAATCCTGCTAGATGATGAAATAAGTTCAAGGCAAATTTAGACAAGGGCAAAGGCCTATACCATAATCAACGCCGAACTATGCAAAAGGAGTGTGACAGTGGTACTACAACGATGTGTTGATCCGAAGGAAGGACTCGACATACTCCGATATATTCACCAAGGGGAATGTGGCCACCATGCCTCCTCAAGGGCCTTAGTAGCAAAAGCTTTCCGGCATGGATTTTATTGTCCCAGTGCTTTGGAGCAAGCTGAGGACTTGCTGAGGAAATGTAACGGTTGTCAAAGATACGCCACAAAAACTCACCTGCCAATGTTGGAGCTGAAAACTATCCCCATTATGTGGCTATTCGCTGTATGGTGCCTAGACATCATAGGGCCATTTAAGCCGACAAAAGGAGGGATGACCCACATGCTGATCATGGTTGACAAGTTCACCAAGTGGATTGAAGTAAAGTCGATTCGGAAATGTGATGGGGCAACAGCAGTAAGATTCCTCAAGGATATAATCCTAAGGTATGGCTACCCCATGATACATTACAAATGTATCTATAATTTTTGATGCTCCATGCTTGGTTTTATCCACTTTCTTGTGTTTTGTCCAAACTTTGGATTACTTTTCATATGATTTCTTGGACTAACCTATTAATAAGAGCCACGGTGCCAGCTGCCTGTTTTCTGCTGTTTTTGGTTCCAGGAAAGTCAGAAAATGAATATTCTCGGAATTGGACGGGACAAAAGCCAAAGTGCCTATTTTTCCAGAAGACTCACGGAGCTAGAATACGAGACGGAGAAGAGCCTTGGGGTGGCCACACCACCTGGTGGCGCGGGCCAGGCCAGGCCACGCCAGGGGGTGCTGTGGGCCCCCCAGGCACCCCCTCGGCCTCTCTCTTCGCCTATAAGGAACCTTCTGACCTAAAAACTTCGGGGGGTTCGACGTTTTTCCAGAAGGAGTTCCGCTCCACCGCCACCACCAGATTCCACGAAACAACACCAGAAACTCCGTTTTGGCACCCTGCCGGACGGGGAATTGGAGGAGATCATCGCCATCATCATCACCATGGCTTCTCCATCGACCATCCATGTTTCCCCCATCTATGAGTGAGTAATCCCCCGCTGTAGGCTATGGGGACGGTAGGGATTGGATGAGATCGTTCATGAAATGGCATCAGATTGTTAGGGCATGGTTCCTAGTATCTTTTATTAGTGCTTTATGACTTTGTTGCGACTTGTTATGCTTAATGCTTGTCACTAGGGCCCGAGTGCCATGATTTCAGATCTGAACATGTTATTGATTCATTATGATAGTATTGTTTTTGGTCTTATCTACAAGTTGTATACACACGTTGTTGTCTGGAACCAATGGCCCTGAAGTGACAGAAATCGGGATAACCGGAGGGAATGGCTTTGATGTGAGGATCACATGTGTTCACGGAGTGTTAATGCTTTGCTCCGGTGCTCTATTAAAAGGAGCACCTTAATTGCCAGTAGTTCCCTAGAGGCCCCGCTGCAAATGGGCTGGCAAGACAAAAGATGTTGTGCAAGTTCTCATTGCGAGCACGTATGACTATATATGGAACACATGCCTAGGATTGTCTAGTACTTGGATGCTTTATCTTATTTATCTGCAATTGGCCTATGTTTTGATTGCTATGTGAATTGTCTTGTCCATGCAACGCCCTTCCATCCATCCCTATGCCTACTGCACTCGAATCCTATTGTTTACTGCTATTGTTACTGTTGTCTTTACTGTACTACTGTTATTACTTTGCTATTCCTACTACAAAACTGTTGCTACTGAGAAACTACTGTGAGCAAGATTGTTTCTAGGTGCAGCTGAATTGACAACTCAGTTGTTAAGGCTGATAAATATTCTTTGGCTCCCCTTGTGTCGAATCAATAAATTGGGTTTCTCTTCCCTCGAAAATGCTGTGATACATCCCCTATACTTGTGGGTCATCAAGACTATTTTCTGGCGCCGTTGCCGGGGAGCATAGCTTTATTTATCAAGTTCACTTGGATTCACTATTTTTCAAGCTAAGTGTATCTTTCTCCTTGTTTGCTTGTTTCTTTATCAAAAATACAAAAAACTTAGTTCCTACTCTAGTTGTTATTTTCGTTGGTCTGTTATTGCCTTGCTTTATCATGCTTGTTGGCAATGGTTGGTTTCTTTGAAACTGAAGCTTATTGGCAAGGTGGGTTCACGGAAGATCAAAGATATTATTATAAGGAAAACCGCTTGTCACAAAAAGGGAAACACTTATGGGAACAAATTGATAGATTGTATACCATTGCTAGGAACGTGTGCTCTACTTATAATGTTACTTATTGCTGTGATGAGTCTCGTTGCAGAAAGAGGTATAAACACCTCCCTTTTCAATGTGATTATAGTGATAATGATACCATATCTTCCTATGCTAAAGGAATTTATGACTTTTATGATGCGGAACAAATTGAAGAATTTATTGCTTCGAAGGGTGCTTTTGAACTTGCTAGTTTGCTTGAAAATATTGATGATTCACCTTACAAATATGAGGTGTATGGTATACTTAAATTTTGCTTTGATAATTACAAGGATGAAAATTGCAATATTCTTGAATATTTTAATAGATGCTTTCCACAAATGGAAGAGACTAATGCCTTGCAGGATCCTATGGAAGAAGAAATTGATGAACCTGAAATGTCATTAGATGAAAAAGAGGAGGAGAGTGATAAACAAAAGGGGGAAGAATGGATTAGCTACCCATGCCTACCTTCTAATGAGAGTAACTCTTTATCCCTTACATTATTTGATTGTCCCCTTGCTTACTAAAGGAGAATGATTGTTGTGTTCCTGAGGTTTCTCTTGATAATGTTTATGATGAAGCTCTAGTGCTTGTAGATCATGAAAAGCATGCTTTATTTGATAGTTATATTGTTGAGTTTATTCATGAGGCAACTTAAAATTATTATGAGAGAGGAAAATATGGTTGTAGAAGTTTTCATGGTATTGAAACACCTCTCTATGTGCTGAAAGTTTTGAAGTTCCTCTTGTTTTATCTTCCTATGCCTGTCACTTTGTTCTTTGCAAATTTATTTGCATACACGATTCCTATGCATAGGAAGTGGGTTAGACTTAAATGTGTTTTGAATTTTCTTCTTGATGCTCTCTTTTACTTCAACTCATATTTCTTATGAGAGCATCCTCTCAAACTTTTATGCCTGAAGATGATAATATGTCTATTATTCTTGGGAGACCTTTTCTAAATACTGCAGGAGCTGTTATTAATTGTAATCAAGGAAAGGTGACCTTCAATGTCAATGACAAGGAACATACTATCTATTTCCCCAAGAAGAGTTATAGGAATTATGGTTTTGAATTCAATTGAACATATTGAGGGCATTCAAGTTGGAGAAATATATTGTCCCATACCAAGAGAAAATTTGAAACTATTATGATTGGGACCATTGCTATCAAGGTTGAGGTAACATAATCATTAGTGGGATACAAAGTTTTGTCTCATATGGATTTTTTTTGGTAACAAGACCTGATCAACCTTGCTATCAAAAGGATTTCATTGAACAAAACAATGTTTTCACCATGATTATCTCCACTTACTTCTATTCTATCCATTTTAGTTTTTCCTTATGCCTAACTTAAAGGCGTTAAAGAAAAGCACTTATTGGGAGATAACCCAAAAGTTTTAGATGAGTCTTGGAAGTTATTACTTCGGTAATAACTGCTCCTTATCCTTTTTATTTGCTTTTTGTGCCAAGAGTAACCTCTAATGAGAGAGAAGTAATGCTTGGGAAAGTTGTTGTCCCGAAACAGATTTCTGTGCTTCACTGAAAAAATTCGTGCGAGAGCTCTGTATGTCGGATTGAGCTATAATTTTTTGTGCTTCTGACCCAGGTTGTTATCTAACTTGCGTTAGTTCACCACTTTTTTATTTGAGAAACAGAAGGTCTTCTAAAAAATTCATCTTTACCTGCTGGTCTGTTTTGACAGATTTCTGCCATTTTCTGCATTTGCTTCTTGTTGGTTCCTTTTTTAGTTCTTTTGGGGAATTGAGCTTTCTGAGGAAAGTGCTATAGTAGCTAGTGTTCTAATGGGAGTTTATTTGGTGTTAGAACTGAACCTTAAGACTTATTTATCTTGAGTGCACTAATGTTTCTAATAAAGATTGTGTGAAGTTTTGTATGAAGGAAAAATTTCAGGTGTATGGAAGGAATGAGTAATTAGATGAAGGATGGACTAAAGCTCAAGCTTGGGGATGCCACGCGTGTCACCCCAAGAAATATCCAAGAAGTAAAAGCGTCAAAGCTTGGGAATGCCCAAGGCATCCCCTTCTTCATCAATAAAAATCCTAGGTTTCTTCCAAACACTTTATTTTTTTGTTTCATGCACAACTGTGTTGTTCTTGGAGCGTCTTCTTTTTCATTTTTGTTTTGGTTTTTAGTTTGCGTGGTTTGCTTAGTTTGCTAAATAAATTGGTTGGACCTCCCATTTCATACTTTGGTGTTCAAATAGTCTGGTTTGGATTGGAAAAGAGTAGGAAAGCTCATGCTTAAGTGGTAAAGAGAGCTTGTTTTTGACTGTGGTCTATGCTTTGTCATGTCATCCTTGATATTTGTTTGGCTTTATGCTTAGTATTCTTTGTTGTAGCATGACTTGTTATAAACAATTGAGATTGCTCCTCTCCTGACACATCCCTCTCCTGACACATACGCCTCTGCATGCCCCTCTGAATACCTGAAGACACCTTTATGACCACCATTTCACCGAGTGATGTTTGAGGCAGATAAGGCACTCTCAGGTGACAGTGATTAAATATGGTCTCACGATCTAATGAATTGGTTACTATGTTTCCCAGTCATTGTAACGGTGAACTTCTTGACTTGATCGTGTTACAATTCTTGTGTTGGGTATGTCCACTTTCATTTACCTAATGAAATGACCCCTATTGTCAATTGACATAAATGCCCATGATCGAGAAACGTCGATCATCGATGGACCAATGAACTAGTGTCTAGAGGATCACTAGGGACTCTGGTGGTTTACATATCACACTCATGTATTGACGTTCCTATCAATATAGTTATAACATGATATAAAACCTATTATGAACTTAATGAAATACGTCAATAATCTATATTATTATTTGTCTCTAGGGCATATTTCCAACAGTTATAGCAAGCAATTTTATTCTTACAAAGAACATGATAAACAATCTCACCCTTTTTATGTAAAGAGATAACATCAACCTCTTCATCCTCCTTATCCTCATCCTCATCATCATAAGAGGTATTGGGTTCCAAACTAGGAGATACCTTTGAACCTTTAGCCATAAGGCAGAGGTGGGTACCATGAGAAGGTGATGATGAAGAATTACTTGAATTTCCATTCAAGATCTTGAATTGACCCATAGAATCTTTGCTTTCCTCTTGTATCTTTCCACACTTCGGTGAAGTGGACGAAGATGAGAACTCATCACGCTCGAAAGTGTAAGCAATACCATCATCCTCAATGATATTGGACACATCATATTTATCTTGAAGTTTTATCAATAACTCATGAGCGCTCCAAAAAGGTATGATTGAAGAAGTAACTACATGGCTCAAAGCATTAACAACACATTAGAAGCTTGAGCATCCAGATATAAGTTTTCTCATCCTCACAAGATATATTTAGGAAATTCATTGGAGGAGAAAAAACTAATCTATAATTTGCTCCAAATTTGGGTCCATGGCCCAAAAATGTTTAAGCATATGAATTTTCCAAATCTCATTAAATGTGCCATCGAATATGAAAGTGACAATGTGCACTAATACCCTAGCTGATATTTAACTCTCAAGGCAGTGGAGCCTAAAATGAGAGAACATGATCTGATACCAATTGAAACGGACACAGACCCCGCCTAGAGGGGTGAATAGGTGGTTTAAAACTTTTAGACCAAACAAAATACAAAGAAGAAAATATGATAAGCACAAAGTGATGCTATAAAAATAGGAAGCTCCCCAAGGTACATGCACAAATTAGATTTTTTTATTTGAATACAATGTGCACAACATGGAATCCTCACTCCCTACACTTTACTTAAAAAACAACCATATACAAAAGATCATATATCAAGGCATGAAAATTGCAATAAATAAATGGTTGAGAACCAAGTAAGATACAGCATAACAATAGGCTCAACCACATGGATGTGTGAGAGGCATTACAAAGCATATCATAAGACTAATATAAGGGTGACCATTGAGCATCAACATAGTCTTCAATAAATGATATTGCTTAGTATGATCATACAACACACATGAACCAAGGAAGATATCAAAAATAGAGAAGTAACGTATGTCATGTATATAAGTTTCTAAGTAGACAATCTCACAAAGATATTGATCCACAAATAAACATGTAGACAGAAAATAGATACTAAAATAAATAGAGCATGATATCAAAAACAAATTCGTACAATATACCAATAATATATTTCTTGATAGAACGTACAAAAGGCTCAACTTTATCTTATTGTATATTGATGAACTTCAACCACAAATGAATCAAATACATAACAACTATCACTAAGGGAAAAGATATAGTTGGAATGTATTAATAAAGGCAAACAAGTATCACAAAGAAATAATCAACTTTGCAAATTCATCAATATTGCACATGAGAGTACTTTGAGGGAAAGATAGGCAATATAATAGCTAGATTGACATATTTGGGATTTGGTGAATCATGAGCATGATTTCGTAAAGTACCCATTATGATGCACTCATCTAAACTTACTCACATTTGCAATAAAGAGTTTTATTTAAAACCATAACAAGAACCAAAACAATTGCAAATATGAAAATTCATGCCAAGACACAACCTACAAGAGGTTGGAAGCAAGATATGTATGCATGTGTAAGAGATACTTATTATCGAGATATCATTGGTTTGATGAAGTAGATAGGAGTTCGTTGATCATCCTAGCTTATCTCTAATTATCATTGAGTCATCACCTTTTCCTTATGAAAGAGACATTCATCCAATGCATCTCCAATGTACCTAAAACAAAATTCAAGTACAACATGGTCCCCAAACTTATTGGGTCCAGCGTAGTTAGACAAACTACCATACATAAGGCAAACTCCACATATATATGTTCATATGGATATGAATTGGAATTTCATGCACATCTTAGCCAATTAGGATTTGGTGGAGTTACCCCTATATATTGGATTAAGGAAAGCAAGCACACCATAATATATACATTTAGTAAATATGCATGCACACGACTTTCAAGAATGAAAGGAGATACAATTAAAAACACCAAGTAAAGCAAGGAGGCACACAAAAGTGTGAGATGACAAAATGTTGTTCAAATTATATCAAATAACCAAATCAGCTCATGAAAGATCACATGTTCAACAAGTGAACTAGGAAAAAAGCAAGAGATAGACAAATACACAAATGCTCAAGGATTTATCTCATTCTAAAATGTCAAAATGATTAACAAGGAATGATACAAAGCCAACTCCCAAAAGAGTAAGTTTCCAAAAACCAAATAAAACTCTCCAATTTTGATGATTGCACAAAGTACCAAAATGAAAAGGTTTATCTTCCAAAGACATAAAAAATGATATGGATCAAAGCATGTTATGAAGAAGCATAAAGGGAGTGTTCTAAATAATATAGGAGAACTCCCCATGATTAGTGCATTATTTAATGTTTTGCATTTAAATACCAAATGCACATACACGAGATCATAATCTCTACCTACATCAAATAGAGCACTAAACACTCTCAAGTCAAAGCAATATCCATAAGAGGAAAATAAGATACAACTAGAGAACATTAATGGACATTATGGAGTTTGAATTTCTCATGAGTATGACATACCACATAGAGACTAGATAATCTTGAAATATCAATACTAAGTGGTATTCCTCATGTACACACATTTTTAGGATTGTGGAATTCTTAGTGAATAACACTCCTCTAAAATGGGATAGTCAATTAATTTCTCAAAGAGCCAAATAGGATAACAAATAGATTCAATAATGGCTTGGCGCAACAAGACAAGTACATGGTGTGTAAGCCAACATACAAAAATAAACTTGATAACTCAAGATAAGTAAGTGGTCATGCACACCATATACAAACACATGCAAGGTACGAAACAACCACATGCACAAGGGGCGAGTAACTTTTAATGTAAATGAGTTGAGAACATGTTACTACAAGGAGGATCAATGGATATATGATAGAGATATGATAATCCAAATGACTTGGCTTGAGATAATATAGTTGATGAAGTTCCCTTAATTCTTCATGATATAGACAAGTATCCAATGCCCTCTAACAACAACAATTGATCAAGTTTTAGCTTGTTGGTCCCCAACCAATTTGGGTCCTAAGAAGTTAGTCATAATAGGCTTGGCAACCTAAATCTCATAAAATGTGTCATCGATATGAAAATGTTATTGTGCACTAATCCCCTAGACGACATCTTTACTCTCAAGGCGGTGAAGCCTAAAATGAGAGAACATGCTTTGATACCAATTGGAAAGGACACAGATGCCGCCTAGAGGGAGGGTGAACATGCGGTTTAATACTTTTACGAGATGGGCTTAACAAAGGCGGAAAAACTAGTGTTTACTTTGTCAAGCACAAAACCTATATAAACTACGGTTCACCTATTTGCATCAACAACTTATGATAACCAATACAAGCAACTATGTGATAGTGACTTCAAGCATGAAGGCTATCACAAAGTAAAGTGCATAAGTAAATAGCTCGGGTATAGAGATAACCAAGGCATGCAGGGACGATGATGTATTACCGAGTTCCTCCCATAAAGGGGGTGTGTCTCATTGGAAGGGTGGGCAGTACTAAGACCACCATGCCACAAAAAACCTTACCTTATTCTCCTGTGAACCTCCAAAAAAGAGGCTTGATTCACTTCTCCACTATCGATACCCTTCGAGGCGGGAACCAGCGCCTTTACAACAAGCTCAGGGCACACATCCACAACTGAATTGGACTCTCCCAAGTATCACCACAATCTGCAAAACAACTAAACCGACTAGGGTTCCAAGAACCCAAGAGTAAAAAGCATCTCACCTTTCACCTAATCGAATCCTCAGCGAGAACTCAAACCAATGCACCAAATGCAATGGTAAGAACACAAGAAGTGTTCATGTCCTTCTCCCAAATTCCACCAAAGCAACAAAAGCTATTGGGGCAATAAGAGAGGAATAACACAAGAGGAAATCCACAAAAGAAACCTGAAGATCTAGATCCCAAGATGTTCCCCTCACATAGAGGAGAGATGCATTGGTGGAGTTGTAGACCTATCCCCTTTCAAATCCCCCAAAAGATTCGAGAAATATGGGAGGGATTGCGAGTATTTGCAAGATCTTGAAGGTAGAAACAATGGAGGAGAGATAGGATGCAAGCAACCAGCCCAAGGAGGAACAAGGGGTTTTTATAGCCTCCCCAACGAAATATGACCGTTAGGACCCCCAGGCCGGATTATCCGGCCCCACAAGGGCTAGAAAATCCGCCCTGGACAAAATATGGCTAAGAACTTCGTGGTGCACTCCTCTATATAGGGACGGATATTTGGGCCGGATATTTGGGCCGGATATTTTGATATATGGGTCGGATAATCCGCCCCTGCGAAAACTAGCAGAAACAACAAGACTAAAATGGTCATAACTTTTGCTTCTGGACTCCGATTTTGATGATTTTGAGCTCGTTTCGAAGATAGTGCCGAGCTCTAAAATATTATGCAGGGAACCATAATAGTCCAGAAAGGGAGGATAGAACAAAATGATGAAATATTTAACCTATCTAAAAAATATAAACCGGTAAAACCTTCAACATCGAAAATGCAATAGAGAATGCATATGAAATCCGTTTTCGATGAAATTTAGCTTGTCATGGAGATTAATACAAGATCTAAATCCTCTCATGGATAAGAACAAAATAAGAACCAAGAAATATGATGCCAAGTATGTAAAGGTTTGAGTTCTCTCAAAGGGATATGATCAAGTTACTAACTCGGAACCCCACTTGATAGTACGGTTATCTATCCTATAAACCGGTCTCATCAACTAACACCAAGAGACCAATAAGAAAGAAACCCTACCAAGATCATACCTTTGCCTTTTACATATTCCACTTGAGCTTGATGATGATGATCTTGTACACCTCAAGATGGAACACCTTTCTTGATTGCACTAGCTTGGTGAGGACTTGTAAATTGCTCCCCCATACTCCACTATGGGAGAGCCTCTCTTTTAGGAATATATTCACATATCCATGGATACCATAAAGATGGGAAGCTTCAACCATATGATCTCTTCAAGATGGCTCATCTTGAACTTGCACTTTATTTCTTCGTTCTTTATTATGTTGGTGTCTTGAAGGTACACCTGATATATCACTCCATATTTTTATTCAAGACACACTTGCCATAGGCTCTACTCTCTCATATTATTGGTGTCTTGGCTAGCATGGCTACCTCGATAGAAAGTACGAGACATACTAGGTCCAAGGGTAATCCGCCAGAAGTAATTCAACCTCCAAGTTCTCCATGGTGCCCACCAAGACCGCCAAGTACCTCTTCGCAAGAAACTCAGAGTCATGCAGATCCTGATGCTCAAGGAGAGAAGGTAGCAGCCCAAATCGAGATGGCAACACTCCAGGATAGGAAGACAGCAGTCCAAGATGAGCAGACAGCTGCCCCAGGCAAGCAACCGACTCCCCAAGGAAATCACATTATATTGTTCGAATGGCACTTATTATATGGTAGAACACTAACTCCACATTATATGTTTGTAGATGATTTTGCCCATCATCCTTCTGAAGACACTATTAAAAATGATGATCCTCAAATTGTCTTGAGGGAAAAAAAAACATGGGAAAGCAGTGTGACAACGTGTCCAAAGGAGGAAAGCTTGCATTTGCCATTCCTTAGGAAGAACTATTGCTTCCAAGTGCGCCACTGAGTGTGCAAAAACAGTCAGGACTAGTCTGCCTATCTTTCCTCGCTGGAAAGACTACAAGGAGAGGCCGGATGTCAGAGTAGAGTTCTACGACAGAGTTTCCGTATGTTCTGTGACTCAACTACCCTTTTCTTCTCATTACTGTTCAAGCAGAGACTGATGCACAATGTTTTAGTTCCACAAAAGTTTGTCATGGATGCATCAAACCTAGATGTGCAGGTTGCTTACAACCAATAGTTAATGAGGCACGCAAGAATTCACAGGCATCTCCTGAAGAAGCAGTTTTTTGACCCCCTCCCACTAAATGAAGTAACAAGGATTTCTCCTGTTGAACACATGAACAATGCAGAGTGGTGCAAGCTTGTTGATTCTTAGACTAACCCCAGGAACCAGGTCAAGTCTTGTCTACTCAACTTCCCTGTTTGTGTTTAACCAGGACTGCCTCTTATACTCTATGCTCTCTCTTTATGTAGGCCCATTGTCTAATAAAGAGGCAAACAAGAAATAGACAACCTTATCGCAGTGACTTGTTTTTCTGTGACAGTCGGGGCTTCTCCAATCACAATGTGAAAAAAGCAACAGTAAGCTCTCCAGAATACTTTTCATCTTTCTCATCTTCAAAATTTTCAATGCCAAATTTGTCTCTGAAATGAGTATGATCATTTGTAATTTGCTGGCTATTTTTCTAATGTTTGATTCTATTCCTAAAACTCAATAGGCAACCAAGGATAGCAAGATGGCACCTAATGGTACGGAAGATATCACTGAGGCTGAACAACCTACTTCCACCGACATCGTGCACTATGCGCCATCGCAGGACATCAGCATCCATTCTTCAAGACCAGCCAAGACTCTCCTTGAAGGTTAACTCGGGGCTCAGAGAGCAGGGAATGCGATACTGTGCAGTGCCATTGTGGGGTTGCAGACAGAGAGACCAAATGGCGAGGCAGAAGCCCTGAAGGATGCGCAGGAAGTGTGGAAGAAGATATACCAGGTCCATCTTTGTCATCTTCGTATAATTCAATACCCTGTTTGTCCATGAAGATGTGCTTGGAATTTGCTTGCTACTTTTCTAGAATTTGCTTCTATAACTATCAGGCACCCATTGGAAGCACGGTGGTGCCATCTGCTATAGAAGATGGCATTGAGGATCAGCCCCTTGCTTCCACTGATGAAAGCATCCATGCTTCAAGACCAATCTCCTTGAAGCACAACTTTTGGCTGAGAGAGCGGCGAATGAGGCACTAGGCAGACACATTGCAGCATTGCTGAAGGAGATAGAAGCAAAGAATGAAGCACGGAAAGCACTTGTGAACTTCGCAGACCTTATAAATGCATCACTTCAGCAATTCTTAACTATATTGTGTAAGTGAACTGGTGGTGTGGCTGAAAGCTTGTTAGGCTCTTTTCTTTATTTTGTTGGAAATTTATGTGCGAACCTATTTATGTCCCCTGAAACATGTGCCCTGCCATTTCTGTCATTTTGATCTGGACGGTGCAATCTAGCAAAGTTGCCAGCACTCTTCTCCGACGTAAATGAAAACGTCATGCTTGTTTAGTTGACGAAAATATTTCCGTCATCGATAGATGCCTACGTGGCACACTTTCACTCGTCAACATCCTCGACGAAACAGGAACATCATCTCTTCTTCCCTGACGAATTGAGTTCATCATGCGTTGGAGATACGCGTCCAGCTCTCATTGGTACACGATTCGCGCTGTAGATGGACTATGTGTTTCCTTCCTATTGGTCCACGTGTCGCCCTGACGATCGGCCATGCGTAAGCTGGCCAGCTTATTACCCTGACGAAAACGAAATTCGTCTCCACCAGCGTGATAGAATGGTAAGGATGACATAAGCAAATGAAAGGATGACTTTAACAAACGGCGCTACCAGAATCAGGCCGTGGCGAAAAAAAACATCAGGAAGTCAATGATGTCATAGACGGCAAACATGACGTCACCCAACATCACTGATGGCCACATGTGGTACCATCCGCCACGTGGCATCCTTCATGATGAAATAAAAACATCATGAAGGACGGGGCTGGCCCGGGCCGGTCTAGTTTGCCGCGACGAAATTGGAGGAACGTCATGGACGGGCCGTGACGTTTTCAGACAGAAAAACGTCACGGATTGAATTATGATGTGAGGTTCGTGACCTATTTTTTTCATCGCAGAATTCATCGTGGATGGCCATCTATAATGTTTTGACCCTCATCACACAATTCGTCGCAGATCATCATGAACTGCCCAGATTCTTGTAGTGTTCACGGCTCGCGGTTGCAGCTGGTGTGGCTCGGACAGTGGGTAGTTTTGCATGTTGGCGACTGTGTGTTCCCCAGGGCGATTGGTGGAGGACACCCTGGTACTAGTTGAGCAGTGGTACACTCGCCCGCACGAGTCGCAACCCACAGTCTGTTGCTCCACTGCCTTGGCGAGTGTAGGGCCTGGGCGTAGTGTATTTGGAGTGCTCCTTCGCCCATAGGGTTCCCGTGCGGTTTGCTACTCGAGGTGGAATTTCTCGTGCTCGACGTTTTCCTTTATCTTGGATGCTTCTAGGATCTTGCGGTGTTCCTCGATCTCCATCGCCGTAACCATTAGCGGGAGCGGTTTTGTGAAGGGATCCACGGGAGTGTCGTCATTCACCATGAAGATGGCATTGTAGCGGTTGGATATGCCGCAGATCTCGTCAGGGGACTCCGAGCTAGAGTCAGTGTCGAAGATCTAGAGGATGGAGGGATCCTTTAAGAGTCCGGCATTGGAGACCTGCGTGACTGACTCGGTGTGGGATGCGGCGGTGATGGGTCCGAAGACCGAGGAAGGGGTCGCCAATTCAGCATCGTCGAGGAGGGCCATGTTGCTCCCAGCTGGGGCGCTCTCGGAAGCCAGGAGGGTGATGGAGTGGACCTGCTCCTCCTAGATGAGATCGCACAAGGACGACCTGGAGATGAAGCCGATTTCTGCCCACTCGGCCGGATCGGTGACGTCACTACAAGAAAAGTTTACTTTCGCAACGACTTGGCCCAACAGTCATCGTAGAAGGCGTGTCTTTGGTGATGAAATTCTCGGCTCGGCCGTGGATGATGGAGAACTTTTTTCCGGTTTCGCGGCCCTCTACTACGATGGAATCGCTAAAATCATGGAGGAAGCATGGCTAGCGCATGGAAGAATCAAGATTATCATTTCCTCGCGCGATGTGGACCCGCTAAAGTCTTTTGAGGCGTGTGGCACCCGAACATCAGTGTCTCTAGCGAACCTTACTTTTCAGTCGTGCCTCCCTGATTTGAAATCGATAACATTGCTCAATGCGTCCGCCGTTTAGTCAAGTTGCTAGGTCCCATATGTCAGCCTCTCATTAGAAGGATCGTGTATATGGTGGAATTTTTTCATTCGCTCGCGCTACCGTGTTCTGAAGTTGATAGCGCTACTCGATGTTGGGTTCACATCATAGAAAACAAAAAAATCCTATGATGGGAACTATTATACACCAAGATCTATCTACTAGATACAAGCAACGGGTAGATACACATCCATAAGGAACATACCCTCGAAGAACAACAAAGCTTTGTTAACGAGATGGAACTCGTGAATGATGTAGTCGAATGCTTGCCGATCTCAAGATCATGTGGAAGTCCTAGCACCGTAGATCAGTTGCGCATCCGTCCACGCACACACATTCAGGCCACCGAACAACCTCCACCTCCTCGCTCCAGTGATGTAGCGGAAGTAGCAACTCCTTCCAGATGAAATTCCACTGGGAATGCATCTCGATAATCCGAGACCATGGGGAAATAATTCTTGAGGGGGAGAGAGATCCTTCACGAGGAGGTGTGAGGAAGAAGGAGTGCGAGGGGGCCTTTTATAGGAGGAGGGGTAGACCTCCCCATGGTTGGCGCCCCACGGGGGTGACCCTCACTGTCAACACCCGGATTTCTAATCTCAGATGCCTGTTATGCCATACATAGCAATCCTAGGATTACAATTTTTGCGAGACATAATAGATTGGATATCACAATACATCATCCATTACATACCATAATAAGGTCTTATACAAATAAAGGATCTCATGATCCAGTCTTAGTACAATCAAGTAGCAGAATAAATAGCATAGCGGTGGGGTCCATCTTCAGTGTCACAAGCAATGCTGACGATGGGAGATGATTCTAGTTGTCGTAGCCGTCCTGCTATCCTCCTTTAGAGTAGTCCTCCTCATAGTCTGCCATAGGAATATCCTGGGACAAAGCCATGAGTACTCTTTAAGTACTCGCAAACTACCACTAACAAGTAGGATAGTTCTAGTATGAATGCTAACTCTAAGTTTAATTGTAAAGTTAAGTTTGAAACCTAAGCTGAGTTCAGAAACAAAGAAAGATAAAATAAAGTTTGAAATCACCTAAGTGGGAACTTAGTTATCATAGTCACAACTCTGTTGTGGTCAAGTCATGTTACAATTCATTTCATAAGTTGTTTTGAAAACATCTGACAACGGAACAGTATGGCCACTCCAACTGTCCATAACCACGGACGCGGCTATTCGAATAGTTTGACACTCTACAGAGGTGGTACACTTTCACCACAAGATTCGATACATCTACCAGGGATAACCCTGAATCATCATACTTACTATGCAGATAATCAAACATAACCTTTCCTTTACACACCCTAGTATAAGCACCTCTCCTATGAGCATGGCCTCCCAGCCATGACCATCTGTCATCCTGGGTACTACATAGGTGGATAACATTGAGAGGTAGCCTCAGCTCAGACCTCTCCTGTGAGGGACCTAATACTAATGCATGTAAACTTCCGGCTAAGCCTTATCCAATTCAGGTTTTGTGGTTGTACGGTAAAATTGGAATGGTATCGCATCCGAACCCAACCATAAGTTTTTATAAAAGGGGCTAAGGCTCATGCCTCAACATTTTCATCATCATAAACCATTTGTGTTTCTCAACACGTGTCAAAACAGCTCAATAGAATGACTCATCATTCCAAGGTTTTCACAAATCATTTTCACCAAGTATTCCCATCTAAAGTGAATCAAGTTTTGTTTTAGTTCCAACTACTAGGTTAAGAGTGTTCACTAATGTGGGATGCTAATCTCAATCTCATGCCATAGAATGACATCTAAGTCTAACTAGATAGGTCAAGTTTTATACTCTTTACGCTACCTTTAAACAAGTAAAGGACTTTGGTAAAGTAAAGGAAGTAAAGCTTGTAAATAAAACTTAGAGTAGGTACAAGTCAAGCGGTATAACCAAAGCATGCATAATGCCTTTGCTTAGGTTATCTAGTTTGCAAGGGTTAGCTTGCATTGCTAACTTGTATAATGCTAGCTTGCTAACAATAGCTTGCCTTGGTTGGTGCAGTGGTTGAAATTCTCTTCCTCCTCCTCTTGGTAGAACTCCTCCTCCTCGTAGACTTAGTCGGTACTATCGTCTATAAATACATACAGAATACACAATCACCAAACAATACTTAACTAGTCTACTTAGCACACTAAGGCACACATTTGATGATCTATTATCATCACAAGCATCACAAGGTTTAATGAACTAGCTTCATTTATTTTATTTGAGAAAAGTAATTTCTACTCATTGAAATTAACTAAGATTTAATCTTCTCCAATTAAAATATGGGATCATGTGGACACATGTCATCAACACATATTCTAACATATGGGAAGGTGATTTAAAGGTTGGATCACATTTTAATAAGTTTAAGTTCAATAATTAATGATTTAAAGTGACTAGAAATGCCTATATAGCATTATTTTGGTAGTAGTCCAAAGTCACTGCATGCAAACCTTAATATTATTACATATTCGGATAGGTATGGTTAAATGTGATTTTTGAGAGTTGGAATCAACTCAGAAGCTATTTTGGTTGATTTTAGAAAAATGTTTGAATGTGAAAAAGCTTATGTCTTGTTATTTTTAGTAGGAGAGATATCTAACTCTAATTGGTTTAAATCCAATGGGCTTTGATATATATTTACATTATCTTTCCAATAAAATTGGAATCACTCAATTTAGATTTATCAAACTCCCTGAATTGATTTTTGAACTAAGCGACAGAATTAAGTTTACTTCTAAAAAGAAAAACCTATATTTGAATTACTAGGTCAGCGCGGGAAACTAAATGGGTCGGCCCGTGTACACTCCACGTCGCTGAGAGCTGCTGACAGGGGTCCTTCCTGTCAGTGACTCATTAAACGTGAAGCGGTACGGGGCGATAATGACCACATGATTAGATCCTAGATCAACGGCTCACGGTCGTCGTCGACGACGGACTCGTCGCCGGCGAGACTGAACCCTAGCACCGTCAGTGGGGGTATGGTGGGGGCATACCAGGGCTCCAGATAGTGCAGCGATGGGGAAGATTGAACGAGATGACGACATCATACTCAGACGAGGTCGCGGCAGGGGCTGAGGTGGACGAAATCGACGGGGACTTCTCCTCCTCTGCAGCGGCTACCTTCGGCGGAATTTCGGCGATGGGCTGCTCGAGCGGCTCTGGAGAGAGAGGGGAAACGATCAGTGGAGAGAGGGGAGTGGAATGGTGTGGCGATTGAGGCTGGGGGTGGCCTCCTTATATAGGCTCGACGAGGGGACCGAATGGTATGGGCGGAGCTCGTCGGTGACGACGGCACAGGGGGCTACCGGGGTGGGCGAGGTATGCGGATTGTGGGCAGTCTGCTGGCGGTCATCTACGGTGTAATGGCGTGGCTAGGGGCGGTGGCTAACCATCGGGAGCTTCCCGCGCTCTGAGGGACAGAGGTGGTACTCGACGGTGCTCCTGGCGACTACGGGTCGTGTAGCGGTGCACAGCCGTGTCTGGCAGGTTGGTGTGGTCAAGGCAGAGTGGCGTGCACGGTTTAGTGTCGAGGCACAATCTGCGGCATGCTGGCGGCGAGGGCGCTCTAGCGTGCTCTAGCGCGGTGCAGAGAGGAAAGGGCGACGCTTCTCTGGGGTGGTCCAGGGGATGGCAGTGATCGTGGGGTGGACCGTGGGCGGCGGTGAGGTCACGCCTCACTCCCTGGAGCGGCGGAGAGGGGCTGGTGGTCGCCTGGGGCTTCTGCACTCTTGGCCGACGAGCATGGCCTTGGGGTGGCGGTGCACTACTGCTAGGGACAAAGGGGTGGGGTGATTATGGTTTGGTTAGAGCTAGGAGGGACAGAGGGAGTAAGTTAAGGTCAAATGGGTGGCAAAACCCTGTAGAAACAGTGAGCTAGAACTAGAGTGTGATTCATGCCTGCCAAGTGTTTGACAAAATGGCCGCATGAAACTTTTATTTGAATTTTTTGTGGGTGCTTTGAAATGATGCTTGGTAGACTGTGGTTGCTAGGATTTATTAAATGGAATTCATTTGAGTGGTTTTTGAAAAAGTGTTATCTATACATATGAACTAGATTCAATTTTCAAATGTCATTTAAAATTAGAGTTTGAATGTTTTTGGGAGATCACAAAGTGGTCCTTGGTAGATCACTACTTGTACTAGCAAGGGGTGCAAAGATACACATTTTTCTCTGTTTGAATTTGAGTGCTAGGAATAGCCAAAGTAGGCTAGGTAATTAAAATGGCAAAAGTGACCATTTGCCTTATTTAATTCTTTTTTATTTCTTTTTTCTTTGGGATTTGCTTGGGGGTGATCTAGATGATGTGACATTCATCATAGAACCATTTTACAACCATTATAACACACAATCATGGCAATTCAAAACAATTCCAATTTAAATGCAACACTCATATGAATGCTTAAAGATTTTGAATAGAAAAAGTTTTTGTTAACCCTAAGTTGGGTAGATTTGATCTTGATCACTTGGATTAAAGTTTTGGGATGTTACAAACCTTCCCCCTTAAACAAAATCTCGTCCCGAGATTTAAGACAGAAAACTAGGAACTAAAGAGATCTGGGAACTCAGTCCTAATGTAATCTTCTCGCTCCCATGTGGCTTCTTCGGTATGGTTGCTCCATTGAATCTTAAGAAATTTGATACTCCTGGTCCTGGTGGTTCTGTAGGCTTCCTCCAAGATATAGATGGGCACTTCACGATACGTCAGATCCTTTGTTGATATCAACAGCTCGGTGATCGATGTTCTTGAAAACTTCGGTCTTCTCCGGTACTTCTAAGCATTTGCGAAGTAGCGAGATATGGAACACATTGTGGATGGCTGACATCTCTTCTGGCAATTCCAGTTGATACGATACTTCTCCTCGACGATTCAGAATCTTGAAGGGTCCGATATATCTGGGGCTAACTTTCCTTTCAGACTAAAACGTTGGGTTCCCTTCAATGGTGAAACCTTGAGATACACAAAATCTCCGACATTGAAAGTCAGGTCTCTCCTTCTCTTGTCAGCATAACTCTTCTGTCTCGATTGGGCGGTCTTGAGGTGGTCACGGACTTTGTGAACCTTCTCTTTGACTTCTCGGAGAATGTCGGGTCCGAAAATCTGACTATCTCCTACTTGTGACCAATTCAAAGGGGTACGACACTTTCTTCTGTATAGGACTCAAATGGTTCCATTTGCAAACTAGCTTGATAGCTGTTGTTGTATGAGAATTCTGCAAAAGGTAGACAGTCTTCTCATTTTGATACATATTCTAACACACAAGCTCTCAACATATCCTTTAGGATTTGGTTGACACTTTTAGTCTGTCCATCGGATTTTGGGTGATAAGCGGTGCTGAAATTCAACTTGGTTCCTAATCCTTCCTAGACTTTTGGCCAAAATCTTGAGGTAAATTGGGTTCCTCGATCTGATACTATGGTCTTGGGGGTTCCATGCAAACTAATAATTCTAGCAATATACAACTCTGCTAGCTTCGAACTCTGCTAGGTTGTCTTGACAGGTATAAAATGAGCTACCTTGGACAGTCTATCAATGATGACCCAGATTGAGTCATTTCCCCTACTAGAAGTAGGCAAACCAGTGATAAAGTCCATTCCGACAGAATCCCATTTCCATTCCGGAATCTTCAAGGGTTGCAATAGTCCTGCGGGTCTCTGATGTTCCGCTTTGACTCTTTGACAGATATCACACTTGGCGATGTAGCTTCCGATTTCTCTCTACATCTTGTGCCACCAAAATTGCTCTTTTAAATCCTGATACATCTTTGTTCCTCCGGGGTGGATAGAATAAAGAGTATCATGAGCTTCTTGCATGATAACTTGCTTCAGCTCTAAATCTGCTGGCACACAGATACGACCTTTGTACCACATAACTCCTTCTTCGCCTTCGGTGAATCCAGGTACCTTTCCTGTACCAATACGACGTTTGATTCAGTCGATGCTTTCATTTCCCTTCTGGGCTTCCTTGATTTGGCTAATCAAAGTGGGTTGAAGTTCAATGCTAGCTAAGAATCCTTTGCTAACTAGCTCAGTCCTAAACTACTCCAACTCCTCATACAAACTTGGTTGCTTCTCCTTGAGCATGGTGTTTAACCTACACGGCAATCTGCTGAGACCATCCGCTACCACATTGGCTTTGTCGGGGTGATAATGAATGTTAAGGTCATAATCCTTGATTAACTCTATCCATCTCCTTTGCCTCATATTCAGCTCCTTATGAGGGATAATATACTTCAAGCTTTTGTGATCTGAGTAAATCTCACAGTGATTACCCATAAGATAATGACACCAGGTCTTCAATGCCAAAACTACGGTTGCTAACTCAAGATCATGGGTCAGATAATTCTGCTCATGCTTCTTCAGTTGTCGAGATAGATACGCGATGACTTTGCCTTCTTGCATCAACACACATCTGAGACCAATCTTGGATGCATCACAATACACATCAAATGGATTCTTGATATCTGGCATAATCAATATTGGGGCTGAAATCAATCTCTTTTTGAGCTCTTGAAAACTTGCTTCACATTTGTCGGTCCATTCGAACTTCTTGTCCTTCTACAACAATTGGGTCATAGGTCTTGCGATACTTGAAAATCCTTCTACGAACTTGCGGTAATATCCCGCTAATTCGAGAAATGCACGGACTTGGGTTTGAGTGGTTGGGGCTTCCCATTCTTCGACATCTTTGATCTTGGCGGGATCAACAGCGACTCCTCCGACAGACAAAATATGTCCTAGGAATCCTACTTCTTTCAGCCAAAACTCACATTTGCTGAACTTGGCATACAGCCGATGCTCTCTAAGGGTTTCAAGGATGATTCTCAGATGTTGTTCATGCTCTTTTTCTGACTTGGAGTAGATAAGGATATCATCGATAAACACAACGACAAACTTGTCCAGAAAATTCATAAAGATCTTATTCATGAGATTCATGAAATAAGTAGGGGCATTGGTTAATCCAAAAGACATGACCGTATACTCGTATAATCCATAACAAGTAGTAAAGGCGGTCTTCGGAATATCCGTTGCACGAAACTTAAGTTGGTGATAACCAGTCCTAAGATCAATCTTAGAGAACACATTTGCTCCAGTCAACTACTCAAATAGATCCTCTATCTTTGGAAAAGGGTACTTGTTTTTGATTGTGACGTCATTCAACTTCCTATAATCTGTGCACACACGGTTGCCTCCATCTTTCTTGTTGACGAATAACACTGGCGATCTCCATGGCGATGTCCTTGGTTGAATCAAGCTTGTTGCTAACATAGCATCCAGTTGCTTCTTCAATTCCACTAACTCTGAGGGGTTCATACTATAGGGTCTCTAGGCTATGGGTCCGGTTCCAGGGATTAGTTCAATAATGAACTCAATATCCCTATTCGGGGGCATAACGGGCAATTCATCTGGGAATACGTCGGGGTATTCACAGACTACTCTGACTTGGTCAATGGTGGGTAGGTCTAGACTCTTATTACACTTGAATTGACGGGGCAAGGTTTCAGATATATGCTCTACTGAGACTCCAAAGCTACTGGTCATGGTGATGGCTTTCTTGGCACAGTCAATCAATCCTTTATGCTTTGACATCCAATCCATCCCTAATACTATTAGATTGGCATAAAAATCTATCCCATGTATTCTGGTAGGCACAACTTTGCAAATTTTTGTAGCTTTTGTAGTTGAACTAGGTATTTGAATTATCATGACATGCTTCAAGTTGGTTGGGTGAATCTTACTAGTGCATGAAAATTCTTCGGTGAAAAATGAGTGCGATGCTCCGGAATCAAACAACACTCTTGCTAAAACTGAGTTGACAAGAAAACATACCAGCACTACATCTGGTGCTTCTTGGGCTTCTTCGGCGTTCATGTGGAAGAGACGGCCGTTGCGGTTGTGAGTGTTCCCTGGGACGAATCTTCTTCTTGGTTGAATACGACGCTGCTGTTGAGCTGGGGCATTCACATTGGTAGTGGCGGCAATCTTCTTGGGGCACTCATTGGAATAGTGACCCTTCACTCCACACTCGAAACACGTAATTTGAGACTTGTCTTTTGCTGCCACGAGCACAGCATTGCTTCCAGTTCTAGGTGCAGTGTTGTTGTTGTTGTTCTTGGGAGGTGCACGGTTGAAATTGCTGGAGTTGCCATGGTGATTGTTGTTTCCTCCGGACTTCACATTTCTTCTACTACGGTTGGGGTAGCTTGGGCGAGACATTGGGGGTCGATTGTTCCTCGGTGCATATCCGGCAGAAGGGTTGGGACGGTACTTCTGGTGACTGTTGGATCCAGCTTGGTGCATCATACGGCGTTTGCATTTGTCGTTTGCTTGACCGATCTTCCCTTCCAACTGAATGGCAGCGTCAACTAGCTCTTCGAGATCCTCGAAACGGATGTTGACGAGGACAGTCTACATCTCATCATGCAGTCCGTTTAGGAATCTCTCCTTCTTCTTTGCCTCCATGTTGATCTCATCAGGTGCATACCTGGCTAGGGACAAGAATCTATCACGGTACTCCACTACAGTCATTCTGCCTTGCTTCAACTCTCTGAATTCATACCTCATTCTGGTGACGAGACCCTGCGGCACGGGGGTGCGGCTGAACTTGATTTTGAAGGCTTCCCATGTCATCACTTGACCATGGTTCATTGTGCGGGTGTTGTTCCACCATGCTCTTGCATCTCCTGCCAAATAGTGGGTGGCAAAAAGAACTTTCTCGTTGGCATCCACTCCTGCTACTTCTAAGTTGTTCTCCATTGTCTGCAACCAGTCATCAGCATCCAGTGGGTTCTCTGAAGTACTAAAGATTGGGGGATTGGTATTCTAGAAGTTTTGGAGTTTGGATCCATGATGATCCTGATTTCCTTGGTTCTAGTTGTTGTGAGCCATTTGGGCGATCTGCTGCAGTGTTGCTAGATTAGCTTGGCGCTCTACCCTACTAGCTTCACGGTCTACAATGAGAGTCTGCAGAATCTGCAGCATTGGGTCTTGCAATGAGCTGCTCCCTCCTTGGTTTCCACGAGTCATGTGAAGATTAAGGTAGATAAAGGGGCAAATGGGAAAGTTCTAAGGTTCATGGTTTTGATTTCAAAGCTAAAACTTTGAGTTTGACTCAGGTTTTGCAACTAACTTCTTTTCATTCATTCAAGCAAAGCACACGATACAAACACACACACACACCACAACATCAAAGGAAAACAGATGGTTTTAAGAACCATTCTGTAAGCTATGATACAATGGGACCTATACTCCTCACTCTATGATAGTGCTCTAGTGCATCTACTCATCATCGATGAAGTCGGAGTCATCATCGTCGGTGTAGAAGTCCACAGCATCCTCCTCTAGATAGTCATCATCATTGCTGAGGTAGGAGTCAATATCCCCTTGGATATCTTCACCTTCCTCTTCTTCTTCCTTTGCTGCAATCTGAGCTTCTTTCTCCTTGATGGTCTTCTCGAGGTCGGCCACCTTCTTGCGAAGACGGTCAATGGTGTGATCCTTCTTTGCGCGCTGACGGCGAAGAGACTGGCGATCCTTGACGAGCAGTGAGAAAGTGTAGGCCTTCTGGGCGGCAAGGGCGAGGTTGTTGTTGGCGACCTCTCTAGCATTGCCAAGTCCTTCTGTCTGTCATACAGTAGGAAGTCGAGGTTCTCCACTTGACACTTCAGTATTGGGTGACTTGGCATCTCTAGCGGCGTTCCCATGGAATCACGCCTTGCATAGTGAACAAAGCGGGTCCCTTGGATTAGGTTGACACTCAGGGCACACAGACGTGCGAGAGCTTCATGCATTGCCCTGGCTAATCCATCTAGCCAGCTGTTCTCTCTCACTGAGAACTAAATCCTCCCAGATACTGGTGCTTCTATCTTGCCTCGAAGATCAGCAGTCACTAGCCATTGTAAACCTCCTCCCGGTGGACCCGGAAGTTGAGCTCCAAGGAATTCCGGATGAGGACGCTACAAGAACTGAGACAGTGCATCAAGATCCCTCTCAAAGATCAGCTGGCCTCTGTTGCCCAACTAGTAGAACTTGTTGTATTGGGCTTCCATCTATAAGAATTTAGGATGAGAAAGTTAGTGAAGTGATCAAGTGTGTCAAAGTTTTATGTAGTAATGTAATAATTTGGAGGAACGTGAATTTTGTTGAGAGAAAGAATCCCTAAGGGTAAGACAGGAAATAGTTTTCATAAATACTCACTTTGGTTTTTGAAACTAAGTTTTTGTTCGGGCGTCCATTCTAACTAGGGTCTCCTACGGTCAGGATGGCTCTGATACTAACTTGTCAACACCTGGATTTTTAATCCTAGATGCCAGTTATGCCATACATCGCAAACCCAGGATTACCATTTTTGCGAGACATAACATATTGGATATGACAGTACATCATCCATTACAAACCATAATAAGGTCTTATACAAATAAAGGATCTCATGATCTAGTCTTAGTACAATCAAGTAGCGGAATAAATAGCATAGCGGGGGGGGGGGGGGTCCATCTTCAGAGTCACAGGCAATGCTGACGATGGGAGATGATCCTAGTTGTCGCCACCGTCCTGCTGTCCACCTTCAGAGTAGTCCTCCTCATAGTCTGGCCATAGGAATAGCCAGGGACAAAGCCATGAGTACTCTTTAAGTACTCGCAAACTACCACTAACAAGTAGGATAGTTCTAGTATGAATGCTAACTCTAAGTTTAATTGTAAAGTTAAGTTTGAAACCTAAGCTGAGTTCAGAAACAAAGAAAGATAAAATAAAGTTTGAAATCACCTAAGTAGGAACTTAGTTATCATAGTCACAACTTTGTTGTGGTCAAGTCATGTTACAATTAATTTCATAAGTTGTTTTGAAAACATCTGACAACAGAACAGTATGGCCACTCCAACTGTCCATAATCGTGGACGCGGCTATTCGAATAGTTTGACACTCTGCAGAGGTGCTACACTTTCACCACAAGATTCGATACATCTGTCAGGGATAACCCTGAATCATCATAATTTGTATGCAGATAATGAAACATAACCTTTCCTTTACACACCCTAGTATAAGCACCTCTCCTATGAGCATGGCCTCCCAGCCATGACCATCTGTCATCCTGGGTACTACATAGGTGGACAACATTGAGAGGTAGCCTCAGCTCAGACCTCTCCCGCGAGGGAACTAATACTAATGCATGTAAACTTCCGGCTAAGCCTTACCCAATTCAAGTTTTGTGGTTGTACGGTAAAATTGGAATGGTATCGCATTCGAACCCAACCATAAGTTTTTATAAAAGGGGCTAAGGCTCATGCCTCAACATTTTCATCATCATAAACCATTTGTGTTTCTCAACACGTGTCAAAACAGCTCAATAGAATGACTCATCATTCCAAGGTTTTCACAAATCATTTTCACCAAGTATTCCCATCTAAAGTGAATCAAGTTTTGTTTTAGTTCCAACTACTAGGTTAAGAGTGTTCACTAATGTGGGATGCTAATCTCAATCTCATGCCATAGAATGACATCTAAGTCTAACTAGATAGGTCAAGTTTTATACTCTTTATGCTACCTTTAAACATGTAAAGGACTTTGGTAAAGTAAAGGAAGTAAAGCTTGTAAATAAAACTTAGAGTAGGTATAAGTCAAGGGGTATAACCAAAGCATGCATAATGCCTTTGCTTAGGTTATCTAGCTTGCAAGGGTTAGCTTGCATTGCTAACTTGTATAATGCTAGCTTGCTAACAATAGCTTGCCTTGGTTGGTGCAGTGGTTGAAATTCTCTTCCTCCTCCTCTTGGTAGAACTCCTCCTCCTCGTAGACTTAGTCGGTACTATCGTCTATAAATACATACGGAATACACAATCACCAAACAATACTTAACTAGTCTACTTAGCACACTAAGGCACACATTTGATGATCTATTATCATCACAAGCATCACAAGGTTTAATGAACTAGCTTCATTTATTTTATTTGAGAAAAGTAATTTCTACTCATTGAAATTAACTAAGATTTAATCTTCTCCAATTAAAATATGGGATCATGTGGACACATGTCATCAACACATATTCTAACATATGGGAAGGTGATTTAAAGGTTGGATCACATTTTAATAAGTTTAAGTTCAATAATTAATGATTTAAAGTGACTAGAAATGCCTATATAGCATTATTTTGGTAGTAGTCCAAAGTCACTGCATGCAAACCTTAATATTATTACATATTCGGATAGGTATGGTTAAATGTGATTTTTGAGAGTTGGAATCAACTCAGAAGCTATTTTGGTTGATTTTAGAAAAATGTTTGAATGTGAAAAAGCTTATGTCTTGTTATTTTTAGTAGGAGAGATATCTAACTCTAATTGGTTTAAATCCAATGGGCTTTGATACATATTTACATTATCTTTCCAAAAAAATTGGAATCACTCAATTTGGATTTATCAAACTCCCTGAATTGATTTTTGAACTAAGCGACAGAATTAAGTTTACTTCTAAAAAGAAAAACCTATATTTGAATTACTGGGTCAGCGCGGGAAACTAAATGGGCCGGCTCATGTACACTCGGCGGCACTGAGAGCTGCTGACAGGGTGGTCCCGCCTGTCAGTGACTCATTAAACGCGAAGCGATACGGGGCGATAAGGACCACACGATTAGATCCTAGATCAACGGCTCACAGTCGTCATCGACGACGGACTCGTCGCCGGCGAGACTGAACCCTAGCACGGTCAGTGGGGGTATGGTAGGGGCATACCAGGGCTCCAGCTAGTGTGGCGATGGGGGAAATCGAACGAGACGATGACGGCAGACTCAGGCGAGATTGCGGCAGGGGCTGAGGTGGACGAAATCGACGGGGACTTCTCCTCCTCTACAGCGGCTACCTCCGGCGGAATTCCGGCTATGCGCTGCTCGAGCGGCTCCGACGAGAGAGGGGAAACAATCAGTGGAGAGAGGGGAGTGGAATGGTGTGGAGATTGAGTCTAGGGGTGGCCTCCTTATATAGGCTCGATGAGGGGACCGAAAGGTCTAGGCAGAGCTCGTCGGTGACGACGGCACAAGGGGCTACCAGCGTGGGCAAGGTAGGCGGACGGTGGGCAGTCTGCTGGCAGTCATCTACAGCGTAATGGCGTGGCTAGGGGCGGTGGCTAACGGTTGGGAGCTTCCCGCGCTTGGAGGGATAGAGGCGGTCCTCTACGGTGCTCCTGGCGACTATGGGTCGCGCGGCGGTGCACGGCTGTGTCTGGCGGGTTGGTGTGGTCAAGACGGAGTGGAGTGCGCGGTCTAGTGTCGAGGCGCGATCTGTGGCTTGCTGATATCTACGCACTTCTATTCTTGTAGACAGTTGTTGGGCCTCCAAGTGCAGAGGTTTGTAGAATATCAGCAAGTTTTCCCTTAAGTGGATCACCCAAGGTTTATCGAACTCAGGGAGGAAGTGGTCAAAAGTATTCCCTCTCAAGCAATCCTGCAATCAAGATACAAGTCTCTTGTGTCCCCAACACACCCAATACACTTATCAGGTGTATAGGTGCACTAGATTCGGCGAAGATATAGTGAAATACAAGTGGTATGGATAATTATAAGTAGTAACGATGATAGAGAATAGTTTGATGGCGTGGAAGAGACTAAAGGCAAACTGAAATAAAGATGAAAGCAAGCAAACATGTAACAGATCTAATTGCAAACGGTGTTTCAATGCTTAGAAACAAGCCCTAGGGATCATACTTTCACTAGTGAACACTCTCATATAAATATATTCTTCTTTATGATACTACGCTGAACTACTCTCCGGTTGGACACTCTAATAAATGGTAGGGCTATAACAGCACACCTCAAAGTTCATCTTTCCCATCTAGAAAACCCCACACTGTCACCTTGAGTACTAGATGAGTCCAACAAACACCACAATTTCATAAAGACATCCAACTCCAAATATAACTCATAACAAGTATTTGTAATCTCTAGCCTAAGTGCCACCATGGTGTGCACGCTGTCACTTTCACACACATGGGGAGAGCAGAGATCTATTAAAGCACTTGAGTAGCAAGGTAGATCTATAGATTACAAGCTCATGATCACAACATGATCATGCATAGAGAGAGAGAGAGATGAACACATAGCTACCGGTAGAACCCTTAGCCTCGAGAGAGAACTACTCCCTCCTGATCATGGGAATCAGCAAGGGTGATTGAGATGGCGGTGGAGATTGATGGAGATGGCTCCGAGGGCAGTTCCCCGCCCCGGCAGGGTGCTAGAACAGAGACTTTCTGTCCCCCGAATCTCCCCTTCGGTGGCGGCGGTGCTGCGGAACTTTTCTTGGATTTCTGATTGACGATCTAGGGTTTTGGTATCAGGAGGCTCTAATAGGCGAAGGAGGCAAGGTCGGTAGCCAGCCAGGGGGCCCACACCATACCCTGGCCCGGCCTTGGGGTACCCGTGCCTGGGGGGGTGTGGCCACCCTGTGGCCCCTCTCCGACTCCTTCTGGCTCCGTGAGTCTTCCAGGAAAATATGAACTTTGGCTTTTGTCCCGTCCAATTATGAGAATATTCATTTTCTGACTTTCCTGGAACCAAAAATAGCAGAAAACAGGCAGCTGGCACTGTGGCTCTTGTTAATAGGTTAGTCCAAGAAATCAAATGAAAAGTACTCCAAAGTGTGGACAAAACACAAGAAAGTAGATAAAACCAAGCATGGAACATCAAAAATTATAGATACATTTGCAATGTATCAACATCCCCAAGCTTAACTCCTGCTCGTCCTCGAGTAGGTAAGTGATAAAAAGAAAGAATAATTTTTGAGGTGACATGCACCATCATAAACTTGATCAAAGTATTCGTAAAATATTCAAAGCTGGGATCATAGTACTTCAATCATAACATGAAAGACAAAGTTCTAGCAATAAGACAAAGAAACTATGATGCAACATGAAAAGGCACAAACAAAAGATTCATGAATAACAATGCTTTGCAAGACGTTTGTTTGTTTCACATAAAGAAAACATAGCATAGCAGCATTCAGCTTGTCCCTCATAGAGTACCAAACATAAATGCATAGGACACCTTCAAAGTTCATAAGAGTGACTAGATACAATTAGTTTAAAACAAGCAATATCAATTTATGCATCAATAACCTAGCCTTGGGACAATGCACATAGAACTAAGAATGGCCACTATGCTCTCAAAGTAGGTGCATAAAGATAGAAGGTGGAGACTCAATATAATGGTGGAAGAAAGGCCTTTATAAAAGGAAGTAGGGATTCAAGTATCATAAAGAGCTTCCAAAAATTATGGTACTTATAGCTTTCAGCTCCCATTGCCCCTATCATAAGCATCTTGAAGTGATTAAGGTTAAAGTGAACAAACTATGGTGTACATGCTTGACGAAGTATAAGTTAGAAATCTCATGTCCCTTGTATACGAGGGTCGCTCCTCATGCTACTCAAGTTTAGTCACTGGTAAGTTCTTGTCATCGTAAGTACATGTGTATCATAGAGAACTACCAACAGGGTACCCCTTACCCGATGATACTGAAGAATCCCCATATCAAAATGACAAGGCAAGCAGACAACGAGCATCTCATAAATCTTCTTATTTACCATGGTAATATGGTGCTTTTTTCTCTCTTTCCTCTTTTCATAATATCTCTTTTTTCTCTTTTCTCTTTTTTTCTCAATATAGGACTCTTTTTTTATAAGAAGAATGCTTCATAGACAGCTTATTATGGTTACGCTGCAGGTTTCCACCATGTCAGCATGGATTAGACCAGCGGCCCAGGCGTTTCTCTAACACATATACATAACTCCGTGGACTTACAAGCTCCCCTTTCATTTCACACCGACGACATCCATAGACAAAAGAGCATGATATCAACTAGGTACAAAGTACCCGTGCAATATTGAAAGCATTCCCCATGACAGCATGGTTCTGCTAATCCCCAACAAATAAGTGCAAGCATATACAACATAGACGACACAATGGTTCAAGTTTATTAAGGGCAAAGAAAAGTAAAGTGTGCCATCAAGTTCGTGAGAGCTTTAATCACTAATTTTCACATAACAAGTTTAATTTGGAAGGTAGATAAAAACATGAATATACTTGGAATAACATATCCTAGTAGGTAGGTATGGTGGACTCTTTGGAATAACTTGGTTTAGGGAGTTGGATGCATGAGTGGAACTCATACTTGGTTGTGGAGGCTAGCAAAAGACTGGGAGCGACAAACTAAGAGAGCAATAATGGCCATAATCATGCAGAGCGACAAAACATCATTGATCAAAGCATAAAGTGATACTACAAGTTGAAAACAAAAGGATCATAAAGGCTATGGTGACTTGAGATAGTCATAACATGGTGTGAACATGCGCCAAGTCAACCCAAATAAAGCATCAAAGGAGAATACGACAATACTATGCTTTAATATGCTAAAACAACGCATGATTCATCCAAGGCACATTAAGCAATCTCAATTGTTTATAACAAGTCATGCTACAACAAAGAATACTAAGCATAAAGCCAAAATCATATCAAGCATGGCATGACAAAGCATAGGCCACAGTCAAAAACAAGCTCTCTTTACCACTTAAGCATGAACTTTCCTACTCTTTTCCAACCCAAACCAAACTATTTGAAAACCAATGCACGAAAGAGGGGGGTCCAACCAATTTATTCAGCAAACTAAGAAAACTAAGAAAATGAAAAACCAAAAAAAAAACGAAAAAGAAGACGCTCCAAGAACAACACAACTGTGCATGAAACAATAAAAACGAAGCGTTTGGAAGAAACCTGGGATTTTTATTGATGAAGAAGGGGATGCCTTGGGCATCCCCAAGCTTTGATGCTTTTACTTCTTGGATATTTCTTGGGGTGGCACGCGTGGTATCCCCAAGCTTGAGCTTTAGTCCATCCTTCATCTCATTACTCATTCCTTCCATACACCCGAAATTTTTCCTTCATACAAAACTTCACACAATCTTTATTAGCAACATTAGTGCACTCAAGATAATAGGTCTTTAGGTTCAGTTCCAACACCAATAAAACTTCAATTAAAACACAAGCTACTGTAGCACTTCCCTCAAAAAGCTCAATTCCCCAAAAGAACTCAAAAAGGAACCAACAAGGAGCAAATGCAAATAATGGCAAAAATCTGTCAAAACAAAGCAGAAGGTAAAGACGAATTTGTTCGAAGACCTTCTGTTGCTCAAATCAAAATGTGTTGAACTAACAAAAGTTATATAACAACCTGGGGCAGAAGCACAAACATTCACGCCTCAAAAGGACGTACAGAGATTTTACACGAATTTTTACGGTGAAGAACAGAAATCTATTTCGAGACAGCAACTTTCCCAAGCATTACTTCTCACTCATTAGAGGTTACTCTTGGCACAAAACGCAAATAAAAGGATAAGGAGCGGTTATTACTGAGGTAATAACTTCCAAGACTCATATAAAACTTTTGGGTTATCTCCCAATAAGTACTTTTCTTTAACGCCTTTAAGTTAAGCATGATAGTTTGAGAAGATGCTCACATAAGAAATATGAATTGAAGTAAAAGAGAGCATCAAGAAGGAAATTCGAAGCACATTTAAGTCTAACCCACTTCCTATGCATAGGAATCTTGTAAATAAACAAGTCATTAAAGAACAAATCAACAAGCATAGGAAAGCAAAACAAGTGCAACTTCAAAATTTTCAACATAAAGAGGGGAAACTTAATATTATTGAGACACATAAAACCATGTTTCCCTCTCTCATAATAACTTTCAGTAGCATCATGAATAAAATTAACAATATAACTATCATAAGAAATATTCTTATCATGAGCCACATGCATAAAAGAATTAATACTCCCCACATAAACATAGTCATTCTTATTAAATGTAGTGGGAGCAAATTCAACAAAATAGCTATCATTATTATTTTCATCACCATAATCATCAAATATAGGAGGCATATTGTAATCATAATTAATTTCCTCCTCAATAGTAGGTGGACTGAAAATATCATATTCATCATTGTAATCATCATAAATGGGAGGTATAGTATCATCATAAGCAATAGAATAGTTATCCTCCAAAGTGTGTTCATTTGTAAACATATCATCATTGGAAGGAACATGGATTGCACTAATAGTATAGCAATTATTAATATCATCATTTTCAGAATTGCTACCGAAGAGATTATTAGTATCAAAAGTAGTGTGCTTTTCCCAATCATGATCACTACTATAGGTAATAGGCATAGGAACATCATCGAATTCAGACTCATCAAAAACTATAATAGGAGCAACATGCTTAGGGGAAAATATCGTTTCCTCTCTCCTTTTACTCCTCCTTTTCTTCTTTTTCTTCTTGTCTTTAGGAGGGAGAGGCTTGAAAGGAAGCTTCTCCATATACCCTGGTTCATTGTTAGAGACAATAGAAGAAACTTTGGAGGATTCCTCCTTTTTCATTAATAAGACCAAAACACATATTAGTCATGTCATATTTTGGTAAGATCTCATCATTTATAATATTTTGTATGTAAGTATTTGTGTGGCAATTATCAACACAATAAACATGACAACCATGCATGACACTATTCATATCAAAAGCACCCATATCTACCAAAGAGGTTTTTCTTGATAACTCTTCACACCCCAAAAATAATGTAAGTTCATCATGCTGATTAGGAGTGATCATGTCATCACAATACAAACTTGTAGTACTCATTGGATTAGAAGGGCTATTATTATGTCCTGAGCATTGAAAATTGAATGACCCACTTCAAAGCAAAGTTCACAAATAAAAGGATAGAGGGCACGATCTTTTTTACCAAGATCATTTAGAGCCCTATACCACGTTCTAGTTTTTTCATTCCTGTGGGTGATACAATATTCTTCTTCAATTTGATTATTCTCACAAGCTCTATGTATTCCACAAAAATTAACATGCTTATAAGAAGTAGTACTTCAGAGGTTTGAGCATGTTTATTGCTATCATTAACAAAAAAATTCATTTTCTATGCAAGTGTCTTTATAAGGCTCATGATACATGTCCCATTTTTATTTAGGAGCATTAATATGAGAAGAAAAGGTTGTATAACAATCAACAAGAATTTGAGGATCAAGACCATATTTAGCACTGAGCTCCTGAAAATCAACAGTTTCAGCCAAAGACTTAATGCAATCATACTCATAGTTTATACCTGGTTCTTTACCTTTGTTGTTATCCCAATCTTCGGTATTGATTTGAATTGTTTCAAGAAGATCCCACTTAGCTTTGACCTCCTTACTTGTGAAGGATCCCTCTAAACAAGTATCTAGACAGTCCTTGTAATGGCCTGAAAGCCTTGCATAGAAATTATTAATAACAATATTACTAGGGAGCTCATGAATGGGACATTTGAGCATTAGTGACTTCAATCTCCCCCATGCTTGGGCAATACTTTCTCCATCATGTGGATGAAACTTATAAATATAATTCCTATATTTATGAATTTCATGAGGAGGATAAAATTTAGAGTAAAAGATAGATTCAAGTTCCTTCCACTCCAAATGATGAGGATCATCTAGTAGCTCATACCACTCCCTTGCTTTGCCCTTAAGTGAAATAGGGAATAACTTCCTCTTAACTTCGTTTATTGAAATACCTGCACACTTGAAGAACTCACATAATTCATGTATAAAGAGTAAATGATCACCAGGATGGATAGTTCCATCTCCAAAATAGCAGTTATTCATAACACGTTCAACAATTTTTATAGGTATTTTAAAAGGGATGCTTTTAGTATGTGGATTTTAAATATCACAAGTATCATCAGAATTACCACAAATGGGAGAAAAACTATCATCAAAGAAAATTTTCTTCTTTAAACCTGGGGAATTAAAAAGATCATTTTCATAAAAACCAACTTCCCCAAGCTTAGATGTTTCCATAGCATTAGTAACAAAGGTGTTCAAAAGATTCATACTAATAACATTGTTATTAGCATGCAAAGAAAGTTCCATGGGTTTTTTAATTTTCTTTTCAGACAATTCAAGTTCTATCTTAGGAAAAATACTAAAAAGCTCTCTAATTTTGTTGTTGTTTTCCATTAAGCCTAACTAGTGAAAACAAGAAACAAAAAGACAAAATTGCAGAATCTAAAGGAAATAACTTCGAGCACTCACACCGGAGGATGTGATTACCTTTTACCTTACCTCCCCAGCAACGGCGCCAGAAAATAGCTTGATGTCTACGCACTTCTATTCTTGTAGACAGTTATTGGGCCTCCAAGGGTAGAGGTTTGTAGAACAACAGCAAGTTTTCCCTTAAGTGGATCACCCAAGGTTTATCGAACTCAGGGAGGAAGTGGTCAAAGGTATTCCCTCTCAAGCAATCCTGCAATCAAGATACAAGAAGTCTCTTGTGTCCCCAACACACCCAATACACTTATTAGGTGTATAGGTGCACTAGTTCGGCGAAGAGATAGTGAAATACAAGTGGTATGGATAATTATAAATAGTAACGGTGATAGAAAATAGTTTGATGGCGTGGAAGAGACTAAAGGAAAACTGAAATAAATATGGAAGCAAGCAAACATGTAACAGATCTAATTGCAAACGGTGTTTCAATTCTTAGAAACAACCCCTAGGGATCATACTTTCCCTAGTGAACACTCTCATATAAATATATTCTTCTTTATGATACTACGCTGAACTACTCTCTGGTTGGACACTCTAATCAACGGTAGGGCTATAATAGCACACCTCAAAGTTCATTTTTCCCATCTAGAAAACCCCACACTGTCACCTTGAGTACTAGATGAGTCCAACAAACACCACAATTTCATAAAGACATCCAACTCCAAATATAACTCATAATAAGTATTTGTAATCTCTAGCCTAAGTGCCACCATGGTGTGCAAGCTGTCACTTTCACACACATGGGGAGAGCAGAGATCTATTAAAGCACTTGAGTAGCAAGGTAGATCTATAGATTATAAGCTCATGATCACAATATGAGCATGCACAGAGAGAGAGAGAGATGAACACATAGCTACCGGTAGAACCCCTAGCCTCGAGAGAGAACTACTCCCTCCTCATCATGGGAATCAGCAACAGTGATGGAGATGGCGGTGGAGATCGATGGAGATGGCTCTGGGGGCACTTCCCCGTCCCGGCAGGGTGCCGAAACAGAGACTTTCTTTCCCCCGAATCTCCCCTTCGGTGGCGGTGGCGCTGCGGAACTTTTCGTGGATTTTTGATTGATGATCTAGGGTTTTGGTATCGGGAGGCTCTTATAGGCGAAGGAGGCAAGGTCGGTGGCCAGCCGTGGGGCCCACACCATACCCTGGCGTGGCCTGGGTGTGGCTGAAGGGAATAAGCCCGAGAGGCAATAATAAAGTGGTTATTATCTTATTCCATGTTTATGATAAATGTTTATTTTGCATGCTATAACTGTATTAATTGGAAACATTAATACATATGTGTTTAATAAACAAAATACAAAGTTCCTAGTGTTGCCTCTCATATAAACTAGCTTGTTGATTAACAAGATGATCAAGGTTTCCTGATCATGGACATTGGATGTTGTTGATAACGAGGTCACAACATTGGTGGAATGATGTGATGAACATTCATCCGAAGTATAGCATTATGATCAAATTCATTATGTTTATATTTCTATAACATCATACGAAGTAATCTTAGTCCTTAGACCATGAGATCATGTTAATTGCTAACACCAGAAGAGTATCTTGATAACATCAAACGTCACACCGTAACAGGGTGACTATAAAGGTGGGTTCAGTGCTAAGAAGGTATTATGTTGAGGCTCATGGATTAAGAGTGGGATTTGTCCATCCCGATGACAGATAGATATACTCTGGGCCCTCTCGGTGATATCACATTGAAATAGCTTGCAAGCAAGTGATGTGATCACTAGAATGTTATATCACGGGAACGAGAAAAGAGTGCATGTCGGTAACGAGATCAAACTAGGTATTTGGATACCGATGATGGAATCTCGGACATGTCATATATTACGAGACAAAGGGATTTAGTTATGACGTTAAAGGTTCACACGATCACAAGGGTCATCGTTGAATATGTGGGAGTCAATACGGATCTCCAGGTCCCGCTGCTGATTATTGATTGGAGAGGGGTCTCGATCATGTCTCCATTATTCGCGAACCATAGGGTGACAAACTTAAGGGATACCGACACCATTTAGGAGCAAATATGTTTCAGATAAATATTAAGAAAGTGCTGGAATTATTTCAATAGACACCGAAACTGTTTCGGGTGAAATTGCTGAAATTGGTTCTGCATGCAATATTGAAATGTTGTAGGGGTTTTATGTGAATGTTTGTTAATTAAAGTAATTAACAAAATTCTGAATAAAATTAATAAAAGAGTTTTATTAAATGAGAGAGCATTAAATTTGGAGAAATTTAATGCATTTAAAGTGGAGACTTTAAAAGGGAATGTGAAGGGGCATTTTAATGTGGAGGGGGTTACCACCACATGAATGGGGGAGGTGAAGGGACACCCTCCCCTCCTCCTATAAAAGGTCCCCCTCTCACTCCTTCCACACACCTCCTCGTGAAGGATCTCTCTCCCCCTCTAGTATTATTCCCCCATGGTCTTGGATTAGCGAGATACATGTTCTCGGTGGCTTTATCTGGAAAGGAGTTGCTGCTTCCGCTGCTTTGCTGCAGCGAGGGACGGAGGTTGTCAGGGTACCGGATGTGTGTGCGATCACGGATGCACCGCTGCTTTGCGATGCTGGACTTCGTGGTGCTGGACTTGCTGGAGCTGGAACTGAAGGACGTGCTGGAGCCAGACCTGCTGGACTTCATCACGATCTTGAGATAGGCAAGTGTACGACTACATCATCCACGAGTTCCATCTCGTTAACAACGCTTTGTTTTCTTCGAGGGTAAGTTCTCCATGGATGTATATCCACCTATTTCTTGTATCTAGTAGATAGATCTTGGCGTATAGTTCCCATCATAGAATTTTTTTTGTTTTCTATGCTGCGAACCCTTTAGTGGTATCAGAGCCTGAGCTATGCGTAGGTGCTTTGCACGGGTAGTACACATATGTTTATATGTGGGCGATGATCATTATGTTATTGCATCTTCTATGTATTTTGGATATTGGTGGCATAGTGGGATGAAGCGGCCCGGACAAACCTTACATGTCATCGTACATGAGACTGGTTCCACGACTGACATGCAACTAGTTTTGCATAAGTGGCTGGCGGGTGTCTGTCTCTCCTACTATAGTCAATATCTGATTTACAACGAGTTGCTAATAACTTGGTTATCCTCGTTGTGGTTCCATGTTCGTAGGTAAGAACGGTTCTATCTCCGAAAGCCCTAAGCCACGTAAAACTTGCAATGGATAAATTAGAGGTGTCTAGTTTAGATCATTGCTGGGCTAGTGTCTTGATATGGTATTGTTGTAAGTAGATGTATGATAGATACTCTTACAACACACTCAACGTGTAACTTCCATATACCTTGGCCTTACACACAAAGGAATGATAGAGATCATACCACGATGCAAATGATAGAGATCAAATTCATCGACCATATCATCTCACTTTACACATCAGATGCTTGCATCTTATATTGTTAGTTTGGAGTTTTAGTAGCATTATAAGATGATCCCTCATTTAAATATCAAGATAAAATGTGTTCTTCCTTAAGTATGCACCGTTCTATGGATCGTGTTTCGAGACATCACGGGATGATCGGGTGTACTCGACTCTGCGCTTTCATACAAACGGGTGTAAGACAGTTTTACACATGCGAGTACTAAGGTTCTTAATTGGCGAGCCTAGCATGTACAGACATGGCCTCGGAACACGGACCGAAAGGTTAAGCATGAGTCATATAGTTGATATGATGCCCATATAGATGCTCGCCTTTGAAGCTACACCGACTAACGTGATGATCGGACTTGGTGTAGTGGATTTGGTTCATGTAATCACCAAAAAGGCACGAGGGATGTTGTTTTTGAGTGGGAGTTCATTTCTAATTTGGATTAGTCGAACTCAATTTGTCATAAACTAAATCAAAGTGAATTTGCATAATTTGTTGTAGTCATTGGCATATGTTCACTACATTATGCTTAGTTTTAATTGAGATAATAGAACTATAGAATTCTGGATATTTACTTTACAAACCGGTATCGTATTGTTTTGAATGTCAATTTCAAGTTTATAAGTCCTATTGCAAACTTTCAACAAACTCTCTTTAGTCCATGAAGTTTAATAAGTAGTATTAAATCAAGAGCAAGAGTTCCAATGTTAGTATCTAAAGTATGATGTTTGCCTCCATGATTATTGATATTCAAAAGTTGTTTTAATATCAAGATTATATAGGAGCTGAAAATTGTTTCAGAAACCATCATGTGTGAAAGATATTATGATATCTGAAACAATGTATTTGGTTGCATTATGATAGAGTATAATTTAGCAAAATACATGTTCTCATATTGTATGAGAATTTGTGAAGGATGGAGATGCTAAGCATCCGGATCTCCCAAAAAGGTTTTGGGAACTAACATTATATTCGTGATTCTTCCTTACAGGCTATAGTAACTTGATCATGAAAGTTGTCATGATAAGGATGAATACAAGATGTAAGTAAAATGTTTACTACACTAATAGATTACTAAATAATGGATTTTTGAAAGAACACCAAACACTTGATGATGGTGATCCACTTCAAAGTGCAAGTCCAAAGGTATTAGTATTTGACTATATACACTTTGTACTATGTGTCATGTGAATGACACCACTATTGATGTTGATAGATTCTTTTAAAATAAAAGGAATTGTTGAAATATAATCTATAAAATATTTGGCAGAAAAGAAAAGGTTGGAGATGTCCAACTTAGGTATATAGAAGATATACATGTTATGGCTGCATTCCTTGCTTGTTAAACAATGTGGTTCTGAGGTATTGGATACCAGTATTGGATACCAAATTGGTTGGTGTGAAGTGTCATATAGAACAACATCATTCATGAACTACAATGGCCTAAGTAACTGACAAAAGAATAAGTGATGATGTTCGTCGAAAACAAATTTACTTACATCTTGATGTATATAGTCCATTATATGTAGCCATATGCGATGGATCTTTTTGCTTCATATGCTTTCTCCAAAAGAATCGAGCGAATATATCTGTATATTTACTTAAGAAGGAAGAAGTATGAAACATTTGAAAATTGTTCAAAGATTTTCAAGATGAAGTGAAAAATCATTGTAACAAGAAAATAAAATAGTTTATGATTTGATCATAAAGGAAGATATTTGAGTTACATGTTGAGCAAAACACTTAAGATTTGAGGAATTGTTCCATGATTTGTGTTTCTCGGTAAACCATAGGAGTATGGCATATTCGAGAGATGAAATCAAACCATGTTTGACATGATAAGATCAAAGGTGTCATTTATAAAACTGTCATTATGTTTTAAGGATTGAAGCTTTAGAGACTAGCACTTTTATACTGAAAAGAGCACCATTGTGATCCGTTGAAATGACACCATATAAGTTATGGTTTGGGATAAAACCCGAATTGTCTTTCCTTAAATTTTGGAATGCTATGCATAAGTAAAATGTTTACAACCAAAGTTGGATAAGAACGTATTTGTAGGTTATCCCAAAGAATTTGTTGGGAATTTCTCCATAACACCGAGGACAAAAGAGTTTGTTACTTGGAACGTCAAGTTTCTTGAGAAGGATTTTTTTCGCGAAAGGTTAAGTGGGAGGACAATAGAACTTTGATATTGTTGTTGAACCTTAGCTATATGTGCTAAGTAGCGCAGCGTTGGAAAGTGTCCCAGTGGCGGCCACAATGCTCATGGCTCCCGTGCTTACAAAGGTTGTGATCTCGGAGATTAGAGTTCCTATTGAATCGTGTGGGTAGGTAAGAATCAAATAGTGTGATTTGATAAGCAAGTCGTTATTGTTTTGACAATGATAAACCGACTACATGCAAAGAAGCGATGATGGGCCCTGACTCCATAAAATGACTAGAAGTCATAGAATCCGTGATAGTATCCATACACGAGAAATCAAGTTTCTGAACTTGGAAGACCCTCCGGAAAGGCGTGAAGCCTATTGGTCGTGTTTGGATCTATAAAGAAATAGACATGATGTTTAACATCTATGAAATAGTCGACATGTCGGAAAGAAGTTTACGACAATGTTCAAGGAGTTGACTATGACAAGATTTGATCTTTCATAGCGATATTTAGTCTTGACGGATTAATGTAGCAACCACTACATATAATTTGATGTATGGTAGTTGAACAAACAAAACAATGTTCTTCTAATAGAATGGTTACCTAGGACATGTACAAGAGATGGTCCGAAGGGTTTTGTTAATTCAAAGGGTGCTAAAAGGGCATGCAAACTTCAATAGTTGAAGTAAGCATAGCGGAGTTGGAATCTTCACCATGATGAAACTATTAAAAGAGTTTAAATTCACCGGAGATGATGAAGATGCTTGCATTTGTAAGAAATTAAGTGGGAGCGCTGAGACATATTTCTAATACATTATGTAGAGGACATATTGTTGATTCGAAATGATGTATCTTGTATTGACACAAGTTAATAATTTCATTAAAATAAGATTTAGATGAAAGACTTGGGCAAAACCGGAATATTTGGCATCAATATCTATATGGATAGATTGAGGCGCTAATATGGTTGTGCCAGACATACATATATGAGATATTGAAAGGTTTCAATATGGAAACAACAAGAAAGGTTATTGCTGCATGGAAATGATTGTATCAAGATTCAAGTGTTTCAACACTTGGTGAGTAAAATCACATGAAGATTTTGATTGATTATACCATGATATGTATATATCCAGAATGTCCTATGCTCTAAATGTTATGAGCACATACCAAAATGATTCATAAGATGATCATTGGACAATAGTAAAGATATTCTTATGATCTTTCAAAGAATATATCATGTATAAGTGACAAATAGTTAAAGGTAGTTCATTGTAAAGTGTTTCATTGATACTAGTTTTGTCACCGGATACAAATTAAATTTATCTCAATTTAGACTATGTGTGGCACAATGTAATGGAAAGGATGTTCCATGATGGATTTGGATAAGTTCCAAAGTTGAAACATTGTGACAGATACTACAACAAAAGGCTAAGTATATGACTGCTATAGTAGCAGCAAAGGAGGGCATTTGTGTTAAGAAGTTTGCTATCAAACTAGGTGTGGTTCAAGTGGGCTAATACTATGATGATATATTGTATGACAATAATATAAACAGATTTTAACCCGAGCGAACTAAAGGTCTCACCAAAGGACCAAATTTATATAATGCCATCTCATTTGAGAATGAGTGATGTGTAGAGACGCAAAGACATGCAAATACACACGGACCTGAAAGTGCCAGATCCGGAGATTATGTTAACCACTAGCAAACGTGTATATCCTACACCTAGGTGTTGTATATACAAGTTTACAAACTAGATTATTGACTCTAATGCAAGTGGGAGACTGAAGGTAATATGCCCGAGAGGCAATAATAGAGTGGTTATTATCATATTCCATGTTTATGATAAATGTTTATTTTGCATGCTATAATTGTATTAATTGGAAATGTTAATACATGTGTGTTTAATAAACAAAATACAAAGTTCCTAGTACTGCCTCTCATATAAACTAGCTTGTTGATTAACAAGATGATCAAGGTTTCCAAATCATGGACATTGGATGTTGTTAATAACGAGGTCACAACATTGGTGGAATGATGTGATGAACATTCATCTGAAGTATAGAATTACGATCAAAGTCATTATGTTTATATTGCTATAACATCATACGAAGTAATCTTAGTCCTTAGACCATGAGATCATGTTAATTGCTAACACCCGAAGAGTATCTTGATAACATCAAACGTCACACCGTAACAGGGTGACTATAAAGGTGGGTTCAGTACTACGAAGGTGTTATGTTGAGGCTCATGGATCAAGAGTGGGATTTGTCCATCCCGATGACGGATAGATATACTCTGGGCCCTCTCAGTGATATCACATTGAAATAGCTTGCAAGCAAGTGATGTGATCACTAGAACTTTATATCACGGGAACAAGAAAAGAGTGCATGTCGGTAACAAGATCAAACTAGGTATTTGGATACCGATGATCGAATCTCGGACATGTAATATACCACGAGACAAAGGGATTTAGTTATGACGTTAAAGCTTCACACGATCACAAGGGTCATCGTTGAATATGTGGGAGTCAATACGGATCTCCAGGTCTCGCTGCTGATTATTGATTAGAGAGGGGTCTCGATCATGTCTGCATTATTCGTGAACCGTAGGGTGACACACTTAAGGGATACTGACACCATTTAGGAGCAAATATGTTTCAAATAAAGATTAAGAAAGCGCTGGAATTATTTCAATAGACACCGAAACTGTTTCGGGTGAAATTGCTGAAATTGGTTCTGCATGTAATATTGAAATGTTGCAGGGGGTTTTATGTGAATGTTTGTTAATTAAAGTAATTAACAAAATTCTGAATAAAATTAATAAAAGAGTTTTATTAAATGAGAGAGCATTAAATTTGGAGAAATTTAATGCATTTAAAGTGGAGACTTTAAAAGGGAATGTGAAGGGGCATTTTAATGTGGAGGGGGTTACCACCACATGAATGGGGGAGGTGAAGGGACACCCTCCCCTCCTCCTATAAAAGGCCCCCCTCTCACTCCTTCTTCCACACACCTCCTCGTGAAGGATCTCTCTCCCCATCTACTATTATTCCCCCATGGTCTCGGATTAGCGAGATACATGTTTTCGGTGGCTTTATCTGGAAAGGAGTTGCTGCTTCCGCTACTTTGCTGGATCGAAGGACGGAGGTTGTCGGGGTACCGGACGTGTGTGCGATCACGGATGCACCGTTGCTTTGCGATGCTGGACTTGGTGGTGCTGGACTTGCTAGAGCTGGATCTGAAGAACGTGCTGGAGCCGAACCTACTGGACTTCATCATGATCTTGAGATCGGCAAGTGTACGACTACATCATCCACGAGTTCCATCTCGTTAACAAAGATTTGTTGTCTTCGAGAGTAAGTTCTCCATGGATGTATATCCACCCGTTGCTTGTATCTAGTAGATAGATCTTGGCGTATAGTTCCCATCATAGAATTTTTTTTGTTTTCTATGATGCGATCCCTTCAGTGGCCACCCTGTGGCCCCTCTCTGACTCTCCTTTTGGCTTTGTGAGTCTTCCAGGAAAATAGGAACTTTGGCTTTTGTCCCATCCAATTCTGAGAATATTCATTTTCTGACTTTCCTGGAACCAAAAACAGCAGAAAACAGGCAGCTAGCACTGTGGCTCTTGTTAATATGTTAGTCCAACATATCAAATGAAATGTACTCCAAAGTGTGGACAAAACACAAGAAAGTAGATAAAACCAAGCATGGAACATCAAAAATTATAAATACATTTGCAATGTATCACGTGCTGGCGGCGAGGGTGCTCTGGCGTGCTCGGGCACAGCGTAGAGAGGAAAGGGCGGCACTTCTCTGGGGTGGTCTAGGTGCTGGCAGTGATCGTGGGGTGGACCGTGGGCGATAGTGAGGTCACGCCTCACTCCCTGGAGCGGCAGAGAGGCGCTGGTGGTCGCCTGGGGCTTGTGCACGCTTGGCCAGCGAGCATGGCCTCGGGATGGCGGTGCACTGCTGCTAGGGACAAAGGGGTGGGGTGATTATGGTTTGGTTAGAGCTAGGAGGGACAGAGGGAGTAAGTTGAGGTCAAATGGGTGGCAAAACCCTGTAGAAACAGTGAGGTAGAACTAGAGTGTGATTCATGCCTGCCAAGTGTTCGACAAAATGGTCGCATGAAACTTTTATTTGAATTTTTGAAAGATTTTTGGCGGGTGCTTTGATCTGATGCTTGGTAGACTGTGGTTGCTAGGATTTATTAAATGGAATTCATTTGAGTGGTTTTTGAAAAAGTTTGATTTATACCTATGAACTAGATTCAATTTTCAAATGTCATTTAAAATTAGAGTTTGAATGTTTTTGGGAGATCACAAAGTGGGCCTTGGTACATCACTACTTGTACTAGCAAGGGGTGCAAAGATCCACATTTGTCTCTGTTGGAATTTGAGTGCTAGGAATAGCCAAAGTACGCTAGGTGATTAAAATGTCAAAAGTGACCATTTGCCTTATTTAATTCTTTTTGATTTATTTTTTCTTTGGGATTTGCTTGGGCATGATCTAGATGATGTAACATTCATCATAGAACCATTTTACAACCATTAGAACACACAATCATGGCAATTCAAAACAACTCCTATTTAAATGCAACACTCATATGAATGCTTAAAGATTTTAAATAGAAAAAGTTTTTGTTAACCCTAAATTGGGTAGATTTGATCTTGATCACTTGGATTAAAGTTTTGGGATGTTACACCCACCTCCCCCATTCATGTGGTGGTAACCCCCTCCACATAAATTTGCCCCTTCACATTGTCTTTTAAAGTCTCCACTTTAAATGCATTGAATTTCTCCAAATTTAATAGTCTCCCATTTAATAAATTTCTTTTATTAATTTTATTCAGAATTTTTTTAATTACTTTAGTTAACAAACATTCACATAAAACCCCCTGCAACATTTCAATATAACACGTAGAACCAATTTCAGCAATTTCACCCGAATTGTTTTGGGTGTCTATTAAAATAATTCCAGCGCTTTGCAATTATTTCGTCTAGAACATATTTGCTCCAAATGTTGTTTGGCAACCCTTAAGTGTGTCACCCTGCCGTTCAAGAATGATGCAGACATGATCGAGACCCCTCTCAGATCAATAATAAGAAGCGGGACCTAGAGATCCATACTGACTCCCACAGATTCAACGATGACTTCTGTGATCGACAGAACCTTTAACGATAGTAACTAAATCCCTTTGTCTAGCGATATATTACATGTCCGAGATTCGATCATCAGTATCTCAATACTTAGTTTGATCTCGTTACCGACGGGCACTCTTTTCTCATTCTCGTGATATAACATTCTAGTGATCACATCACTTGCTTGCAAGCTATATTAATGTGATATCACCGAGAGGGACCAGAGTATATCTATCCATCATCGGGATTGACACATTCCACTCTTGATCCATGAGCCTCAACATAACACCTTCAGAATACCCGAACCCATCTTTATAGTCACCCTGTTACGATGAGATGTTTGATGTTATTAAAGTATTCTTCCGTTGTTAGCAATTAACATGATCTCATGGTCTAAGGATAAAGATTACTTCGTATGATGCTATAACAATACTTTGATCATAATGCTATACTTTGGATGAATGTTCATCACATCATTCACCAATGATGTGACCTCGTTATTAACAACATCCAATGTCCATGATCAGGAAACCTTGATCATCTTGTTAATCAACGAGCTAGTTTATAGAGAGACATAACTAGAAACTTTCTATTTGTTTATTAAACACACATGTATTAAGGTTTCCGTATTAATAGAATTATAGCATGTAAAACAAACATCTATCATATACTTGGAATACATATTATAACAACGTTACTATTGCCTCTCAGGGCATATTCCCTTCAGTCTCCCACTTGCACTAGACACAATAATCTAGTTTACATAGTGATAAATCTAACACCCATGCAGTTCTGGTGTTGATCATCTTTTTCCCTAGGGAGAACTTTAGTCAATAGATCTGCTACATTTAGGTTCGTGTGTACTTTACAAATATTTATATCTCCATCCTTGACATGCTCGCTGATGGAGTGAAACCAGCGCTTAACATGCTTGGAATTCTTGTGAGACATTGTTTCATTGGCGTTGGCTATGGCTCCATTGTTGTCACAATAGATCACCATTGGGTCCAACGCACTAGGAACCACACCTAGTTCCGTTATGAACTCCTTCATCCAAACCGCTTCCTGTGCCGCTTCTGAAGTAGCAACATATTCCGCCTCCATCGTTGATCCAGCTACTACAGGTTGTTTGGAACTCCTCCAACCAACTGATGCTCCGTTCAAGAGAAATATGTATCGAGATTGAGACTTAGAGTCATCCGGATCGGTGTCAAAGCTAGCGTCAACATAACACTTAGTGACCAGCTCTTCTTCACCCCCGTATACAAGAAACATATCCTTAGTTCTTCTTAAGTACTTAAGGATATTCTTGACTGCTATCCAGTGTTCCGAACCTGGATCAGATTGGTACCTACTAGTCAAACTAATAGCATGTGCCACATCTGGTCTTGTACATAGCGTGGCATACATTATAGAGCCTATGGCTGAAGCATAGGGGATCTTATCCATTATCTCTCTTTCTTCCGCCGTAGCCGGACTTTGAGTCTTACTCAATGTCTTGCCTTGCAACATAGGTAAGAACCCCTTCTTACTTCCGTCCATATTAAACTTCTTTAATATCTTATCAAGGTATGTACTTTGCGATACCCCAGTTATGCGCCTTGATCTATCTCTATAGATCTTAATGCGTAATATATATGATGCTTCACCAAGGTCCTTCATCGAAAATTTGCTATTTATATAACTTTTAACACTATTTAAAAGATCTACATCATTTCCAATCAATAATATGTCATCCACATATAATATCAGAAATGCCACATTGCTCCCACTCACTTTCTTGTAAATACAAGCCTCTCCATAAGTTTGGACAAATCCAAACTCTTTGATCACCTCATCAAAGTAGACATTACAACTATGGGATGCTTGCTTTAGTCCATAGATGGATCGCTGAAGCTTCCATACCTTATTAGCATCCTTAGGATCGACAAAACCCTTAGGTTGTATCATATACAACTATTCTTCAATATTACAATTGAGGAACGTAGTTTTCACATCCATCTGCAATATTTCATAATCGAAATATGCAACAATTGCTAACATAATCATAACCGACTTTAGCATCGCTACGAGAGAAAATGTGTCATCATAGTCAACTCCTTCAATTTTTCGAAGCCCCTTTGCGACAAGCCGAGCTTTATAGATGGTAACATTACCATCAGCATCAGTTTTTCTTTTGAAAATCCATTTATTCTCAACGGCCTTTCGGTCATGAGGTGATTCCACCAAGGTCCAAACTTGGTTTTCATACATGGATTCCATCTCGGATTTCATGGCTTATAGCCATTTGCTGGAATCCGGGCCCATCATCGCTTCTTCATACGTCGCAGGGTCATCTATTTCATCAACCATGAAATTCATAATAGGATTTCCGTACAATTCAGGAGCTGCACGTGTCCTGCTTGACCTGTGAGGTTTGGTAGTGTCCTCTTTCGGAGTTTCATGATCATTATCATTAGTTCCCTCTTCATTCAGTGAAGTCAACTCCATAACAATTTCCAGTGCTGCGCCACTTGTCGTTTCATGAAGAGAAGGTTCAATAACCTCTTCGAGTTCTACCTTCCGACTACACACGCCTTTCGCGAGAAACTCTTTCTCTAGAAAGGATCCATTCTTGGCAACGAAAACCTTGCCCTCGGATTTGTGCTAGAAGGAATGCCCAATTGTTTATGTAGGGTATCCTATGAAGACACATTTTTCCGCTTTGGGTTCGAGTTTATCAGGTTGAAGTTTCTTCACATAAACATCGCAACCCCAAACTTTAAGAAATAATAGCTTAGGTTTGTTTCGAAACCATAATTCATACGGTGTCGTTTCAAAATTTAGACGGTGCCTGATTTAAAGTGAATGCATCAGTTTCCAGTGCATAACCCCAAAATGACAGTGGCAAGTCAGTCAGGGACATCATAGATCGAACCATATCCAATAAAGTACGATTATGACATTCCGACACACCATTATGTTGTGGTGTTCCAGCAGGTGTGAGTTGTGAAACTATTCCACAATCTCTCATGTGTGTGCTAAACTTGTAACTAAGATATTCACCTCCATGGTCAGACCGCAGAAATTTAATCTTTCTATTACGATGATTTTCCACTTCATTCTGAAATTCCTTAAACTTTTCAAAGGTTTCAGACTTGTGTTTCATCAAATAGATATACCCGAATCTACTCAAATCATCCATGAAAGTAACAAAATAACGATATCCACCTCGCGCCGACACACTCATTTGATCACATACATCTGTATGTATGATTTCCAATAAATCTATTGCCTGTTCCATTGAACCACCCTCATTTGATCACATACATTTGATACATTTTGAGTCATCTTGCCCATAAGGCATGGCTCACATGTATCAAATGATTCAAAATCAAGTGATTCTAAAAGTCCATCAGAATGGAGTTTCCTCATGCGTTTAACGCCAATATGACCTAGACGGCAGTGCCACATATATGCAGATATATCATCATCAAGTTTAATCCTTTTAGCATCAACATTACGAATATGTGTAACACTATTATCGAGATCCAACTGAAATAAACCATTCATCACGGGTGCATGACCATAAAAGATATTATTCATATAAATCAAACAATCATTGTTTTCGTACTTAAATGAATAACCACTTTGCATCAAACATAATCCGGATACAATGTTCATGCTCAGTGCAGGCACCAAATAACAATTATTTAGATTTATCACTAATCTCGATGGTAGGTGGAGAGACAGCGTTCCAACGGTGATCACATACTCTCTTGATCCATTGTTGACACGCCTCTTGACCTCACCCCTTGCTAGTGGTCGCATGTTCCACGGCTCCTGATTCTAGTTACATATATTAGCAACCGATCCAGTATCAAATACCCAGGTGCTACTGCGAGTACTAATCAAGTACACATACATAACATGTATATCATATATACCTTTGTTTGCCTTCCTAGCCTTCTTATCCGCCAAATACTTGGGGCAGTTGCGCTTCCAATGGCTAGTCCCCTTACAATAGTAGCACTCGGTATCATACTTAGGGCCAACCCAGGATTTCTTTTCAGGCACGGCAACATATTTGCCGCCCTTCTTCCCCTTCTATTTACCCTTCTTGTCTTTCTTGAAATCGGTAGTCTTATTGATCATCAACACTTGATGTTCTTTCCTAATCTCCACTTCTGCAGTCTTAAGCATTGACAGAAGCTCGGGGAGAGACTTCTTCATGGCCTACATGTTATAGTTCATCACGAAGATCTTGTAGCTCGGTGGCAGACATTGGAGAACACGATGTATACCTAAGTCAATGGGAATCGTTATTCCCAAAGACAAGATTATCGGCGTACCTAGACATTATAAGTACGTGCTCACTAACAGAGTTGTTCTCTTCCATCATGCATCTAAAGAACTTTTCTGAAGCATTATAACTCTCTATGGCAGCATGGGTATCGAAAATCATTTTCGATTCACCCATGGTATCAAAGGCATTGCCGTTTTCGAAATGCTTTCGAAGTTCTGGCTCTAGCCCATACAGTATGCCGCAATGAACTAAGTTGTGGTCCTCCCGATGAGTCAAATGGACGTTCTTTTCCTCATCAAGGGCATCAGTAGCTGGTGGGGGCCCTAGCGGCGCTTCTAGCACATATTGCTTTTGTGCAGTAGTGAGGAGAATCCTCAAATTCATGGCCTAGTTGGTAAAGTTGCTACCATTTGTCGCGCGTTTCTCTTTCTCCATGAACACATTGAAATTAAAAGTAGGTGGTGCCATCTACAACAGAATTTGTAAAGTTTAGACTAAGTTTATGATAGATCGAGTTCAAGTATGAATGAACTCCCACTCAAAAAAAACATCCCTTGTGTCTTTTTGGCGATTACATGAACCAAATCCACTACACCAAGTCCGATCATCACGTGAGTCATTGTAGCTTCAAAGGCGAGCATCTATATGGGCATCATATCAACTATATGACTCATGCTTAACCTTTCGGTCCGTGTTCCGAGGCCATGTCTGTACATGCTAGGCTCGTCAAGTAAGAACCTTAGTACTCGCGTGTGTAAAACTGTCTTACACTCATTGTATGAAAGCACAGAGTCGAGTACACCCGATCATCACGTGATGTCTCAAAACACGATTCATAGAACGGTGCATACTTAAGGAATAACAAAAAAATTATATTGATATTTAAATGAGGGATCATCTTATAATTCTACTAAAGCGCCATACAAGCAATATAAGATGCAAACATCAAATGTGTAAAGTGAAATGATATGGTTCTTGCACTTGATCACTATCATGTGCATCGTCGTATGATCTTTATCATTCCTTTGTGTGTAAGGCCAAGGTCTATGGAACTTACATGTTAGGTGTGTTGCAAGAGTATCAACTATACATCAACTTACAACATTACCATATCATGACACTAGCCCAGCAATGATCTAAACTAGATGCTTCTAATTTATCAATCGCAAGTTTTATGTGGCTTAGGGCTTTCGAAGATAGAATCGTTCTTACCTACGAACATGGAACCACAACGATGATAATCAAATTATTAGTAACTCGTTGTAAATCAGATATTACCTATAGTAGGAGAGACAGACACCCGCTAACCGCTTATGCAAAACTAGTTGCATGTCAATCATGGAACATGTCTCATGTGTGAGGACATGTAAAGTTACACTACTAGGAAACGGCCTATAGATAGACAAGATGTTCAGTAGCGCATATGCCAAACCATGCGCCACAGGAAAACATCAGTGGCGCACTAGAAAGCATGCGCCACATAAGATTGGAAGTTCTGTGGCGCATTCTCCAGAACATGCGCCACAGAAGATTGGTGTGACCCGCCGGCTGGGGTGGGTTGATCCAAGTTCTGTGGCGCATTCAGAAATATGCGCCACAGAAGTTGCCTCTTCTGTGGCGCATATTTACTCATGCGCCACAGAACATGGAGGGGGTCCCACCAAGGAATCTAATTCACCCAAGTTCTGTGGCGCATGTTGTCATATACGCCACAGATGTGTGTCACTTCTGTGGCGCATAAGGCCGACATGCGCCACAGAACTTGGAGGTGGCCCCACACAGCGAATCTTATTCACCCACTTCTATGGCGCATATGGACTTATGCGCCACAGAAGTTTCACATCTGTGGCGCATTTCCTCCATATGCGCCACAGATGAGGGCGTCCAGATCCATGTTAAAAAGGTGACAAGAGCTAGCTTTCTTATCTATCTATCCACCACCAACCATTTCACATCTCTACCTCCTCCCAACGCGTCTTCCTCCTCCCTCACACGCCATCTTACCCATAGTTTCTCTATTTTCTTGTAACTAAACTTACTTTAATCCATAGATTGGTAAGTCGAAGCTTCGCTCCAACTTCTAGATCTAAAAGTTCCTTACTTTTCTCTCTCACATCTCTATTTGTTTACTAATTTCCTCTCCACCAACTTGCATTGTAGATCTATTTGTCCACACTCTCTCATCACGCGGTCTCGTCTCGCTATTATTGTGTCTACTATAGGTGAGTACTTGGCCATCATGAACATGTAGGTGAAGCTTGTCGCGCGGGCGGTGTGTGTGTGATCCATGGCGAGACGATGCTTGTGTGATGCATGAATGTTTGCAATGGGAGGAAGTTCTTTGTTGTTTGCTTGTTGTTGTCGGGCCCGGACGGTGTGGTTGCATGGATGTTTGCCGAAATGTTGATTCATTTCCATTTTGGCAAATTTTTGCACTACCCATATGTCCTAATTTTAGGAAAGGTCATGCCGAATTTTTTCCGGCTAGCATTCATGCATGTGTGTGTTCATATGGTGTGGTTCTCACCTATACTCTCTGTTTTGACCTCTCAGGCAACCATGGTCCTCACGATGAGCAAAGGTCGAATTGCTAGGTACAAGAAAGGCGTGAAGGAGGACATGATTCTGAACAACAAGACCATGATAAGATGTCCATGTCGAACATGCAAACTGCAGCGCTGGATCGACCCTGAATCTGGACAATTGGAGGGTCACCTGCTCAGGCGCGGTTTCATGCGCGACCTCAATGAGGCGCCGGCAGGACATGGTGGTGGTCACGAAGACGTGGCCGGGCGAGAAGACGAAGAGTCTACCAGGCATGATCATCATGACGAAGGAGATGCCAGCGGGCATGATCATCATGACGAAGGAGATGCCGGTGGGCATGATCAGCATGGAGAAGGAGATGACGACGGGCATGATCATGAAGAAGGATAAGACGCGAACACACAGACGCTGCTAACTTTGATCTTGCAGGAACCTCATGTTCAAGAACTGCTCCTCAAGGAGACGAGCAACGACAAAGCTGCAGCCAGAGAGAAAGCCAAGCTGGCCCGAATGGAGGTAGACGGGATGACTCCATTGTATCCTGGGTGTCGCCCCGAGGATACACGTTTGAGTGTAACGCTCAAGGCTCTAGAGATGAAGGCCGAACACAAATGGACCAATGTGAGCTTCAACGCAAACATGGAATACTGGCACGACCAACTTCCTAAGGGGAACACATTGCCAACAAGTATCGAGGAGGCCAAGAAAATCGTGTGCCCTCTCGACCTACCACACATTAAATACCACGCATGCATCAATGATTGCGCACTTTATCGGAACGAGTACGCGGATAGAACCACTTGTCCTATGTGTGGCCAAGGACGGTACAAGAGAGGGAACAAGAAAGTTCCTCGAAAAGTGGTATGGTACTTTCCTATCACCCCTCGTCTGCAGCGATATTTTGTAGATCCTAAGGAAGCAAAGCTCATGCAATGGCACGCGGAAAGAGAGAAACCCAAAGATGATCCAGAGAAGGGCAAGATCCTAACACACCCTTCAGACGCTAGCCAGTGGAATGCATTAGACATCGAGTTCGAAGAGTTCGGCGGCGATGCAAGGAACGTCAGGCTGGGTATGAGCACTGATGGACTCAATCCTTTTGGAAACTAGAGTAGCACGCATAGCACCTGGCCCGTGTTTGTATGGCCATACAACCTCACCCCGTGGCTATGCATGAAGCAAAGGTATGTACACATGAGCATTCTTATTTAGGGGCTGAAACAACCAGGTATGGATATGAATCTGTATCTCCGGCTATTGAGAGAGGAGTTAGCCAGCTTGTGGGAGACGCCGGCCCGTACGTGGGACGCCTACACTAAAGAATATTTCCATCTAAGAGCCGCGTTGCTCACGACCGTGCAGGACTATCCTGGTTACGCATATGTATCGGCCCAGGTGAACCACGGACACAATGCATGCGTCAAGTGCATGGATGAGACACCGCATCTCCAGCTACCAAGGGATCCCGGGTCTTCGAAAACCGTGTTCCAAGGTACTCGAAAGTGGCTCCGCATGGATCACCCGTGGAGAAAACGTGGTGACCTGTTCAATGGTAAGGACGAGCTCGAAAGAGCCCCGCGTCCGAGGAGCGGCGAAGAAATCGAGGATCTTTTGAATAATTGGGTAGATTGCCCTGCGCCTAGAAAAAAACGACCGAGGACAAAGCCGCTGCTGGGTGTATGGAAAGCAAGGTTTGTTTTCTGGGACCTGCCGTATTGGAAGGTCCTTCACACTCCCCATAGCCTCGATGTAATGCACATCACGAAGAACGTTACCAAGAGTCTGCTTGGCACTCTACTGAACATGCCGGAGAGGACCAAGGATGGGCCGAAAGCAAGAAAGGACCTTAAATTGCTTGGCATAAAGAAAGATCTCCAGTACCCTGATAGGGATGATGATGATGATCATCATCATCAGGAAGGGACTCAAGGTCGCCGCAAAAGAGTTAAGAAGAATGAAGTGGTGCTTCGTGCTGCCTGCTTCACTCTGGGTCTGGAGGAGCTCGAGCAGTTTTCCAGGTGCCTCTTAGGAGTGAAAGTTCCTCACGGTTACTCGGGGAAGATAAGCAGATATCTGGATGTGGCGAAGAAGAGGTTCAGTGGTATGAAACTCACGACTGTCACGTGCTGATGACACAGGTACTCCCCGTTGCGATCCGTGGGATAATGGACGAGCATGTCCGTGAGACGTTGTTTGGCCTCTGTAACTTTTTCGACGTCATATCTAGGAAGTCGATCGGTGTGAAGAAGCTCGACAGGCTACAGGAAGAGATCATGATGATACTATGCGAGCTTGAGATTTACTTCCCGCCCGCATTCTTCGATATCATGGTGCATCTGCTTGTACATGTCGTGGATGACATCATCCAGCTCGGGCCGACATTCATGCACAACATTATGCCGTTTGAAAGGCTAAACGGTGTCATCAAAGGATTTGTTCGCAACAGGTCTCGTCTAGATGGAAGCATAGCCAAGGTCTTTCTGATCTACGAGTGCATCTCCTTCTGCTAGAATTATCTAACCACCAAGAACGAGGATGTTGGAATACCCACAAAGAAGCACCTCGGTAGGCTCGGTGGATATGGTCACCGCGAGGGCTGCTGCTCACTACATGTCGGCATTGATGGTCGACGCACTGATTTTGAAAGGGCACACCGAGTCGCGCTACAACACATTAAAGTGGTCGGCCCTTGGGTCGAAGAGCACAGAAGCTTAATCGAGCAGGAGTACGTCGACCAGGGCCGGCCGAGGAAGAAGGGAGACATAACCAGAGCACAACTCCAGCTTCATGTGTGCTTGCAAAATAAATATATATTAGTTAGAGCTAGACTAATAAATATAACGTGATTTTATATGTTCGGGGAGAGAGTTTTTTGAATAAATATGCATGTTTGTATATGTTCATGCTTTATTTTAAACATATATATAATTAAAAATATTTTAAAAAAACAAAAAAAAAAGTATGAGACAGCCAGGATTCGAACCTAGCTGCCCCTGGTTTAGAATCGCATAAGCAAGCAGACCACTAAGGCAAGTGTGTGATCTTGTCAAACTACTACGCGCGTTGTGTTTTGTACTATGTTCACAGATTATATGGCACATTTTGACAATATGCGAAGTTCCAACTTCTGTGGCGCATATTGTCGAAATGCGCCACAGAATCTGTGGACTTAGCCAAATAAACGGTTCGGCCTTTCCCTGCTAATTCCCTTCTGCATTTCTTTAGTTCCTACCTCGCCGTGCGCAAACCCTAGCCTCGCTGCCCTAGCCTCGCCACATCCCATACGTGGAGGAGAGCCACCCTCGCTGCCGGAGCCGTGGAGGAGAGCCGCCCCCGCCGCCGGAGCCGTGGAGGAGGATCCCGTGGAGGAACCTGTCCGTAGCACGTAGGAGGAGAAAGGCAGTGCACTGTCATCGTTGGCCACCACCACCACCAGCCACCTTGCCGTCCACCGTCCGCTAGCTAGTGTCCACCTCGCCGTCTGCCGTCACCATCGTCCGTCAGGTAATCGCTGATTCTTCCCCTGGCTAATTCTTCCCCTGGTTGCATCCTTCCCCTGGCTCTCTGTACTCTGCATCTGCACACCCATGTAGATTAGAAGGATCAGTAAGTCATAGAAGGATCAGTAAGTCATAGAAGGATCAGTAAGTCATAGAATCAGTAGATTAGAAGGACCAGTAGATTAACTATCTTAGGAGGATCAGTAGATTAGAAGGATCAGGTGTACTTTGCTTCCAACTCAAGACCTGGTGTACTTTGTAACATGTGATGCTCCTGCCAGCAACCCATATTGTATAGCCACCCCCTACATGCATGCATGCTAACCACAGATCATTTATTTCTGCATATCATTTTCTGCATAAATAGTTCATAAAGAATTTGTTTTACTGCATTATGTGCTATCATTTATTTTTAGATTTCCTGATGATTATGTGCTACTATCTACTTGCTGTCAATTTTGGCACAATAATTTGTACTGTGGGATATTCTGGAATGTTTCTGCATATACTCTAGTTTAGTTCTAGGGGAATACTTGATAGTGTCGATGTTGTTAACTTGACAATACACACTATGTTTCTACTGGTAGTGAGATGTGTAGGCTATTTTCTATGTGTCCATAATCTGCCTAGTGCACACTATGTTGCTATATCTGTTACTATATCTGTTATCCCCTGGACTGGTACTATATATGTTATATATATACTGTGCATGTGGATGATGGATGTGGACTTGATATCCCCTGGACTGGTACTATATATGTTATATATATACTATATTTGGTACTATATACTGTGCATGTGGATGATGGATATGATGGATGCTGGGGTCAATGCATGGGGCTGTCAATATGGGGATGGGGTGTTTTGTCTTGCAGGGATTTCATTTGAGTTGCCCATTTCTCCCGAAGTGTCGATTCACTTCCGTTTTGGTTGAGAAATGGGCACTCCTAGGTCAAAAAATTAGCAAAGGCCATGCCGAATTTTTCGGCCGAGATTTGTGCTAACTTTTTGCCTCTTTTAAATAGAGTAGTGCAAACATGTCGAGCAACAAGGAGTCTGGCCCTTCTAAGCACATGATCAGCGTCGGAGAACAAGCTAGACAGGCCAACCAGTCATTCTGGCAGGGGTCCCAACAGGAGGAGGAGGAGGAGGCGATGAGGATGACACCACCACCGGAGGAGGAGGCGACCGTCGCCAGGGCTGCTGGGGCCAATGAGGGCGGAGATCCTGATTACAAGGGGGACGAAGACGACTACGATGGAACTAGTGAAGGCGGCGGCGAAGGGGATGACACCATCGATGGCGGCGCCCGCACCGATGGCGGCGAGCGCACGGATGGCGGTAGCAGCAACCCGGCCGCTTCTCAGAAGAAGAAGAAGAAGAAGAAGAAGAAGAAGAAGAAGAAGAAGAAGAAGGAACAGAAGGAGCGGAAGGTGCCAGTGCTCGCCACCATCTGCGATGAGTTCACTGAGGTCACAGAAAGTGGCCAACCCATTGCACCAAAGGCGATTGCTAAAGGGTATGGCCTGCAACTCGGGTGCATCGTCCGGGAAAGCATGTCGATCAACATGAAGTACATCAGACATGCTGACCATGTAGCTTTGGTCGATAACCTCCTTAAAAAGCTTCACAAGTGATACAGATTCCCAGAGCAGTTTAGAAACCTCGAGAGAAATAAGAACCCGGTGAACAAACTAGCCCTCACGAAGATGAGCAACGCCTTGAGCAGCTGGAAAACCCGGGTGAAGAATAGCATTGACAAAGGTGAAAGCTGGGAGGTTATTAGTAAGAAAAATCCGATGCTCGACGAAGAGGAGTTTAGGATTTTCAAGGCGGATATAGCTACCGCTGACGCTATAAAATGGACTCAATGGGGAAGGAGTATGCTGGAACAGAACATAGGTAACCACCGCCTTGGAAGCGGCAGTTACAGGGGGAAACAAGCCATTTGGGACAAGGAGGACGCCGAGCTTGAACGCCTTGGTAAAGACAACCCTTGGCTTAAAATCACGGACTTGCAGCTAAGGCAATTTGTTCGGGCCCGCTACTACCTGGACAAGGAAACAGGGGAGTTCATCACCGACGATCCGGAGGTGAAGGCATTTGAGAAGAAGCTGGTAAGGAATTGATCGCCGATCTTAAGTCTATTGTGTTCTAATTAAGATAATGAAGTGAGGAATCTAAATGGGTTCACCTTTCCTTGTCTCTGTAGGAGGATGAACTGAACGCTACTTCCACAGAGTCGTCCCAGGATTCGATGGAGCCGTGGGACACGGTTTTCAACAGGGCGACTAATGCTTAAAAGAAGAGGGACAAGGGGTTGCCGCCGTCCTCAGCTGGCCGTGTGTCCGGCTTCGGTACGAGCATGAAGTTCAAGGAGTACTACAAAGAGGACGCCAAGAAAAGAAGGGAGAGGAAGAACCAGGATAAGGCCGTTGTTGCAGAGCTGAAGATCAAGGTGCAGACACTGGAGGAGAAGGCGGTGGACCAGAAAATGGTGGACAAGTTAGTGGAAGAGAAGCTCCGCTCAATGATTCCCCCCTGAGTTTTTCGAGGGGCTTACTGCTTGGAATGCGGGAGGTCGACAGGGGCCGATACATCTGCCCAGCTTAAGCGGCAGATACTCGGGCATCAATGTTACCATGTCGTTGGACCTGGTGACCCCGCCGGCCGTCAACGTCGGGACGCAACCCCTCGTTTTGGTCACACCGACGCCCCCTCCCGGCAAAGATACCAATAAGGCGCAGCCGACGGCGGTGGTGCTTCGTGAGGCACCCGAGCGGGAGATTGCAGATGATGATAGGCCGGCCACCGGCATTGGTCGTGTCTCTACATTAGCCGAGATCCACACCATCACCAAGGTAACTAATTAGTTAGTGCATGTCATCTCCTTTATGCCTTTGATGCATGACTGTTGCCATCTCATGATGCCCAACAACATGTTTTTGCCTCAGGACACTTCTTGCGTACTCCTGCTTAAAGATGTCGGCGGTGAGTTGAAGGATGTTGCCAAGGGCACTCTTATACAACCGGCGAGCCACACGATGCACAACAATCCAATGGATGATGATGTGATGAGGGTCAGGTTGGCTCAGGTGTTGCCAGGGTGCGACGACATGGACCCCCCTTTCAACCTCAGGGAGCCGACGAACACAAGACCCTTGTGGAATGCTACAACTGGCTCTTGACATGGCCGAAGACCCAGATTCGTCTTGCGGGGGGGAGCACCGGCGCCACCTCTCGACCGATCATCGCCCGACCACCACCTCGGAAGCTAGTAGCCGCCGTTGTCGCCACCACCAGCCGTCACCATCAACTCTTGGTAGCATGTGCACCACCACATGGCAAAGACGTTGTGCCGCAACCGCCGTCGCCCCCGCTACCACCACCACATGATGGCACCCATGAAGATGATGATGAATTGGTCAACGTTGACGACTTCATCAACACCGGCGCCGCCAAAGGATTGTGTATGCCTTCTGTGGATGAATAACCCTTCGCAGCTCGCGACGACCATCAAGCTAGTCGGCCCAATACATGCACGCATCGCCTGGTCTTCCATGGTCTTTCTCAAGAGACGCCTCCGGCCGCCGATCCACCACAAGAGAAACCGGGATTGGTTTTCAGCCCCAACACACTCCGAAAGGCGACCGATGAGCAGATGGCAGTGGCTGACACTGTTGTGAAGAAGAAGCACTACAGGAAGAGAGGTAATAATAATAATAAGAAGGGTGCGAGCCAGCCTCTTCCGAAGAGGATCCGGGGTCAGGACGTTGTCGTCGTACCATCCACACAATTTGGCTTGCCCCGAGTGCATGTAGCTGGTGATCCGATATTGACTCCGGATATGATCCACATTGCAGTTGGAGCCATGTTAACTTTGCACGAGGGTGTCAAGACACTAGAGGCCCTCCTTCTTAAAGACGAAGATCCAAATTACCCGGTTTTCACGGCCAAGGTGCCATTGGATGTGGGCTTCATCGATGAACCCCCCGTGGCTATATTCTTCATAGCGTTTGAGGACATATTCAAGCTGTTTCTCACGAAACAGCTGGACTATAACTTGGTCCGCCTATACGCGCTCAATCTGGCGCTCATGGTCAAGAGAGAAAGTACCCCAGAAATCGCGATAGTGGATCCCTACTACATGCGGGATAGTCAGTTGGTCGAAGGATCAGAGACACGGACCAAGGCGACGGCGTACCTCGAGAAGTTCATGGTGGATAACAAGAGGAAGGGCACACTTCTTTTGCCTTTCTTTCTCGAGTAAGTACACACAGTCGCTCATCGCCACCGTAACTTATGCATTTCTTATAGATTTCTTTCCTTTGCTCTTTTTCCAACATTCTATTCCAATTGTGTTGCGCAGAGACAAATACTGCACACTCATCGTCCTTGCCCCGAGGTATTCGCTAGCCACGTATTTCGACTCAGGGAGTTTGACGAAGAAGAAAGACTACACCAGAATAAGGGGTGTTCTCAATGAGGCTCTCGAGGGCTACACCAAGAAGGGACGCACCTTCGTAGATAAGGGGGGATGTATCAAGGATGGCAAACACATGTTCAAGCACGTTCTCGACTTCCCCTGCGTCAAGCAGTCGACTACTGGTGCCAAGGAGGCCTTCTACGTCCTCCATCACCTTAAAGGCTATGTTCGGGATTGCCATAACCTAACGCTGCCATCTAGTCTCCAAGGATGGGCCGAAACTTTGGCGAAAATCGACGATGCTGATCTTAGAGAAGACTTCCATCGCATTCAGATGAAGTTGTCACAAATCATCATTGAAGATGTCAACACAAGGGGTGGTGCCCTACAACAAGCCAGAGGGTTGAGTAAGAGGGAGATCGAAGAACACCTCCGTAAGCAGGGTGACACAAGGACGTGGATGACGAAAGAGGGCTATCTATCGTTCCCGAAGCCGAGCGAGAAGAGGAAGTCTTTATCATGATCGATGTGTGCCTCTAGCATGATCCAGTGTGTGTATATTCTTGATGGACGCCTGCTGTATTAGTGTGTGTGTGTGTCATCAACTTTACTATCTCGTGGTCGAAATGGTCATTGTTGTTAGACTTAAACTACCTTGTGGTCATGTTGTGTTGAACTTATTGCTTCTATGATGATCTAACTTTTAGTTTTATGGATCCTTTGTTTTATATTCTATGAACATATATATATATATATGGATGTGAACCCTTTATTCATTCTTTTCGTTGTATTTTTACTAATATGCCTTGTCGTCTATAGAGATGGAGATGAGGTGGTATGTGGTGTACATGGGTAGGGTTCCAGGAGTCTACGAGGAGTGGGAGGATTTCCACAAACAAGTGAACAAGTTCAATGGCAACATCTACAAAGGATACGTGACTAGAGAGGAGGCGATAGCCAAGTGGAGGAACCACTTGTGGAAGAAGAACCGGATGAAGATATTGGTCGGGCTAATGCTCTTGCTCACCATTATCATAGATGTATTCTATTTGATCCTAGTGTAGGCGGCGGTGGCCACTTCATATTTGTAATGTGAGATGATATGAACTTTGTATTCGGCGCTTGTGTAAAAATTTGGCACTTGACACTATATATGTATCTCGATCGGGCTCTAAGTGTTTGTATTATATATATGTCGGTTTTCATGCATCTACTACTTGTGCAATGTATTTTATACTCATCTGGATAAATACTGTATAAATCATGTATAAATAAATGATTACACACCAGGAAAGTATTTTACTTTGAATACGTGTTACACAATCAGTGGCGCACATAATTATATAGTCAGTGGCGCATGGCATATCTGTGGCGCATACACGTAAATGCGCCACAGAAGTTCTTCCTGTGGCGCATATGAAGCAATGCGCCACAGAAGTCTGGAACTTCTGTGGCACATATCCATATGCGCCACAAGAAGAAGATATCCGTGGCGAGATACCAGTGGCGACTAGGATATGTGCCACAGAAGATGTATTTGCATGCACCATAGAAGAGCTGTTTCCTAGTAGTGTTAGTCTGGGACGCTTCATCCCACTATGCCACCAATATCCAAAATACATGAAAGAAGCAATACCATGATCATCATCGCCCACATACTCATATGTGTACTACCCGTGCAAAGCATCTACGCATAGATCAGGCTCTGATACCACTATTGGGTTTGCAGCATAGAAAATAAAAAAATCCTATGATGGGAATTATTATACGCCAAGATCTATCTACTAGATACAAGCAATGGGTGGATATACATCCATAGATAACATACCCTCGAAGAACAACAAAGCTTTGTTAATGAGATGGAACTCATGGATGATGTATTCGAACACTTGCCAATCTCAAGATCGTGTGGAAGTCCTAGTGCCACAAATCAGCAGTGCATCCATCCTTGTAATTGCTGCGTTTCATAAAGTTGGGCTGCCAACTACTAAGAGCGGCCATTTCAAGGCAAACTCATCACACCCCTGCGAAATTCAAACATTCTGTTAAACTGCCCCATGAAAGTAGAAGGTTGGGACCCACATGTCGGTCATCTGTCCGTGATGCGAGCGCCAACGCGGCAACCTGTTAGGAAAATCGAGGAACTAAGTGGATTGGATGCATCAACCAATTTCACAAATCCATTCCCTCCTTTCCCCTAGCACCGGCGGTGTCGACATCCACCCTCTGGGCAGGACAATCCCTTCGGACATTTGACTTCTGGCGCCTAGTCGCTGATCCGGAGCTCCAATGGCGCATACCGTAGCCGATGTTGCGAGGCTCTAGCCCGCCTCCGCAGCCGACGAGCCAAGCAGCTCGGAGGATGGCAGATCCTACTACCAAGGAAGAAGAAGTTCTAGCTACATTCGTGTGAGCTACCCTTCTCTTTGCTATTTGCACTAATTATAACTGCTAGCTGGCTACTGAACCTAAAATTGTTTGTTATCCCAACGCTGACAAACATATTTTGTCCATAGTTTTCTGTCAAGTGGGATCTCCACGGACCACCCTTACCTGGTTACGGTAGTCCTATTCAGGTACGACTCTAAATCAGCAAGGGTGAAGGGCAAGTGGTATGGACACCATTTTATCACGATAGAAGAAGTGCATGCGCAGATCTACACTATATCTGGTATGGTTGCTGCTCTACTTAATCATGATGAATTATGGCCGAAGCAGACTGCAAAGTTTAGCTTCATGGATGAATGTGGCATCATGGTTCCTCTAACGTGTGATAGTCAGCTATTGGGTTGATGAAATGGTATGCTTCGGCTTGCATGTTTGAGCTGAACTATGATGGATATGGAAGCTGCTGCAACTAGGAGTCGCCCTTCTATTCTTGGACAGGGTGGTCGCTCGAACCCAATTTTCTCTTGGTAAGCAAAAGTCTCTTGGGGTTCGCATGTTTGTGCTGAATTGTAATTTTTGCAAGTATTTACTCCGTAGATATTGGGCAGTTATGCAATAGTCATGTTTCTTTGACAAGAAGCGCCGCAAGGTTAGAAACATGACTGTCGGGTCAGTCATTTTGCTACCCAAAGAAGGAAAAAATGAGTGGAAAGATGATGCTGGACACGATTCTGGTGCTGATTGTCCCGGCGATGCAGAGTATGGGAAGCTAAGAAAATTGGCACCGAGGAAGAGGAAGAAGGCAGGAAATGACAAAGCCAGTGGACGTGAAGGCTTGGCACCCAGGCTGCGGAAGAAGGTTGTTGGCAATGAAGATGCATAGTAATGTGTTGAACTTGAACCTATATATCTGATTCGGTTAAATTCTAGAGCTCTGTGTGTGGAACTTTGCTGGGCGAAACAATCTACCCACATTCTCTGAGTAAAATGTACCGCGGCTTAGGGTTTGGAAACGCCCGAGTCAGTAGTTGAATCCAAAATTATGATTGTGTCACTACTATCTGAAAACACGCAACACCGGTTCCACGATTGCTGAGGGGTAGGATGTCTCCAAATTCAATGGAATGTAAGTGGCACAGAAATAAATTATTTAAGCTGCTACACTCCACGAAGCAGTGATAGGTCCATTTTGCATCACTATTCTATATCATCATTTATTGTTATTCATTGATATATTTCATATTAAGAGATGATACTTATGTTATTTCATCTGTTTTTGCATGGGTGATGACTTTTGGAGCATGGACCATTGCATTCAGGATTCTGATGGAAAAGGGGCTGTTTGGAGGCGAAATTCGCGAAAATCATAAAATTTCTATATCATAATTTATTGTTATTCATTGATATATTTCATATTAAGAGATGATACTTATGTTATTTCATCTGTTTTTGCATGGGTGATGACTTTTGGAGCATGGACCGTTGCATTCAGGATTCTGATGGAAAAGGGGCTGTTTAGAGGCGAAATTCGCGAAAATCAGAAAATCCGGGAAAATACATGGAAAATTCTATTTTTCCAAAAGACGAAGATTCCCAAAAGGGGGAGTGGAGATGGGCCACAGGGGCCCCACACCACCCCCTGGTGCGGACAGCCCTAGGCTGCGCTAGTAGGTGGTGTGGCCACCCTAGCCCACTCCAGGCTCTCCCCTCTGGCGTATATTACCCCCACGAAACCCTAATACCTGGAGAGTGACCATAGAAAGATTATGTCGCCTCTGCGGGGCGGAAAACTACAGAGAGAGAAAGATCTCTCCGGCAGACAGAATTCTGCCGGGGAAATTCCTTCCCGGAGATGGGAGATCGTCGCCATCAACACCACCATCAAGCTGGACTTCATCAGGATCATCATCACCACCATCATCTCCACCAGCACCATCATCACCACTCCATACCGCTATAACAATTGGGTTGAATCTTGCATAGTTCTTAGGGGAAACTTTCCCGGTGTTGATTACTCCTTGTAGTTCATGCTATTGAGTGAACCATTGAATTATCGCTTATGTTTAGATTGTTACATATCATTATTTCATGTCTGATCTTGATCCATATGATGTCTTGTGAGTAGTTCGTTTAGTTCTTGAGGACATGGGAGAAGTCATGTTGTTAGTAGTGGAATTGTGTTGAGAAAGATTCAATAGTTTGATATTTAAGTTGTGGTGTATTTCTTCTAGTGGTGTCATGTGAACATCGACTACATGACACTTCACCTATATGGGCCTAGGGGAATGCATTGTGTATTTGACTACTAATCATAGGGGTTGCTGGAGTGACAGAAACCTGAACCCCCGTTAGGAATCCATTGCATAAGGGATGTCAGGGTCTTAGAGTTTAAAGCTGTGGTTAGGTTTCTACATTAATTACTTTCTTGTACTTGTGGATGCTTGCAAGGGGTATAATCACAAGTATGTACTAGTCCTAGGAAGGTCGGTACATTAGCACAGGTTCACCCACACAACACTTAGCAACTAAAGAAGATTAATCAACTATATGAAGCGAAAGCACTTAACGATATTCCCGTGTGTCCTTGAGAGCGTTTGGTCATCTTAAGTAATACAACCGGCTTGTCCTTTGCTAAAGAAAGGATTGGGCCACTCGCTGCATTTACTATTATTGTCTTTTATTTACTCGTACTTTATTTACCTGCATTATCAAAAACCCCTAAAAATCCATTTGCTAAGTATTTACAGAGAATTCCTGTTCCAAGCCACTCATCAACACCTTGTCCTCCTCGTTGGGTTCGACACTCTTACTTATCAAAAATACTGTGATACACCGCCTATACTTATGGGTTATCATGCAACAACTTATTTCAGTTGTTGCACAATGACATGGCAACATAAACAACAATGGCAACCGAGATGAGGAGGAAATCGGTACCACTCTTTGGCCTAATCTTGAGCCCGTCTATCTCACCGCCTCCCTGCTCCTACATCCCCTGCATCTTGCGTGTACGTGCTTCCACTTTATAAATTGTGGTTGTGTCATTTGCATGCGGCACAATCCACGTAGATTACGTTTAAACAAACCACCAATCTCAGAATAGCACCATGATCATACAAAAGGAAGTAATGCAGGGTTAAGACAGATTAACGGGCGACCAATTTTTTTCCTCCGGGGACTCTGGGACCACTAGTTCAGACAGTTGGTCAACAAGTACTACTATTAAAACTTAAAAAGGCACGGAGCTCCAGCTAAATAGATCTAGTTATCACACATCTCCTTGATCTGTTGGGTCCGTAGCATAGAAAACAAAAAATTCCTACAGTGTGAAGTACACGCCAAGATCTATCTACTAGGTAGAAAGCAACGGGTGGACATACACCCCACGACAACTTACCCTCGAAGACAACGAGTTTTGTTAACGAGTAGGAACTTGTGGTTGATGTAGTCGCACACTTGCTGATCTCAAGATCGTGAGGAAGTCCGAGCGCCGCAACTCAGCAGCACATCCGCACTTGCACACACGTTCAAGCCCCAGACAACCTCCACCTCCTCGCTCCAGCGATCCAGTGGAAGCAGCAACTCCTTTCAGATGAAATGCCACCGGGAACATGTATCTCGCTAATCCAAGACCATGGGGGAATAATTCTAGAGGGGGAGAGAGATCCTTCACAAGGAGGTGTGTGGATGAAGGAGGGAATGGGTGGCCTTTTATAGGAGGAGGGGGTGCCCCCTCTCTCCATGGCCGGCGCATGGGGGGTGACCCCTCACCTCCCCCATCCATGTGGTGGTAACCCCTCCACATTAAAATGCCTCTTCACATTCCCTTTTAAAGTCTCCACTTTAAATGCATTAAATTTCTCCAAATTTAATGCTCTCTCAATTAATAAAACTCTTTTTATTAAATTTATTCAGAATTTTGTTAATTACTTTAATTAACAAACATTCACATAGAGCCCCTTGCAATATTTCAATATCACATGCAGAACCACTTTCTGCAATTTCGCCCGAAACAATTTCCGGTTTCTATTGAAACAATTCCAGCGCTTTGCAATTATTTCGTATGAAACATATGTGCTCCAAAATGGTGTCCGGTAACTCTTAAGTGTGCCACCCTACAGTTCACGAATAATGCATACATGATCGAGACCCTTCTCCGATCAATAATCAGCAGCGGGACCTGGAGATCCGTACTGACTCCTACACATTCAACGATGACTTCTGTGATTGTGAGAACCTTTAACGCTTGTAACTAAATACCTTTGTCTCTCGATATATTACATGTCCGAGATTCGATCATCGGTATCTCCATACCTAGTTTGATCTCGTTACCGACATGCACTCTTTTCTCGTTCCCGTGATATAACATTCTAGTGATCACATCACTTGCTTGCAAGCTATCTTAATGTGATATCACCGAGAGGGCCCAGATTATATCTATCTGTCATCTGGATTGAAAAATGCCACTCTTGATCCATCAGCCTCAACATAACACCTTCGTAGTACTGAACCCATCTTTATAGTCACCCTATTACGGTGTGACGTTTGCTGTTATCAAGATACTCTTCCGGTGTTAGCAATTAACATGATCTCATGGTCTAAGGATAAAGATTACTTCGTATGATGTTATAGCAATATAAACATAATGACTTGATCGAAATGCTATACTTCAGCTGAATGTTTATCACATCATTCCACCAATGGTGTGACCTTGTTATTAACAACATCCAATGTCCATGATCAGGAAACCTTGATCATCTTGTTAATCAACAAGCTAGTCTATAAGAGAGGCATAACTAGGAACCCTATTTGCTTATTAAACACACATGTATTGATGTTTCTGATCAATACAATTCTAGCATGTAAAATAAACATCTATCATATATAAGGAATATATAATAACAAGTTTATTATTGCCTCTCATGGCATATTTCCTTCATTCTCCCACTTGCACTAGAGACAATAATCTAGTTCACATAGTGATAAATCTAACACCCATGGAGTTCTGGTGTTGATCATGTTTTGCCCTAGGGAGAACTTTAGTCAACGGATCTGCTACATTTAGGTCCGTGTGTACTTTACAAATCTTTATATCTCCATCCTTGACATGCTCGCGGATGGAGTGAAATCGGCACTTAATATGCTTGGAATTCTTGTGAGACCTCGGTTCCTTTGCGTTGGCTATGGCTCCATTATTGTCACAATAGATCACCATTGGGTCCAACGCACTGGGAACCACACCTAGTTCCGTAATGAACTCTTTCATCCAAACCGCCTCCTGCGCCGCTTCTGAAGCAGCAACATATTCCGCCTCCATCGTTGATCCAGCCACCACAGGTTGTTTGGAACTCCTTCAACTAACTGCTGCTCCGTTCAAGAGAAATACGTATCCGGATTGATACTAGTCATCCGGATCGGTGTCAAAACTAGCATCGACAAAACACTTAGCGACTAGCTCTTCTTCACCTCCGTATATAAGAAACATATCCTTAGTTCTTCTCAAGTACTTGAGGATGTTCTTTACCGCTATCCAGTGTTTCGAACCTGGATCAGATTGGTACCTACTAGTCAAACTAATAGCATGTGCCACATCCGGTCTTGTACATAGCATGGCATACATAATAGAGCCTATGGCCGAGGCATAGGGGATCTTATCCATCATCTCTCTTTCTTCCGTCGTAGCCGGACTTTGAGTCTTACTCAATGTCTTGCCTTGCAACATAGGTAAGAACCCCTTCTTACTTTCGTCCATATTAAACTTCTTTAATATCTTATCAAGGTATGTACTCTGCGATAGCCCAATTAGGCACCTTGATCTATCTCTATAGATTTTAATGCCTAATATATATGATGCTTCACCAAGGTCTTTCATCGAATATTTGCTGTTTAGATAACTTTTAATACTGTTTAAAAGATCTATATCATTTCCAATCAATAATATGTCATCCACATATAATATCAGAAATGCCACATTGCTCCCACTCACTTTCTTGTAAATACAAGCCTCTCCATAAGTTTGGACAAATCCAAACTCTTTGATCACCTCATCAAAGCGGAGATTCCAACTTCGGGATGCTTGATTCAGTCCATAGATGGATCGCTGAAGTTTGCATACCTTATTAGCATCCTTAGGATCGACAAAACCCTTAGGTTGTATCATATACAACTCTTCTTCAATATTACCATTGAGGAACGCATTTTTGACATCCATCTGCCATATTTCATAATCAAAATATGCAGCAATTGCTAACATAATCCTAACTGACTTAAGCATCGCTACGGGAGGGAATGTCTCATCGTAGTCAACTCCTTGAATTTTTTGAAACCCCTTTGCGACAAGTCGAGCCTTATAGATGGTCACATTACCATTAGCATCAGTTTTTCTTTTGAAAATCCATTTATTCTCAACGGCCTTTCGGTCGTGAGGTAAGTCCACCAAGTTCCAAACTTGGTTCTCGTACATGGATTCCATCTCGGATTTCATGGCTTCTAGCCATTTGTTGGAATCCGGGCTCATCATCGCTTCTTCATACGTCGCAGGGTCACCCATTTCATCAACCATGAAATTCACAACAGGATTGCCGTACAGTTCAGGAGCTGCACGTGTCCTGCTTGACCTGCGAGGTTCGGTAGTGTCCTCTTTCGGAGTTTCATGATCATTATCATTAGCTCTCTCTTCATCAGGTGAAGTCAACTCTGAAACAACTTCCGGTGCTGCGCCACTCGCCATTCCATGAAGAGAAGGTTCAATAACCTCTTCGAGTTCTACCTTCCGACTACTCACACCTTTCGCGAGAAACTCCTTCTCAAGAAAGGATCCATTCTTGGCAACAAAAACCTTGCCCTCGGATCTGTGATAGAAGGTATACCCAATTGTTTCCTTAGGGTATCCTATGAAGACGCATTTTTCCGCTTTGGGTTCAAGTTTATCCGGTTGAAGTTTCTTCACATAAACATCGCATCCCCAAACTTTAAGAAATGATAGCTTCGGTTTGTTTCGAAACCATAATTCATACGGTGTCATTTCAATGGATTTAGATGGTGCCCGATTTAAAGTGAATGCAGCTGTTTGTAGTGCATAACCCCAAAATGATAGTGGCAAGTCAGTCAGAGAAATCATAGATCGAACCATATCCAATAAGGTACGATTACGACGTTCCGACACACCATTACGTTGTGGTGTTCCGGCAGGCGTGAATTGTGAAACTATTCCACACTCTTTCATGTGTGTGCTAAACTCGTAACTTAGATACTCTCCTCCACGGTCAGACCGTAGAAATTTGATCTTTCTATTATGATGATTTTCCACTTCATTCTAAAATTCCTTGAACTTTTCAAAAGTTTCTGACTTGTGTTTCATGAAATAGATATACCCATATCAACTCAAATCATCCGTGAAAGTAACAAAATAACGATATCCACCTCGCGCCGACACACTCATTGGTCCACACACATCAGTATGTATGATTTCCAATAGATCTGTTGCCCATTCCATTGAACTGGAAAACGGCGTTCTAGTCATCTTCCCATAAGGCATGGCTCACATGTATCAAATGATTCAAAATCAAGTGATTCCAAAAGTCCATCAGAATGGAGTTTCTTCATGCGTTTAACGCCAATATGACCTAGACGGCAGTGCCACATATATGTAGACATATCATCATCAAGTTTAATCTTTTTAGCATTAATATTATGAATGTGTGTAATATTACTATCGAGATCCAACAGAAATAAACCATTCAACATAGGTGCATGACCATAAAAGATATCATTCTTATAAATCGAACAACCATTGTTTTCAGATTTAAAGGAATGACCACTTTGCATCAAACACGATCCAGATACAATGTTCATGCTCAATGCAGGCACTAAATAACAATTATTTAGGTTTATAACTAATCCCGATGGCAAATGGAGAGGTAGCGTCCGGACGGCGATCACATCAACTTTTGATCCATTGCCGACCCGCATTCTGACCTCATCCCTTGCTAGCTGTCACTTGTTCCATAGCCCCTGAACTGAGTTACATATATTAGCAACCGATCCCGTATCAAATACCAGGTGCTACTGCGAGTACTAGTCAAGTACACATCAATAACATGTATATCACATATACCTTTGTTTGCCTTGCCGGACTTCTTGTCCGCCAAATACTTGGGGCAGTTGCGCTTCCAATGGCTAGTCCCCTTACAATAGTAGCACTTGGTGTCAGACTTAGGGCCAGCTCGGGGTTTCTTTTTAGGCGTGGCAACAGACTTGCAACCCTTCTTTCCCTTGTGCTTGCCTTTCTTGTCTTTCTTGAAACTGGTGGTCCTATTGATCATCAACACTTGATGTTCTTTCCTAATCTCCACTTCTGCAGTCTTAAGCATTGACAGAAGCTCGGGAAGAGACTTCTTCATGCCCTGCATATTATAGTTCATCACGAAGCTCTTGTAGCTAGGTGGCAGAGATTGGATAGCACGATGTATGCCTAAGTTAATGGGAATTGTTATTCCCAAGGACACAAGCTTATCGGCGTACCCAGACATTTTGAGTATGTGCTCACTAACGGAGCTGTTTTCCTCCATCATGCAGCTAAATAACTTTTCTGTACCATTATAACTCTCTACGGTAGCATCGGTATCAAAAATCATTTTCAATTCTCCCATGGTATCAAAGGCATTGCCATTTTCGAAATGCTTTCGAAGTTCTGGCTCTAGCCCATATAGTATGCCGTAATGAACTAAGTTGTGGTCCTCCTGACGAGTCACATAGACATTCTTTTCCTTGTCAGGGGCATCAGGAGCTGGTGGGGGGCCTAGCGGCGCATCTAGCACATATTGCTTTTGTGCAGCAAATTCATAGCCCAATTGGTGATGTTGCTACCATTCGCAGCAAGTTTCTCTTTCTCCATGAACACATTGAAATTAAAAGCAGGTGGTGCCATCTACAACAGAATTTGTAAAGTTTATTTAGACTTAGTTTATGATAGATTGAGTTCAACTAATCCAAATTACTAATGAACTCCCACTCAAAAACGACATCCCTCATGTCGTTTTGGTGATTACATGAACCAAATCCACTACACCAAGTCCGATCATCACGTGAGTTGATGTAGCTTCAAAGGTGAGGATCTATATGGGCATCATATCAACTATATGACTCATGCTTAACCTTTCGGTCCATGTTCCGAGGCCATGTATGTACATGTTAGGCTCGCCAAGTAAGAACCTTAGTATTCGCGTGTGTAAAAGTGTCTTACACCCGTTCCTATGAAAGCGTAGATTCGAGTACACCCGATCATCACGTGATGTCTCGAAACACGATCCATAGAACGGTGCATACTTAAGGAAGAACACATTTTTATCTTGATATCTAGATGAGGGATCATCTTATAATGCTACCAAAAGCGCCAAACTAGTAGTATAAGATGCTAACATCTAATGTGTAAAGTGAGATGATATGGTCCATGCATTTGATCTCTATCACTTGCATCGTGGTATGATCTGTATCATTCCTTTGTGTGTAAGGCCAAGGTCTATGGAACTTACACATTGAGTGTGTTGTAAGACTATCTATCATACATCTACTTACAACAATACCATATCAATACACTAGCCCAGCAACGATCTAAACTAGATGCCTCTAATTTATCAATTGCAAGTTTTACATGGCTTAGGGCTTTCGGAGATAGAATCGTTCTCACCTACGAACATGAACCACAACGAGGATAACTAAGTTATTAGCAACTCGTTGTAAATTAGATATTTACTATAGTAGGAGAGACAGACACCCGCCAGCAACTTATGCAAAACAAGTTGCATGTCAATCGTGGAACCGGTCTCATGTACGATGACATGTAAGGTTGGTTCGGGCCGCTTCATCCCACTATGCCACCAATATCCAAAATACATAGAAGATGCAATAACATGATCATCATCGCCCACATATAAACATATGTGTACTACCCGTGTAAAGCACCGACGCATAGATCAGGCTATCATACCACTGTTGGGTCCGCACCATAGAAAATAAAAAATTTCCTACGGTGTGAACTACACGCCAAGATCTTTCTACTAGGTACAAAGCAATGGGTGGACATACATCCAACGAGAACTTACCCTCGAAGACAACGAGTTTTGTTAACGAGTAGGAACTCGTGGTTGATGTAGTCGTACACTTGACGATCTCAAGATCGTGAGGAAGTCAGAGCGCCGCAACTCAGCAGCGCATCCGCACTCGTACACACGTTCAAGCCACCGGACAACCCCCAGCTCCTCGCTCCAGCGATCCAGCGGAAGCAGCAACTCCTTCCAGACGAAATGCCACCAGGAACATGTATCTCGCTAATCCGAGACCATGGGGGAATAATTCTAGAGGGGGAGAGAGATCCTTCACAAGGAGGTGTGTGGATGAAGGAGGGAATGGGTCGCCTTTTATAGGAGGAGGGGGTGCCCCCTCTCTCCATGGCCGGCGCATGGGGGCTGACCCCTCACCTCCCCCATTCATGTGGTGGTAACCCCTCCACATTAAAATGCCTCTTCACATTCCTTTTTAAAGTCTCCACTTTAAATGCTCTCTCATTTAATAAAACTCTTTTTATTAAATTTATTCAGAATTTTGTTAAGTACTTTAATTTACAAACATTCACATATAGCCCCTTGCAATATTTCAATATCACATGCAGAACCACTTTCTGCAATTTCACCCAAAACAATTTCCGGTTTCTATTAAAACAATTCCTGCGCTTTGCAATTCTTTCGTCTGAAACATATGTGCTCCAAAATGGTGTCCGGTAACTCTTAAGTGTGCCACCCTACGATTTGCGAATAATGCAGACATGATCAAGACCCTTCTCCGATCAATAATCAGCAGCGGGACCTGGAGATCTGTACTGACTCCTACACATTCAACGATGACTTCTGTGATCGTGAGAACCATTAATTCTTATAACTAAATCCCTTTGTCTCTCGATATATTACATGTCCGATATTCGATCATCGGTATCTCCATACCTAGTTTGATCTCGTTACCGACATGCACTCTTTTCTCGTTCCCGTGATATAGCATTCTAGTGATCACATCACTTGCTTGCAAGCTATCTTAATGTGATATCACTGAGAGGGCCCAGAGTATATCTATCCATCATCTAGATTGACAAATTCCACTCTTGATCCATGAGCCTCAACATAACACCTTCGTAGTACTGAACCCATCTTTATAGTCACCTTGTTACGGTGTGACATTTGATGTTATCAAGATACTCTTCCGGTGTTAGAAATTAACATGATCTCATGGTCTAAGGATAAAGATTACTTCGTATGATGTTATAGCAATATAAACATAATGACTTGATCGTAATGCTATACTTCGGATGAATGTTCATCACATCATTCCACCAATGGTGTGACCTTGTTATTAACAACATCCAATGTCCATGATCAGGAAACCTTGATCATCTTGTTAATCAACAAGCTAGTCTATAAGAGAGGCATAACTAGGAACCCTTTTTGTTTATTAAACACACATGTATTCATGTTTCCGATCAATACAATTCTAGCATGTAAAATAAACATCTATCATATATAAGGAATATATAATAACAACTTTATTATTGCCTCTCAGGGTATATTTCCTTCATGATCTTCCTAATATTAGCCCGATGCGCATCTTCTTGCGAGAGCAAGGATCAAATCGTCTGCTCCTTCCTTTTAGCATCTTCCTTGCACAGCTTCAATTGTTTCTCTGCATTTTTCCTCATGCACTTGTCAATACTAGTAGTTGTGAACTGCAGGACTTTGGCCTAGTGAAGATCATTCCTTGGTTGAGTCAGTTCTTGCTCTGCTTTAGCCTTCATGGTCAATGCCACGTCCCTCTCCTTCTTGAATTTGCTAACTTTGTCTTGCACCCTCCTGAGATCTCGGTTAATCTTGGTCGTGTCATCTGGTTCCCATAGCTTCATCTCAACACTGTCAAGAAGTGAGCTAAATACGGATTCTTTCAACTCAATAGTCATTTCCCATAGTTTGTCCAGCATTTTCTACATCGATTTGGGCCACTCTAGAACTACCCATTTGACAACACTGCAACTTCCGCCTTGCATCATTGCACGATGTCCTTGACACCATAAAAATTGTAGGGGTTCTGCGTATGAAAACAATAATTTTTACCCTACGCCCCTGAACCCCTGATGTTGCCAGGACCTATCTATTAGTAATACAGTAACGGGAGGGGATTTTCGCGATCTTACCCTTGAAGACCGAAAAGCATTGTCAAGGCTCAGGAGAGTGTGGGGTATGTAGACGAGCCGAAGCCGACTTCAAGGTCGTGATGAAATCCTCGCGCTCCAGTGGCTCCAACGACTTGAGTGCCTCAAGTGTAACACCTCGCGGGGAGTTACACACGTCCGGTGCCTGACGATGACTCCCGCTTCCCCGATCCAGCAGCAGTTGCGGAAGTAGAGCTCCTGGATCCGAATCCCACAGCGCGACGGTGCTCGCGGTGAAGATGTCTCACGTTCGCGCAATCCGAACTTGGGACCATAGTCACGAGAGAGAGAGAGAGAGAGAGAGAGAGAGAGAGAGAGAGAGAGAGTATCAATTGGAGGTCTTCCCAAAAGTGAGAAGACCTTTATTGAATATTGTATGTATTTATCTGGCCAAATACCCCCACTATATATAGGGGAGGGGAGGTACTACCTCCCTCAAAGTCCCGGGGTGGGACCAAAGGAGAGGAGAGGTGGCACCGCCGGCCACCCCCATGGGCTCCGCGCGGGGAGGGGGCTTGGCCCAGCCCCCCCCCCCCTTGCCCCTTCTCCCCTCTTGCCTTTCCCTAATGGGCCCTCTTCCCTCCGGAATTGGCCCATTAAGCCTTTTGACCTTTAAATTGATTTTCTCTTTTATTAAATAATTATGAATAAATGATTAAATCAATATTTAACATTCATTCATATATTATTCAATCTCTGTGGCTAGGGAACACCTTCCACCTCCACTCCGGACATACTCCAGACTTATCGAAACCCTTCCAGTTTTCTCTCTACTATTCTTTGGTGATTCTTTTGATCCTATCAACACTCTATAAGCATCATCAAACCCTTAAGCATGATACCCTACGGTTAGGGAACACTCCAGACATGGTCAGGACACTCCTGGACCAATGGTCGATAGAGGGACCTAGATGGCCATGTGACCCCTATGCGTTCCACGAAGATCTTTCGTCGTTTGAACCGGGACGGTCATGTCTTATTCCCTTTGTCTCTCAATACTTGCATTGCTCGAGATCTGATCAATGAAATCACCATGTCGTGTTCAATCTCGTTACCAAACAATGCTACTTGACTCGTTCCGACAAGTGATATCCCTGTGATCAAATCACACACTACGTAGCTATTGGATATAACTTTTCTGAGTGGGCCCTTGAGTATCTTTCCATCACATGGACGGCCAAATCCTGCTCTTGACATATATTGCCTCTACGGTTTCATTCGAGTACCTGAACACACATTTATAACCACTGCATTACCAAGTGGCGATTGATGCCATCTAAGCACTCCCGGGAGACAGTGATTGATATAGCCTCACGGTCTAAGGAATAGTCTACGAGGATCCATTTCTAATCATCGTAACTTGAACTTCGTGACATGATCGGGTCTTGATGTTTAGGTTGGGTATTGGCTCATCATCTCATTCTCAGAATGAGTTGACTCCATTTCCAACTGGCATAAATGCCACATGATCAAGAAACTTGATCATCTGTTGACCAATGAACCAGTGACTAGAGTTTCACTGGGAACCCCTGGTTGTTTATATATCATACGTGTATTGATGTTTCCACTCAATACAGTTATAGCATAATATAAAACTTAATCATAAACTTTATGAAATATGATAATAATTCGTTTTACTATTTGTCTCTAGGGCATATTTCCAACAGTCTCCCACTTGCACTAGAGTACAAATAAACTAGTTGCATTTGTTCTTGGAGTGGTGGCAAACCCTGCCAAGATCAAAAGGACTGCACGGATGTTAACTGGAGGGAAGCCTCCGCGTCATTGCTTGGCTCCACGGAAAAGAAGACCTCAAGGAGGAAGAGTGGGGAAAGAATCGCAAGAGTTGGGATCATGAGCCACATTGAGCAAAACTCACAGCTCATTCGTACTCTCACCCTCGAGATTGAGGACTTGAGGAAATTGATCGAAAAGATCATCGAGAGAACACCACCACCACCGAAGGAGTAATTCTTCATCAGGTTTTGGCATCCCCTTGGTTTGTTCCAAGCTTGGGGGAGTGCCGCGGTATCACATCACTATCTTCTATATTTTTACCTTTTTAGTAGAGTCATATCATGAATAGAGAAGTTATCATGTAGGATGGTTTGCATTATGGAAGCGTCCCCCTCTCGTTAGATATCTATGTATCCCTTGGTGTGAGCTGCCTTTATGGAATATTAATGAGAAGTTCTATCATTTACTATTTTGCATATCTTATATTAGTTTTCAATATAATTTCTGTTATATGATTAATCTTGATATTAGTACTAGTATCACTTTGGCATCATTGAGTAAATTTAGTTGGTTTTGGCAAACCTGGCTCGGTCAGTAGCAACACTATTTTGAGAATTGAATGAAAAAGATAAAACTACTCTTAAAGAAATATAATTTCATCATATTTATTTCTTGATTTGCTCATAAGTTTAGTATTCTCTAGTTAAGATCTTTTGTGCTTCCAAGGAAGATTGCATGTTTTTTTTTATCACTTGTATGTTTGTTTGTTTCCGTCAACTCTTATGCTTGCTACCCAGCCTTGCTAGCCAAAAACCTGTACTGAGAGGGAATGCTTCTCGTGCATCCAATCCTTAAACCAAAACCTATGCCATTTGTGTCCACCATACCTACCTACTAGCACTATTGCTATTCCACCATCTCACGAACTTGATCGAACACTTTACTTTCTTGCACTTAATAAACTTGAACCATTGTGACATCTATGTTGCGTATATGCTTGCACTTTGTAAGTTGTGAATTAGCAGAACCATGATGTCACGGGGAACGCTTTCAACATTGGACTTGTGCATTGTACCTAGTTGATACCATGCTCTTTTGTTTATGGATGTCGTCAGTGTGAAATGAAAGGGGAGCTTGTAAGTCCATGGAGTTATGTATGTGTGTTAGAGAAACGCCTGGGCCGCTGGTCTAATCCATGCCTAATCATGGTGGAAACCTGCAGCGTAACCATTATGAGCAATCTATGAAGCATTCTTCTTATAAAAAAGAGATAGAGATTGAGAGAAAAAAAGAGATGAGAAAAGAGGAAAGAGAGAAAAAAGCACCATTTTCCCATGGTAAATAAGAAGATTGTTGAGATGCCCGTTGTCTGCTTGCCTTGTCATTTTGATATGGGGATTGTTCCGTATCATCGGGCAAGGGGTGCCCCATTGGTGGTTCTCTATGATACACATATACTTACTATGACAAGAACTTACCGCTAACTAAAACTTGAGTAGCATGAGGAGCGGCCCTCGTATTCAAGGGACATGAGATTTTCAACTTACAACTTGTCAAGCATATCCTCATATTTGATCACTTTAACCTTAATCACCTAAAGATGCCTATGATGGGGGCAATGAGAGCTGAAAGCTAATAAGTATCATAATTTTTGGAAGCTCTTTATGAAACTTGAAATCCCTGCTTCCCTTTGCGAAGAAACATGGTAGTGAAAGAGAGCCTTGGGTCCAAAAACCTATGCCTTTACCTGATAAGAAACACAAGTCAAAGGAAGATGAACACTATAATAAGTTTTGTGAGTGGATGAAACGTTTTTATTCCTGCAAATTCCTTTGACTGATGCTATTAAATTGCCTCCTTACTCAAAGTATATGAAGGATATTGTCTCGAATAAAAGGAAGATCCCTAATGAACAAATCTCTACTTTGCTTGCTAATTATTCCTTTAATGGTAAAGTTCCAAAGAAACTTGGAGACCCAGGGATTCCAACTATTCCTTGCTCTATTAAAAATAGTTATGTTAGAACTGCTTTGTATGATTTGGGAGCAGGAGTAAGTGTCATGCCTTTTTCTCTATATAAGAGACTTCAACTGGAAAAACTGATACCAACTGATATATCTTTGCAAATGGCTGATAAATCTACCACTATTCCTGTTGGTATATGTGAGGATGTACCTGTTCAAGTGGCTCATAATTTCTTGATATTAACTGTTTTTGTTGTGCTTGAAATGCTTGAAGATGATAATATGTCTATTATTCTTGGGAGACCTTTTCTTAATACTACAGGAGCTGTTATTAATTGTAATCAAGGAAAGGTGACCTTCAATGTTAATGACAAGGAACATACTGTCTATTTCCCCAAGAAGATTGATAGGACTTATGGTTTGAATTCAATTGAACATGTTGAGGGCATTCAAGTTGGAGAAATATATTGTCCCATACCACGAGAAAAATTTGAAACTATTATGATTGGGACCATTGCTATCAAGGTTGAGGTAACATAATCATTAGTGGAATACAAAGTTTTGTTTCATATAAAATTGTTTTGGTAACAAGACATGATCAACCTTGTTAACAAAAGGATTTCATTGAACAAAACAATGTTTTCACCATGATTATCTCCGCTTACTTCTATTCTATTCATTTTAGTTTTAGTTTTTGTTTAGTTTACTTTTCTGTTGTTAGTTGCTTGCATGTTAGAGTGTCTTAGAACTTGTGAAGTTTTAGCCTTGTTTTGTCATTGCATCATTCCACAAACTTTTTTTCTGTCAGAAAATCATTCATTTATGCCTGAAAATTCCTCAAAAATAAAGTGTCTCGAAAAATTCCAGAAAATTCATATTAAATTTTTACGTGAAAAAGGGACAGAGGAGTGCCTGGAAGGCACCAGGGGGCCACCAGGCAGGAACACCACCTAGTGTCGCGGCCAGCCTAGGGGTGCACCTGGCCATGGTGTGGGCCACCCCTGGCCCTCTACTCACTCTCTCACTTGCCACTTTCTTCTCTCTCCCAAGAAAACACCAGTTCATTGCTCGAAATTGCGTTCTTGCTGTTCTTGCCCTCGATTTTTCGATCTCCTTGCTTAGCCCATCTGTGCTGCTGAAATTTGGAGCATTTGCTCTCCGGTATGTGACTCCTCCGCTTGTCCAAGTAGATTTGTGTTTAGTGGTTTATATCTTGAGTATTTTGCTGCTGTAGGTGACAGGTGATGAGAGCTTATAAGCTTGTTCAATGCTTAGAGATATAGTTTTGATGCATGTTTAGGCATCTACAAGTCCCTATGAGTAGTGCCCTTCATTATATATTCACTTTGCAATCACTTGTGTAATAGATGTTTAAATTTCAGAATATCAAAGATGAACAACCACACCTTTGGAGAAATTTTTGAGAGGGATGCACCTATGAGGTCAAGGCCCTCAAGATCAGCCTCTCAGTTTAGGCCTTCGTACAACGAAGATCTCATTGCACCTTGCTTTGGTAATGAAGGAGATGATGGGAATGCTCACTCATCTACTTTTCCTTGTTATAACTTCTTACAAGCTGCAGGGATTCTTGATGATTTCTTGCTACTGATTCAGAGGATTGGTTTGACCTCATACATGCAAGATGAGACTGAGCAATACGCTATGCTCACCAAAACTTTTGTTGAGAGTTTCGTTTTCACTAACACCCCCTACCAGTCAACTATCTCTTTCAGAATCTATAATCCGCCTTTTACCATGCCATTGGAAAGATTTTGCAGCATTATAGGTCTAGTCATGGCAGAGACCATGAAGAAGATTCAAGGGCGACCTACTAATTTGCTGGAGCTCTATCGAGGGGTGACCAATGACGATGACCACGTAGCTCAGCGCGGGAAGATAAGAAACATCCAACTCCCAGCTCTTAGATACTTTCCCTATTATTTTGCTACTCGCATTCTTGGTAGGGAGAATACGAGTAATATCTCCAATTATCATTTAGCCTTCCTCGCTGCTACGCTTAACAATGATACTCAGTACAATCTTGGCTCTCTTATTGCTCGTCCCCTAGCTGCTAGGGGACCTATTTATGGGGGCATCATTGCTTCACGTATGGTCAGTGCATTAGATATTTCGGTGGATCCCAATGATACTATATTGGCACCACAAAGGCTTGACCTTGCTGCCATAAAAACACATCACTTTGTCACTACTAACTCTGATATGGACAGTCTAGTATACAGGATGTTGTTTACTAACGGGGATGAAAGGGAGATTCCTTTTCCGCAACCTACTTTATTCAGTGTTCACAGGAGACCGTGGTCACGCTCCAAGGAGGAGGTGGACGAGCAGCTCCGCTTGCTAGGTTTCCACAGGCAGCACCAGGAGGATGTGCCCTCCTACGATTACTCTGCGCACTACGGTGGGGCGTCCTCGAGCTCACACCAGGACGAGGGTAAATCCTCACCGTACTACAGAGGCGCTCCATCATGGCCAGCTTGGGATTGATACCCACTTAGGCCAAAAGCCTAAGCTTGGGGGAGGTACACCGACATCGCACTCATCTCCATATCATTTTGCGTCGGTACTTTGTATATTCATGTTTCGTTCTCTTTTTAGTTTTTGTTCTTCCTTTGCTTTTGCTTTCTAAAACACAAAAAGACCAAAAATATTTCTGTTGTTTCTCTTTGTTTGCTTCTTCTTCTTTTTTCCTTGGTTTGCTTTTCCCTTTTTGCTTTGTTTGAACTACTCGAAAAACCTAAAAAGAATTTGCTTTGCTTGTTCTTCCTTTTGGTTCCTATTTTTAGAAATCGAAAACACCAAAAATATTTGTTGTTCTTCTTTAGTTTTGTGAGTTTGTTGTAAGGTTCAGCAGTGCTAAGTGGAATTTGGTTTCATGTTATTATTCAAGCCACACAAGTGAAGGGCAATAATGAGGATTAATGACAACTTGAGGTGTGGTAACAGGCTGGTAACGAACTCTATTTGTTTCATTTTTGTACATATACTCATCATTGTGGGCATGCTTAGCTTGTTCGTGTAGGGTGTGTGTTATTTATGGATGCTTAGTAGTTCTTGCTTTCTTATGATTAGCTCCAGCCTGCTAATAATTTGTAGCATGTCATATGAATGTTTGCATGTATTACTCTATTCATAACTTGGTATGACACCATGGTATCCTCCTCTGAATGTTTCACTTGAATTGACTTGGCACATGCTCACGCATGCATATGACTGAAATAATCAGTTAAGCCTCGATGAATTATTTTGCCTTGAGGGTCTTGAATCACTTTCATGCCATGATTAGTCCTATTTTGTTGCAAGCATGATTATGACAGTTATTGCTCTCTCGTTTGTCGCTCCCTTGCTATTGCTAGCCTTCACTTACACTGAGTATGTTTTACTCGAGTTTCCAACTCCCTAAAACCAAATATTGCCAAAAGTGTCCACCCTACCTACCTATTAGCATCATTTGCTATTCCTTGCATATTCAGTATGCCTTGTTTTCTTCCGAATAAAATGTTTGCTTGTTATGAGAAAGTTAGTTAGTAAAGCTCTCACAAACTTGTTGGCACACTTTATTTCCCGCACTTAATAAACCTGAACCATTGTGACTGTCCATGAAAGTTATATGCTTGCAAATTATAGGGTGGGGATTAGCAGAACCGTGCTGTCATGGGGAACGCTTTCAACACCTGTAAATATATACCCAGTTGATATCATGCTCTTTTGTTTGCGGATGTCGTTGGTGTGAAATAAAAGTGGAACTTGTAAGTCCAAGGAGTTATGTATGTGTGTTAGAGAAACGCCTGGGCCGCCGGTCTAATCCATGCCTAATCATGGTGGAAACTTGCAGTATAACCATAATGAGTATTTATGAAGCATTCTTCTTATAAAAAAGAGATAGCTATTGAGAAAAGAGAAAAAAAGATATGAGAAAAGAGGAAAGAGAGAAAAAAGCACCATTTTCCCATGGTAAATAAGAAGATTGCTGAGATACTCGTTGTCTGCTTGCCTTGTCATTTTGATATGGGGATTCTTCCGTATCATCGGGCAAGGGGTACCCCATTGGCGGTTCTCTATGATACGCACGTATTTACTATGACAAGAACTTACCGGTAACTAAAGTTGAGTAGCATGAGGAGCGGCCCTCGTACTCAAGGGACATGAGATTTCTAGTTTATAGTTTGTCAAGCATATAACTCATATTGGTCCTCACTTTCACGTTAACCATATTAATGATGCTCATGATAGGGGCAATGAGAGCTCAAAGCTAATGAGTACCATACTTTCAGCATTTGGAAGCCTTTCAAACTATTCAAAACCTTTTCATTTTGTTTGTTGAGTCATCACCTATTCTATGAGCACTTTCTTGAGAGCATAGTTGTCATTCTTAGTATAATATGCTTGTCTCATTACTAGATTAATTGTGTTATGATTTTGATGCTTGTATCTTTGATATCTTTACTTCTAGTCTTCACCTGAACTTCAGAGGTGCCTTGGCATTCGCAACCAAAGGCAAGCGAGATACCACTCTATCATACCTTGTTATGAGCATTGTAATGTTGCTTATGTTTATGTTTCATGCTACTTATTATTTTTCAGTTGGAATCTCTTCATAGCTTGCAATGACTATTAAGTAAACTTAGTTGCATACTCCTTATTATGAATTGTCTAAGTAGTTGATCACATGCTAAGAATATATACATCATATGAAGCAAATGTGTTCGTGAAAGTTTCTTTTATCACACTCAGTTTTCAACTGAATTGCTTGTAGACAAGCAATAAGCTAAGCTTGGGGGAGTTGATACGTCCAAAACATATCTACTTTCCCGAACACTTTTGCTATTGTTTTTCCTCTAAACTTGTGTGAATTGGATGCAACTAACATGGACTGACGCTATTTTCAGCAGAATTACTTTGGTGTCTAGTTTTTGTGCAGAAAATCAACTATCAGGAAAAATCCCAGAAAATATGCCAAAAATCCTATTTCGCAGAAGACTCACGGAGCCAGAATACAAGACGGAGTGGGGCTGGGCCCTAGCCACACCACCTGGCCGCGCGGGCTAGGCCTGGCCGCGCCAGGGGGTGGTCTGGCCGCCCCAGACAGCCCCTCGGTCTCCCTCTTCGCCTATAAGTTGCCTTCTGACCTAAAAACTCAGGGGGGCGACGTTTTTCCAGAAAGAGTTCCGATGCGTCACCACCACCAGATTCCGCGATTTGGAACCATAAACTCCTTTCTGGCACCCTATCGGGATGGGGAATTGTAGGAGATCATCGCCATCATCATCACCATCGCTTCTCCATCGACCATCCATGTTTCCCCCATCTATGAGTGAGTAATCCCCTGTTATACGCTATGGTGATGGTAGGGATTGGATGAGATCGTTCATGTAATGGCATCAGATTGTTAGGGCATGGTGCCTAGTATCTTCTATTAGTGCTTTTTGACTTTGTTGCGACTTGTTATGATTAATGCTTGTCACTAGGGCCCAAGTGCCATGATTTCAGATCTGAACATGTTATTGATTCATTATGATAGTATTGTTTATGGTCTTACCTGCAAGTTATATACACACGTTGTTGTCCGGAACCAAAGGCCCCGAAGTGACAGAAATCAGGATAACCGGCGGGAATGGCTTTGATGTGAGGATCACATGTGTTCACAGAATGTTAATGCTTTGCTCTAGTGCTCTATTAAAGGAGCACCTTAATTTCCAGTACTTCCCTTGAGGCCTCACTGCAAACGAGCTGACAGGACCAAATATGTTGTGCAAGTTCTCATTGCGAGCACGTATGACTGTATATGGAACACATGCCTAGGATTATTTAGTACTTGGATGCTTTATCTTATTTATCTGCAAATGCCCTATGTTCTGATTGCTATGTGAATTGGCTTGTCCATGCAACGCCCGTCCATCCATCCCTATGCCTACCGCGCTCCAATCCTACTGTTTACTGCAATTTTTACTATCGTCTTTACTTTTACTACTGCTATTACTTTACTATTCCTACTATAAAACTGTTGCTACTGATAAACTGCTGTGAGCAAGATTGTTTCCAGGTGCAGCTGAATGGACAACTCAGTTGTTCAGGCTTATAAATATTCCTTGGCTCCCCTTGTGTCGAATCAATAAACTGGGTTTCACTTCCCTCAAAAATACTGAGATACACCCCCTATACTTGTGGGTCATCAGTGTGGTTTGTGAGAAGAACACACATCCAATGACACTAGTTGATCAATATGTGGTTTGTGAAAAGAACACACATCTAATGAACTCTGGTTGATCCATATGTAGTTTGTGAGAAGAACACACATGCAATGACTCTGGCTTGGTTTGTGAAAAGAACGCACATGCAATCACACTGGTGGATCCATATGTGGTTTGTGAGAAGAACACACATCCAATGACACTGGTGGATCCATGTGTGGTTTGTGAGAAGAACACACATGCAATGACACTGGTGGATCCATATCTGGTATGTGGAAAGAACAGACATGCAATGACACTAGTTGTGGTTATTGAAAAGAACAGACATGTAATGACTCTAGGTGTGGTTAATGAAAAGCACAGACATGCAATGACACTGGTGGATCCATATGTGGTTTTTTAGAAGAATAGACATGCAATGACACTGGGTGTGGTTCATGAAAAGAACACACATGCAATCACACTGGTGGATCCATGTGTGGTTTTTGGGAAGAATAGACATGCAATGACTCTAGATGTGGTTCATGAAAAGAACAGACATGCAATGACACTGGTGCATCCATGTATGGTTTGTGAGAAGAACATACATGCAATTACTCTAGGTGTGGTTCATGAAAAGAACAGACATCCAATGACACTAGTGGATCCATATGTGGTTTGTGGAAAGAACAGACATGCAATGACTCTAGTTGTGGTTCATGAAAAGAACACACATCCAATGACACTTGGGGATCCATGTGTGGTTTGTGAAAGGAACAGACATGCAATAACACTGGGTGTGGTTCATGAAAAATAAAACACATCCACTAACACTGTTGTATCCTTATGTTGTTTGTGGAAAGAACATACATGCAATTACTCTAGCTGTGGTTAATGAAAAGAACAGACATGCAATGACACTAGTGGATCCATGTGTGGTTTGTGAGAAGAACACACATGCTATGACACTCGGTGTGGTTCATGAAAAGAACACACATCCAATGACACTAGTGGATCCTTATGTGGTTTGTGAAAAGAACAGACATGCAATGACACTAGGTGTGGTTCATGAAAAGAAAACACATCCAATGACACTGGTGTATCCTTATGTGGTTTGTGGAAAGAATTGACATGCAATGACTCTAGATGTGGATAATGAAAAGAACAAAGATGCAATGACACTGGTGGATCCGTGTGTGGTTTGTGAGAAGAACACACATGCAATGACACTGGGTGTGGTTCATGAAAAGAACACACATCTAATGACACTGGTGGATCCTTATGTGGTTTGTGAGAAGAACACACATGCAATGACTCTAGCTGTGGTTCATGAAAAGAACACACATCCATTGACACTTGTGGATCCATGTGTGGTTTGTGAAAAGAACAGACATGCAATGACACTGGGAGTGGTTCATGAAAAGAAAACACATCCAATGACAATGGTGTATCCTTATGTGGTTTGTGGAAAGAACGGAAATGCAATGACTCTAGCTGTGGTTAATGAAAAGAACAGACATGCAATGACACAGGTGGATCCATGTGTGGTTTGTGAGAAGAACACACATGCAATGACACTTGGTGTGGTTCATGAAAAGAACACACATCCAATGACACTGGTGGATCCTTATGTGGTTTGTGAAAAGAACACACATGCAATAACACTGGGTGTGGTTTGTGAGAAGAACGCACATGCAATGACACTGGTTGATCCATATGTGGTTTGTGAGAAGAACACACATCCAATGATACTGGTGGATCTATATGTGGTTTGTGAGAAGAACACACATGCAATGACTCTTGGTGTGGTTCATGAAAAGAACACATATCAAATGAACTCTGGTGGATCCATATGTAGTTTGTGAGAATAACACACATGCAATAACTCTAGCTGTCGTTTGTGAAAAGAACACACATGCAATCACACTTGTGGATCCATATGTGGTTTGTGAGAAGAACACACATTCAATGACATTGGTGGATCCATGTGTGGTTTGTGAGAAGAACACACATGCAAAACACACATGCAATGACACTGGTGGATCCATATGTGGTCTGTGGAAATTACAGACATGCAATGACACTAGTTGTAGTTAATGAAAAGAACAGACATGCAATAACTCTAGGTGTGGTTAATGAAAAGCACAGACATGCAATGACATTGGTGGATCCATATGTGGTTTTTGAGAAGAACAGACATGCAATGACACTAGGTGTGGTTCATGAAAATAACACACATGCAATCACACTAGTGGATCCATGTATGGTTTGTGGGAAGAATAGACATGCAATGACTCTAGATGTGGTTCATGAAAAGAACAGACATGCAATGACACCGGTGAATCCATGTGTGGTTTGTGAGAAGAACATACATGCAATGCATCTAGGTGTTGTTCATGAAAAGAACATACATCCAATGATACTGGTGGATCCATATGTGGTTTGTGAAAAGAACAGACATGCAATAACACTGGGTGTGGTTCATGAAAAGAAAACACATCCACTAACACTGTTGTATCCTTATGTTGTTTGTGGAAAGAACATACATGCAATTACCCTAGCAGTGGTTAATGAAAAGAACAGACATGCAATGACACTAGTGGATCCATGTGTGGTTTGTGAGAAGAACACACATGCTATGACACTAGGTGTGGTTCATGAAAAGAACACACATCCAATGACACTAGTGGATCCTTATGTGGTTTGTGAAAAGAACAGACATGCAATGACACTAGGTGTGGTTCATGAAAAGAAAACACATCCAATGACACTTGTATCCTTATGTGGTTTGTGGAAAGAATTGACATGCAATGACTCTAGATGTGGATAATGAAAAGAACAAACATGCAATGACACTGGTGGATCCGTGTGTGGTTTGTGAGAAGAACACACATGCAATGACACTGGGTGTAGTTCATGAAAATAACACACAACTAATGACACTGGTGGATCCTTATGTGGTTTGTTAGAAGAACACACATGCAATGACTCTAGCTGTGGTTCATGAAAAGAACACACATCGATTGACACTTGTGGATCCATGTGTGGTTTGTGAAAAGAACAGACATGCAATGACACTAGGTGTGGTTCATGAAAACAAAACACATCCAATGACACTTGTATCCTTATGTGGTTTGTGGAAAGAATTGACATGCAATGACTCTAGATGTGGATAATGAAAAGAACAAACATGCAATGACACTGGTGGATCCGTGTGTGGTTTGTGAGAAGAACACACATGCAATGACACTGGGTGTGGTTCATGAAAAGAGCACACATCCAATGACACTGGTGGATCCTTATGTGGTTTGGGAAAAGAACACACATGCAATAACAATGGGTGTGGTTTGTGAGAAGAACGCACATGCAATGACACTGGTTGATCCATGTGTGGTTTGTGAGAAGAACACACATCCAATGATACTGGTGGATCCATATGTGGTTTGTGAGAAGAACACACATGCAATGACTCTGGGTGTGGTTCATGAAAAGAACACATATCAAATGAACTCTGGTGGATCCATATGTGGTTTGTGAGAATAACACACATGCAATAACTCTAGCTGTGGTTTGTGAAAAGAACACACATGCAATCACACTTGTGGATCCATATGTGGTTTGTGAGAAGAACACACATTCAATGACATTGGTGGATCCATGTGTCGTTTGTGAGAAGAACACACATGCAAAACACACATGCAATGACACTGGTGGATCCAAATGTGGTATGTGGAAATTACAGACATGCAATGACACTAGTTGTAGTTAATGAAAAGAACAGACATGCAATGACTCTAGGTGTGGTTAATGAAAAGCACAGACATGCAATGACATTGGTGGATCCATATGTGGTTTTTGAGAAGAACAGACATGCAATGACACTAGGTGTGGTTCATGAAAAGAACACACATGCAATCACACTAGTGGATCCATGTATGGTTTGTGGGAAGAATAGACATGCAATGACTCTAGATGTGGTTCATCCGGTGAATCCATGTGTGGTTTGTGAGAAGAACATACATGCAATGAATCTAGGTGTTGTTCATGAAAAGAACATACATCCAATGATACTGGTGGATCCATATGTGGTTTGTGGAAAGAACAGACATGCAATGACTCTAGCTGTGGTTCATGAAAAGAAAACACATCCACTAACACTGTTGTATCCTTATGTTGTTTGTGGAAAGAACATACATGCAATTACTCTAGATGTGGTTAATGAAAAGAAAGACATGCAATGACACTAGTGGATCCATGTGTGGTTTGTGAGAAGAACACACATGCTATGACACTAGGTGTGGTTCATGAAAAGAACGCACATCCAATGACACTAGTGGATCCTTATTTGGTTTGTGAAAAGAAAAGACATGCAATGACACTAGGTGTGGTTCATGAAAAGAAAACACATCCAATGACACTGGTGTATCCTTATGTGGTTTGTGGAAAGAATTGACATGCAATGACTCTAGATGTGGATAATGAAAAGAACAAAGATGCAATGACACTGGTGGATCCGTGTGTGGTTTGTGAGAAGAACACACATGCAATGACACTGGGTGTGGTTCATGAAAAGAACACACATCTAATGACACTGGTGGATCCTTATGTGGTGTGTGAGAAGAACACACATGCAATGACTCTAGTTGTGGTTCATGAAAAGAACACACATCCATTGACACTTGTGGATCCATGTGTGGTTTGTGAAAAGAACAGACATGCAATGACACTGGGAGTGGTTCATGAAAAGAAAACACATCCAATGACAATGGTGTATCCTTATGTGGTTTGTGGAAAGAACAGACATGCAATGACTCTAGCTGTGGTTAATGAAAATAACAGACATGCAATGACACTGGTGGATCCATGTGTGGTTTGTGAGAAGAACACACATGCAATGACACTGGGTGTGGTTCATGAAAAGAACACACATCCAATGACACTTGTGGATCCTTATGTGGTTTGTGAAAAGAACACACATGCAATAACAATGGGTGTGGTTTGTGAGAAGAACGCACATGCAATGACACTGGTTGATCCATATGTGGTTTGTGAGAAGAACACACATCCAATGATACTGGTGGATCCATATGTGGTTTGTGAGAAGAACACACATGCAATGACTCTGGGTGTGGTTCATGAAAAGAACACATATCAAATGAACTCTGGTGGATCCATATGTGGTTTGTGAGAATAACACACATGCAATAACTCTAGCTGTGGTTTGTGAAAAGAACACACATGCAATCACACTAGTGGATCCATATGTGGTTTGTGAGAAGAACACACATTCAATGACATTGATGGATCCATGTGTGGTTTGTGAGAAGAACACACATGCAAAACACACATGCAATGACACTGGTGGATCCATATGTGGTCTGTGGAAATTACAGACGTGCAATGACACTAGTTGTGGTTAATGAAAAGAACAGACATGCAATGACTCTAGGTGTGGTTAATGAAAAGCACAGACATGCAATGACATTGGTAGATCCATATGTGGTTTTTGAGAAGAACAGACATGCAATGACACTAGGTGTGGTTCATGAAAAGAACACACATGCAATCACACTAGTGGATCCATGTATGGTTTGTGGGAAGAATAGACATGCAATGACTCTAGATGTGGTTCATGAAAAGAACAGACATGCAATGACACCGGTGAATCCATGTGTGGTTTCTGAGAAGAACATACATGCAATGAATCTAGGTGTTGTTCATGAAAAGAACATACATCCAATGATACTGGTGGATCCATATGTGGTTTGTGGAAAGAACAGACATGCAATGACTCTAGTTGTGGTTCATGAAAAGAATACACATCCAATGACACTTGTGGATCCATGTGTGGTTTGTGAAAAGAATAGACATGCAATGACACTGGGTGTGGTTCATGTAAAGATAACACATCCAATGACACTGGTGTATCCTTATGTTGTTTGTGGAAAGAACAGACATGCAATGTGTCTAGCTGTGGTTAATGAAAAGAACAGACATGCAATGACATTGGTGGATCCATGTGTGGTTTGTGAGAAGAACACACATGCTATGGCACTAGGTGGATCCTTATTTGGTTTGTGAGAGTAACACACATCCAATGACTCTAGTTGTGTTTCATGAAAAGAACAGACATTGAATGACACTGGTGGATCTCTGTGTAGTTTGTGGGAAGAACACACATGCAATGACTCTAGATGTGGTTCATCAAAAGAACAGACATGCAATGACACTGGTGGATCCATATGTGGTATGTGGGAAGAACAGACATGTAATGACTCTAGGTGTGGTTCATGGAAAGAACACACATCCAATGACATTGGTGGATCCATGTGTGGTTTGTGAGAGAACAGACATGCAATGACTCTAGGTGTGGTTCATGAAAAGAACACACATCCAATGACATTGGTGGATCCATGTGTGGTTTGTGAGAGAACAGACATGCAATGACTCTAGGTGTGGTTCATGAAAAGAACACACATCCAATGACACTGGTGTATCCTTATGTGGTTTATGGAAAGAACAGACATGCAATGACTGTAGGTGTGGTTAATGAAAAGAACAGACATGCAATAACACTGGTGGATCCTTATGTGGTTTGTGAAAAGAACATACATGCAATGACTCTTGCTGTGGTTTGTGAAAATAACACACAACCAATGACACTGGTGGATCCATGTGTGGTTTGTGAAAAGAACAAACATGCAATGACACTGGGTGTGGTTCATGAAAAGAACACACATCTAATGACACTGGTGGATCCTTTTGTGGTTTGTGGAAAGAACAGACATGCAATGACTCTAGCTGTCGTTTGTGAAAAGAACAGACATGCAATGACACCGGTGGATCCATATGTGGTTTGTGAAAAGAACAGACATGCAATGACTCTAGCTGTGGTTCATGAAAAGAACACACATCCAATGACACTGGTGGATCCATGTGTGGTTTGTAAAAAGAATAGACATGCAATGACACTGGGTGTGGTTCATGAAACGAATACACATGCAATGACACTGGTGGATCCATATGTGGTTTGTGGGAAGAACAGACATGCAATGACTCTAGATGTGCTTCATGAAAAGAAGACACATCCAATTTACACTAGTGGATCCTTATGTGGTTTGTGAGAAGAAGAAACATGCAATGACTCTAGCTATGACACTAGGTGTCGTTCATGAAAAGACACACATCTAATGACACTGGTGGATCCATATGTGGTTTGTGAAAAGAACACACATGCAATGACTCTAGCTGTGGTTCATGAAAAGAACACACATCCAATGACATTGGTGGATCTTTATGTGCTTTGTGGAAAGAACATACATGCAATAACTCTAGCTGTGGTTAATGAAAAGAATAGACATGCAATGACACTGGTGGATCCATATGTGGTTTGTGAAAAGGACAGACATGCAATGACACTGGGTGTGGTTCATGAAAAGAACACACATCCAATGACACTGGTGGATCCTTATGTGGTTTGTGAGAAGAACAGACATGCAATGACTCTAGCTATGGTTAATGGAAAGAACACACATGCAATCACACTCGTGGATCCATATGTGGTTTGCTGAAAGAACAAACATGCAATGACTCTAGGTGTGGTTAATGAAAAGAACAAACATCCAATGACACGGGCGTATCCATATGTTGTCTTTGAAAAGAACGTACATGCAATAACTCTGGATGTAGTTTGTGAAAAGAACACACATGCAATGACACTAGTGGCTCGATGTGTGGTTTGTGAAAAGAATAGACATGCAATGACTCGAGGTGTGGTTCGTGAAAAGAACAGACATGCAATGACACTAGTGGATCCATATGTGGTTTGTGGGAAGAACAGACATGCAATGACTCTAAGTGTGGTTCATGGAAAGAACACACATCTAATGACACCGGTGGATCCATGTGTGGTTTGTGAGAAGAACAGACATGCACTGACTCTAGGTGTGGTTCATGAAAAGAACACACATCCAATGACACTGGTGTATCCTTATGTGGTTTGTGGAAAGAACAGACATGCATTGACTGTAGGTGTGGTTAATGAAAAGAACATACATACAATAACACTGGTGGATCCATATGTGGTTTGTGAAAAGAAAAGACATGCAATGACTCTTGCTGGGGTTTGTGAGAAGAACACACATCCAATGACACTGGTGGATCCATGTGTGGTTTGTGAAAAGAACAAACATGCAATGACACTGGGTGTGGTTCATGAAAAGAGAACATATCAAATGACACTTGTGTATCCTTATGTGGTTTATGGAAAGAATAGACATGCAATGACTCTAGCTATCGTTTGTGAAAAGAACAGACATGCAATGACACCGGTGGATCCGTATGTGGTTTTTGAAAAGAACAGACATGCGATTACTCTAGCTGTGGTTCATGAAAAGAACACACATCCAATGACACTGGTGGATCCATGTGTGGTTTGTGAAAAGAACAGACATGCAATGACACTGGGTGTGGTTCATGAAAAGAACACACATGCAATGACACAGGTGGATCCATATGTGGTTTGTGGGAAGAACAGACATGCAATGACTCTAGATGTGGTTCATGAAAAGAACAGACATGCAATGACACTGGTGGATCCATGTGTGGTTTGTGAGAAGAACATACATGCAATGACTCTAGGTGTGGTTCATGAAAAGAACACACATCCAATGACATTGGTGGATCCTTATGTGGTTTGTGGAAAGAACAGACATGCAATGACTCTAGGTGTGGTTCATGAAATGAACGCACATCCAATGACACTGGTGGATCCATGTGTGGTTTCTGAAAAGAACAGACATTCAATGACTCTAGTTGTGGTTCATGAAAAGAACACACATCGAATGACACTGTTGTATCCTTATGTGGTTTGTGGAAAGAACAGACATGCGATGACTTTAGCTGTGGTTCATGAAAAGAACACACATGCAATGACACTGGTGGTTCCATATGTGGTTTGTGAAAAGAATAGACATGCAATGACACTGGGCGTGGTTCATGAAAAGAACACACATGCAATCACACTGGTGGATCCTTATATGGTTTGTGAGAAGAACAGCATGCAATGACTCTAGATGTAGTTCATGAAAAGAACACACATCCAATGACACTGGTGGATCCAGATGTGGTTTGTGAAAAGAACACACATGCAATGACTCTAGTTGTGGTTCATGAAAAGAACACACATCCAATGACATTGGTGGATCTTTATGTTCTTTGTGGAAATAACATACATGCAATGACTCTAGCTGTGGTTAATGAAAAGAACAGACATGCAATGACACTGTTGGATCTATATGTGGTTTGTGAAAAGGACAGACATGCAATGACACAGGGTGTGGTTCATGAAAAGAACACACATCCAATAACACTAGTGGATCCTTATGTGGTTTGTGAGAAGAACAAACATGCAATGACTCTAGCTATGGTTAATGAAAAGAACACACATGGAATCACACTGGTGGATCCATATGTGGTTTGTTGAAAGAACAGACATGCAATTACACTAGGTGTGGTTCATGAAAAGAACAAACATCCAATGACACGGGTGGATCCATATGTGGTCTTTGAAAAGAACAGACATGCAATGACTCTAGATGTAGTTTGTGAAAAGAACACACATGCAATGACACTAGTGGATCGGTGTGTGGTTTGAGAAAAGAACAGACATGCAATGACTCGAGGTGTGGTTCATGAAAAGAATAGACATCCAATGACACTGGTGGATCCATGTGTGGTTTGTGAGAAGAACATACATGCAATGACTCTAGGTGTGGTTCATGAAAAGAAAACACATCCAATGACACTGGTGGAACCTTATGTGGTTTGTGGAAAGAACAGACATGCAATGACTCTAGCTGTGGTTCATGAAAAGAACAGGCATGCAATGACATTGGTGGATCCATGTGTGGTTTGTGGGAAGAACATACATGCAATGACTGTAGGTGTGGTTAATGAAAAGAACAGACATGCAATGACTGTACGTGTGGTTAATGAAAAGAACAGACATGCAATAACACTGGTGGATCCATATGTGGTTTGTGAAAAGAACAGACATACAATGACTCTAGCTGTGGTTTGTGAAAAGAACACACACTGGTAGAAAGAGGGCCTTTGGTCCAGCGCCCAAATTCCATTGGTCTGGTTCGTTTCCATAATCGGGACCAATGCCAGGCACTAATCCCGGTTCATGCCGCCTGGGCATTGGTCCCGGTTCATCTGTAAGCATTGGTCCCGGTTGGTGGCACGAACCGGGACCAATGCCCCCGCGACGCACACATGGCGCTCTGCGGGGCATTGGTTCCGGTTCATGCCATGAACCGGGACCAAAAACCCCGCGACGGTTAGCAGTCCAGGACAATTAATGTAAATTAATTCGGGGAAGAAATTAATTCGAGGCAGAAATTAATTCGAGGTAGAAATTGAATTGATCACTATTTTTGGAAAAATCTTTCATGAATTAATCGAGACAAAGGTCTAAATTGAGACATTTTATTATTCAACCACAAATTTTTCCATACAAAGATGCGACTTTACAAATTCCTAGTCGACAACACTTCCGCTGCCGCTGTCCTCCGAGCCGCCAGCTTCCTCGTTGTCGTCGGACGAAATCTCCATGATTTCGGTGTTGTTCGGGAGACGGAGCTCCTCTGCGCGCCTAGCGACGTCGATGGCGGTGTAGATGGTCCATCCAGGGACGGACCAGAACATCTCCCGCCCTTCTTGGTTGCGGCGATCCGGGTGCACCAGGCGCCCGTCCATGAAGCGGTTGCCAGGCTTGGCCTTCCGCTCCTTCTTGAACATCCGGGACCAGTACTCGCTGGCCGCCGCGTACCGGGGCAACGCCCTCATGCACGCGGGCAGTTGGCGGCGACGCTCCGCGATGACGTACTCCATCTCGTATCCGCGGGGGTTGAGGAGCGGAGCCATCGGCACACCCGCCTCGCTGATGCGAAATCCGGCAGGCACGGTCGCACGCGGCGGCGCGAGGATGTCGTAGATCGCAAACATCGCCGCCTCGTAGTGGTTGAGATTGGAGAGGGAGGGGAGGCGAGACGATGGCACGGTGGAGAGCCGATGGCTAAAGGGGTGGGTGGAGAGGGACTGCAGAGAGGCAGAGGCGATGGCGAAAGCGAGCGATGTTGCCTCATATTTATACACGGGGATGATGAAGCGATGGTGGGCATTGGTCCCGGTTATTGCCATGAACCGGGACCAAAGCCCCTCCCGAGCGACACGTGGCGGCCTAGCAGCGCGCCCCCCACCCAGGTCATTGGTCCCGGGTCATGCCATTAACCGGGACCATTAACCTGGGTGGGGTGCGAGCTGCTGGGCCACCACGTGTCGCGCGGTAGGGGCTTTGGTCCCGGTTCGTGGCAATAACCAGGACCAAAAACCCTCCCTTGGCTATATATAAGCCCAGCCCTTTGCCCACCAAATTTTGCTGGATTGTGTGTGAGGTGTGGGTGCTAGCTTTTTTTCTTTGATTGCACACAAGGTGTTCGACGAAATGTCCGAGCCACACTTTAGTTCGCACAACACGGTATCCTCGGCTGAGGTTAGCAACCTTATCTTCTTTATCTGTAACTGATACAAAAATATTGCATCTGTCCATGTAGGGTGGTCATTTTACTATTCACGATGTTATTGTAATGGTTAATTATTATGACGTAGATCGATGCACGGATGTGATGGATGTATGGCGACCGACGCCATTCCAATTTTATTGTAGGCCTCCATAAATTTATCGATTTGGCTAAGGCAAACAAAGTGGATAATTTTATGCCTTGTCCCTGCGTCGACTGTCGGAACGTGGCGGAGCACTCTGCCCCAAAAATCCTTCAAAGCCATCTGCTTTGGAGAGGTATCATGCCCGGATATTATTGTTGGGCCATGCACGGAGAAAGAGGTGTTAGGCTGGAAGAAAATGAAGAAGAGGAGGAGGATGACAGCTATCCTATGTCCCCTGAAGAATACGGTGATACTGCAATGGAAGACAATGAAGAAGAGGGAGGCGGCAATGAAGAAGAACAACGGGCATCGGATGAGCCCGATGATGGTCTTGGTCGGGTCATTTCTGATGCAAAGCAACAATGTGATATAGAAAGGGAGAAGCTTAAGTTGGAGGCCATGCAAAAGGATCACAAAAAGTTGTTGTACCCAAATTGCAAAGATGGCAGCACAAAGCTCGGTACCACACTTGAACTGCTGAAATGGAAGGCAGAGAGTGGCTTATCTGACAAGGGATTTGAGAAGTTACTGAAAATAATGAAACTGAAGCTTCCAAAGGATAACGAGCTGCCCGAGACAACGTACGAAGCAAAGAAGACTATCTGCCCTCTAGGATTAGATGTGGAGAAGATACATGCATGCATTAATGACTGCATCCTGTACCGCGGTGAGAAGTACGAGAATATGGATAAATGCTCGGTATGCAATGCATGTCGATACAAGATCAGACAAGATGACCCTGGTGATGTTGAGGGCAATGACGAGCCCTCCAGGAAGAGGGTTCCTGCTAAGGTTATGTGGTATGCTCCTATAATACCACGGTTGAAATGTCTGTTCAGAAATAAAGAGCATGCCAAGTTGTTGCGATGGCACAAAGAAGAGCGTAAGAAAGATGGGGAACTGAGACACCCCGCCGATGGGTCGCAGTGGAAAAACATCGAGAGAAAGTACTCGAACTTTGAAGGTGACGCGAGGAACTTATGGTTTGGTCTAAGTACAAACGGCATGAATCCTTTTGGGGAGCAGAGCTGTAGTCATAGCACCTGGCCAATGACTCTATGTATCTACAACCTTCCTCCTTGGTTGTGCATGAAGCGGAAGTTCATTATGATGCCAGTGCTCATCCAAGGACCGAAGCAACCCAGCAACGACATTGATGTGTACCTAAGGCCATTGGTCGATGAACTTTTGCAGTTGTGGGCAGAACCAAGTGTAAAGGTGTGGGATGAGCACAAACAGGAGCCATTTGACCTACGAGCGTTGTTGTTCGTAACCATCAATGATTGGCCTGCTCTTAGTAACATTTCAGGACTGTCAAACAAGGTATACAATGCATGCACGCACTACTTAGATAATACTAAAGGTACATATTTGGATAAATGTAAGAAGGTTGTGTACCTGGGGTGTCATAAATTTCTTCCGACCAATCATCAAGTAAGAAAGAAAGGCAAGAATTTCAACGGTGAGGCAGATTACCGGAAGAAGCCTAAGCTCCCTAAAGGTGCTGATGTATTTGGTATGGTGAAGGACCTAGAAGTAATCTTTGGAAAGGGTCCGGGTGGTCAATCTGTTCCGAAAGACCCCATTACCGGACACATGGCCATGTGGAAAAAGAAATCTCTATTTTGGGAGCTTGAGTATTGGAAATACCTAGAGGTTCGTTCTTCAATCGACGTGATGCACGTGACGAAGAATCTTTGCATGAACCTGCTAGGCTTCCTGGGCGTGTATGGGAAGACAAAAGATACACCAGAAGCATGGGAGGACCAGCAACGTATCAAAGACCCACACAACAAGCATACAGATAAAGGACGTAAATACTTAAGTAGCTACGCTCTTACCAAAGCAGAGAAGGAAATCTTTTTTGAAGTCCTTTACAGTATCAAGGTCCCGGCTGCCTTCTCGTCAAATATAAAGGGAATAATAAATATGGCAGAGAAAAAAATTCAGAACCTGAAGTCTCATGATTGCGACGTGATTATGACACAGTTGCTTCCGGTTGCATTGAGGGGGCTTCTACTGGAAAATGTTCGATTAGCCATTGTGAAGCTATGTGCATTCCTCAATGCAATATCTCAAAAGGTAATCGATCGAGAAAGTCTAGAAAGGCTACAGAAGCATGTGGTCCAATGTCTTGTCAGTTTTGAGTTGGTGTTCCCCCCGTCCTTCTTCAATATTATGACGCATCTCTTAGTTCACCTAGTCGAAGAGATTTACATTCTCGGTCCTGTATTTCTGCACAATATGTTCCCCTTCGAGAGGTTAATGGGAGTCTTAAAGAAATATGTTTGTAACCGTGATAGGCCAGAAGGAAGCATCTCCAAGGGCTATGGAACAGAGGAGGTCATTGGGTTATGTGTAGACTTTCTTCCTGACCTTAAGCCGATTGGTGTTCCTGAATCACGGTATGAGGGGAGACTGAGTGGAAAAGGCACGCTAGGAAAGAAATCAATGATATTTAGGGACAGACATTCTTTGAATCAAGCACACTACATAGTTCTCCAAAGTTCTACCTTCGTGGCTCTGTATATCGAGGAACACATGAATGTTGTACGCTCCAAGTTCCCGGGGAAGGATGACTACTGGATTAAAAAAATCACATGGAGACTTTCGGCACTTGGTTGCAATTACATCTCATGAATGACACCACTATTGGAGATCAGCTCTACTTGTTGTCCGCGACACCATCTTTTACTGTATTGACTTTCCAAGGGTACGAGATAAATGGGAATACATTTTACACAATTGCCCAAGATAAAAAGAGCACCAACCAAAACAGTGGTGTCCGCTTTGATGCAACATGCGAGAATGGGAAAAAGGACACATACTATGGTTACATAGAGGAGATATGGGAACTTGACTATGGACCTACTTTTAAGGTCCCATTGTTTCGGTGCAGTTGGGTCAACATGAATGGAGAAGGGGTAAAGGTAGACCAGCTATATGGAATGACAACAGTGGATCTCAAGAATCTTGGTTACAGAGACGAACCATTTGTCCTATCCAATGATGTGGCTCGGGTTTTTTATGTGAAGGACATGTCCTCTAGACCGAAAAAACAAAAAAAATAAGGAAACGAATACATCAGATGATGAGCCCAGGCGTCACATAGTTCTTTCAGGGAAAAGAAAAATCGCGGGAGTCGAGGACAAGATAGACATGTCCGCAGATTATGATAAGTTTGATGAAATTCCGCCCTTCACCATGAAAACTGACCCAAGCATCCCGTTAAGCAAAGAAGATGCTCCATGGTTACGGCCTAAGAAGCGATCATAGGCAAGGGATCGACATACGCGACGAAGGATTCATATCCTAAACCCTAAACCCTATGTAAATCTATGCAATGTATGGAAACTTTATGTGATGTATGGAAAATTTATGTGATGTATCAAAACTTTATGTAATGGAGTTCTTCACGGGCTTGCAGGGAAATTTTTCCGAGGCGGAGCTTCCGAAGATGCCGTAGGGCGTGTGCACCAATGACATCTTCGAGAAGCTCCGCCACGAGAGATTTCTCAACCCTTTCCCCAACACTGTTAGAGGAGATGGAGTCTTTCACGGGCTTGCAGGGAAATTTTTCCGAGGCGGAGCTTCCGAAGATGTCGTAGGGCGTGCGCACCAACGACATCTTCGAGAAGCTCCACCATGGGAGATTTCTCAACCCTTTCCCCAACACTGTTAGAGGATATGGAGTTTTTCATGGGCTTGCAGGGAAATTTTTCCGAGGCGGAGCTTCCGAAGATGTCGTAGGGCGTGCGCACCAACGAAATCTTCGAGAAGCTCCGCCATGGGAGATTTCTCAACCCTTTCCCCAACACTGTTAGAGGAGATGGAGTCTTTCACGGGCTTGCAGGGAAATTTTTCCGAGGCGGAGCTTCCGAAGATACCGTAGGTCTTGTGCACCAACGACATCTTCGAGAAGCTCCACCACGGGAGATTTCCCAACCCTCCATCCATGGGGATGAAACTCTCTCTACCTATGTTGGCTTGTTGAGCTGCTTTCCATGGCATATCGATGGTCCTTTTATAGGCATGACGCCGCTTCTACTTTGTCTTGTTCTTTTGACAGGGCGTCGTGGCTACATGCTTTATCTCATCGAGCAGTGCGTCCACCCACACGTCCTTATCCCACCGACAGCTTTAGTCTCGGTTGCACCCACCAGCCGGGACTAAAGGTTACCCACGCGTCCTTATCCCACTGATAGCTCTAGTCTCGGTTGCACCCACCAGCCGGAACTAAAGGTTACCCATGCGTCCTTATCCCACCGACAGCTTTAGTCTCGGTTGCACCCACCAGCCGGGACTAAAGGTTACCCACGCGTCCTTATCCCACCGACAGCTTTAGTCTCGGTTGGCTTTTTCGTGCGTCGAAAGGGAAAACTTCCTCCTGCAACATCGTAAGCCAACCCAAGATGCACATGTGTGCACAATATGGGCACATTATCGCAAACTATGCCCTGATTCTAGCCATAACATTGGTGGTTTGACCTAAATACCATGAAACGTCAAACATGATAGGTCATTTTGGGAAGGATTTTTTCTGATGTTTGCAATTTTTCAAGTTCAATATTTTTCCTTGCAACTGTGACACATAATATGACACCACACGAAGGTTTCACATTGTTTGGATCATTTTTGAATTTCTTATGCCCGTTTCAAACTATATTCAAAATGGTGGGCATGAAGCTTCTTAGCCCGGGGCTGAGCCTCACTGAACTTGAAGTGGATCTCTGATGAAATAGCATGTTGTGAACCTATAAATGATTTTTAAAAAAATTCACAAGCATTATATCATGTACTTGTAGTTAAATCTTGGCAACCTCCTACCGATTCGGCAGGAATTTGCCTTTTTCATGAGGGATGGACAGAAAGGTTCCAGATACACCGGTTGGGAAATTGTCCATATAAGGTGGTATAGTATTTTTGAAAAATGGTTTGGTACCAATGCCAAACTTTAATTTGGTGGTTGATTCACAGAACACCCCGATTTCAACACCTCAAAAATGGAAATTGGCTTTTTCGTGCGTCGAAAAGGAAAACTTCCTCCTGCAACATCGTAAGCCATCCCAAGATGCACACGTGTGCACAATATGGGCACATTATCACAAACTATACCCTCATTCTAGCCATAACATTGGTGGTTTGACCTAAATGCCATGAAACCTCGAACATGATAGGTCATTTTTGTGAAGGATTTTTTATGATGTTTGCAATTTTTCAAGTTCAATATTTTTCCTTGCAAATGTGACACATAATATGACACCACACGAAGGTTTCACATTGTTTGGATCATTTTTGAATTTCTTATGCTCGTTTCAAACTATATTCAAACCGGCGGGCATGAAGCTTCTTAGCCCGGGGTTGAGCCTCGCTGAACTTGAAGTGGATCTCTAATGAAATAGCATGTTGTGAACCTATAAAGAACCTATAATTAACAATAGTAAAATTGTATAGTTCAAATAAAAATATTTGAAAACACAAATGGTTTTTGATTGGTTATTTAAATTGAAGCACTTTTCTTGTTGAAAGTTTTTTCAAATTCCAAATTATGCAATAAATATTTGGTAATGCAATTTTAATTGAAAATAGTAAAAATGTATAGTTCAAATGGAAATATTAGAAAACAGAAAATGGTTTTTGATTAGTTATGTAAATTGAAGCACTTTTCCTGTTGAAAGTTGTTTGAAATTCCAAATTATGTAATAAATATTTGTTAATGCAATTTTAATTCAAAATAGTAAAATTGTATAGTTCAAATAAAAATATTTGAAAACAGAAAATGGTTTTTGATTAGTTATGTAAATTGATGCACTTTTCCTGTTGAAAGTTTTTTCAAATTCTGAATTATGCAATAAATAATTGGTAATGCAATTTTAATTGAAAATAGTAAAATTGTATAGTTCAAATAAAAATATTTGAAAACAGAAAATGGTTTTTGATTAGTTATGTAAATTGAAGCACTTTTCCTGTTGAAAGTTTTTTGAAATTCCAAATAAATAATCATCTTAAATTGAAACATCTTATTAATTAAAGAAGAAAACAAATTTGAAAATGGCGGGAAGACCAAAAGGTTTGCCAAAATCTGAAAAACGGGTCAACGATCCCGGTTCGTCCCACCAATCGGGACCGATGATCCTGGATGCGCACACTGCCATTAACATGCCTTTGGTCCCGGTTGTTGGCACGATCCGGGACCGCTGATCCTTTGGGCCCGGTTGGTGGGACGAACCGGGACCAAAGGCCCGCGCACGTGGCAGCACAGCAACACTCCTACCCCAGACCATTGGTCTCGGTTGGTGGCACTAACCAGGACCGTTGGCCCTTTGGTCCCGGTTATTGGGACGACCCGGGACCAATGGTCTGTACAGTTAACAACCCCGGCCCTTCCTCCTCCAACTCCCCCAATTCACAGAGCACATCGACGCGCGGCTAAGGAAAATTTGCGGCGAAGCAAAATCACGCCGGCAGGCTGCCCAAATCCAGAGTGGCCACTTCACGCCGTCGACGCCCACCACCGCTGTGCCACCACCGTCTGAGGAATTGACCGTGCACGCTGGAAATCGACGCCACGGTCACCGTCTGCTCTGACTCCGGCTGTCGCCATTGCCGCTGCTTCCGAGCTCCTCCGGCCTTGTCGACCCGTCCATCGTCTTCGTGGTGAGCTGCTGGTCCTCCAGGACCTCTCCTTTCTCTCTCTCTCTCGCTCTGTTTCCTTCTGTCGCCGAGCGCCACTGTCCGCCGCCGTCGGCCGCCATCGTTAGCTTTCTCGCGACACGCTCATTCGAACCCGGCCTTCTGCGCGTTCCAGCAAGCACTCTAGTGCCACTAACCACCGCCGGCCGACGTGCCCTCCGGCGAGCCCATGTGGCGCCAAGGTGGCGCTCATGTGGCGCCCTGACGTGGGTGTCGAGTAAGCTCTGCCAGCGTGGCAGCCCGACGTGGCCCTGGCCCCACTAATCAGTCACTATGGGTAGGCGATGCATCTGTGAGAAAAGGTTCCCGGCCTTAGGTGACGTCAGCCTTTACCTATGCTGACACAATAAAAGTTTAATAATTGTTTAAATAATTTCAGAAAAGAGTTTAATCTTATAAATTCAATAACTAATTATTTCTAAGTCATAAAAATATGTATAATATATCAAAATGTTCAGAAAAATGAGATCTACACAATAGACTCATAATCATGCATTGTTCAACAACTTTAATCACAAATTTAATAAGAGAATGAAATTAACCCCTCGTTGGTGATTTCGGGGTCTCTCCTATACTAGGGTTTGGACCCTTCAGATCCCACTTAAATTGCCAAGCATGCCTTAGGGTTAATTTCAACTATGTTTAACTTGTCATATCATTATCGATGCCATGTGTTGATTGTTTAACTTGCAGATACTATGGATCCAACACATCAGGAAAACATCCTCCAAGGGATGATCTACGAAAATGAAGATATTGATATCGATGTCACGAGTGAGTTTCTGAATGATTCCGGTCAGGGAGATGAGTCTCTCAACCGAGGAGACGGCTCCGGTGAGGTAGAAGCCGAAGCCTGGGATAGGGGAGAAGCCGATAAGGAAGAAGGCGACGGCTCCGGCGGAACCTTAAATCTCGCAAACACCGGCGAGGTGTATATATGTATTTTTGTAATTAAAATGCTGCTGTCTATATATATACATGCATATATTAACACTCTTTCTTCTTTTAGCCCTCCGGATCGAGAACTTCTTCCGTAAGAACGAAACGAGGCCCAACAAAAAAGTTGGATGACACTGTGAGGTATAGGATCGACGTGGTCGGTGTAGATGGCGAACCGCAAGCTCCCGTCGATATCGCAAGAAAATTTGTCAAGCAATGCGGAGTTCTTGTGAGGGACTACATCCTGATCACCTTTCAAGAATGGAATCGGCCAAGCGGCGGTGGAGTCCCGTATGTCGGCGACAACGCCAAAGATAAGCTTTTTGACAAGCTCATGACTAATTTCCTCCTGTCGGTACCAGATGTGAATCCAGATGAGGAGGAGAGAGCAAGAAGGGAGGTTGTGCAAAGAGTCAAGAAGTTTGCTCTCAGCAAGATGGCCGATGCATTCAAGAACTGGAAGAAGAAACTGTACAATAACTTTGTCAAGGTAGAGAAGACTCCGAATTTCAATGAAGCCGGCTATGCTAAGTTAAGACACCAGTGGGAGGATTTTGTGAAGTACAAGACATCGGAGAAAGTTAAGGAAAGGTCTAGAATAAATACGGAGAACGCTGCTAAGAAACTGTACCATCATAACATGGGGCCTGCTGGCTACGCCGGTTGCATGCCTAAGTGGGATTCACTTGAGGTCAATTACATAGCTGTCGGGATCAGACCAGAGCCCGCAACATGGACACCACGGGCGAGAAACTGGTTTTACGGCCATAGGGGCACGTTGGACAAAGAAGGGAGGGAAATATATAATCAGAAACACAAAGATGATCCCCTACTACCCATCGATGATTTTAGAAATGCAGTAGATGATGTTGCAGCGGGACGGTTTGTTCCCGATAGAGAGAACGACGAGCTCGCATGGGCCCTTAAAAATCCTGAACACGACGGACGAGCACGAGGCACACCAGGCCCCAAGCCGTGGAAGGTTGCCTTCCCCCCAGAAATGAAGAGATATCCCGATAAAAGCCATTAGAGGAGAAAGGAAAGGGAGGCAGCTGAGAAAGCGGCCGCTGCAGACCGACTGTGTAATGTAGAAGAAGCATTAAAGCGGCACCAGGATCAACTCGACAGACTTAGCCAGCAAGGTGCTAGCGGCCAATCTCAGCGGCACGTGGTAGAAGCTGCATTCGAGGGTACCAGCGCCTTATCGAATAAGAAAAGCAACATCGCTTCCACGCAGCTCCATGATGTTGATGATGATGCACCGACGACATCTCCTCCTAAACGCTACCTAGTGGATGATATCACGGAGACAACAGCTTGTGAGCTAAAGGTGCAGGTTATGAACTTAAGGGTGACGGCGGCGGTCGGCATGGCGGTACCAATTGCGCCTAACCCAACTTGGCATTGCAGACCGGTTCCAAAAGGGTACGCTGTCGTCACGGTGGATGAGGTGAAGGAAGATTTTGAGGAGCTGAAGCTGGACCACCCTGCAGGGGAAGATATGGAGCTGACTCAACTAGGAGAAGACAAAGGGGGGACTATTCTATGGCTAAAGGAGCGCATCATGCTTCCAAATTATGTGCCGCCAAGGCCACCCACTCCTCAGAGCAGCAATCCACCTACACCGCCACCTCACCATTCTCCAGCGCAACCGTCGCCTTCACTGCCTCACCACTCAGCGCAACCGTCTCCATCGCCGCCTCAGCCGTCTTCGTCCCCTGAGCCTCAGAGACAAAAGCGGAAGTATACTAAGGGGGGCAACACCACTAGCAGCAACAAGAGCACGTTCCGATCACCAAAACGTAAGCTATCGCCCCTCCCAAGAGTACCTCATCAGAATATGAAGAAGCTACCTTGCGAGAAGACAGATGAGGAAACTGATGCGGCTGCAGCTGCCCATTATGAAAAGTGGAAGATTGACATGGCTAACAAGAAAAAGCCGATAGAGGCATTTTTGCCAGTCACCGCAGAAGATAAAGCCAAAGCAGCCGCGCTTAAGATTCAGCTTCACCAACCCATGGCACTCACATCAGACTATAATCGCTCTATTACCAAGTCAGCTGAGGCAAAAGAGCGGAGAGTCGGGAAAGAAGTTTCCCAGCTCAGACAACAGAAAAATCAATCGATCGAACTGCTCAAAGTGTACGATACCAATGAGTGGATGATCCAGGAGCGGCATGATCCGAACATTGATCCAGAGTTTGTTCGACTGTACGGAGAAAAAGCCCAATTATATGGATTGTCTATTACTGAGTACATGAGCCGTATGCATGAGTTCGAGGGGTACCAAGAAACAGCATACGTGTACCAGTACGGGGATCCTCTCGTCAAACCCGAGTTAGTCAAAGATCTACCAACAAAAAAGCGAAGATTGCATAACTGGTACATCCAAGCATGTGCTGATTCCAAAAACTGGATCTATGCTGCATATAAACACCACCATTACGGTCATGGAGATGGCTTCCTACTTATCGAATTTCCCGAATTATTTTAGTTTTACCAACAAGACGCCCTCAACAAAACTATCGCCAGTGCCTATTGTTTGTAAGTATTATTAACTTCTGTAATTAAGTCTTTCTAGCTCAACTCATTCGTTGCTTGTATAATCTTACTAATCACTATACTAATTATATATGCAGAATGAAGATTCAAGAATGCAACAAAGGACAAATCTATGACCTTGGGTTTGTTGACTTTAATTTCGTTCATGAAGTTACTCTAAAAACAAATCCCAAAGAGACAGAGGATAACTTGTTCCAAGCGTTGAAGTATTTCAGCAACAGAAGGGAAATACTATTTCCTTACAACGATGTGTGAGTGTTACTGTCTTGTACACATTCTATTTTTTGCTTACTCAATGTTAAGCGTATAATTGACTCGTGTTATATTTTGTTAGTGTGTCAAGCTTCCACTATATTCTCTTAATCATTTCTGTTGACACCGGAGTAGTAAAAGTCCTGGACTCGAAACACACACCATTAGAAAAGTGGGCGGACATGCAGGAATGCCTCCAGAAGGCTTGGAAATGGTTCACCGCCAAAACTAGGAGTGTTTGGAAGCCAGAGCTTAAATTTGAATCATTGACTGTAAGTACTACTTGCTAGATCCACGCATCACTTTGATTCTAGATTCAATACCACCATTATCATGCTTGATTATTATTTTGATTAAACTCCATTCTCGTAAAGTGCTTGAGGCAGGAAGCTGGGAATAAATTATGTGGATACTATGTCTGCGAGTTCATTCGCCAGATGACCAAAGAGAAGGGCACAGACTGGAACATCAAAAAAATTGAAGTACGATAAACAATAATCACAACTTTATTTTATTACCACCAATTGTGTTTAGTTTCATTCATATATATTGATCCCCTTCCTTATATTAGATCGAACGGATGCGGGACGGTCTTCTATCACAAGAACGCGTGCAAGCAATTCAAGAGGAAATTGTCGGATTCTTGGTAGAACAAGTCATAGATCCGAAAGGAGAATACTATTACCGCTTCATTTGGAAGGGTGAAGTGTAAAAAAGGATGTAAATTAGATCAAATTCGTGTGAGAGTATCGTTTGTAATTATAATATGTTTCGACCAAGAAGACGGATGAGACGGTGTATATATTTGTGATCATGCATGATGTGTAATATATATATCATGGTTTCATTATTGCTGTATATATGTAGTACCATTAAATTGATAAAAAAATCCTGCCGCGGCAGAAAAATAGCCCGAAAATCCTGCCACGGCACAAAACCCTGCCGCGGCAGAAAAATAGCCCAAAAATCCTGCAGCGGCACAAAACCCTGCCGCGGCACAGAGACCAACGATCCCGGTTCGTGCCAAGAACCGGGACCAATGATCCACCCCCGCCTGTCTCTGGCGCTGCCACGTGGGGACCCATTGGTTCCGGTTTTTTCCACGAATCGGGACCAATGATCCACCCCCCCTTGTCGCGCGCCCGCCCACGTGGAGACCCATTGGTCCCGGTTCGTGCACGAATCGGGACTAGCATTAGTCCCGAGTGATTGGTCCCGGTTCAGGAACCGGGACCAATGGCCCTTATGAACCGGGACTAGAGCCCATTTTGTCATGTGTCCTCGAGAACGTTTGGTCATCTTAAGTAATACAACCGGCTTGTCCTTTGCTGCATAAAGGATTGGGCCACTTGCTGTGTTTATTCCTACTGTCTTTTGTTTACTCGTACTTTATTTACTTGCTTTATCAAAAACCCCTAAAAATCCGTTTGCTAAGTATTTGCAGAGAATTCCTGATCCATACCACTAGCCAGCACCTTCTGCTCCTCGCTGGGTTCGACACTCTTATCAAAAATACTGCGATGCACCCCCTTTACTTGTGGGTCATCAAGACTATTTTGTGGCGCCGCTGCCGGGGAGTGAAGTGCTATTTGAGAGTGGAACTGGTAAAGGAAACTTCTACTGTTCGTATTGTTTACTTCTGTTAGTTGCTTTCTTTCGTTATGGATAATTCGCTGAGTTTCTTATTTGGTAATGCTACTACCACTGCTAAGGTAGTAGATGAACCACCACCTGATGAGAATGATGCTTTTAAAATACCTACAAGAATTATTGATCGTGTTATGGATAACTACTATGTTGGGGATGGAACTGTCCATCCCGGTGATCATTTGCTCTTTATACACGAATTATGCGGGTTGTTCAAGTGTGCAGGTATTACTATAGATCAAGTCAAGAAGAAGTTATTTTCATTATCACTGAAAGGAAGAGCTGAGGAATGGTATAAGCTGCTGAAGAATGGTCAAGCTCTGGAATGGGAGGAAATAGTGCCTCTCTTTTATTCAAAGTTTTATCCTACTAGTGAGATTCATAAAGATCGGAATCAAATATACAACTTTTGGCCTCTTGATGGAGAGAGTACATCTCAAGCTTGGGGGAGACTGAAGTTACTAATGCTCAAATGTCCCATTCATGAGCTCCCCAACAATAGTATTATCAATAACTTTTATGCAAAGCTTTCTCTTCATGATAAGGATTTATTGGATGCTTCTTGTGCTGGATCATTCACTCGCATGGAAGAAGAAGCTAAATGGGATCTTCTGGACCGTATTCAAGATAATGCTGAAGCTTGGGAGAATGACAAAGGAAGAAAGTCAGGTATACATTATGATTATGAATGCATTGAATCTTTTATGGGAACTGATGACTTTCAAAATATTAAAAATTCTTATGGTCTAGACTCTCAAGCCATTGCTTCTTATTTAAAGGCTTTTTCTTCCTACATTGAAGTGCCTAAAAAGAAGTGTAAGTATCATGAACCATATAAAGATATTTCTAAAAGTGTTCCTGCAAGAAATACTGAAGTTTATACTGCTAATCATGTTTTACCTGAACCTTACATTGAGAAAATGCCTTTCCGAGTTAAGATAAAGGAACATTCTATGATAGCTAGTATGGTTAGTGAAAGTATAAGTAAAGCTATTGAACCTAATAAACAAATGGATGATGAACCTATAATAGCAAATGTGAAAGACTTTGTCACTAAATATGTAGAAGAGGGACACACTATCCTTTGTAAGGATACCTCTAATATTGTCTCACAAAGTAGTGTTATGAGAGCTAGTATTCCTGTGTTTTCTGTTAGAATAAGTGATCATTGTTACGATGGTCCTTATGATAGTTATATTGTTAAGTTTATGCATGATACGGAAAGTTACTATGAGAGAGGGAAAAGTGTTCTTATGCATCTCAATAATATCAAGTTTCCTCGTTTTATGCTGGAAGTTTTTATGTTGCACTTGTTTTGCCTTCCTATGCTAGTAGCCTCTGGTTTCAACAACTTGTTTGTTTACAAAATTCTCTTGCATAGGAAGTGGGTTAGACTTAAATGTGTGTATTTTTTCTTCTTAATGCTCTCTTTCACTTCAATTCATATTCTTATGTGAGCATCATCAAAATTATCATGCCCATCTTAATGGCTATAAAGAAAGAGCTTTTTGGGAAACAACCCAATTTATTTGTGTTTTCAGTTTGTTTTTGTTTATTTGAGTCTTGTAAGTTATTACTTTGGTAATAACCTCTCCTTATCCTTGTTGTTTGGTTTTTGTGCCAAGATTAACCTCTAATGAGAGAGAAGTAAGATTTGGGGAAGTTGTTGTCCCGAAACAGATTTTTGTGCTTCACCGTAAAAATTTATGAGAGATCTCTGTATGTCGGATTGAGCTGTAATTTTTTTTGCTTCTGACCCAGGTTGTTATTTAACTTTCGTTAATTTTGAACTTTTTGATTTGAGAAACAGAAGATTTTCGAAAAAATTGATCTTTACATGCTGGTCTGTTTTGACAGATTTTGCCACTCTTGCATTTGCTTCTTTATTAGATTTCCTTTTTGAATTCTTTTTGGGTTTTCGGAATGAGTTGCTACAGTATCTTATGTTTTGATGGTTTTCAGTTGAAGTTGAACTCAAAAGGTTTTATCACTTCACTTATACTAATGTTGCTAATGAGAACTGTGTGAAGTTTTGTGTGAAAGAAATTTCCAAGTTAGTGGAGAAAATGGTGTAATGAGAAAGTGAAAGGTTTCATGACTCAAGCGATAAGTGTATGAAGATGAAGATATTTATGTTATTCAAGTGGTGACTCCGGAAGAATCTACAAGATGCTAAATTCGGAGACCTTCAGAGTCCGCTTTCAAATAGGTAACAGTTCTGGTAAGAAAAGTTCCGCGAAAATACTATCCAACTATATTTTTGCAGTTTCCAGTCAATAAGGAAAGCTACGAAGCGAAAGAGGGACGGAAACGGAGCCAGGGTCGCTCACACCATCCTGTGGCGCGGGCCCACCCTTGGCCGCGCCACCAGGTGGTGTGGCCACTCCGGACTCCGCCTCCGACTCGTTTTCTCCCAGTACCTTCCTTTTGTTGTGAAAATTCGTAATATATAATCCCCCGGATCTCCCGAGGTTCGTATATCGTGTTTTCGTTTCGATCTATTTCTACCAGGAACTATCTTTGAAGCTTAGAAGCACAATGGTGTCCACCAAGGATAAAGGAAAGGAGCCTATGGAGGAAGATCTCCAAGACCCCGGGCAGGAGAAGGAGATCAAGAGTGAAGATGAAGAGGAGGTAAAGCAAGGCCAACATCCTCACACTAGCACTACCATTGCAAGCATTGGAGTGTTGGCAAGATTTGGCAGGGTCAGGAGGACTGCACGGATGTCAACGGGAGGGAAAACTCTGCGTCACTGTTTAGCTCCACACCATGCAAGGAAAGAACATCCCAAGAAGGAAGAGTGGAAAAAGAATCACCAGAGCTGGGATCCACAATCTGACATGATCATGCACCGCATCGAGCACAACTCGGAGTTGATTCGTACTCTCACATTCGAGATTGATGACTTGGGGAAATTGATCAAAGAGCTCATCAAGAACATACCACCACCACCAAAGGAGTAATTCGTCATCAGGTTTCGCATCCCCTTGGTTTGTTCCAAGCTTGGGTGAGTGCCGCGGTATGACATCACTATCTTCTATCTTTTCACCCTTTTTAGTAGAGTCATATCATGAATAGAGAAGTAATCATATAGGATGGTTTGCATTATGGAAGTTTCCCCTCTCTTGTTAGATATGTATCCCTTGGTGTGAGTTGCCGTTATGGAATATTAATGAGAAGTTCTATTATTTACTCTTTTGCATAGCTTATATTAGTTTTCAATTCGTAGTTATATGATTGATCTTGTTGTTAGTATTGGTATCACTTTGGGATCATTGAGTTAATTTAGTTGGTTTTGGCAAACCCGGCTTGGTCAGTAGCAACACTATTTTTTAGAGTTGAATGAAAAAGATAAAAGTACTCTAAAGAAAAAAATAATCTCATCATCTTTATTTCTTGATTTGCTCATGAGTTTAGTATTCTCTAGTTAAGATGTTTTGTGCTTCCAAGGAAGATTGCATGTTTGTTTTTATCACTTGTATGTTTGTTTGTTTCCTTCAACTCTTATACTTGCTACCCAGCCTTGCTAGCCAAAAACCTGTACTGAGAGGGATTTCTTCTCGTGCATCCACTCCTTAAAACCAAAACCTTTGCCATTTGTGTCCACCATACCTACCTATTAGCACTATTGCTATTCCAAGTAAATTCTTGTTTTTATCTAACTTCCATATTAAACTTGTTATGTGAAAATTAGTGATTAAAGCTCTCACGAACTTGATGGCACACTTTACTTTTCTTGCACTTAATAAACTTGAACCATTGGGTCCTTCTTTGTTGCGTATATGCTTGCGCTTTATGAGTTGAAGTTAGCAGAACCATGTATCATGGGGGACGCTTTCAACACTGCCATGGTACTTTGTACCTAGTTGATGTCATGATTCTTTTGCCTATGGATCCTCGCGGTGTGAAATAAAAGGGGAACTTGTAAGATCATGGACTTCATATGTGTGTTAGAGAAACGCCTGGGCCGCTAGCCTAAGCCATGCCTAATCATGGCGGAAACTTGCAGCATAACATAGTGAGCATTCTATGAAGCATCCTCAATAAAAACATATGCAAATAGCAAATAAAAAGATCGCTGAGGTGCTCATTGTCTGCTTGCCTTGTCATTTTGATTATGGGATAGCTCCTGTATCATGTGAAGGGGTACCCCGTTGGCAGTTCTCAATGATACATATGTATTTACAATGACAAGAGCTTACTTGTGACTGAAGTTGAGTAGCATGAGGTTCGGCACTCGTAAGTAAAGGGCATGAGATTTCAACTTATAACTTGTCAAGCATATCCTCTTAGTTGTGTCACTTTAACTTTAATCACCTAAAGATGCCTATGATAGGGGCAATGAGAGCTGAAAGCTAATAAGTACCATAATTTTTGGGAGCTCTTGATGAAACTTGCAATCCCTGCTTCCCTCTGTGAAGGGACTTTCTTTTACTTTTTAGTTGAGTCAGTAAGCCTATTCCCTCCTATCTCAGCAAGTATTTTGAGTTGTTGTGTTTCATTCATTCATATGATGATTTATTCAATCATGTTTCTTATGTTCCTTGTTTTGCACATTGCTCTTATCTTGGTGACTACTACTTTGAAAGCTATCATTGAAAACCAATTATTTGTGAACTCTAGCAAAGTATCAACTATTCTTCGACCAAGAGCTAAGTTTGCCAATACCAATTATGATTCACTTTATGTATCTTTATTGTGTTTCCTTTACTTATTGCAAGTCAAGTTATATAATAGTGAGTTGTCTTCTATTATGATCTATGTATTGATGAATGTGATGCTTCTTGTCCGTATTCTTTTATCGACTATTCACTCCATAAACCTGAGGCCATGTTTATTGAGCTCAGTTTTGCTTGGGGCAAGCGAAGTCTAAGCTTGGGGGAGTTGACACGTCCATTTTTGCATCACTATTCTATATCATAATTCATTGTTATTCATTGATATATTTCATATTAAGAGGTGATACTTATGTTATTTCATCTGTTTTTGCATGGTTAATGACTTTTGGAGCATGGACCGCTGCTGTCAGGGTTCTGATGGAAAAGGTGTTGTTTGGAGGCAAAATTCGCGAAGATCATAAAATCCGAGAAAATATACGAAAAATCCTATTTTTCCAGAAGACGAAGGATGCCAGAAGGAGGAGTGGAGATGGGCCACAGGGGGCCGACACCACCCCCTGGCGCGGGCACACACCACCCCCTGGCGCGGGCCACCCTAGGCCGTGCCACCAGGTGGTGTGGCCGCCCTGGCCCACCTCTGGCTCTCCCCTCTGGCGTATATATTCCTCCCGAAACCCTAAGACTCGGGGAGCGACCATAGAAAGATTTCACCGCCTCTACGGGGCGGAAAACACCGAGAGAGAAAGATCTCTCCGGCAGACAGATTTCTGTCGGGGGAATTCCTTCCCGAAGAGGGGATATCCACCATCAACACCACCATCAAGCTGGACTTCATCGGGATCATCATCATCATCACAACCATCATCACCATCAGCACTCTCATCACCATCTCCATATTGCTGTAACAATTGGGTTGAATCTTGCATAATTCTTAGGGGAAACTTTCGTGGTGTTGATTACTCTTTGTAGTTGATGCTATTGAGTGAACCATTGAATTATTGTTTATGTTCAGATTGTTATACATCATTATTCCATCTCTGATCATGATCCATATGATGTCTTGTGAGTAGTTCGTCTTGTTCTTGAGGACATGGGAGAAGTCATGTTGTTAGTATTGGAGTTGTGTTGAGAAAGATTCAATAGTTTGATATTTAAGTTGTGGTGTACTTCTTCTAGTGGTGTCATGTGAACATCGACTACATGACACTTCACCTATATGGGCCTAGGGGAATGCATTGTGTATTTTTCTACTAATCGTAGGGGTTGCCGGAGTGACAGAAACCTGAACCCCCGTTAGGAAACCATTGCACAAGGGATGTAAGGGTCTTAGAGTTTAAAGGTGTGGTTAGGTTTCTACCTTAATTACTTTCTTGTACTTATGGATGTTTCCAAGGGGTATAATCACAAGTATGTATTAGTCCTAGGAAGGTCGGTACATTAGCGCAGGTTCACCCACACAACCCTTAGCAAGCTAAATAAGATTAATCAACTATATGAAGCGAAAACACTTGACAGTCTTCCCATGTGTCCTCGAGAACGTTTGGTCATCTTAAGTAATACAACCGGCTTGTCCTTTGCTGCATAAAGGATTGGGCCACTTGCTGCGTTTATTCCTACTTTCTTTTCTTTACTCATACTTTATTTACTTGCTTTATCAAAAACCCCTAAAAATCCGTTTGCTAAGTATTTGTAGAGAATTCCTGATCCATACCACTAGCCAGCACCTTCTGCTCCTCGTTGGGTTCGACACTCTTACTTATCAAAAATACTGTGATACACCCCCTATACTTGTGGGTCATCAAATGACACTAGTTGTGGTTCATGAAAAGAAAACACATCCAATGACACAGGTGTATCCTTATGTGGTTTGTGGAAAGAACTGACATGCAATTACTCTAGCAGGGGTTAATGAAAAGAATAGACAAGCAACAACACTGGTGGATCCATATGTGGTTTGTGAAAAGATTAGACATGCAATGACTCTAGTTGTGGTTCATGAAAAGAACACACATCCAATGACACTGGTGGATTCATGTGTGGTTTGTGAAAAGAACAGACATGCAATGTCACTAGGTGTGGTTCATGAAAAGAAAACACATCCAATGACACTTGTGTATCCTTATGTGGTTTGTGGAAAGAACAGACATGCAATGACTCTAGCTGTGGTTAATGAAAAGAACAGACATGCAATGACACTGGTGGATCCATGTGTGGTTTGTGAGAAGAACACACATGCAATGAAACTAGGTGTGGTTCCTAAAATAACACACATCCAATGACACTGGTGGATCCTTATGTGGTTTGTGAGAAGAACACACATGCAATGAATCTAGTTGTTTCATGCAAAGAATAGACATGCAATGACACTGGTGGATCCATGTGTGGTTTGTGGGAAGAACACACATGCAATGACTCTGGTGGATCCATATGTGGTTTATGAGAAGAACACACATCCAATAAACTCTAGTGGATCTATCTTGGCATAATTTGATGTATGCCACGATGTATTTCATTGTAAAAGACACTCACTTTCCATTTTTATACTACTCAGTTTTTCCCTTGGTTTTTTGATACTACTCAGTTTTTCCCTCTCTTTCATAGAAGGCCAAACCTATGCTCACTCTGTCTGCTACGCCCTGATTGGTTGTCATAGTTGTCACGCGGATCATGCGCACCAACCGTTGATCCTGTGTGATCCAACGAGGATCGTTGCACACGTCGTGCCCTTCACATTACAACGTGAGACAGCAGAGACGTCTCCCTCAGCGAGACTTCTACAAGAAGGAACACGATGCCATCCATGGAAAAATTCGTCGAGTGGTCATGTCACGTTTAATCTAGTCTGCAAAGGCTACTACTACTACTGCAACACATGCAAAGGGCAACAGGGTCATTGAGTGCACGGTTGTCGACAGGACAACGCAATTTATTGCCACTTGATTTTAATAAGACATATCCCATTTTTACGCGGCGCTCTCAGTCTCACTTCCAACTGGGCCCTACCGCAAGTAACTTCCATGAGTCAAGCCCCCCCCCCCCCTCGAGTAGATCTAACATTCCTAGAAATTGGTTCTGTGCCACCTGCATGCAGTGGAATCGAGGTCTGCCGTGCGCGTGATTTCAATGCAGCTCTAAAGTGGAGATCATGGCTGTTTCAAAAAAAGGGAACCCAAAAAATAGGTGGAGATCATGGTAGCCCCCCCACCCACCACACGTGTCCACTCGAGAACTACGAACGGTTAAGTGTTTATAAACCCGCTCGGCCTTCTTCTTCCATGTGCTCGTGTCATTTTCCCCAATCTGTCTTGTCCCAAAACCCCCAATCTGTACCTACCGCATGCGCTGAAGCTCCTTCGCTTGCACTACCTCCTTCCCTAGGTGCGCCATGAAGCATACGCGTGGAGACGAGCCGGAGGTGGAAGGCAGTTGAAGGCGTAGCAGCAGATGGCTCGGTCGTCACCAAGCAGCCCGAGGTGTCTTCTCCGGGCATGAACGATGCTCGTCACCGTCCTGTCGAGGGTTCGAGCTCATCCGTCCAGCCAGTGGCCGTGGCTGCCGAGCAGGAGGTGGCTGACAACGTCGTGGCCGACAACGTCGTGGCCGCCATCATCGTGGTGCTGGCAGTAGATCTGGATGGGAGGCAGGCGGCGGATGGAGGCAATCCGGTGCTCTACATCAATGACCCCATCACCGTCCATGAAATCTTTGACGCAATCGCGGAGAATGACGAGTTCAAGGAGGAGGTCCCTGATGAGGAGTCTGAGGTACTACATTGCTAGCTTCTCTAGTCGCAGCCACAGATTTCACTGTTCATACATAGGATTTGCTCAATTGTGTACAGATTCTTTTTCTCTTGAAGTAGGGTAGTATATATATGGTTCGATCGGTCGATTGATGCATCTGCCATCTAGTCACAAAACCCCAATCCATCTAGTCACAAAACCCCAATCTGCTCATCTGCCATCTAGTTGAGTTTGCTAGTTCAGTGTTGATTTCGATACACAACATGCCTATAACATTACATTTCTATTCCCTACTGATCCCAATGATTCAAGTTTTCCCCAAAATAGTGCATGGGCATCTGATGGTGTCGTTTTCTTAGGGATGGTTAGTGAACCTGAGGCAGCAATGCACATAAACAATATAGGTTGTGATGTTGGTATTTTGGTTCTCCGACTGCATCTCTGAAAAAAGATGCCCTAAATTTATTCTCATATGGAACCTATACATATAATCTTTGTATTGTTTATGATATATGAATGTGTCGTATGATGCATATGTATATCCCTGAATATTGTTTTGTATGATTACATTTCAATTTCTTATTGTGGCCAATGATTCAAATTTGCCCCAAAGAGAGGTAGACACATTGGTGTCAGATTTTTTCAGGGATGAGTTAGCGAACCTGGGGCCATGTACAAGATCAATATAAGTTGTGCAATTGTTACTTTGTTCGCTTACTCCATCCCTGAAGAAACTTATGAGGCTGCAATCTTTATTCTACATTCATAGAACTATGATATTTGAATTATGTATCCCATGCATTCATAGTGTATAAGAATTACATTTCAGTTTGTCACTGAGGCCGATGATTGAAATTTGTCCCAAAAGAGTTCAAGGGGAGACACGTATGATGGTGTCGTGTTTTAGGGATGGGTTGGTGAACCTGAGGCAGCAATGCACACAAACAATATAGGTTCTGATGTTGGTACTTTGGTTCTCCAACTCCATCTTTGAAACAAATTATGAGGCCCTTGATTTATTCTCATATGGAACTACATATATGATCCTTGATTTGTTTCTAATCTTTGAATGATTCATATGATGCATACGTAAATGAATGGTTTTGATCATAAGTATTTTTAACATGTACCTGAAGATTAATTGTTTGGTTTTTTATTTATAATTACAATATTTAGGCTTGTTTTTGTACCTAACTATGTATATCTCTGAATATTGTTTTGTACGATTACATTTCAATTTCTTATTATGGCCAATGATTCAATTTTTTCCCAAAAGAGAGGCAGACACATTGGTGTCAGATTTTTTCAGGGATGAGTTAGTGAACCTAGAGCAATGTACAAGAACAATATAGGTTGTGCAATTGTTACTTGGTTCACTAACTTCATCCCTGAAGAAACTTATGAGGCCGTAATCTTTATTCTACATACGCTCTAATGCAATTATTTGTCATTGTGTTGAGAGAAAATATATATGAACTGATCAAACTATTGCTGAGATGCTTTCTCTTTGATATCCACGGATATATTGTCTTACGTATACATGTTGTCAATTCTTGAGTTGTAATACAATTAAATCATATGTATGAGTTCTAAGTTATGTTCTTAAAAATCAACAGGAGGATGATGATGAAGTGGACGATAGTAAGGAATCCAGGGACAACAAGAGCCGCTACGTGCTGAGGCGATTATGGTGTGGGCTAATCTGTTTCTACCATAGGGAGACTGTTTTGCCCATTCTGTGGCAGAGCAATCAACATGGACCTCGATAGCATGATATAGCACGCGGTAGGCGTTGCCAGAGGCGGAGGCAGAAGGCATAAGTCGATTACCTTGGCATGGCACGCAGCCTTCGGCAAATTCCTCCGGGATTATGTCAGGACTGGCCTATATCCCCTCGACTAGGCTGTCCCTGCCTCCTGCTGATATGCCCCTGCCCTGCTAGGCGTCTCCGTGTCCCGGCCTCCTACTACTGCCCCTGCTTTTATTTTGTTTTAGTTAATTATTATTACTTGTGTGTGGCATGTAAGACAATATATCCACGTGGTGTCTGTGGTGAACCTTCTATATATATATATATAAATCTCCTCCTTTATATGGAGTGCCTTAAAATTTCTAGTGTTCAATTATATTACTGATCATGCTCATGCACACTACAAAATATTTCTAGTGCTTGATTATATTATAATTGTCAACGAATACATCAACAAGTTAAATTGCTCGAAATTTCGTATTGAAGTAACTAAATGATCTCACATCAGCGGTGGATGTTGGCAGAAGCCGAATGCATCAGCCGAAGACCTTGGCACGACACACAGTCTTCAGCAAATTCCTTACAGGTTCAACAATGGGTTGCCGCCGCCTAGCTCCGAATTCGCTTACAGGTTCAACACGGCAGAACTTGAGCTACCACAGAGACCTTGGTAGGGGTGGCAGAATTGGTGCGGGTGCAACCATGGTGACGGGGAGCTCGGATTCTGGAGGAGGAAAACAGGACCAAGCATGGTCGACATAGTGACAGATCTCACCAGGAACCAATTCTCATCCCCGAGTTGTGCCATGGGTGCGGCCATGGTGAGGGCGAGCTTCGACTAGGGATGGGGAGGAGAGCGGGGCCGAGCAGGTTCATCATGTCCCAGCTCCACGCCATGGCCGTGACCACAGATTGCCGCTCCAGGGAAGAAGACGCGTAATGGATGTAGGCGCCAATGTTGCAAGCCTAATTGACGCCTAAGCGACAGGAGCGACATAACGGCGAGAACTGACAGGGGGGCCCAACTTTACGGCCGTTAGCCTGATATTTTGTATTGAAACATAAAGTTGAATTCGTGTCGAAAAAGACCCCCTGAGTATTTGGCATGCCAACTGTAGTCATCACGGCTGATTACAGCCAACTTGGGTACCGCATTGCCTAGCCGTCCCAACTTTCGGGCCGCAAAATGATATTCTCATTCATGTGGTGGTACCCCCCCCCCCCCCCCCCCACATAAATTTTCGCCTTTACATTCTCTTTTAAAGTCTCCACTTTAAATGCATTGAATTTGTCCAAATTTAATGCTCTCTCATTTAATAAAACTCTTGTATTAATTTTATTCAGAATTTTGTTAATTACTTTAATTAACAAACATTCACATAAAACCCCTGCAACATTTCAATATCACATGCAGAACCAATTTTAGCAATTTCACCTGAAACAATTTTGGTGTCTATTTTCCAGCGCTTTGCAATTCTTTTGTCTAGAACATATTTGCTCCAAATGGTGTTTGGCAACCCTTAAGTGTGTCACCCTATGGTTCGCGAATAATGCAGACATGATCGAAACCCCTCTCAGAACAATAATGAGAAGTGGGACCTAGAGATCCATACTGACTCCCACACATTCAATGATGACTTCTATGATCGAGAGAACCTTTAATGATAGTAACTTAATCCCTTTGTCTTGCGATATATTACATGTCCAAGATTCGATCATCAGTATCGCAATACTTAGTTTGATCTTGTTACCGACATGCACTCTTTTCTTGTTCCCGTGATATAACATTCTAGTGATCACATCACTTGCTTGCAAGCTATCTTAATGTGGTACCACCGAGAGGGCCCAGAGTATATCTATCTGTCATTAGGATTGACAAATTCCACTCTTCATCCATGAGCCTCAAAATAACACCTTCGGAATACCCAAACCCATCTTTATAGTCACCTTGTTACGGTGTCACCTTTGATGTTATCAAAGTATTCTTCCGGTGTTAGCAATTAACATGATCTCATGGTCTAAGGGTAAAGATTACTTCGTATGATGCTATAGCAATACAAACATAACGACTTTGATCGTAATGCTATACGTCGGATGAATGTTCATCACATCATTCACCAATGATGTGACCTTGTTATTAACAACATCTAATGTCCATGATCAGGAAACCTTGATCATCTTGTTAATCAACGAGCTAGTTTATAGGGAGGCATAACTAGGAACTTTCTATTTGTTTATCAAACACACATGTATTAAGGTTTCTGTATTAATACAATTATAGCATGTAAAATAAACATCTATCATATACTTGGAATACATATAATAACAACTTTATTATTGCCTCTCAAGGCATATTCCCTTCACTCGATGCATCTACCGTTTAATCAACCTCCTGGGACCCACATGTCATCCTCTCACTATAAGAAACGTGTGTATAATGGAATTTTTTCCATTGGCTATTGCCTCCCTGATTTCAACTCGATAACGTTGTTCGATCTATATATCGTCTAGTCACGCTGCTAGGTCCTCCATGTCAGCATCACATTATAAGAATCGTGTGTATGATGGAATTTTTTCTTCGCTCGCGCTACCCTATTCCGAACTTGACAGCGCTGCTCGCATGCATCTACCATTTAATCAAACTCATGGACCCCATATGTCATCCTCTCATTAGATGAAACATGTGTATGATAGAATTTTTCCCTCGGTCGTGCCTCTGTGTTCCGAACTTGATAGCGTTGCTTGCTGCATCTATCATTTAATCATGATGCAGGGCCCCACATGTCATCCACTCATTAGAAGAAACGTGTGTATGATGGAATTTTTGCTCTCGGTCACGCCTCCGTGTTTCGAACTTGATAGCATTGCTCGATGCATCAGCCGTTTTTCTAGGCTGTTGGGTCCCCCATGTGAGCCTCTCATTAGAAGAAATGTGTCCATGCTGGACTATTTTCTCGCTCGTGCCTCCCTATTTTGAACTTGGAAATGTTGCTCATGGCAGAACCTGTATAAGGTCGTGCTACTGGGTCCCACATGCCGGTCTCTCTATAAATCAAACATGCATATGATGGAATTTTTTTTGGCCGCATCCACTATTTTGACCTTGGCAACGTTGCTCGATGTGGCAGCCGTGTATGGTCTTACTACTAAGGCCCCCATGTCAGCTTCTCTGGTATGTTCTGGCTTGTGGGTCCCAGATGCAGCCTCGTATGTTATGGCGGGTGGGTCCCTGATTCTAGCCTCTTTGTACAAGTATTTAAAAGAAATTCAAACCCGACCATTAAACTCGAGGGATGCTGCAGGCTGGTGGGTCTGTGATGTCAGCCTCTCCGTAATGCGATATTAAAAAGTAAACCCTTTCTATAAAAAATTAAACCCAAGATATATATATAAATATGTACACATAGGGTATTAGAACTAAAGACCTACAAATCAAATCAAATAGACATAAACTGAGTGTTTTTCCACTACACCAAAGATATTTATAGAAATTGAATCATTAAACATGTATTAGTACTACAACTTATGTATCAGTCTTCTAAAAAATATTTTGTGTGTCCATGTTATCTCTCTTAAAATAAAAGATCAGTGCTACTGGAACCTCGATTTATAAAAAGCTACATAATGAATTAGTTTCTTAAAAACATGGGTAGGCGGAGTTTTTTTAGAGGTGGGGGTGATACCTTCGATCTGGATTAAGGATTTAGTATAGCTTCGTTTTCCCTAGTAGACCTAGGTTTATCGAATCCTCGGGAAGCAAAGAATAGTGAAGTTACTTTAACAGACCATTGGGAGTTTTAGAATTCATTTTGTGTTTTTACCGGACAAAGAGTTTGCGTCTTTTTGTTCTTGTCAATGACGGAGAGAGAGGGCCTAGGTCGCTCGGTTTCACATGTAGCTGTGCAAAACATCTTATGGGAATAAAAGATAGAAATAAAGTATGCATGTAATTGTTAGAGCAAGATAAATTATATGTGGGCAGTGCAACCATAAATACTATTGCCTCCGCAACCGCTTATAGAAATAACCTACTAGTCTCATCCATAGAAGAAAGAGAACTAATGATATGCATAGTGATGTCACCGTTAATCCCAAGTAAATCCCTCACATACATATGTACTACCCTTTCTATCACTAGGGTTCCCAACCTGTAGATTAGTCATTACTCATACTCCCTATACCTAGCTCAATACTTGGGGTCTTGGGTACCTGACAAGTCCTTAGATCGAGGCAAGAGAGGATACAATAATCATCATGTCATACAAAATAATACTGTATCCCATCTATGATAAATAACATGCACAAAAAGCTACATGGCTAGGCTGAAGCCCTTAACCCAAGGAGAATTACTCACACATAGAGATGAGATCAAATATCATAAACATTGTAGTAGAAGTCATGAGATTGATAGAAAGTAGTCTTACAATGTTGCCAATGAAAGAAGAGATCTACTATTACAAGTGGTGGAATATGGCTATGGTGGTGGAGAGATTAGATCTAACTCTATTCCTCCGGCGGCTCGTCGGTGTTGTGGATGGAGATTTGGGTGGTGGCTGATGGTTTCTGCGAGCGCCCGTTTCTCGTCGCCTGAGGCCTCTTTATATAGGGTTCCCTTCATGAAAGTTGTTCTGTTTGACCTAGCAGCGTCGATGGCAACTATATGACCGGAACTATACGGTCAGAATTTTGTTCCGGTCGTATAGTTGGTCGTTAAAGCGTCTGCCTGCAACCCATGACTCCAGGTTTCTTCTGTTTGTTGGAAATCTCGTATCTTTGACTTTAATGTAGTGATTCCCATCATAAAACATCATTATCTGCGTAGAAAAATAGAAAGAAAGGATTGCATACCCCTTTGAATATTAGGCATTAGTGGCAGGGTTTAGAGAGATATTTCATCAAAAATATGAATAATATCTAGTTTAAATGTGGCGTAGATGGCTATATCTCAGAGCCATCAACCTCCCCAAGCTTAAACTTGATCGTCCCGGAGCAAGAAAACCAAAATCAAAATGGAACTCAGCATTTAAACTAAAATAACGAGATGATTATCTTACTCATGATTGGTAGTCTCATATTTCCTCCACTTCATAAATTGAAAAACTCCAGCATAGATAGACTAATGGCAAGCATATCATACGGGTTTTATGCATCCTTATAGCACAGCAAAATTATTGTTAACATGGATGATTCAAATGAGTAAACTTTATTCCATGTCATGTAATCAACTCATAGGCTTGCCTTTGAACATAAAGTATACTCATGTAAATTGAGAATGTGAGAGTTGTCATGAAAAGCATATACACTAGAGTATCTAAATTCTCCCACATCAATAAATCAAGACTTTTCAAGCACTACTTTTCTATTCATTGTCCTTCAAGAATTTCAGTTTTTGAGTAATTGAGAGCATGCAAAAGTCTTGTTTTAGTTTATCTAGTTGTGATGGACACTCTTGGCATCACTAAGGGTTTTGTTCCTTTTGCATAATCATTACTCATAATAGCCAGAGGAGTGATTCCATCATGAACACAGCTACCCGGGAGTGCCAAGAATCTTACCCACTATAGCATTGCTGCTACATGTGTTTAATCAACTATAGTCGAAATCTAGGAGTTTCATCCATGAAGATCGTTCGTAGGCCAGCAGAGTTGTTGGCATCCCATGAAGTTTGACACGCGTAAAGCAATATCATTCTTATGATTAACAAGTCAAACTTTGGCATGCCCACAAAAACCGCTAAATATTAATTCAATCAAACAAATCCTTTTAAAGAGAGCTATAAAGTCAATCAACATTTTTAGTGGTGTTGAGTGTCTCTAGAAATATGCCTTCAAGAGTAAACACTACAACACCCAAGTCTTCAGTTGTGAGACTTTTTCTTATTACAATTGTTTAGAAAAATTTTAGGCAAGACTTGGTTAACTACAAGAGCTGGAACGAAACGTACCCAACTAAATACCCATGCAAACGAAAATCTTACTACAGTAAAAAAACTCACTCCACCAATATAATATCTCAGCATTTACTACTAGGATGAGTTTATGAAACTTCAAAAGTGGGGAGTCATAAGGCATACCTCTCATGTTTGGTTCCACTTCTCTCTTCCTTTTTTATTTGTTTCTTGGAAACTCGAAGTCGATCACTCCCTTGCAAATACCTGAGAACCTCGAGGCGGAAAGAAAAGAAAGAGGGAAATAAAGAAAATTGGAGAAATCTTTTTGTTATTTTTTTAGAGAGGGAATTAAAGAATAGAAAATTAGTGGCAAAGCTCGGCTAGAAAATCTCTAAAGCAAATTGAAAGAACTAGGAATAAAGTGTTGGGGAAACTAACACGAGTGCTTATAAACTTGAATTAAAAACACAACCTCGAAATAAATAAAAGCAAATGATCGACAAATAAAGATACATGAGGAAACTTCCCCAAGCTTAGGCTTTTGCAAGCCCTTCAAACCATTGTGGTGGCAGGAAAAGTCGGAACTCCAGTTCGCAAATTGAGTTGATAAATTACTAGTGGATTCTCGGAGGTTCCGAGAGAGGCTATGCATCCTCTCCATGGTCCCTACAAGTTCTTGGAAGTCTTGGTATGTAGTGAACCAGGTTGATGGATGCTCCTCTTGATGAGGAACTTCTTACTCCTCTTCTTGGTCCTCATCCTCATACGGAATCTCCTCCTCGGGTTGGTGTTTCTCAAACTACAATTCATATAGAAAACGTCCTTCCTCGATAGAGAAAAGACCATTAGGCAAAGGAGTGGGGTAGATATGCCCAGCTCCAGCAATATGCAGATAATAAACACCACCTCTCCTAGTGAGCATTCCACAAGATTTCAAAGTAGAGAAACCAACACGTCGCTCACCTAGCACAGGTTGCAACTCACGTAGGTTGATGCCTAGGGCAGTGGCAAGCACGATGATGGTGCCTCCACCTGTAATTGGCCCTTGGCTTTGGGAGGATTGGTGCTCCAGGTAGCGCACAAGGATTGCGCCCAAGTTGATTGACAAGTTGCAGTTGATGTAAGCAGCCTTTGCAAGGACTAAGATGTCCTCCTCATTGAGTCTCGTGAACTCATTTCTTGCCTGCAAGGTGTTAGCAATAACATAGAACAAATAGCGAATTGCATGCTGTTGAATATTCTTCCCCTTGCTCACTCTAGAAGTGAAGCTCATTCCATTATAATATTGTTTAGGGGAAGGGTCTAAGCCAGTAAAGGATGTGTGTAAGGCATTAACATCATTGTTTGGGAAATTAAAACATGTGCACCATTCATCTAGTGTTAAAGTGTAGTTGTTGTTCATAAGTCGGAAAGAAATCATGTCCTCTCCTTGCCATAGTTCACTGCTTTGTAACAAACTTAAAAATTCAATGGTTAACCGACGATAAGTAGGCACATCATTGAATACAAAGTTTTGCAGGCCTACCCTATTGCAAAGTAAATGGAAGTCATTGGTAATACCGAGTTGGTTCAATATAATGGGGCAATCCCACTTGGTTGCCTTCACTTCGTGGTTCTTGATCATGTCGAAGCGATCATGTTGGAGCTTGTTCCTAAACCATATCCCCATGCGTTCTTGTGCGACAGCCCGAGAAGCGCTAGCAGCGGCATGAGCACGAGTTCGGCTCCTTGTGTTCATTATCTAAAACAATAAAGGAAGACAAAATAAAACTTTTTTATCCAACAATAATAAGTATAACATATTCCTCATCATAGCATACTAAAGAATCCTCTCAAAATAATAATCGAGGTAAGAGAATCATGGCAATGAGTTCATAGTAGGTCTTACCCTAGATTGATAATGACAATAGATCGAAACTGAATTTGCAAAAAGTAATTGGAGGATTGGAGGAGAAACATACCGTAGATCACTTGTGTGCGAGGAAATCGAACAAAATTGAGTAGAAGTAAAGATCTCTTGAGGTTTTGAGAGAGTTTGGAGGTAGAAGAAAGAAAAAGGATTGAAGTTTTGGAGTTGGGGGTACCTTCCCGTGTGATTTTGTGGTCGGACCCAACTATACGGGCGCAACTATATGGCCAAAACATTGTGTTCCCGCCATATAGTTGGCCTTCTGTCAATTTTTTAGGGTTTCCACCTGGCGGCGCAGCTATACAGCCGGAACTATATGGCCGGAACAATTTGTTCCCGCCGTATAGTTAGTCGTAAAACCTTCTGTACCTAGGAAAGAATTTTTACAAAGGCATTGATATCTATACGACCGAAACTATACAACTAGAATTTTTTATTCCCGCCATATAGTTGGTCGTTAAATAGTCAGTACATGGAAAATAATTCGTACGAAAGCACCGATATCTATACAACCGGAGCTATACGGCCGGAATTTTTATTCCCGTCGTATAGTTGGTCGTTAAACCGTCAGTACATATGAAATAAAAATTGTCGATGGCAAAAATATCTATACGACCGGATCTATATGGCCGGAATTTTTATTCCCGTCGTATAGTTGGTCGTTAAACTCTCTGTGTCCATCAAAAAAATTCCATTTCTTCGAGAATTACTTCTTATATTGAAACTTAGCGAAATACCTTGTTTTTAACAGAAAATTTATAGTTAAAATTATCGACCTAGAACAGCATGTATAAAGCAGAATTTTAAGTACTACCGAACCTCTTCTCCTCAAATGGAGTTTTCTAGCACTCTTTATTAAACACGAACTTAAACTAAAAACTTAAAACTTAACTCAAACCTTTATTTCACATGGGTTGCCTCCATGAGGCGCTCTTTTATTGTTAATAGCTTGACCTTGATGTTGCTTACTTAGGCCAGATGAGTGAAACACCCACTCCAAATTAGTTGGCCTTCAAAGTGATGGCCTCCTTCTCATCATGTTTGGCTTTCTTTTTCCTGGGGAAATGGATAACAAAAGGATCCCGCGAAGGCAATAGAAGCTTCATGTTCCCTTCATGGATATTAATTAAAGCCTTTATAGTTCTTAAGAAAGGAGGGCCTAGTATAATAGGACCAGTAGCATCTTTAGGCATATCAACAATAACAAAGTCAATTAGAGCAGGACAGCCTTTAATGTAAACTAAAGTGTTCTCCTTAATTCCTACAGCTTGTTTATAGGTAGAATCTGCAAGATGTAGTTTTAGTTCGGTGATTTCGAAAGAGCCAAGATTTAACTTGTTAAAAAGACTCTTTGGGATTGTTGAGACGCTTGCACCTAGATCACAAAGTGCAGCTATCTCATTGGTCCCAATCTTAATTTTAATCATAGGCTCAAATATATCATCTAGTTTAATAGGTAATTTTTTAGCGATTTTCTTGTATTCCTTTTCAAGCTAGCCTATCTTAATCGCTACCTGATCAACGGAGTGTTGATACATGGCTTCATCGTTACCTTCACTCACCGGAATTTTAACATTGATCCTCTTTACGAGATGTTCAATGGTGTAGCTTGGTGAAGGGGCGTTACTATAATCAAGCTCTTCAGGCTCCTCCCTTTGGATCCTCATCATTTTGAGTTCTTCAACAAGATTGGGCTTAGCTTTACCTGCAACTTTAGCTAGAATGAGAGTTTGACTCTAGGTTATCTTACCTAGCTATGCCTCAACAATCCTTGTCCTTTCTTGGAGGGCCTACAAATCATTTCTTAAACTTATAGCTTGGTTAGATAATTTACCAAGCATAGCATCATGGTTCTCCATTATTTTGACAAGAATATTGTTTTGTTCATTTTGTGAGTCTATAAAAGACTTAAGTGTTTCTTGGAGACTACCATTACTAGTTCCCATATTATTATTAGAGTTACCTGCAGGATTAGAATAATGTTTATGAAAATTAGGATTATGATTTTTCTTCCAAGCAGGGTTATAATCATTACGAGCTATGAAGTCTATTTCTTCAATATTAGTTTCGGGAATATCTCTTACCTGGGTTTCCTTACCTTTCACGGCTAATATGAGCTCATCCAACTTAGCATTGAGTTCTTCATTTTCTTGTGGTGAGACGGAGTTCACCTTGTTCATGTTTGATCTTTCTACATGCCATTGGGCATGGTTGTCTTGCATATTGTCTAGCAGCTGCTCTGCTTCAGTAATATGTTTACCCATGAATGTTCCTCCAGTTGCAGTATCAAGCATAGACTTAGACACAGGATTAAGAGAATTATAAAATAAATGTAGGATTAACCAATCTTCCATCCCATGGCTGGGATAGTTTCTTAAGCATTCTTTCATCCTCTCCCATGCAAGCGCTAGTGGCTCACGCTCTTCCTGTCTGAAACCAGTAATATTAGATCTTAGTTGCATAGTCTTTGCAGGTGGGAAAAATTTAGTCATAAATAAAGAAGTACATCCCACCCATGATGTAATAGTATTTTTAGGCAAAGCTAGCAACCATTCTTTTGCTTTTCCTCTAAGAGAGAAAGGAAATAAACACAATTTGACCGCATCGGGGTCAACATCTTTTATACGCATCATATCACATATTTCAGTGAAAGTATTCAAGTGCATACCTGCGTCCTCAATAGTAGAGCCTCCAAATTGATTATGTTGAACCAAACTTAAGTAATGGGGCTTAATTTCATAGTCATCAGCAGCAATTGCTAGCTAAGTAATATGAGTACGCAAATAATCATTATTGGGAGTGGCAAATTCCCCAAGCTTCTTTTCGGCCATATTTCCTATGTTTTTAGGTTTTCTTAAACAGAAACTTATGATAATAATAAAAACAAGAATTTAAAGACTAACTATTTTTTGGTTTTTCAAATAAAGACTTAAAGCAAGCTAACAAAATTAAAAACAAGAATTAAAGCTAGCAAGGTTCCTACTAACCTCACCAGGGTAGCTATTGCTTTCCCAGCAACGGCTCTAGAAAAAGGGATGATACCTTCAATCCGGATTACGGATGTAGTATAGCTTCTTTTTCCCTAGTAGACCTAGGTTTATCGAATCCTCGGGAAGCAAAGTGTAGTGAAATTACTTTAACGGACCTTTGGGAGTTTTAGAATTCCTTTTATGTTTTTACTGGACCAAGAGTTTGCGTGTTTTTGTTGTTGTCGATGTTGGAGAGAGAGGGCCTAGGGCGTTCGGTTTCACCTATAGCTGTGCAAAACATCTTATGGGAATAAAAGATAGAAATAAAGTATGCATGTAATTGTTAGAGCAAGATAAATTATATGTGGGCAGTGCATCCATAATTGCTATTGCCTCCGCAACCGCTTATAGCAATAACCTACTAGTCTCATCCATAGAAGAAAGAGAACTAATTATATGCATAGTGATGTCACCATTAATCCCAAGTAAATCCCTCACATATAGCCGTACTACCCTTTATATCACTAGGGTTCCCAACCTGCAGATTAGTCATTACTCATACTCCCTATACCTAGCTCAATCCTCGAGGTCTTGGGTATCTGACAAGTCCTTATATTGAGGCAAGAGAGGATACAATAATCATCATGTCATACAAACTAATACATGATCCCATCTATGATAAATAACATGCACAAAAAGCGACATGGCTAGGCCGAAGCCCTTAGCCCAAGGAGAATTACTCACACATAGAGATGATATCAAAGATCATAAACATTGTAGTAGAAATCATGAGATTGATATCAAATAGTCTTACAATGTCACTAATCGAAGATGAGATCTACTATTACAAGTGCTGGAATATGGCCATGGTGGTGGAGAGATTAGATCAAAGTCTATTCCTCTGGCGGCTTATCGGTGTTGTGGATGGAGATCGGGTGGTGGCTTGATGGCTATGAAATACCACCTCTTTTAGCCATATAAAATGAGACATTTATCTCTCATATCATTTTTCTTTCATCTATAGCTATGCCTTATATGCATGACTCCTAGTTCTCATTTACTTTCATATGAGCTTTGCACATTTAGTAGTTTAGGTAGAATTTTATCACTTTTCCTTGTCTATAACATGTTTGTAGGTGTTGATGATTATTATGGATAAAACAAAGGCAACAGGGACAAAGAGAGCATAGTATGGAGGAGCTGCAGGAACCAGACTTAGCCATTTGAGAGGTAAAAAAAGTGAAACTTTCCAACTTCTCAAAATATATATCCAAGACTATGGGGTTGTGGCCCTCGATGATACGAACTCAACGAGCCCAGGAACACCCAAAACGGAGTTCGTATGAAGAAATGACGGCCACAATACTAAAGGGGACAGACGGTTTGACGAGCAACTATACGGCCGGAGCTATTTTTCATGTCATATAGCTCCGCCCGTATAGTTTCCAAAAGGGTCACAAACGACAGGATTTGACCCTACAAAAGCTCCAGAACCTTTCCTAAGTCATATGACGGTATTGGGGGAACCCTAGGGCACCCCCAAGGCCTATATAAAGGAGGGAGGACCCAAGAGAGAGCCACCAAGCCATAGCCCTTCAGGGGCGAAGCTCTGTCGCCGCCACCACCCATGCAATATCCATTGCGGCGGAGCTCTGCCTCAACCACACCTCCGAGATCTAGATCTCCCTCAACACCATCACTATTAAGGCATCCAAGCAAGAAGAAAGGGAAGAGAAGGAAAACATCACCACCACCACGCGTCGATATCCATCTCTATCATCATCTCCATCTCCCTCTCTATCTTGTGTTTAGTAATTGTAAGATTGAACACAGTTGTGGTATCATTATATATTTATATATGTTTTGTTTTTCATCCATGTGTGAGTGATTGATTCAATTCTAGGTTGAGGTATGATCTAGTGCGCTAAGTTAGAATTTATTGTGATCAAAGATAAATTTATGTGATCCTTTGGTCTGGAAGTGCCTTTTGCCTTGCGATGATGCGCGAGAACCATGCATAGTGCATACAATGTGACAGCCTGGTAATCAATTGGGGAACGTTTATTTGTCTGAGAAATCTCTTATAGATCACACATATATTTGCCCATCTAGTACTAGTGAGACCGAAGCCTAGAAGCCCTCTCTCATTCCATTCAATCCTACAACTACAATCTCTTTAATTTAGTTCATATTCCTGTTTACTTTCCGTCTTAGTTTATTTTCTTCTTGTTAAAAGTTCTTTGTTATTAGACACTTTAAACCTCTCTCAATTATCGATGTTCTAGTAACTTATAGAATATGCTATTTCCAAACCACGGTTTGGGTGTGAAACGTGGTTGCGGGGCCATGTTTTTTCCATTTGTGGATCTCCCATCAGGACAAACTCTTAAATTTTTGCTGCTACAAGTACTACAATAACCCGGTTCTTGGTGCAGGAATCCAGTCATCAAATTGGCGCCGTTGCCGGGGAGATAAGCGTCTGGTTATTACCTTCCTACTCGCACATAGTTTATTTCTGTTTGTTGCTATTTATCTTACTACTTTTGATTATTTGAAAAGAACAAAAAAATAGTTTACCTTTTGTTAGTAGTCTTGTTATTTATTTTAATTATAGAAAATTCAAAAACATAGGAACTATGGAAAGTAAAAGTCTTGCGGAGTATGCTTCACCGAGTGTTGATCATTTACATGCTCCTATTGTTCAACCCGCTATTGATGTGGATGGATATGAGACTAATCCTATGTGGATAAATATGATCATGGAAATAGCTTTTGCAGGAGATTCGGACAATTATCCATATGAGCATATTGACAAATTTACTTCATTGTGTTCTACGGTGAAGGCAAATGGATGGACAAATGATAAGATTAAGTTATATCTGTCCCAATTCTTGCTGAAAGGAAAAGCTAAAGATTGGCTAAAATCGCATCCCGCGGGACAGTTCAATTCATGGAAAGGTATCTCCGAAGCTTTTATCGGTAAGTATTTCTCACAAAAGCAAACTTATGAGCGTAGGCTTCATATCCTGAATTTCAAGCAAAGCAACAATGAGGATTTAATACAAGCTTATAGTAGGTTCTCAAAATGATGCATGATTGTCCACATCATAATTTACCTGATTGGTTATTGTTGAATCACTTTTTTGGAGGCTTAAATCACTCTTCTAAGGGTAAGCTAGACATGATGTGTGATGGTGCATTCCTTGGAATAACTTTGGAAGAAGCTTCGCAACTCTTAAGAGATATACATAATAATTTTCATCAATGGCAATGTGAAATTGTGCATGAAGAAAAACCTCTCCCTGCTGATCTAGAGAACTTGGTCAATGAGTTTCTTAAAGATGAAAATAGAAAAGGAAAAATTCCTTATGATGATATCTTAATTAGAGATGTTCTTTCTAAAGCAATGCCTTTCAGAGCTGATTATTTTAATCATATTAGAACTGCTTCTACTAACGATGGATAACAACCCTCTACTATTACTCCCATATCTTCCACGTGTTGCATCATTGAAGCAGGAAAGAAGGGTAAATCCAAGAAACCTAAAACCAGGAAAAATAAAAATAAGAAGCCTCGTGTTGAATATAACATACATCTGACACCTGCAGATGAAGTGAAACAGAATTATGAAGAATATCGGAGAAATGAAAGATGCATCAAGGAGAAAGAAGAAAAAGAAATCAAGGAATGGAATGAATTGAAAGCAGTTCTCAAACCTTATCCCCCACATATTCCTGATCTTTATTATTCTTCTGACTTTAGTGATGATGAGGACTTAAATTATTCTATAATCCCTAATAATTGCCCTGGAGAAGTTTTTGATGATTCTAATAGTGTTTGTTTAAATACTCTTTTCAGGGAAATCAATTATGATGAGCCAAAGACAGAATCATGTGTGCCTCCCATACCTGTTTGCTATGACTTTTGTTTTACTAATGAGGTGCAGGAAATTCCAGTGGCAAAGACCAAGCTAACGGATCCAAAAGAACATTGTGAGCTATACCCTCGAAATAATAGTCTAGGTAAAGATTCAAAGTTTGATAATAAATCTTTAACACCCTCTATGCAGGAAGGAAAGAATACATATTTACCGAGCTTGGTGCATCCATCCTCACGTGGCAACGAGAACACTTACAAGATACCAATGCACCACAAGTGGGAACGTCTTAGAAGAAAAAGGTATGATATAAATCTTGCAAACACTCGTTGGAGGTAAGAAAAATTACTCCTATAACTGCCTCCATTGCTGAATAAATGTGGAGTATAAAAGCCTGGCTACTTGGTTATAAGAAAGCGCTTCCCGGGAGGCCACCCGGAAGTCATTAGGTGTCTTTCTTAGTTTTGTGTCTTGAGTCTAGATGTATTCATGCTGCACTGGCATTTTTATTTTTATTTTTTTGCATGATTTGCTATTAGAGTTATCTTGTAGTAGTTTTCAAAAGGTAGAATTTATTGTTACTATGTGTTGCACAACTCAGTTGTACCTAAATCTCATCCTATACATGTTAACGTTGGTCGAAAATTTAAGTTGTTATTTTACTATCAAAACAAGGTATATCACTAAGTTACAGGAAAAGAAATAATTTTCGAAGAAACGGATTTTTTTTGATGCATACAGAGAGTTGAACAACCAACTATACGGTGGGAATAAAAATTCCGACCGTATAGCTCCCGTCGTTTAGATATCTTTGCCATCGAATTTTTTTATTTCATATGTATTGAGATTTTAACGACCAACTATATGGCGGGAATAAAAATTCCGGCCGTATAGCTCTGGTCGTATAGATATTGGTGCCTCCGTACAAATCCTTTTCCAATGTACTAACATTTTAACGACCAACTATATGGCGGGAATAAAAATTTCGGCCGTATAGTTCCAGTCGTATAGATATTGATGCCTTTGTATATTTTCTTTTCCCAGGAACAGACAATTTGACGACCAACTATACGGCGGGACACTTTTTGTCTGGTCGTATAGTTGTGCCCATATAGTTGAGAAAACTCCTCAAACGCCAACTAAAAGGTAACCATTGCTCAAAATCTTATTCTTTCTTCTTCTAAAAACCTCGAAACACCACCTGGGAGCTTCTCCCATGATCTAGAGAGACCGAGCATATGTAAGCAATAAATTTCTACCTCAGAAACCTCCTAGACTATACTCTATAGAAGTTCATGTTTTTTTACTTTCCTTTTATCGGTGGGGTAAATGAACTATGTTCATATACCAAATCGATGCACTTTATTTTGTGTGTTATTTTCGTAGGGACTTGAACCTTGTGAAACGACATGTACGGTAGTGCCAACCGTGCAAACACTCACATGAGCCACTTGGTTGCTTCAATTCAATGCTTTGACAATCAGTGTCTGGTAAAACCTTCCAACTCAAACTCTCTTAATAAGCGAATAGGGGCTGCACACTCATGTCTCGTATCCTATTTCACTTGCACCTCATCACAATCTAGGAGAGGCATCTTCTATAAATAGTTTGTTGACTTAAGCATGGTGCTTAGGTTGATGAACCGACTTAGTGGGACTAGTATTTTTATCACTTGTGAGCTAAACCTGTGTCTTTAGAAACACAAAAATATTTCGTTTTCTTTTTAGTTTTTAAGCAGGTCCTCAAGGAAGGAACACCGGGCCATATCAAGAAATACATGTTAAGCAACAGTTCTTTGTCCATCAAAAGAGAGGTTACTTGTACCTCAACGGTAAAGTGTATCACCCTTGTTTTCAACTAAGCTTGGGGAGGTAACCACTTATCACACTCTCTATTCGAAACTATATTTTCTCTTTTCTTTTGGTAATATACTCAAGTTTGGTTCTTGCAAAGTTCTAAGCTTGGGGAGGTTACTTCTGCATGTGTAGAGTCTTGTGCAATGTTCGTATGCGACGAAGGTTTAATGCAATCATGTATCCTGCTATTTTGAATGCTTTTTTAAGTGAGTCTAGTCATGTATTAATATGGGGATACACTTGTTCATGATAGGCACCGTAGGAGTTGACTTTGAGCTTGTATGCATCTTGCCAAATTGTTTATCAAGCTTGTGACACTATTTGTGATCCTCTAGAATACATTGCCACAATCTCTTCACTTGGAAAGAATGAATACTTGATCAAGATATTTTGAAATTTGTTGGTTGTCACTAAATAGCTTTGTATTAAATGAATAGGTTATGCTCGACCCCATAATATCAAAACAATAGACTTTATAGTTTGCTTACGGAAGGAGTTGTCAATCAGAAATGATATTTCTAAGTTTTGAGTTCTATGCTAAACAAGGTGTTGATTAATTGTCTTAAGAGTTTAGCCTTAAAGATACTCAACACGATAGATGTGACGATCGACTTGATAGTACTCTTTGAAAGGATTTGTTTGAAGAAACTAATATTTAGCGGTAATTGAGATGCATGCCAAATCTTGACATGTTAATTAAAGTATGATATTGCTTTATGCGTGTCTACACCACTGTCGCACAACATGGGATGCTAACAACTCCGCTGGCCTTTGAACAGTCCAAAAAGAGGAAACTCTTCGAGTTTGGCTATGAGTTTCCCAACATATGTACCATAAATGCTATATTAAGGTATGCATTGGGATTCTCATGGGCCTGCGTTCAAAGCGAAAGAGGGAATACTCCTCTGACCGTTATGAGAAACCATTATACCGAAAAGGGAAACCTTGGTAATGGTCACGAGTATCCATTATTAGCCTACACAGTGTGATTAAACACACTAAGTTTTGGCATGACCTCATTACTGGTGAATTGAAGTTTTAGAAAGACAAATAATAGAAAATGAGTGTTTGATAGCCATGCTTCATTGATGTGGATGACCAAATGAGACAGTCTAATGCTATCCTTCTTTTGACATGTTCTCGTATTTCCTTTTGGCATAAATCGCATTACTAAGAGATAAACTTTCTGAAACTCAATAACTCATGTTTGCACTTGAGAGCCTTAACTAGATGACATGATTGGGTAGAATCCTATTTATGCTTGACATCTATTTGTGACTAAGTTTTGCCTCATAAAAAATAATAATGATATGAAAAGTTATACAAAAGGTGCAATAAGAGGATCACAAGTTTGTCTACAAGTAGATTCACTATTGACATGGAGCATATAAGTTTTTATGAATCTTTAGTGGCCTTTATAACTGAGCTTGTGTTGCCTTGTATGAATACAGGTTTTCTCTCTTCAAGCTTGTAGAAGAAATAAGGATGCAAGGCATTAATTTCCAATGATAAGCTATTTCACAACCATTAATTTATTACCGACCCTTCCTGCTTGAGGACGAGCAAGGTCTACCTTGGAAGTTGATGAATGTGAAATACCACCTCTTTTAGCCATATAAAATGATCTTTCTTTCAGCTATAGCTATGCCTTATATGCATGACTTCTAGTTCTCATTTCCTTTCATATGAGCTTTACACATTTAGTAGTTTAGGTAGAATTTTATCACTTTTCCTTGTCTATGACATGTGTGTAGGTGTTGATGATTATTATGGATAAAACAAAGGCAAAAGGGACAAAGAGAGCATAATATGGAGGAGCTGTAGGGACCAGAATTAGCCATTTGAGAGGTTGAAAAAGTGAATTTTTCCAACTTTTCAAAATAAATATCAAAGACCACGAGGGTTGTAGCCCTTGACGATACGAACTCAACGATCCCAAGAACGCCCAAAATGGAGTTCATATGAAGAAATGGTGGCCAAAATACTAAAGGGGACAGACGGTTTGACGAGCAACTATATGGCTGGAGATATTTTTCTGGTCGTATAGCTCCACCTGTATAGTTGCCAAAAAGGTCGCAAATGACGGGTTTTGACCCTAGAAAAGCTCCAAAACCTTCCCTCAGTCATATGACGGTATTGGGGGAACCCTAGGGCACCCCTAAGGCCTATATAAAGGAGGGAGGACCCAAGAGAGAGCCACCAAGCAATAGCACTTCAGGGGCGGAGCTCTGCCGCCGCCGCCACCCATCCAATCTCCATTGTAGTGGAGCCCTGCCTCAACCACACCTCCGAGATCTAGATCTCCTTCAAAACCATCACCATCAAGGCATCCAAGCAAGAAGAAGGGGAGGAGAAGGAAGACATCACCACCACCATGCATCTATCTCCATCTCTATCATCATCTCCATCTCCATCTCCCTCTCTCTCTTGTGTTCAGTAATTGTAAGATTGAACACGGTTGTGATATCATTATATATTTATATATGTTTTGTTGTTCATCCATGTGTGAGTGATTGATTCAATTATAGGTTGAGCTATGATCTAGTGCGCTAAGTTAAAATTTATTGTGATCTAAGATGAGTTTATGTGATCCTTTGGTCTGGAAGTGCCTTTTGCCTTGCGGTGATGTGTGAGAACCGTGCATAGTGCACATAGTGTGACAGCCCGGTAATCAATTGGGGAACGTTTATTTGTCTGAGAAATCTCTTATAGATCACACATATATTTGCCCATCTAGTACTAGTGAGACCGAAGCCTAGAAGCCCTCTCTCATTCCATTCAATCCTACAACTACAATCTCTTTAATTTAGTTCATATTCCTGTTTACTTTCCATCTTAGTTTATTTTGTTCTTGTTAAAAGTTCTTTGTTATTAGATACTTTAAACCTCTCTCAGTTATTGTTGTTCTAGTAACTTATAGAATAGGCTATTTCCAAACCAGAGTTTGGGTGCGAAACGTGGCCGCATTGACAATGTGGCTGCGGGGTCGTGTTGTTTCCGTTCGTGGATCTCCCATCGGGACAAACTCTTAAATATTTGCTATTATAAGTACTGCAATAACCCTGTTGTTGGTGTAGGAATCCAGTCATCACGGTTTCTACGAGCGCCCGTTTCTCGTCGTCTGAGGCCTCTTTATATAGGGGTCCCTTCACGAAAGTTGTTATGTTTGACCTAGCGGCGTCGATGGCAACTATACAACCAGAACTATACGGCCGGAATTTTGTTCCGGTCATATAGTTGGTCGTTAAAGCGTCTGCCTCCGACCCATGACTCCAGGTTTCTTCTAGTTGTTGGAGATCTCATATCTTTGACTTTAATGTAGTGATTCACATCATAAAACGTCATTATCTGCGTAGAAAAATTGAAAGAAAGGATTGCATACCCCTTTGAATATTAGGCATTAATGGCAGGGTTTAGAGAGATATTTCATCAAAAATGTGAATAATGTCTAGTTTAAATGTGGACGTAGATGGCTATATTTTAGAGCCATTAAGGGGGCAATGCCAAAAAGACCAAATTAAAAAGTTTTTGGGCTATGGTCAATGGGCTCCTATCTCAAATTTCACTAGGTTGTGGCTTGCCAGATTCAAACACAGACCTCATCGAGGGAGGAAAAAAGTGATAATTCCTTTGATAGATATTCATGTAAAAATATCTAATGAACGCACACCACATGCGCCAAAACAGGGCTAGTATCCAATGACTTCACTTGGTGAAATCACATTGTATATCTTTACCCTCTCATCTCTGTCCAAAATGTAGCTAACGGTTCCGATGACACAAAGGAAAAAGCTCTAGAGAAAGCAGCGAGTAGCAATGACAGAACTTTTGACAAATTCGATACC